>VDFB02047230.1:433056294-433668555 GCA_007258455.2 Sequoia sempervirens | reverse complement strand
ACTTCCATATGATCAAAACGCGTCTCCTTATTCATCCAATTGTTCATCCCCCTCTGTCAATATTAATTAAGCCAATTGTTTAATTAATACCTTGCATCTTGCACAAAAGCCCTAAAGTATTTAATTTAATACTTTGCCCCTCTTCCTCCTCTAAATTAAATAAATATGCCCTTTTATTTAATCTAGTCATATTCCCCTTTTGAATTAAAATTCATTTTTTAATTCATCTTTTCTCTCTCATGGTCACATCCTCCAACTTTTGCAAGTTGGTCCCTAATCCATTTTAATTATTTTTCATCTTCTTCTAATTAACTAGGGTTAGCATGTGCACACCCTTAATCATCATTAAGGTCACATCCTCCATAATTTTCCACTTGCCTCTAATCGGTCATTAATCCATCTAACTGAGTACTTGCACAACCTTAATCATTTGATTAGCCTAACCTAATCCTCATCCTATTTATGGCATATGTCCCGAGTCAACCCTTTATTAAAGGCTTCCTTTGGACAAGGCATCCTCTTCCCAAGGAATTTTAATTCACCTTTGATCCCCTTAAGACAATCTAAAAAGGAATTTCTTTTAATTCTTCACTTCCTACATGTCCTCTATTCATTCTTTATTCTTTCTCTCATCCCCATGAGAATATTTGAGGAATTTTTAATTCCTCACATGTCCTCTCACCCACATGGAGACAAGGACCTCCTTTATGAGGAGATCTTGTCCAATCCCAAGGTACTTTGTACCCTTCTCCATGTCATGTCCTTCTTCTTCCACCTCATGTCCACTTCACCTTTTAGGGCTATCTCATATGCCACATGTCAAGATGTGAGGGCTTGTGAGTTCTCAACTCACCTTAGCCCTACATCTTGATATTTGGTGGATCAATCTCAACCGTCCATTTCCCCTAGGATTTCCCAAAAATCCTATAAATACCCCCTCTTTTCTCTCATTTGAGGGGGATCATTTTGTGTAGCCAAACTCTTGCAGTTTTGTTTCTCAATCCGCACTTAGCTATTTTCATGTTTCCAAGCATCATTTGCATCTCACATCACACATCTTGTGCCATCTAAGGAGCATACACATCCAAGATCGAAGGGCCAACCAAAGGATCGACTCAACGCAAGGTATAAAGTTTCATTTCGTAGCTTTGTCTTGTTTTGTTTCTAACTTAGGCTAATCTTGAAGTGTAGGTTGTTTTAGTTGTTTATTCGTGCTCTTTAACTTGTTGCTTGCTTTCTAACCACCTAATTCGACCTATCACAATAATATTTTGTGCCTCAATGGGAAGGGGGCCATTTAGGTCCCAATTCCTAGGCTATGAGGAGACACCAATGTTTGCAAAACAATTTGCAAGCCCATTGCCTTCACAAAAAATATGGGAAACATAACACTCCTCAAAAGAATTAAGGATAGATATAGAACCATGAATGACATTTTCAATGGACCAACAAGGAGGGTGAACTTTGTTAACACAGTTAATGATATTCAACGAGTCTCCCTCCAGCCAAATCTTTTTGAATCCTTTAGACTAAGCAAGTTTCAAACCATGATAGGTTGCAGATGATGGAGATTCTAAAGTTAACAAGTAGTTATTGCTTAGTATTTATTTTTTTCATTAGAATTGCATGATTATCACTTTACATAATTAACAAGACATTATCATTTTGTTAATCTTGGTTATCGAGTTATTATTTTGATAATCTTTATTATCATTTTTCCTAGTTAATAATAGTGTTATTGTCTTGACTAGTCTTGGGTTATTGATCTAATATATTTGATAATCTTGTTGTCATTTTGTAAAAATAACCAATTTGTTATTTTTTTGGATAACCTTGGGTCAACATTACATTGATATTATTTCAAAAATCTTGGTTATCATTTTTGCATAGAAGTTAAGTTGCTATTATTTGGGATATTTTTGGATTATCATATTGTTATTGATATTAGTATTTTATTAAAATTGGTTTTCAAGTGATTATTAATTTTATTAACTTGGTTTTTGTTATCTAGTTTTTTTTTTTTAATCATTGATTTACATAATTGTTATAATTATCAATTGGATAGTCACCAATATTACATAGTTGGTGTTTTAGTATTCATTAGTATTACTTAGTGATTGACTAGATATTCACTAGAATTGAATAGTTATCAACTCAATATCTATTAGTATTGTATTGTTGTCGAGTTATTATTTATTAGCATTACATGTTATAGCGATTAATTTGATAATCATTTGATATTGTACAAGTATCATTTTGATAGTCATTTTTATTACATGGTTATATTTTTATAGTATTCGTTATCATTTTGATAATCTTGATTATCATTTGTGTAGATGATTCCATTTTGATTATCATTTGTATAGTTTTTAACTATTAGTAATACATGCAACAATTATTGATTGGTATTCATTAGTGTTGCATAGTTAACAATGAGATATTCATTCATATTGTTTTAAATTTTTAAGGTTACATGATTAAATTATGTAATCAATGTACTACTTGATGATGTAGTTAGAATAGGCCTAGTGATTTTTAATAAATGGCTTTAGAACATTACTATGAAAATTTCTCACATTCTTGAATATGAATATTTAATTAGGTGAATACTTATCTTACATTAGTCATTTATTGATTTGTACTATAATTGGTATACGTAATTAAATTTTGGTTAAATATTTATATTTCTTACTAACTAGATTATCCAAATTATGAATTAGGTTATTTATTTGTCATATGCTCTCACCTCACCAATAGGGATCTTTTTTTATCATAAGACAATAAATAATCTCAATTTAACACTAGCTTTATATTCCAAGTACTTTATCAATCTAAATAGATGAATTTAATTTTGTATAATTTATATTGGATTTCTTACCTATTTTGATTTTATTGTAAGTAATTAAGATTTGTATAGACATAATTTGATTTGTTTCTTTCTATAATTTTAGGGTGTGATATTAAACCAATTGGTTAAGTGGCTATAAGTATTAGTTGATAATGACATAACTTGACTTAATGATTAAGAAATATAAGTTAATAAGTATAGAGTTTGTGTATTGAAGATAGTTTAAGAAGCGACCTTTGAATTAAGAAAAATAAATTCTTCTAGAAAAATATAAACATAATAATCACATCAGAAACTTTTTATGTATCTACTATAGTACCTTAGAAGCGTAGATAGTGCACTAAAATGTTTGAATCATTATATAGTGTAATACAAAAATTACTCAAAGATAATTTAATAATATATTACCTCATGTTCAACCTTTTCCACCTTCTTACAACCTAAAAGCTTGTTGCCAATTTCATTGTGTTCCTAGACATGATACCGAGTGATGTATGCATCTTTGCCACTTAGTGCAATACCACATCAATTCAATCTCTATTCATATTCATGATAGAACAAAAAATATGAATAAGTCAGTAACGAATCCAAATCAAAATTTATAAATTTACACTAACCCCTTTACATCACATTCATCTAATTTGATTGGGGTTGATCCTTCTTCTTATGTTGAATCTCTTGCTTCATTAAGCGATATGGTAAACATGGTAGATACTCACCCCCGATCATCTTAGGTGCATGTCATTACTACCCCTACCATATCATTTTCTTCTAATGATATACCAATTGGTATAGAGGATAGTCCTCTCTACATACCCGCTTGTTTCAATGAGAAACCATTAATGGAGTTCTTGTTAACCTTGTAAGAAAGGTTAATTTAATCACAGAGGAGATCTTCTTCATCAACTAGTTCCATAAAGATAAGTATGACGAATCCCAAGTCACCATATGTACACAAAATGGTTTATCTATTTTGACTATGGGCTCTATCACTTTATCAATCCAGGTTGGACACAAGTGTATCAAATTCATCATCTTTGCTATTACTAAAACTGGCCTATTTTATGTCAATCGGGAATTTATTGACTAACTTCCACAAAATTAGTCACTTCAATTGTACATAAGTGTTTAAATTTTCCCCACGAAAGCATGGTTCATACCATCCAATACACTGGATATAAACCACTCATATGTTGTGGGGGCTTCTCCCTTGATTACTTATGGCCTACAACTATAGGACCTTTGCAACCTCATGGCAACTTGCTTTTTAAATATTATTCAAAGTTAAAATTTGGCTATTCAAGGTCCTCATCTTCAAATCTTTATTCTTATGTCATACCCACATCATATAGCATAAACTATCAAATAAAATCATGATATTTGTTTTCTTTTTTAGTGCGAATTAAATAACTTTGTCATTGAAAGAGCAACATGAATCCACCAATATCTAGGTATTGTATATATCCTTCTGAATATTTTAATACCTCTTAAATATATATAATCTTATAAAAATAACAAAACATTTTGAAAATACCCTTAAAGAAATTCCATGAAATCACATTTCTATGAATTATTGGTCAAACAATGTGACACTTTATAAATTCTTTTCCAATTTATTTAGAGGCCTTTTATCAATAGTTTTTTTTTGGAAAAAGGCTAATAGCCTATATATTATATTATTAAAAATAGTAAGTAATTACAAAAGTTCCCAAGAGGGCCTAATTACAAAAGTTCCCAAGAGGGCCTAAGTAATTACAAAAGTGTCTGATCTTTGAAAGTCTAGTCTAAGAAGCCTATCATACCATTAGACTTGTCGGGAGTCGGGAGTCTCAATTCCTTTTTACCGCTTCCATGAAATTCATGTTAGAACTTATGAAGCATGACCGAACATTGAAACCCAAAAAACACTAGCTTTACATTCACGTTGTTGATGGTCGGGGTTCGCGTGTCATCCTTACCGACTACCATCTTCATGTAGAGTGCAAGCCTTATCACCGACTCAAGAAACCTTCTTACTACTTCCCTTTTTTGGGGTTCGGGGATTAGAGATCCCTCATACCCTTTACACTACTTAATCATTGCAAGCCACAACCACAAAGCCCGAAGTCTGATCTTCTTTGCAACAAGTAAGAAATCAAACTGAAGTACGAAACCCGATTAGACTTAGTGAAATTTGACTAACTCCTTTGTTTCTAGTAAACAATGAATGGTAAGCCCGAGGTTCGATCTCCAAAGCTTCAAACTGGGAAGCCTGATTTTCCTTTAGACTTGTTGGGAAATGGGAGTCTCTTCTACCTTATCCTTCCTTCACTTTTGTGAATGCCAACAACCTCATCACCGACTCACGAAACCTTCTTACCGCTTCCCTTTTAGGGATCCCTCATACCCTTTACACCTCTTAATCATTGCAAGCCACAACCACAAAGCCTAAATTCTGATCTTCTTTGCAAAAAGTAAGCAATCAAACCAAAGTTCAAAACCCAATCAGACTTAGTGAAATTTGACTAACTCCTTTGTTTCTGGTAAACGATGAACGATAAGCCTGAGGTCCGATCTTCGAAGCACCGAAGTAGGAAGCCCAATTTTCTTTTAGACTTGTTGGGAATCTGGAGTCTCTTCTACTTTATCCTTCCTTCACTTGGTTCACATTGAAGTTTTATGAAACCTTCAAAGACATTGTACCATTACTCATGAAGCCCTGTACTACCAACCTTTGAAACGTGATTGGGTCACCATTTGATTGATATTGTGCTTAAATAGATTATTCTAATTAAACACATGAGAAACTTACTTTTCATTATCCCCAGCTATATTACCCTATTCCACTTTTTTATTTGGATGACTAAAACATAATTCTGCCTCATTTTCTCCTCTTGTGCCATTGTCACCACTTGAAATGATTGCACTTTTTCCAAAACTATATTTTTATCCAACGAATATCATTGCATGCATTCTTTTGCTATAATCTCAGCTAAAATTGGAAATTTGTCAACCATACTAACATTTGAAATGGTCACTTCTTGCTTTTGATATCCCATCTTTGTAAGGTGATTTGTTAACCTATTCCCTTCATGATATGTATGCAAAATTTGGAAAGAATGAAATTTGTCTAAAAATGAATAAACATTTTCCAAAATATATTGCAAATGCCAATTGTGACACAATCTTTGCCTACATGCATTTATAATCATTAACGAATCACCTTCCACATGAATTGAAGTTATACCTAGGTGCCTTGCAAGCTTTAAACCATGCAGGAGTGCCAATGATTTTGCCACATTATTTGTGCCAGAAGGTAAAGCAATTGATTTGGCTATCTTTAGTTTTCCGCAAGAATCCCAAATACACACCCTTGCTCTTGAAACACCCAATTCCCTCTTGACGCTCCATCAAATTTTAGTTTAAAGTAGCCTAGATATGGGATTTTCCATTTAACCAAACTTCTATTAATCCTTGCCTTGTGAGCTTGTTGCAAACTTCCTTTGAAGGGTAAAAATATGTCTTTCCAACTCTTTAGAATACTATCATCCCATGATGTGAAAAGAGATTCAACCCTTTTATGATTTTGAACATATGCATTCACTGCTTTTGTGACTGATTTTTCTATTATACCTTGAACATTCTGCACTGATGAAGATACGTTTCTAAAGATGCGCTTATTTCTCTCCCACCAAATAGACCAGACTACTGTAGCTAGAATTAAATGTCAAATGCATACAAATAAAGAGGATTTATATAACATTGGCCAAGCTGAAAAAAGATCCCAGACTGTGTTTGGCAAAGGGGCAATGAAACTTAATTTCTGTAAAATAAACTGCCAATAGAGATGAGCATATGAACATTGTCAAAAAAGGTGGTCAACATCCTCAGGAACTTCCCCACATAGAACACATTTGAAAGGCTCTCCAAAGCCTAATTTAGTTAGCCTATCACTTGTCAACACCCTTTTTCTTAGCACTAACCATATGAAGCTACTTGCTTTTGGTATTATCATGTTATTCTAGCAAAAAGAGAAAGCTCTTTGAGATTGCATTTGGAATTATTTATTAAGAAGAGCCTTATACCCTTGCTTAATTAAATAGCATCCATCTTTGGAGGGTGCCCATATGATTTGATTAGGTTTTCCTATTAGAAATACTAACCTCTCTGCTAAAATACTTTGAATCAAGTTCTGTTGAGCCAATGTTATCTGTGCTTGGGGAAAATCCCTTCAACTTGCTCTACTAGTTACTTCATCTGTTGAGAAAACATAGTCAATTAACCTACTGCCCCATAACTAAGATAAAACTAGTATAGTTGATTGTAGTTCTTGGATGTCCTTCAGGGGGGGTATTCGTTCCAAGAGTCATTCCAAAATTGAACTTCTTCTCCTTTGTGCACTTCCCAAGAAATGTATGAAGTAACAACTTTTTGACATGAAACCATAAAGTTCCACATGGCTGAGCCATCAAGGGGATTAGAAATAGTGAAAATTCTTGTCGGATTTTGGCTATCTAAATACTTGGCTCGCATGATTCTACACCATTTAGAATATGATTTGGTAAACATCTACCATATCAATTTTCCCCCAAAGGCCATGTTTCTTTTGGATATATTGTGCAAACCTACCCCCCCTTTGAATTTCTCAGAGGTCATGCTATCTAAAGAAATTAGAGGAAATTTTTTCACCTCATTCATATTCCCCTTCCATAAAAAAATCTTGATTAGCTTCTCAATCTGGTCAATAATTGATTTCAGAGCCTTGAGAATTGCTATGAAGTAATTTGGAATCATTGCTAGTACAATTTTTATTAACAATATTTGGCCAGATAATGACAACCATCTAGCTTTCCAAGTTGAAATTCTAGATTTAATCCTCTCTATAAATTTATCCCAGTATGGAATCTTATTCTTCCCCATAAAGAATGGAATCCCTAAATATGTGCATGGAAATTCTACCAACCAAAAGCCTAAAGACCTTACAATCTTTCTCTTAATACTGGTTTAGTATTAAATACATAAATCTTGGACTTCTAAGCATTTATTTTATGTCTTGATACTGAAGAATACATGTCTAGAATCAATTTTATCTATTTGGCCTCTACAAGGGTTGTTTTTCCAAATAATAAGGTATCATCAACAAAAAGGGTATGTGTTACTAAAATATCTAATTGTGGAATGTGTATACCTTGCCATAAGCCCTGATTGTGCCTTCCCTTTATTGTTTTGCTTAATGCCTTAGCCATACTTATAAAGAGAAAATGGGATAGAGGATCCCCTTATCTCACTCCTTGTGTACCATCGAAGAAGCCTGATGGTGATCCATTTATTATAACTAAAAACTTTACTCCTGTTAAACAAGAAAAAATCCACTTACACCACTTTTTACTGAAGCCAAACTTTGCTAGAACTTTCATTAAGAAATAACAGTCAACTCTATCATATGTTTTCATCATATCCAATTTTACAATGAAGGATGATAGATGATTTGAATTAATAGTATGAAGAATTTCATGTGCAACCAAGGCTCCTTTCGCAGTTTCTTTGCCTTGTACAAACCCCCCTTGTTCTTGTGAGACCATCTTGGGAATGAGATGCTACAATATAAGATATATTACCTTCGTGAAAATCTTATAAATAGTGTTGCATAAAGAAATAGGTCTGAAATATGCAATAAAATTGGCTCCTTTGTCTTTTGTAAAACTTCTATGTTTGTAACATTAAAATCCTTCATCATTGTACCAATTTTCTGAGACTCCTCTAGAGCTAATAGCATATCAAATCCCAACACATCCCAACACTTCTAAAAAAAAAAAGTTGTAAAACCATCGGGCCCTGGTGCCTTATCCGATGAGTGAAAAGACTACCCTCCTCAATTCTTCTAATTATAATATTTGTTTATATCATCTAGAGTTCATACAATGTACTTAAATACTATTTATTATAGTATTTCTTTGCTTATATCATTTAGAGGTCATACAATGTACTTAAATACTATTAATTATAATGATTCTTTGCTTATATCATTTAGAAATCATACAATATTTTTAAGTAATGTTAAGTATAATTTTTCCTTGCTTATGTCATTTAAAGGTCATACAATGTACTTAAATAATGTTAATTACATTTTTTTAATTACAACTTTTCCTTGCTTATATCATTTAGAAGTTATATGATGCACTCAAATACTATTAATTATAGTGTTTCATTGCTTATATCATGTGATGTACTTGTTCTAGCTCTAAAAGAGGCTCCTTCCCCTATTCCCTTGAATTTGATCCACAACATTCAACACCAGTCTTGCAACTTGCATGCATCTGGTAAGTTGGCCACCATCTAATCAAGATCAAGACAGAACAGTCGTGCAAATCTTCTCCATGTGGGACAGGGTAACAAGATTAGAAAAAACAAATCCACCATTCACACGGTTTTCTTTAAATTGGTTCTTATGGAGATGTGTCTAATCTTGTCAATCGTACGGTCATATTGTGGACCAGCGTTGTATTGCTAAGAGAAGGAATATTAGGGCAAATGAGTCCATCAACTTTAGTCCAAGAGGTAAGGGTGTCTCTTTAGTACCGTACCCAATATTGATAGCTGTTATTCTCTACTACTCCTCCTCGACCATAGTACGGATGTCACGAAATTGTTCTTTGCAATTCAGAGAGTCAAAAAAGCTAATTTCTTTACCCTTATTTTTCTCGGCTGGCCTGAATTATTGTTTGATACCATGCACGCAGATCGAATGAAGGGAGAGGCGTACAAAGAGTACGTTTTTAATTGGAATTCTACTCATGTGCTCTCGTGAAGCTTTTTTGTTTCTCATGACATATAGTAACTGATAAAATACGGGAAGTAGACTGGTTGTCATTTCCCAACCTGTAATTGTTTTGGTCTGTGATTTCTTTTGAATGGAAAGAATTTGAACAGCTTACTTATCCCATATATCTAAGATTTTAGATAAGAACTGATTTGTGGTTTATTTTCTTTCAATTGGCTGTTCATGACCATCAAACCAATCAGTCCGTGAAAGCAACAGATTTCAGATTTTAAATTCTAGAACATTTGTTTTTAGTATTCAGATTAAAAAAAGTAGGGTTGTTTTATGGAGAGAGGTTTTCTAAAATATCTTAGTTCGTACTGTTCTGAAATTTTAAGAACTTTTATAAACATGAGATCTCGTGAATTTTTTTAATAATGATCAAGGTTAAAACTTTAAAGATGAAACATTTCAAACTCAATTGTAATTTTTTTATGTGAAATCAACCAAAAGAAAGCATGATTTGTTTAGGTAGTGGGTCTTTTTACCAATTATCAGGTAGTGGGTCTTTTTACCAATTAACTTGCAATGACTTTTGATGGATCACAGCAAACTCCATTCATTACACTTTTTTTGTTTTTTAATTAGCCAAAAGAAGTATTGATGGAAGGTTTTGGCTGTATTCCAACAGATCAGCTTTCACGAAAAGGAAACAGATATCGTGGACGTAGAGGAAAGACAAGTAAGTAGAGTTACATAATGAGACACAGCTTTATGGGAATATTCGAGATACTGTAGGTGGTAGCAGACAAAATTGCTGCCATTATTTCACATCAATTGAATAAACGATTGCTCAATCTCACTGACAAGAACAAGTCTAAGGAGCATCTAGAAAAGTGGGGATTTTCAAAGGTAAAAGACAATGATGTCCATGTGAAGAAAATGGTATGAATGTAGGTTTTGTTACCCACAAATGCGGCTCTCATTGAAGGACGTTTATAACAATTACAGGTACAAATTGACCTCTTGACGGCAGGTTTTCGAAGTGAGGTCAGGTTTTTTTCCACTATTACAGGCTTCATGAATAGGGGTTGCTTTTTAAACCAATTTTGTCTGCTCAATAAGGCTAAACTTTGATAAGCCTGTTTAATTCTACACTTGATAAAGTAACCAAAATCAAATATTTAGGGTTTTTATAGTAAATTTATAATTGTTTTTGTTACAATGATATGGAAGCACAAGTCTTAGGTTGAAATCTCTTCAATTAAGCGTGAAAGACTAAAGGGGTATCCATTCCCCAAAGTCACCCATGGCATAATTTTGGTCTCATCCCTAATGCCACAATAGAGGAGCCCCTCTATGGCCAAATAGTGATAAGTTTCCTCCCCTCACTCTAGTTAATTCTCCTCCTGGGATTACTAGCTAGTCATTTGAGGAAGTATGAATTATTAAGGACTATGTTGGTAATGATAATCTTACTGGCTAGGAACCCATTCTTGATGGTGTTTATGTTTGAGACTTCATATTGCCTAGACTTCAAGGTGTGACTACTTCTACCCTTTTTAATGATATGTGTATATTTGAAGAATTTTATAGTTAAAAACTAATGTTAATTTTAGCAAAAAAATCATACAAGATGATAATACAATGAAATCTACAATCTTAAGTGTGATTAGAGGACAAAAGAATCTAAATTCACATTAGAATCATCTAGGCTATCTTCATGATTGAGAATATTATCTTTGATTAATCACTAGATTTATAAAGTTGATCTAAAAGATGGGTTGGCCTACGTAAACATTACTCTGGTGTTATAGTAAATCCCCTATAGGTACTTTTAAGTATTTCCTATCATTGCAAGCATTCAAATACTAGAGGTCATGGTGAAATTTTTCTTAGGAGATTACATTTTGACAGGTCATTCTTGCAAGTTACAAATCAACCCCATCATAATGATCAATTCCATGGTGATTAAGTTTAATTTTGAGAGGCCAAATTTAATTCACAATGAATTCTAATCTTGTTTTAACAAGGTTCTATTCATCAATCAAAGAGCATTAAATGTTTATGTTTGAATAGTTAAATTTTATAAGATATTAACATTAATTATTCATTATTTTTTAAAAGGGGTAAACACTTTTGACCCAGAGCTATGAATTGGTGAGGTCACAAATGAGGGACCTCATCCCTAATATAAAAATTCAACAATAACACCCCAATGGGATTTGAACCTTGATGGCAAGAACAACATCATAACTTAACCATCACACTATGTCACTATTATCTATTCATCCTTTTTTCAAAGCTAAGTACCCCACCCATGTTGATTTTGTTTCTAAAATTAGCAATTTAGTTTATTAAAACTCACATCTTTAAATAAATATGAGTTAGTTATGTAATTATCATTCACATTTATTTAGTTAGTCTTAATTTATATAAAAGGTATTTTTATTCCCTTATGTAATTTATGGGGAACTTGAGTTTCTCTTACACTCTATTGATTTTATCTTAGGATGTGGCCTTCATTTTAATTAGGGTTTCAAATATGATTTTATCCTTTTATTTCAATTTTCCTAGGGTATGGGAAATACCTTTATTTCATATGTTGGCATGCTTTGATTAGGGTTTGTTCATGCATGTTAATATCTCTTTCATTGCACCTTCCCAGTCTTGGATAGTTTTTTCATAGGCCATTTTCCTTGGCTAATATATGTATGCATATATATTTGGTTTTGATATGTATCTATCCTTTGTGACACATCATCCTCCCATCCTTGATACCCTTGTGACATTTTATCATTTGGGTGAGGATTTTTTTTACATGGAGATACACTTCACTTTTTCTAGAGTTTATTGAAATGGTTATTGATCGTCCTTTTATTTTATATATACTTCACTTATCCATGAGGCCTAATTATATTGATTCTATGTCATGTGATAGGGATGAGTATACACCTAATGATGTTTTATATTATGACTTATGATGACTAATCATGTACATCACATGTTTTCTCTATCAATAGATCCATACCTCTCATGATTATGTCATGCCTTATGGTAATACTTATCTATCCCTTCATATGGATGTTTGTGATATTATTAAACCTTATACACTATATGATGATTATGATGGGATTATATATAAGGAAATATACAACATTTCCTAATTAATCCTATGAGGAGAGTATTAAAAAAATTCTAATCTAACTAAATTCTAGCAAAATTTTAGCATATAAACAACACTAAGAAAGGAAATAGAATATAAGAGATAAGAAAAAGAATAAACATTTAGTTAGATAACCAAAAAGTGACATGGATATTTCCTATGAAAGCTATAATAATGGAAAATTTAACCTAGAAAAGCACCAAATTTAATGTATTAATCATCAAAAAATACTTACAATACAATGGAAATCATTGTGCTTCACATGAGATCTACTTTATTGACCAAGAGGAATTTTGACAATATACCCATACATAATTTAACATGAAATTTAATATATCCATCAAAAATCGCATATATAACCAAGGAGACATGTGAAACCAAGAATGGTATTCTAAAACCATGGGTGAACCAAAGACAAGTCAAGGTAGTCCAAATTCAACCTAAGTGTAACTTCTCCATAAATAGAATGTAGCTCCTAGTTGATTTTTTACTCCCAAGACCAAGTGGGTTCAAATTATCTCCTAATAATTCTATTTATTTTTAATAATGTCAATTACACGCCTCTTACACATGAATATAAATAACTAGTCATTTTTTTAAGCCAAAAATATATATAGTAAGGATTACAAAAGCTAGCATTATATCACCAAACTAAGTAATAAACTATTGTAATAGGCCTTTCAGACTGCAAGTATTACATGCCATTGCAGCTTAAATTACATATATGCATGGTTTTTTGAAGATTTTACATAATTTTTCATGAAGCCATAGAGAGAGGACAAAAATTACAGACCATAGGTGAATGACTTGAAATTACTAACAGGACACAAAAACTTAATTACTTCGTAAAAAAATTATAAATTGTTGCAACCTTACTCCTCCATGTGTGAGGAAGCCATTGAGTTTTCTCCAACTTGCTCAGAGGATTCTTCAACATGCACCAATGATAGGAGAATTGGTGGAATGGGCTCTCCTATACGTGTGTTACCATGGCTTGCGTGAGAAATCAAAAATTTCACTGCAAAAAACCTCTCCTTGAACCTTGCATCCATCTCCAGACAAAAATAATTTGCATTCATTTGGAGGGCTCTTAATAGAATTCTTTCATTGTTCCTCTCAAAAAAAATTCATAGCATCATAGATTTCCATGAATGCCATCCTCTTTTTCAAGAATTTCCTAGGAAAGATACCACCAATATGCCCTTTACCTTTGAACAAATCATATTGTTGGACCCCCTTAAGTAGAGCATTCTCAGAAAGGAACTGGGGTTTGACAATCTTATTTGCAATATACTCCAGTGAAGTATAAGACTGCAAGATATCTAGGGTATTTGATAAGAAAATTGAAAGCACCTGAGACATGAAGAGAAGATGAGCAACTTGTGGACTGGTGACTTCAACTCCTAAAACAACATGCACACACTCCTCAACACTAGGACAGTCAAGCATGAAAATTACCTCCAGGTTCGAATGGCTCAAGAAGCCTAAAAATGGATGCTCCCAAGCATGTACCTTCATTGACACCCTAAAATTCTAGGGCCTATACTCCATTCCACACACCTGAACTTGTGAATACACAACCCTTCCAAAAATTTATATGCCACAATATGCAGAATGTAGGAACTTTGGGATGTGAAATTCCTATGGCAACATCAATTTAATAACCTCCAACCAATTACTCGAGAAAATCACCATGCAAGAAGTGTTATAACAAGTATTCCTCCCATATTTTCATGCATGAATGAACTTGGATTAACAAGAGCCTTCTGCCTTGTGGCACATGTTTTTTTTTCAAAGTGATTTCAGCTTAAACAAAATCTGCAAGGTGATCAATTCATTATGAACCTAAATGTACCTGCACACATAACACATGTTAGATAATACTACTCACATATTTTCAAATGTAAGCTTCTAGTAAATGAGCTTGTAAGAATATTATGGTAGCATGCTTAGTAATTTCAGCCAATGATTTGAGTTAACCATTAGCAACAAATACTTCAAACACCTACCAAAGAAGACCATATCATTAACAGTCCTTTCACTTAACCACTTGAACTAATTGTAGGTATATTTTCATATGCTACAATCACAACATGATGTGGAAATGCAGTAAATTGGCCACTAACATTTGATATTACCACCTCTTGTGCATCACATCCCATATTCATGAGGCAATCAACCACTTTATTTCCTTCTCAATAGGGGTGCTGGCAAGAAGTTGAGCCCACTTTTTGGCAAAAAAGTGGAAGTGTTTTCCCTAATTTTTAGAATTTGACACATCTGACCTTAAAATTTGAAGCACTTAGAGACAAAATCTTCAAAAAAGTCACTAATCATAAAATGTAGTACTCGAAGTCTAGTTTCCAAATATGTAATTTATTTCAATACCCAAATGGTACAAATTGAGTTTCAATAGGCGTTTCTAAAAACCACTATTTAAAAGTCACTTTTTACCATACCATGCACATGTACGCCATCCATATTTTGACCTAAATTATTGTATTTTTCTAAATCCTTTGAAGAAAATATTTGTGACTCACTGAAGCATGTTTTTGATATATTTTTGTAATTTTTTATTAAATATATTTTTTTTTGTTAAATTTTTATCAGCCATATTTGTTGTTTTGAAAAATCATCATGTACGTCATGCATAAGATGACCTAAACTTATAATTTTTTATTTTTTAAAAAAATTGAAAAGAATTTTCTGAAGTACATTCTTGTGCAATCTATTCATGAAAATGTTATGTTGATAAAAAGTTATTAAAATAGTAAAAAACCCCTGATATTTAAAGTTTATGGACCAGTTTCATCATAAATTAATTGAAAAATAGAAAAAAAAATCCAATTGTAAATTTTTTTACATATTTGGAATCTGCATTGTCTCATCTATAATGGGTTTTAATCTCATCGAAAGATTCTACAAAAAAAGTCATCAGCCATATGTCCAAACTTGGTATTTTTATCTAACATTGTTTTTGACCTTCAACTTGCAGGTCAAACCAGGTTGAAGGCCTAGGTTCAGATTCCCAATGCTTTTCCTGAACCAAAATACAAGCCACAAACCCGACCACAAAGCAAATCCAATTTAATTTTTTTAGAAACGGGATTCCGTTTACAAAAGGATATCTCATTTTGTAAATCAAGATCTCATTTCTTAATATTAAATGCGGTGACCATTGACAGGGAAACGAGATCCCGCTTTATAAATGGGATCGTGTTCCTTTGTCAATGGTCCTCACATTTAATATTGGGGAATGGGATCCCGATTATAAAATAGGGTCCCGTTTGTTTTTAACCATTTTTTTAAATTTACTAGAAAAGTTTATTGTGAAGTCTGTAACTTCACATGTATAGCCGAGTGCGATATATTGGGCTATTTTTCATCAACGTTTGTCTTTACAGGTGGTGAACTTTCATTTTGGATTGATTTTTCAAAGGAGGCATCATGTAAACCATTTTTGAAGTGGAATTGTGTTAGTTTTGTACTCGTTTGGAGGAACAAAAGGTCTTCAATTTGCAATATGGATTGAATTTTTCAAAGGAGGCATGAAGAAAATAGTTTTTTAAGTGGGATTTTGCTAGTTTTCTACTTGTTTTGAGGAACACAAGAGGAATAATTTTGTCCTTATAGGTCTTCAACTTCCAATTTGGATTGAATTTTTTGAAGAATTTCACTATTAACATTCATTTGTGCTTGAGAATTTTATAATCATGGGTTCACAAGCTTGTAATAAGAGGAAAGATAGGAAGACATTGACTCCTGAAGAAATTGAAGCAAATAGAGAGAAGGAGAAACAAAGACAAAGAGAAAGAAGAATGAGAATTAAATCAATGAATGATGGTGGAGCATCCAACTCCACAACTATTGAAGATGAAAACATCGAGGAGACCATGGTTGTAGATGAAGCTAATTTGCAATAAGTCAATTTGGAAAAGAATATGATTATACAAGCAAGTCCTACTATGTCTTCAAATCCCTCTTTCAATGCTATGGAGAATGTTTCAATATGCACAAATCCAGGTATGTCTTCAAATCCACATGTTAGTGAAATGGTAAATCTGTATGTAGAAATTTTACAAGATGTTGGACTTAACGATGTTGACATTGATAATATTCAGAGAGATGAAACTTTTATAGAATTTGTTGAAAATGAAAAAGAAAAATCTTTTGTTGAAAATGAAAATGAAAAATATTTTGTTGAAAATGAAAATGAGAATTATCCTTTCGTTGAAAATTAAAACAAAAACCGTTTTGTTGATGAAAATGAAAATGAAAACAGTTTTGTTGATGAAAATGTAAATAATTTTGAAGTTTAAAATGAAAATAAAAATAAAAATCTAGAATGTGATGTTGAATTTAATGAAAATACTTTTTTAAAAATTGAAAGTGATGTTTTGGATAATCTTCCTGGTCAGATTTCTTGGAGGAAAATAAGAACACATGTGAATAGAATATACAAAAAATTCTTTTATCATAAAAAACTTGCATTTTATTGTCAATTAATGATGCAATTGATGAGAATGCAAAAAATGAGAAAAATAATGAAAAGGTTGGGATTTTTTATTAAACCAAAAAGAAAAGATCAATCATTAAAATATGTTATGTCTACTGTTGCTAGTGCCATTAAATCTATTGGGAAAAATAGTTGATCTAAAGATAAAAATGCAGCAAGAAGAGCTATAACAACTACTATAGTTAATAAAGAAACTTTGAATAAAAGAATGGTAAGCAATATTAGTGAAGTTTTAAAAATACATCCTAGAACATTGCTAAGAGCGGCAAAAAGAAGAGAAAGTATAGAAAATGATCCTGTCAACCAATGTTGGAGTTTTAGTGGTCGACTCTCGGTGTCTGTTATGAAATTGAATGTTGAAATTAAATCTTTGATCAAAAAATATTGGCATGATTTAATACTAGGTTTTCATCTAATGCTAGAGATGTTTTAAACTTAAGGGTGGGGTCCAAAGTTTGCGATCCTCACCCAAAACACCTATTAGATACAACACAAACTGAATTTTATAGAAAATTTTGTGGTGATTTAGTGTTACCTGGTAATATTAAAATAAGTCAAAGGTCTTTTGAAAAATGTAAACCCTGGTATGTAAAAATTAATAAGCAACGAATATCTTTTTTGTTGTAAAATGCATGTTCAATTTTGTTATTTTTATGATGTTTTTTGATATATATGTTGTACCTTGCATACTAACATGATTATACAGGAATGTGGTATTAATATGCCACCTAAAGCAATAAGGGGTTTATATCAAGTTTGTTTTGTGAAAGATCTAATGGTAAATTGTTTTATTTAAGTTCTTGTATTTCTGGACAATGCATTAGCTATGGGAATCTTTCATTCTTAAGAATTTGTATGCATGAAAGTGTTGATAATAATTTTGGACAACAATTAGTAGATGCTAAAAGATTTAACAATGTTCACTATTCTTTAAAAGATGGAAAAATAGGAAAGCATTGTGATTTAGTTACAGAAAAGGTTAGTATACATGCATTCATGAGTGAATTTAAGAATAAGATTGTACCAAAATATGTCATGCACTCTCAACATGCTTGATGGCTTGATGGCCAATTTTGCATATGTAGAAACACATTTCCAATTGGTACTATACTTTCAGTGGTTGATTTTTGGGAAAAGTATACTCTAGCTCCGTAAGAGGAAATTCAATCATAGTATTATAATTCAGTGCAAGTAGCTATGTTTTTCCATATTGTTTATAGACATGCAGATGATAGCATTGATGATGATAGAAATTTTTTTAGGGAGTATCATTTTTATTTGAGTGACAATCGGTTACGCTCGTCAGAGTTCGTTAAATATTGTTTCAATATTTTTTATAGAAATTTAAGAGAAAGAGGAATCCAGATGATAGAACACCTCATATCGTAAGATAATTATACGGGCTGTTCAAGAATGCTCAAATGTTCTATTGGTTAAGTAGGGTTCACAAGGAACTTAATCTCCAACATATATGGAGTTTTTTTGAAGCTGGGCATGGTAAAGGAGAACATGATGGAGTTGGTGCGTGTCAAAAGAATTCTTGCTAGAGAACAATTAAAATTTAAAGATCCATGTGGGATTGTGGATTGGCGTAATACAAGATTATTTGCACCTGGTTCGAGTGAGTACTCTACAGTTCATCGATTATTTTAGTTGGTTGAAGAAGAGAACATTGTACCTAGAGTTGACTATGATACAATTAGTGGATCTACTAAATGGCATTCATTTAGGAGTTTGACAGCAAGCACATGGACTATTTGGACAAGGGAGCTTGCATGTTTTTGTCAGTTTTGTATCTTGGGAGATTGGGAAGCATGTGAAAATATAGAATGGGTTGAACAATGGGAGCAAAGATCGTTGACACCTGCACAAGAACACGATCAATATGAAAGAATTATTGAAGAAAATGATCAAGTGTTTGCATCTGAAGACTATGAACATGTTTCAGACCTTGTACAAGAAAGTAATTTAATTCAATTTATTTCATTTTATTTCACTTTATTAAGTTATTTTGTAATACTAAATTATTTATATGGATATGCGTAAGTTATTAAATCAAAATGTGTTTGCAGGACATGTGTATGTTGTTGTTGCACCTAAGGGGAATGAAGAGGAAACAAAATATTGGTTGGCTCATTGTGTGGAGACTAAACATAAGTTAATAGAACCTTGAGAAGATGATGATGGCTATCATTATCCAACAGGTATGGTGATCACCTTAAGACATCCCCTTAAGAAAATTTTGATAACAAGTTTTTTATCCCCTTAAGCAAATTTTTAGAGCAAGTCTTTGATCCCCTTAAGAAAATTTTGAGAAATTATTTGATGATTTTTTTCATGTTTTCCAATAGGATCGATGGTGGTTGTTGGCACTTGGGTACGAAAATACCTAACAAGGAAGAATGGTCTACCTGCATTTGAAAATTATGAAACGCATAAAAAGATTATACATTATTCATATTTGGTGGTGGCAACAAATATAAAACTAGATCGGTATCATGGAAGACCTACAAATAAAGTGTTATGAACAATTTCTATGGAAGAGCATGAGACAATCATAGATGCATTACAAAAAAGAGAGGATATAGATGGTACAATGGAATAAGTAAATATAGGTAAATATAGTTTTAGTGAATTCAAAATTCATAATTGTAACTATACTAATGAAAGTTAAACAATTTACAATATAAATGTACCTACCCCTAATCTACGATGCCTGATAGTGGAGGAGTGCTCAAAAACCCCTCGGGCAGAATTGACGTGGAAGTTGATTGGCTCCCCTAAACCAACATAAATATTTTAAACATATGTTCATGATTCAATTATAAATTTAAAACTCAAGTTAAAAATCATTTCATATATAATTTAAAAAATTGAAATTAAAATACCCCATAAGGGTTGCCGACTAGGACTAGTGTCGATGTATGTACTCATGGAGCGGATGATTGCCCCATCGTTAGTGTCATCTGTACACCAAACAATTTGATTGTTAAAATTTATTGCAAACTTTTCTTTGATATATACATTCATCAAAAAATTTATAAAATGAACATGTAGATGCATATTTATACCTGTCGCAATGTCCTTAGGGTGATGGTCTACTATAAGAAATTCTACAAATGAACTGATGCAACTAGATGAACCACCATAATCTCCACGTCCACTCGAACTAGGTGTGTCCTAATCAGGTCCATAGCATAATTGATGGAAAATAGTCTATACATGTGGGACCCTCGACACTCCTGGAGTGGTACTCAGACCGGCTCCATAAAACACTCCTCCATCATCATCATCTCTATGCTCCCTACTCGTTATCGCAAAAGCATGTTGATCAAGGTCTCATGCAAGTGTACTAAGGGATCCTAATTTTGAGACCATCGCTCAATGATGCACAGGTGCGGGAATGGGAGGACCAAGAGTAGCAACAAGGGGTTGTGCATGCACGGGGTGTTGGGTATCAACCCTTTCCCCTAACCTCTATTGTGGCGTGTCACCACCAACACCCTGAAATGATTTAAAATCAAAATAATTGGGATTTTTCCTCAAAAAACTCTACATATAGTTTCCTCAAAAAATGCAATGGACACTCCCAATTAGCGTGTTGTGGACTGTCAAAAACCATATACCATTGATCCCAAAAATTTTCACTCATCTGTGGATGTATACACCACCTCATGGATATTCTAGATTTATTGGGAGGAATGGGTTGTCGAGTAATAGGATCAAGAATGTAAGGGGCTAGGTCGGCTATTGTTATTTTAAAGTCTAAAATGTGTTTATAGGAGAGACTTTCTACATAAAATTGTCTCATCTGCTCTCTCTCTCATCGATGCCTATCTAGATCAGAATCAATAGTCTTGATGGCTTCCACAATGTTTTGCATCACAGATGCAAAACACCTCACATGTGGTGGAATCAATGCTTGATTTTGCATAGCATTGATTTGATTTTGAATGGATGTAACCTGATCATTTATATGTGCTCGCAAGCGAGCCTCATCAG
This sequence comes from Sequoia sempervirens, assembly GCA_007258455.2. NCBI lineage: Eukaryota > Viridiplantae > Streptophyta > Pinopsida > Cupressales > Cupressaceae > Sequoia > Sequoia sempervirens. The sequence goes on along the minus strand of VDFB02047230.1, from coordinate 433,647,284 downwards.
ATGCAATGGGTGTTGGAGGTAGGATATTAGGTTGAGGGGGTGGAGGGGGAGGGGGAGGTGGCTAAGGTGTTAGATTGATGATATCATCAATGTTAATATGATCCATGATATCAGATATAAATGCACTTGCATTAAATTATACAAAATTAACATACACACTTACAAAATTACAAGAAATAGTTAAATTTGAAACACACATGCAAATTTTTTTAAATAATATGTGCATACATATACATACACATACATATACATTGATTGAACTTGAGCATGCACATACAAAATTCAAAATTTAACATGTACATACATTTAAAATAAAAAATACGATGCATAATTTGCATGCATATATCATTCAACTAAACTATGTACATACATACAAATTTCAAAATTTAAGATCTAGAACTATGCAATTTTAATACATGTACATACTAAAAAATAAACTTGAAACATTCACAAAAAGCTCATTTTATGTCTAACACACACACACACACACACACAGATATATATATATATATATATATATTACATTTTTCCAACAGGAGAAATCATGATCTAGTAGATAGTCATAAAATATATACTTTTATAAATTCATCATTATAAGTTCATAAATTCCACCAAATTCATAAATTCATGTCACTAAAAATATCCATCTGGAACCAAATTCATAAATTCACGTCACTAAAAATATTCATCCAACCAAATTTATAAATTCATCACACAAAATATCCATCGAACCAAATTCATAAAGTCATAACTATAAGATCATTGTCTTAATTTAGAAATTGTTGTGGCTCTCTACTGCATCTCTTCATTTCTTTGTGTTTTCCTTTTCAGAATCGAAAGTTCTCCTCTCCTCTAGCAATTGTCAATTCCCATCTAATATCCCATCCATAGCCCTAACAACATCAATACCAGTTTGCATCCTAGATGCAAGCATCCTCACAGGTGGTGCGACACATTCTTCATTTTGAATAATGTTGATTTGATCTTGGATGGTTCTAACATTGGCATTGATTCGTGCTTACAAATGAGCACCATCGATTTTAGGTGGTGGAGGTGGGGGTTATGAGGTGGAGTGGGTGGAGGTGGAAGTGAAGGTGGTGGAGATGGATGGCATGGAGGTGGATTGCAAATATTATTGAATCGATCCATGTGATCTATAAGATATAAGTGAACCTGCATTAGATTTGTAATTTCAAAATATAAGATACATGTTTAGGAAACACCCTTAAACCATTCAATATAAATGGCCTAATTGAATACAAATGATAAAATATGTAAGCCTCATTTATGTCGAAGGCATGTTACTTGAATGAAAAAATAATTAACTATTAATATAGGACAATTTATGAATGCTATAGGGTTTACGGTTTAGAGTTTACGATTTAGGTTTTAGGGTAATAGGATGGCTTAAGGGGATCTATGTAGTAATGTCCTAGTACAAAATGACGTGGCTTTTAAGTGAATAAAATTTGGTGAAGATGCCCAAGGCAACCAAATTTCATTAAGGTCTGAGGCAACTTCACCAAATTTTATTCACTTGAGCCATGCCATTTTGTCCTAGGAATTTACTAGACATAGATCCCCTTAATCCATCCTATCACCCTAAACCATAAATTGATCAACCTAGATCATGAAATCTCATTCATATTATAATCTTGCATAATCTTATTATTGTTAAATTTGGTTGCCTTGGGCAACTTCACCAAATTTTGAGAACTTATTTGATCCCCTTAAGAAATTTCATATTAGGACACCTTAAGACATCCTAAAGTATGGCTTAAGGGGATCTATGTAGTAAGGTCCTAGTACAAAATGACATGGCTTTTAAGTGAATAAAATTTGGTGAAGATGCCCAAGGCAACCAAATTTCATTAAGGTCTGAGGCAACTTCACCAAATTTTATTCACTTGAGCCATGTCAGTTTGTCCTAGGACCTTACTATACATAGATCCCCTTACACCATCCTATCACCCTAAACCGCAAATAGATAAACCTAGATCATGATTTATCTCATTCATATTATAATCTTGCACAATCTTATTATTGTTAAATTTGGTTGCCTTGGGCAACTTCGCCAAATTTTGAGAACTTATTTGATCCACTTAAGAAATGTCATATTAGGACCCCTTAAACATCGATTTATGGTTTAGGGTGATATGATGGCTTAAGGGGACCTATGTATAGTGAGGTCCTAGGAAAAAATGACATGGATCAAGTGAGTAAAATTTGGTGAAGTTGCCCAAGGCAACCAAATTTCATTAAGGGCCTAAGAAAAAATGATGGCTTTAGGGTTTAGGGTTTAGAGTTTAGAGTTTAGGGTTTAGGGTAATAGGATAGCTTAAGGGGATCTATGTAGTAAGGTCCTACAACAAAATCACATGGATTAAGGGAATAAAATTTGGTGGAGTTGCCTAAGGCAACCAAATTTCATTTTAAGGTCCTAGGACAAAATGAATGCTTTAGTGTTTAGGGTTTAGGGTTTAGGGAACTTAGGGTGAATTTTTTGGTGTCCCTTCGAATAATGGACATGCAAGTTAGTGAACAACATTTTCTTGTGGAATAGTTGATTGAGATAACTCTTGTTTCAACTGACCAACCTAGATCATGAAATCTCATTCATATTATAATCTTGCACGATCTTATTATTGTTAAATTTGGTTGCCTTGGGCAACTTCACCAAAATTTGAGAACTTCTTTGATCGCCTTAAGAAATTTCATATTAGGACTCCTTAAGACATTGATTTACGATTTAGGGTGATAGGATGGCTTAAGGGGATCTATGTCTAGTGAGGTCCTAAGACAAAACGACATGGCTCAAGTGAATAAAATTTGGTGAAGTTACCCAAGGCAACCAAATTTCATTAAGGGCCTAGGAAAAAATGATGGCTTTATGGTTTAGGGTTTAGAGTTTAGAGTTTAGGGTAATAGGATGGCTTAAGGGGATCTATGTAGTAAGGTCCTACGACAAAATGACATGGCTTAAGGGAATAAAATTTAATGGAGTTGCCTAAGGAAATCAAATTTAATTTTAAGGTCCTAGGACAAAATGAATGCTTTAGTGTTTAGGGTTTATATTTTAGATTTCAAGGTTTAGGGTTTAGGGAACTTAGGGTGAAGTTTGGGTGGCCCTTGGAATAATGCACTTGCAATTTAGTGACTAGTTTATGAATATTTTTGATTTTATGAATAGATTGACTATTTCTGTAATAGAAACATAATTATGTATTATTAAGATTGAGTTTGATATATATTTTAACTAGATATTTTTTTAATTCAATATAATATTATTTTATTTAACATTTTTTTCATTAATATTTCCCACTTAAATGAATTTTATGATATATAAAATGTATAATATAAAACTAGTTAATGTTGAATCAAGTATTTTATTTTGGATTGTTTGGAATTGAAAGAACCTAAAAGAAAGAAAAGAAAAATATTTAGATTCTTTTAGTGTCTAGGTAACTAGTGCAAATTGAGATTTTAGACTAAACTAGAAGCCTAATTAACAAGTAACTGACTAGAATGAGGGTTAAGATTGTTAAAAGACAAGAGACAACAGATGCAAACAAGAAATGGAAACAAGGCATGACTAAGAGAGATCAAAACATAAAATAGAAATGAATGTTGAATATTATCTAATTAAGTGACAATTGGAAATGGATTGTACAAGGATTTAGGAATTTGCTAACTAAATTTGCAAACAAACATTGATAAAATTTATGAATTGTAACTATTCTTTAACATATTGCTTTATAATCTAATTATAATTTAACATTGAAAGTAAAGTTTCACATATTGTTTTCTCCATACAATGCAAATGAAATCTAAAACATTTAAGCAATGAATTTTCTTGAGCTCAAAATTAGGGTTTTCAAATGCAAAATGATTTTTTCAATTTCAATTTAAGGTTTTAACAATTTTTTTGTTTCAATTCAATTTAGGGTTTCAATCTAAGCAATTAGGGTTTTTAATGCAATTTTTTTGTTTCATTTCAAACTAGGGTTTTCAAATCCAATTTTTTTTGTTTGATTTGAATTCAGGGTTTCAAAAAGCTTGGTTAGGGTTTCCAAATGCAATTTTTTATTTCATTTCAATTTTGGGTTTTGAAATGCAATTTTTTTTGTTTCCTTTCAATTAGACTTTTCAAATACAATTTTTTTTGGTTTGATTGAACAATTTAGGTTTCAAAAGCTAAATTTTGTTTCTAAAATACAATTCAAAATTCATTTTTTCCTTTCTATTCAATATCTTCAGGTTTCATTGCATTTTTTCATTTATTTCTACAATTCATCATTTATATTGTTACGGGAAATAAAATGCTTAAAACGCCAAATAAATTAGGAAAAAATATGGTAAAATCTATTCTTCTATTAAAATTTTCAATAAAAACTAAAAAAAAGCTAAAAAGTTGGGGTGGAGGCATACCTGGAGGCTGTTTTTAATAGTCATTGTCACCCACTCAATCAAGATCCCATGTGCAGAGTAGAATGAAGTTTTGTTCATTTTTTAAAAAATAAATACCATCTCAAAATGGGATCCCATTTCGTACTAATTGGGATCCTATTCCGCGTCCATTGGTTCGAGAACCTTTAACAGACGAGATCCCAATTTTTAAAAAGAGGGATCTTGTTTGGAATTTAGGCTTGAGATCTCAAAGCCAAACAGAATCACTTTTTTTAAAAATTGGGATCTCGTTTATAAAAATCGGGATCCCATTTTTGCAATGTCGATTTCATTTTTTTGGCTAAGGCAAAAACTTCCATGTTTCGTGGACTCAACTTTGTGCACTTACCCATAGGTATGAGAAATATGATACGTTTGAAATATATCCAACCACAACCATACCTTCTACAAAATATAATTCAAATGCCAATTATGGATACCTTTTTCTTTGCATGAATTTATGATTAGTAGAGAGTCACCCTCTATATGGATTTTAGATATATCTAAATTTATAGCAAGCTTCAAACCATGAAGATCTATCATTACTTCTATAACATTATTTGTGCCACAAGGGAGATGAATTGACCTAGAATCCAATACTAACCCATAAGAATCATGAATACAAACTCTTGCTCTTGAAACACCTGGATTCCCCCTTGAAGCCCCATCAAAATTTAATTTGATAAAACCTGGAGGAGGAGGTTGCCATTTGATTGAATTCCTATCAATCCTTACCTTTACAAATTGATGGAGATTATCATTGAAAGGAAAAATTATACTTTTCCACCTCTTTAAAATGTTAGCATCCCAAGTTGTGAAGAGGGAATTAACATTTTTGTGGTTTTCAACAAATGAGCTTGCTAATTTTGATATATAGATTTTTCAATTTTAATCTTGATATACTAGGATGATGTAGATAAAATTTTGAAAATATTATTTATTTCTTTTCCACCAAATATTCCAAACTATTAGAGTTGGAACTATACGCCAACTACATGTAAATAAGGATGATTTATATAACACCGACTAGCTTGAAAAAAAGATCCCAAAGATAATTGGGAAATGGATGATAACTTAACTTCTCTTTAATGAAAGCCCAACAGTGTTGGGCACAAGGACATTGTAGAAACAAATGATCAATATCTTCTAAGGTTTCATCACAAAGGACTCACTTGAAAGGATCAACTATTCCCAATTTTTCTAATCTATCACTTGTTAGAACCCTTGTCCTTAAAACCAACCATACAAAACTACCTAATTTTGGGAGAACCATATTATTCCAACAAAAGGAATAATCTCTTTGAGAGAGAAAATGAGTACCATTATTGATTAATGACCTATAACCCCATTTAACTAAGTAGCAACCATCTTTTGAAGGAGCTCAAATAATCCTATCCAGGTTTTTAGTTTTGAACGTAACTCTTTCCTTTAATATGTTTTGAAGTAAACTTTGTTGAGAAACAAAGATCGAAGAATTTGAAAAATCTTTCCAAATCACTTTACTAGTCACACAATATGTTGACAAAACATAATCACTTAACTTACTTCCCCATTTTTTAGATCAAATTGACATTGCTCATTGCAACTCTTGGAGAGCTTGCAATGGTGGATTGCAATTGCATGTATCTTTCCAAAATTGAACTTCCTCTCGCTTATGTACTTCCCAAAGTACTATAAGGAATAATGACTTTCCTACATGATATTAAATAATTCTGCATAGTTGATCCATCAGGTGGATTTGATGTAGTGAAAATTCTTGTTGGATTTTCACATATAAATACTTAGCCCACATTAATTTACACCATTTAGAATCTAATTTAGAATACATTTTCCAAACCAACTTTTCCCAAAAACCATATTCATAGTGGAAATGTTATGAATACTTGCACCACCTTTAAGTTTCTCTGAAGACATTGTCCAAAGATATTAATGGAACATTTTTCTGATAATTCATATTCCCTTTCCAAATAAAATTTGTGATGATCTTTTCAATATCTAAAATAATTTATTTAGGTGCCTTCAAGACTACCAAAAATAATTTCATATTGCTGCTAAAATAAATTTTATCAAGAGTATACGACCTGATAAAGATAGCCACCTATCTATCCATGCCAAAATCTGACTTGATTCTTTCTATAACTTTTCCCCAATATGAAATATTATTTGCACCCATAAAAAATGGAATACCCAAGTATGTGCATGAAAGATCTACTAGTTGAAAACCTAATAACTTAACAATCTTTCTTTTGATGGTTACATTTGTATTAAAACATAGATCTTGGACTTATTTGCACTGATTTTCTACCCTAAATATGAAGAATACTTGTGTAAGATTTCTTTAATTTCACTAGCTTTTTAAATAGAAGAATTACCAAACAAAATAGTGTCATCAACAAATAGAGAATGTCTAATTGAAATGTCCATATGAGAAATGTGGATGCCTTTCCATAAGCCTTGAGTATTCCTTTTAAGTATTGATCTACTAAAGATTCAACCATAATTATGAAGAAAAAGGAGATAGATGATCCCCTTTCCTAACCCCCTATGCGACACTAAAGAAACTTGCAAGTGACCCATTTATTATGACTAAAAATTTTACCCCAGATAAACAGGAAATAATCCATTTGCACCACAGGAAAGAATCCATTTGCACCATTTATTATTGAAGCCAAAGTTAACCAACACTTTGATTAGGAAGTTCCAATCCACTCTATCATATGCTTTCATCATGTCCAATTTGATGATGAAAGAAGGCAGACTATTGGAATTGATGGAATGTAGAGTCTCATGTACAACTAATACTCCTTCAGCTATCTCCCTTCTTGGCACACAACCTCCTTGCTCATGTGATATGATTTTAGGAATAAAAGGTTGTAATTTGAGATAAATAGCCTCTATAAAGATCTTGTAGATTGTGTTGCAAAGAAAAATTGGCCTAAATTCCATAACTAATTTAGGCTCCTTTACTTTTGGTATAATTTCTATGTTACATTAAACTAGTTTAACAATGTACTAGTACTCCTTGACTCCTCTAATGCCAAGAGAAATTCAATACCCAAGAACTCCCAGCATCTTTGAAAGAAGATGGCTGAAAATACATCAAGCTCTGGAGCCTTATTCGATGAAAGTGAGAAGACTACCTTCTTCAATTCCTCTAGAGTGAAAGGCCTCATTAAGCATTCATTATTTTTTTCAAAAAAAAACTTCGGTACCACATCAAGTAACTACTGCTCATCTTGGATAGCTTGTACTAGCTTATTCTATGGAGCAAATAGAAGCTTAGAGAAAAACTTCACTCCTTTGTTTTGAATATCTACTTCCTTTGTGATCAAATTGTCTGTAACAACTTCTTGAATTGAAAAAAATAGAGTTAGCAACCCTTTTAATCTAAGTAGAATCATGAAAAAAATTAGTGTTGTGATCACCCGCTTTTAACCACAGTTCCCTAGACTTCAGCCTCCAATAAATTTCTTCCCTTTTTCTTAGTTCTTCCCACTCTAATGCAACTTTCTTTACTTCTCAAAAGTTAATGAATCCAAGCCTTTATCAATTATTTTTTCATGAATTACAGCTAATTCTTTAGAAACTTTCTCCTTCTGCACAAAAATATTCTTGAAAACCTGGAAATTCCAAACTTTAATCTATTGCTTGACATACATCACTTTTTTGCATAAATGATACATTTTTGAACCTCTCTGAAAAAACACACTAGCCCACTACTGATAGAGGAGAGGCAACAAATGTGGATGTCTAAACCACATCTTCTCAATCTTAAAAGAAGGTTTATGTTTGGAATAAGAATCTGCTCCTGATATGTTTAGTAATATGGCGTAATGATCAAATCCTACAAAAGGCAAGATTTCTGAAGCTAAATTATATTCCCCTAGAATCCAATTTGGGGATGATAAAAATTTATCCAATCGCTCCGCTATCTACAAGAAATCCTTCCTTTGATTTGTCCAAATATACTTACCTTTTATAGACAAAACATCTTTTAAAGCATTACTCAAAATTAAATAACTAAAGTATTCCATTATTTTTAGAGGTAGGCAGATGGGTATGTGTAGGATCATGATGGGCCAAAATGTGGCAATATGTAAGTGATATGATGGCCCATGTGGCTAACGACTTTTTTTTACCCAAAATTGATGAAATGAAAAGGGTTTTTAAAGGAGATTCTCAGCTTTCCACCAGTATAAATTATGCTTTACTTTGAATTTAATAAATAATTATTATTAATTTTTTATTTGAATTACAACTAAAGTCCTTATTGATAGGCTGATTGAAAAGCATCTATAGCTTTAAAATGGTATCACATTTTTTGAATCCAAAGCATGTGTCACATTCTATGCTTCATATACTATAGGATTAAAAAAAGAAAAATTGAATTTCATGAAGTTTTGACCAAGTTAAGGTGGTCAGACATATGAGTTTTCATATTTTTTAAAAGTTGTAATAAAAAAATCATAATTAATTATTTACTTGGAAAAAAATTACAAAAAATATGTATCACATCTGAACATGAGTCCTCTACTTATATATAAAATCTTATAAAAAAATATTATCATTTTATTGTGGTTAGGGTGGTCGACAAACACCTACTTCTTATTTTTCCCTGAAATATAAGTACTAATGCATTGAAATTTCAAAATTTCACCAAATAGATTTAAAAAAAAAAAAAACTAGTAGTTTAGAAACAACATTCAATTTTCTACAGATTCTATTCTTACATATTTTTGAAATAATATAGATAACTTATTCAAATTTTACGTCAAGTTTCCTAACTCTGATTTTTCTGAATTGTTTGCCACTTAAGGGCTTGTTTTTTCCATGATGATCCTGCACATAGCCAAATACCTCCTTTTTTTCTTGTAATTGAACCATAGAATTTTTGGCACCTTAAGACTTCTCTAACTCTTCTAGGGTTTTTCACCTTAAAGGAGAGAGTAGGGCCAAAAATGCTAAAGGGTTCATTCAAATTATGATATGTGCAATGTTGTCTAAACTAAATGAAGTAAGCTAAATGTAATTGACTGATTTAAATGAGTGAAAATGAATGCAAAACCAAGATTTAAGCTATGTTTGAAAACACACTGTGATATGCAAAAAATGAATTAAATGAAGAAAATATCTAGAACAAAAATAAATAAGTTAAATCAAAGTGCACCTGGGTAATGTTTGATGAATTTGGAATTTTTAGGATGTTGACTAAGATTACTAAATCTTCACAGTGGGACTCATTCGCGTAGGGTGGCAAATCGGTCCTCCTCTTGGTGAAAAAGTGTCAGAAACAAGTTTATGACTGTCAGGATTCAAAATCTGACAAAATTCAGATTTTCAGTCCTAAGGTGGGACTCATTTACCATTGGTGGTGAACTAGTCCTCTCCCAAATTTCTAAAAAATCAAGAGACAACTTTGTAACACCAAATATTGAAATTACTGATTGTTAGGTTGTCGAAGTCAATTCTGCATGAAATGGAAAAAAAAGCTTCTCCAAGCTTGAAATAGACTTGAGTTGACTTGAAGCATCTAGTTGACTTGTAAACCAATCTTCAACACCAAAAATATTGTTAAATCTACACACAAAAGGCTGCAAATACACATGCAATAGGGGGAAATGGTTGAGGGTTAGTGAATAGGGGTTTGCCTTGGTCAAACCCCACTTTTGGTAATCAAACCCTTAATGAAATAATGAAATGCAAGAGAAAGATAAACTAATAACATGCAAATGGTATCAACTTACCAAACCCTTGATGATGCAAGTCTGAAGTAATGTCAATGGATGCTTCAAAGTGCTTGAATTGTGCTTGAAAAGATGTGGTAGAAGGCTTGAATGCTTGAATATGATGTGTGAATGTTGGAGAATTGTAGGGGGATGTAAAATGAGGTGAAAATACATATTTATGCACACTTGTGCCTTAGTAACCCATTCATACCTCATCACAGGCCGACATCAAGTAATTTTGAATAAAAACCTAAAAGGAAAATTTAAATTTTTTGAATTTTGGTCCAAGGGGGACTCATTCGCCACCCATGGAAAAATGGGTCCCACCTAGGACCTAAAAATGGGTGTCGAGAAATATGTTGTATTTAATGTTTTTTTTCAAGATAATATTCAAAAACACACTTAATTAAGTCATATGCTTAGGAATAAAGGGACCAAATAAAGCATGAGAAAGGGATAAATAGTGAAGTTATGCCTAGAAAAGCATGAAAGCTTGTTACAAGACTTTACAACAATTCAAAATAGGACTTGTTTAGTGATGAAAAGTTGATTTTTAGGTGAATTGTAATGAAGAGTCTAGAAGAGTGTAGAAATGTCATACAACACTTCACAACACCTTCACAAGATGTCATTCTTTGAATTTTAGTACCTAAATATGCATGTTCAAGCCATGTTACAACATAAATCAGAGAAAAATAGACAAAGCACCATGAAACAAGACCTAAAAGGCCATGAAAATGACAAGGGGATATTTTTCTATGACACATTTAGCCCCCACTTTAGTGAGATGATGAACTTGCTTCAAACTCACACTAAAGTAGCCATGAACATTGAGGGGAGGGTTCAAATGCACTTACGTTAGCAAGATGGAATAACAACAATCAAGAGGGATGATCAAGCCCTCGGGATGAAGATCCCATGGAAAACTAAGCATAAGAACAAAGGAACACACAAGTGTAGAAATGAATCAGATAAAGCTTTGATCGTCAATCCAACTAGTTGTGGATTAGATCTAGGTTGATTGTTTGTAAAATAAAAATGTGTACTCACTCTGGGGCCACAAAACTAGTTGTCTGTGAGGTGAGAAAGCCCAAAAGGTAAGATACATACACTAGTTGGTATGCACTCACAAACACTAAAATTAAAGTTTTACTTGCTGATAACTTTAATAAGGCACAACAAAGAAAATGAAATGAACAAAAAAAGGTACCACAGTCATGCAAGTTGCATTATGCAAGGTGGAAAAAGGTGTAAAATGTAAAAATGAAAAAATGTAAAATGTAAAAGGTGTTCAAAGGAGTCTTGTTCAGTTCATGCAAGGTCTGTCACCTAGGGAACATTGGGTCTAATATCTCCAAGAGAGGACCAATCAAATAATAGTATATTCACAACTTAGGGGATGCAGTGCATCACATCAGGCCACCAAGAGGAATGTAATATGCTGAGACATATCGCACTTATGAAGGACATCACACCCAATGTCATCCACAAAGTGACGAATGCATCATGTAAACAAGGCTACACTAGGAACCAAGAATGCAAAAAAATTAATGGTAATGTATGCCCCCCACTTTAAAGGAATTTCTACACATCATTCTGTGAGCAATTACTTTAAAGTAGAAAGAGAAATGCAAAAAGAAAATAAGACATGAGAGCCAACTTGGAAAGCCCTATGCCAAGTCATATGTTTCAAAGTTAGGTTGCGTCATGTCAAGGAAAACAAGAAAAAAAGAAAGAGGATTTTCCCCCCAGAAAAGAAAGAACACCAAAACACATAAGGGATCTATGGATTTGGGGTCAGTATGTTCATTGTTGCAATGTTTGTATGAAAGAGCTTGGAACTGTCATCATTCCCCAAAGTACATAGAACTTGAAGAATGACACAAAGCAAAAACAAAAGAAAAAGAAAGTCTGTTTTGAGTCAATATGGAAGATACATTGTGGTCTCAACGCCTTGCATCGTCCCCAAAAGGAAAACACAAGCAAAAAAAAATAAAAAATGAAAAGCTTTTGGGCCAACATGAAGGAGACATTTTAGTCTCAATGCCTTGCGTCATCCCCAAAAGGAAAACACAAGTGAAAATACAAAGTAAAAATGAAAAAGGGATTGATTAGGTCAACATGGAAGAGACATAGGGCATCTCAATGTTTTGTATCATCCCCAAAAGGAAAACACAAAACAAAAAGAGAAAAAGACAATTCATGACAAATAGAAGAATAGAGATACAAATAGAAGAAGTGTACAAAGAGAGGAAACATCAAACGCATGATACAAGGGAAGACGATACGCACATGAAAAGAAAATCAAAAGAGAAAAGGAAACAAATAAAAGAAAAAAGGCTAGCTAGGCGAATGCAAGTCAACCATCTAACAAGTCATTTGTCTCCCAATCATGTTCAGTGTAAAGCGAGGGTGGTTGACTGTCCAAAGGGAGAATTGCAAGTGTCGAACTAGGAGTCGTACTAGGTTCTTCACTTGGTAGAGAAGATTTATCTTTTAAGCTCATTGTAGATGAAAATAAAGAGTTTAAATCATTATGCACTTCGTCATATATTTTTGCAATCTTCACATCATCATCATCATCAAGATTAATGACAATGGGAGGACGAAGGGTGATTTCTAAGGATGGATGTATCAAAAGTTATGTTTGTTGGATTGGTTCATTTTGTTGTGAAAGTTGCATTGGATTATCTTGTGGCGGGTCCAGAGGAGGGTGGTCATATATTACTTCTATCAAAGGTGGAGGTTAATTTTCTTTATTTTCTTCCATGCGAGATTGACGAGCAAGGAGACAACGATGATGCCTGCATTCCCTAGCACCGTGGTTTCATTTAATTTTGTTTTGGAGTTGTTGAGGTGTAAGAGTGGATTGATTCATCATAGGTTCTTCTACTTCTGAAGAAGGAAGAACAGAAGAAATCGAAGAAGATGAGTCAAACACTTTCTCTTTTGCTTTATACACTTGTTTAATACAAGGAGGCAGGACATGAGTTGTTTCATGTTCCCTTGGTCATTTAAATGATGGTAGGGAAGTATCTAGGGGTGGTTGTTCAGGAGGTTGTATGGTTTCCTCAATGTCAAACTTAGGTTGAATCATGGTTTCATCTATGATAGGATGCATGGAAGTGGATGGGGATGCGTTACGAAGAGATAATTTGGCTATCTTTTTGGCTTTAAATTTTTTATAAGCTATGGGTATGTGCAGGATCATGATGGGTATGTGGCTGACGACTATTTTTTTCCCAAAATTGATGAAATGAAAAGGGTTTATAAAGGAGATTCTCAACATTCCATCAATATAAATTATGATTTAAGTTGAATTTAATCAGTAATTATTATTCATTTTCTATTCAAATTATGACTAAAATTTTGATTGATAGGCTAATTGAAAAACATCTATAGCTTTCAAATGGTATCACATTTTTTGAATCCAAAATATGCATCACATTATATGCTTCACATACTATAGGATTAAAAAAAGAAAAATTGAATTTCATGAAGTTTTGACCAAGTTAAGGTGGTCGACATACGAGTTTTTATATTTTTAAAAAAATTGTAATAAAAATTCATAATTAATTATTTACTTAGAAAAAATTAAAAAATATATGCATCACATGGGCATGAGTCCTCTACTTATATCTAAAATATTATAAAAAATATTATGATTTTATTGTAGTTAGGGTGGTCAGACAGACACCTACTTCTATTTTTTTCCCTAAAATTTAAGTACCACTACATTGAAATTTCAAAATTTCAACAAATAGTTTTTTTTTTTTTAAACAAACCTAGTAGTTTAGAAACTACATTCAATTTTCTACAAATTCTATTCTTACATATTTTTGAAATAATATAGATAACTTATTCAAATTTTTACGTCAAGTTGCCTAACTCTGATTTTTCTAAATTTTTTGCCACTTAAGGGCCTATTTTTTCCATGATGATCCTGCACATACCCCTATGAAAAAGATGTCCTTTCGAGGGGTGATGGGCTCCAGGGGTTTAGGCCAAAAGGCTTCTAATGAAAAATTACCTTTAGAAGATAAGGGGTTAAAGCCACTATGGTGTATGGTGAATATCTCATTGTCATGTGGAAACTTCAAACACTTGAGAACAACTGATGGGACTGCTTTCATTGAGCGGAGCCAAGGGTGGCCTAGCCGCAAATGAAATTGGTCAGATTGTGGAATAATTGAAAATGTTACCTCCAAAGTCTTAGGTCCTATTTGTAAGGGGGGTACGATCGATCCAACCATAGGGAATGCAAAACCAATATGTGTCTTAATCCATCCAGTTGGTTTATTATAATCATCTTGATATAGATCATGTAATACTAGAAAGTCCTTTGTGATCATGTTCTCGCCACAAGCAAGATCTATTAATATCCCATTAGTGGGCTTATCATATATTTTTCCAGCTATGTAGAGAGGACCATCAAGAAGTTTTGGTAGTATTTATTTAGTAGAAAAAGTGATATCAAGAGATTTAGTGGTTTGGCCCTTACAAGGGATAACATCTATCGTAGCCACAAGGTTATCCATAGGACTATTTTCAGTAATAGGTGGAGGTATATCATGATACTCATTGGTTGCATCAATAGTCATTACATCAGTATTGGAAGGTTTGCTAGCCTTGACAAATGAGGTAGTATGTTTAGGCATGGGATTGGTGAAAATTTGTAAGTTCTAGTTAGGGGGTGCAATGGACTTATTGCCTTGATCATTAACACCCGCAATGGACAAATGGCCTGAATCAATGAGGTCTTGAACTAAATGTTTTAAACACTTGCAATTTTCAGTGTCATGTCCATTTTGGAAATGAAAATGACAATAAGCATTAGGTTTGAAGGTGGGTGGTAACGGCTGATTTGGATCAAGTGGTCTAATAGGTGGAAAAGTGAGCATGCATTGTTGAATTAATTGGTTCATTGTGTTATGGAGGGTATTGGGTAGGGGTGTAAATTTTCTCTTCGAATTCCCATAGGTATAAGGCACCGCTTCTTTAACAACTGCCACTTGATTTGGAATGAGTGGGGTTGGTGGTTGCAGTTGTGGTTGAAGAGGAAAATTAAACTATAAAAATTTTCTATTTGGTTTACAAAAGTTTTGTGTGTATTTTGGCTTTGATTGTTGTGTTTGGGTTTTTTAGCTCTGCTAGAAGTGGATTTAGGATCACGGCTTGAAACTGAGTTATGGTATTGACTCAAGGTTGTACATAAATGCATGAATGAAGGGAATTTCATCATAGTTAATTTATCCTGAAGGTTGGTGTGCAAGTTTTTGATAAACATCTTTTGTAGATGTGCATCAGGAATCTTGACATCAATTTGAGCATACAAGGATTGGTATCATGAGATAAAATATGTTACTTTTTCATTTGTATTTTTTCTACATCACATGAGGTCAACCATTGTCTTTTTAGGTGTCATGTGAACTTGAAAGTGACTTATGAAAGAATCCACCAATTCATTGAATGAATGGATGGAATGATTAGGAAAGTTGGAAAACCATTCTAAGGTCATATCTTTCAAGGTCCTTGGGAAAATTTTAGCTAAAATTTTATCGTCAAGGACAAAGTCACTACACATAGTTGTATAAGCATTAACAAGGTTGATAGGATCTCCTTTTTCTCTGTATTTCTCAAACCGAGGCATTTCTATTCCTTGTGGCATTAGGGTATGTAAGATTTCTAAGGATAAAGGACTGCTACAGACATGATATGTGGGTGGAGTGGTTTGACATTGGCTAGTGGTGGAAAGTTTTTGTTGCATGGATGAAACAGTGTTAAGAAGTTGTGTAAGAATATGGTCGAGGTAAGTGGGTTGAGGTGGAAGAGAAAATGGTGATCTGGAGTGTAAGTGATGTTAGGGGAAGTGAAAGGAATACTAAGGGGTGTGAAGGTGGTGGAAGGTATTTGCGATGCCACAAGAGAAGTAGGAATGCTAGTTGGAATCAAGAAAGAAGTAGCTGCATAATTAACCTAATTCATAGTTGTGTGGACTTGTAGATTGGTATAAGTTGGTATGGATGCTATGGTTGAAGTGGGAGGAACTTGAGGCCCTCCTTGGCTTACAGGAATGTTTGTGGATTGAGCATTAGAAGAAACATGTTTATTGTAAATCTCAACAATTCTCTTCATCACTTTCAATCAAATGATGAAGATTTTCAATGGCAGGTATGGTAGTGGTGGAAATGTTTTCTAGTGACAAGTATTGTTGTAAATGTGCAAAGTCCTCATGAATATTAATTACTTTTTCTTGCAAGAGGGAATTGTTTTGGGTGTCAACATTCATTGGATGGAAAGGTAAAGGCATTGAAGTGGTATTGTTAGTGCCTAATGCACCATTTTCCATACTCGGAGTAGGAGCTCATGAGATCCCAAGGTCCACAATGAAAGTGCTATCATGGGATGCCATGAGTCTAGAACTTCTTCTCACTAAAGTATTATCAACGAGGCACCAAACACTCATACAAGTACCACAAAGGATGGGTGAATGAAAATGAAAGATAATCTAGAAACTCTAAAATGCCAACAATAGAAAGTCTGTGAACTGTAATAGAGGTCTAACTACAAAAAAAAAAATGCATACAAATGCCAAAAAATTGCCAAAAATGTTGTTTAAAAGGTGCAGAGGGACTGATTTGTCCTGGGTGGCGAATGAGTCCCAATATGATGTTTTTGTGTGTTTTTCATAAATTTTAAGATGATTTTAATGCTCTACAGAATGCAATCAAAGATGCAAAATGCATATTTTCAATTTTTTCAATCAGATGCAATGCAAAAATGAAATCTAAATGAAGTTTTCACTAATGCAAGATGAAAAACCCTAAAATGCAAAAACAAAACAATGTCCTAATTGAATGTTAATGCAAATTTAAATTAAGATGCAATATGTGAATGAAATAAAAAATGCAATATGTTCAAAAGTTGGGTTCACCAAAATGAACCGTAGATTTTGGCACCTTAGGATTTCTCTAACTCTTCTAGGGTTTTTCACCGTAAAGGAGAGAGTAGGGACAAAAATGCCAAAGGGTTCATTCAAATTATGTTATGTGCAATGTTTTCTAAACTAAATGAAGTAAGATAAATGTAATTGATTGATTTAAATTAGTGAAAATCAATGCAAAACCAAGATTTAAGCTATGTTTGAAACCACACTGTGATATGCAAACAATGAAGTAAATGAAGAAAATATGCAGAACAGAAAGAAATAAGTTAAGTTAAATTAGAGTGCATCTGGGAAACGTTTGATGAATCTAGAATGTTGATGATGATGACTGAGATTATCAAATTTTCACAGTGGGACTCATTCGCCCAGTGTGGCGAATCAGTCCTCTTGTTGGTGAAAAAGTGTCAGAAATAGGTTTCTGACTGTCGGGATCCAGAATCTGACAAAATACAGATTTTCAGTCCTAAGGTGGTACTCATTCACCACTGGTGGTGAATCAGTCTTCTCCCAATTTTTTGAAAAATCAGGAGACAACTCCGCAACACCAAATCTGGAAATTATTGATTGTTGGGTTGTCAAAGTCAATTTTGCAGGAAATGGACAGAAAAGTTTCTCCAAGATTGAAATAGACTTGAGTTGACTTGAAGCACCTAGTTGACTTGTAAACCAATCTTCAACACCAAAAATGTTGTTAAATTTGCACACAAAAGGCTGCAAATACACATGCAATATGGGAAAAATGGTTGAGGGTTAGTGAATAGAGGTTTGCCTTGGTCAAACCCCACTTTTGGTAGTCAAACCCTTAATGAAATAATGAAATGCAAGAGAAAGATAAAATAATAACATGCAAATCATATCAACTTGCCAAACCCTTGATGATGCAAGTCTGAAGTAATGTCAATGGATGCTTCAAAGTGCTTGAATAGTGCTTGAAAAGATGTTGTAGAATGCTTGAATGCTTGAATATGATGTGTGAATGTTGGAGAATTGTAGGGGGGTGTAAAATGAGGTGAAAATCACATATTTATGCACACTTTTTCCTTAGTAACCCATTCATACCTCATCACAGGCCGACATCAAGTAATTTTGAATAAAAACCTAAAAGGAAAATTTATTTTTTTTGAATTTGGGGCCAAGGGGGACTCATTCACCACCCATGGCAAAATGGGTCCCACCTAGGACCTGAAAATGGGTGTCGGGAAATATGTTGTATTTAATGTTGTTTTTCAGGATAATATTCAAAAATACACTTAATTAAGTCATATGCTCAGGCATAAAGGGACCAAATAAAGCATGAAAAAGGGATAAATAGTGAAGTTATGCCTAGAAAAGCATGAAATCTTGTTACAATACTTTACAACAATTCAAAATAGGACTTGTTTAGTGATGAAAAGGTGATTTTTAGGTGAATTGTAATGAAGAGTCTAGAAGAGTGTAGAAATGTCATACAACACTTTACAACACCTTCACAAGATGTCGTTCTTTGAATTTTAGTACATAAATATGCATGTTCAAGCCATGTTACAACATAAATCAGAGCAAAATAGACAAAGCACCATGAAACAAGACCTAAAAGGCCATGAAAATGACAAGGGGCCATTTTTCTATGGCACAATAATGATACTATTGCATTGAAATCACCAGCTAAAACCACATTTTCCTCACAAAGACCATCCTGAATATGTGTGAGAGTATCCCATAACCTTTTCTTATCAATAGTAGGGTTTGTCCCATAGACATTTAACAACCAAAACTTCAAATCAAATTTTGTCACCTTCATTAGGTGCCAAGTATGCTAATTCTTGATTGAGTCTATATAAACAGTTTCAAGATTCCACGTGGTTAATAATCCTCCAAATGCCCCTTGCATAGGAGAGAGTTGTTTTCCACTTTACCCACTTTTGAATTGATGCTCCATATGCAACCTCTAAATTTTTAACTTCTTGTAGAAAAATTATATCATCTCCACAAGCATCCAATTGATGCTTGATTTGAGCATGCATTTCAGAGGCATTAATTGCCCTAACATTCTAGGAAATCAACTTCATTGATCTCAAGGAGAGCAACATTTGCTCCTCAAATACTTGTAGAAACTATAATGTTTCCATCTAAATTTGTTTGTACCCCTTCCGCTATCTCCTCCTTCAACTTAGTCATATTATATTTTTCCCCCCTTTCCCAAGATATTTCTTTACTATAGGTTGGATACTTGGAAACTACTAGTGAGATCTGGAAAAATTTGGATAGTATCTATGAAGGAAATGGTAAGGTCAAGCAAGCAAAGATGTAGAATTTGAAGACTAAATTTGAAACCCTAAGGATGACAAAAGATGAAGATATTACAATCTACATGCATAGAGGTGAGAAAGTTGTCGATTCCATCAAAGGCCTTGGTGGAAAACTTGAAGAAGATGAAGTAGCAAAGAAGGTATTAAGAACTCTTCATAAATCTTATAGTCATAAGGTTTCTGCTATTGAAGAAGCTCAAAATTTAGATCATTATTCTATAGATTAGTTGTTTGGTGCTTTGACTACTTTTGAATTGAGAGAGTTTGGCCCAAGTGATTCAAGAAAAGAGACTAATTTTAAAGTTGGAAAAGTAGAGAAGAATGGTGAATCTAATTTGGATGAGTTTGATGAAATAGAAGCAAACTTTGTGAGGAGATTATAAAAGGGTATTGGAAAATAAAGAGGTAAGTTACCTTTCAAAAAAAATTCAATTGTAGAAAGATAGGTCATTATACTTCAAGATGTCCAATCAAAGCTTCAAATGACGGATTTAAGGAGAATAAAGGTAAATCAATTAAGAGAATTTATTATGTTAAAGAAGATGCCAATATATTTGATGATGAAAATGATGAATGATTGTCCATGGCTCTAAATGTTGGGACTAATTCTACTAACTATAAGATATGTATGAAGGGAGTTTCTCTCTAGAAGAAGGTCATAATGGAACAATGACTGCTTTTCATGCTAGAGAGAACAAAAACTATTGGATTGTTGACAATGGATGCTCAAATCACATGATAGGTGATAAAAAAAAATTTTAAAACTTGAAAAGTTTGAAGGTGGTCTTGTTAAGTTTGGTGATGATACATCTACTAAGATATGTGGAAAAGGATCAATCAATTTTGATGGAAAGCATAATACTAATCATGTTCTTTATGTTATGGGTGTCTGGCATAATCTTCTAAGTGTACAAAAAATGTGTAGAAAATTATATAATCTTGAATTTTAGAATGGTGGTTGTGAGATCAAAAAAGGCTCTAAAACTCTGGTTATTGCAAGGATGGATGGAAATGTCTCTTAGCTTAAGGGTGCTAATGGTATGTGTTTTATGACTCAAATTAATGAAAGTTGGCTATGGCATATAAGAATGTGTCACATCAATTTTGATAGCCTAGTTAAAATCATCTCTACTCAAGTTGTGAGAGATCTACCAAAGATTACAAAGCCTATAAATGCAATTTGTAAGGAATGTCAAGTTGAGAAGAAAACAAGAAAAAGGTTCAATGTCAAAGAATATTATACTGTAGGACAGTTGGAGTTGGTGGATACAAATATTTTTGGACCTACAAGAATAAGAAGTTTTCAAGGTGATGGGTATTTCATGTTGTTTATTGATTATTACTCTAGAATGACTTGGGTAACTCTTCTCAAAGAAAAATCATAAGATCTAGATAAGTTTAAGGAATTTAAAGATATGGCTTAGAATGAAATGGATATAAAAATAAAATGTTTAAGATCTTACAGAGGTGGAGAGTTCACCTCCAACGAGTTCAATAATTTTTGTGAAGATCATGAAAAAAGAGACATTTTTCAACTCCTAGGACTCCTCGGTAGAATAGAGTGGTGGAAAGGAAACATATGACTGTTTAGGATGTAGTGTTAAAATAAATATTTGAATAGCTCCCTTCGGGTTTCTTTTTGTATTGTGTGTGCGCTGGCCTGTGCATCGCCGAGTTTATTCGGCTTTCCATCAAGTTTTTAGTCTGCTGCTTTGCGCATCTTCTCTTCGCAACTTCAGGAATTGGCTTTCCTTTTGGGTCCTGGGAGGCTCCGCTGGGTTTCCACATGTCGCGGTTATGGGCTGCTTTTCTCGCTTGCTTCCTCGAGGCCTTGACGGGCTATGAAATGCTTCTACAGGGTTTTTTTTTAATTTCAAAAAAGAAGTTGGCGGGTCCCACTTTCTGCTAGGTGTCAACCGCTCGTAAATCTTTCATGGTAAGGGATAAGTAGCCGCGAGAGGCAAAATGCTGCCATGTGTCTTTCGCACCCAGCTAATGCAGCGTTCTCTCCACTGCGATAAGGATCCCAACCCATTTGACACGTGTTGCATTTTTGCAAGTCCTTGGCAGCGATGGGAGAAGTTTTCATACGGGCAGCAAGAGGCTGCCACGTGTCTAAATGCTAATCTGTTATGCGGGCAATGGGATAGATGAACTAAACAACACTAGTGGTTGCTACTAGTCATAATCATTCATGGCAAGGGGTGAAATTTGTTTGCTCAAGCTTTGCTGGGACCACCACCATCATTGTAGAGGATGCACCTGTGCCCAGGGAAACTAGATGTTGTGTTCCAGCTCGATGCTATTGTAACGGCCTTGGGAACCTTTTGATTTAGGCATCATTGCAAGGGATTGTGAGATCTTTTTAGTTGCAGTTCTCCAAAGCGGTGGGAGGTTTCTTTTCCTGCTATATATACTCTCTCTGTCGATGAAAGGTGGTCCAAAATTTTTGAGAAAAACACACTGGTTTTAGAAAAAGACACCAGGCCTCTTTTACTATTTTATTTGCAAGAAACTTTCAGACTATGCCAATTGTTCGGCTTTTCTATTTTTCATGCTTTGATTAAACTGTAAATTGTGCTCTATACTGTCTTAAGTATTTCATTTGAAAACTTCTATATATGTTGAATACAAGCTTGCTAACCTAAATCATGTCTAATGACTCTTCTTAGTAGTGAGGATGTATGCAATATTATTTTATATCAATAAATGAATTGTTTATGCTATAGTTTTAAGTCTTTGACGTTTTAGAATACAACAACACCATTCAGGCCCTTAAATCTATGATTTATCATGCCCATCAATAATTTTGGCGTATCTCCTTAGATTAGACTTTACTTCATTATATCCATTTCATTTTTCCTTTATCAAACCCATTATAGAAGAAGCTGGCTTCTTTAAAAATCTGGAGGTCACTCAGTTTAGCGCAAAAGGTCCCCCTTAAATTGAGTTTCCCATAAGACACTGTTACCTCGTCAATTTTTGGCATCAACAGTTTGTTCTTTTTTTGGCACACCTGGTGGGACATGAACTTAACAAAATAGCATTATAGATGGGTGTATGATCCATCGGCCTGTAACTAGATCCCATACTGCAGATAACTTAGGTTTACTAGTACATCCGTTAGGGACAGTCTAGGTCGCAAATCAGTTGGTAACCGTTCCATTTCCACCACCTTTTCCTCTCACCATGTTGTTGGCCCCAAATAGAAACTACATAGCATGGGATGCTGGAAGTCCCTTGGTAGCCCCAGTAGTGCCCGCTGTTTGGAGCACTATCCTGGTTTCAGCCTTGAAATCTATTCCCAAATTTTCTAGAGATAACTCAAAAACGCTAGCAGAACATTTGCAGGATGTAGCGGATGTTTGTCCAGTACACGGTATTAGAGCGCAGAATGTAGCCCTGAGGCTCCTCGCCACATCCTTCAAAGGAAAGGCTCTGGATTGGTACTGAACGCTAACTCCTAATTTAATTCACACCAGGGATGAGCTCAGAGATCCATTTATGAAAGGTTCTCAAACGACAGAGATCGTTCTTCATTATACTATCAGCTATCCATCATAAGACGAGCCCCCCAGGAGGCTCTGATGGACTTCAATGCTCGATTTCACTCAAATTGGCAGAGGATCCCTGTGACTATCCACCTGACTCCAGAGTTGGAATTCATATTTTATCTGAAGTCCATTAATCCTGATATTTCTGTGATGATCAAGTCTTTGGGAGGAGCCACTCTACCAAATGCTTATGCTACCGCTATCCAAGCTGAGAATTATTTGATAGATTGCAGAAAATTCCCTCCCTGACCTATTATGCCGATATTTCCTAAAATAACAATCTCTGCACAAGAGGTCGTATCAGCCAGTGTGGCAGCAACTTCCCAGTCAATGTACTCATATGCGGCCGCTCCTGAAAACTTAGCTTCTACATCAGGTTCTTCCAAAAATGAAATAAACGGCCTCAAGGAGATGTTACAAACCATGGCAAACGACATAACAACTCTCAAGCGGAACCAAGCAATGCCCCCGCAGCCTGCATATCAAAACTATCAAGGCGGGTGGTCTACTTATCAATAAAATTAGTATCAGGGTGCGCCTCGCACTAATCCACCAACTTCGACTACAAACCAAATAGTGCCAGTGCCTTCTCCATTAATGAGCGTGTCTTCAAGCTCGAGTAGGGAATTAACTGCAGGACAAAACAATCTTATTGATGACATCAATCCATGGTGCTTCCCCTACAACGATGCGCATATGCCTCGAAATTGTCCGCATGGCAACTTACAACAGAAGGTGGCGGAGCAACGTAGTCAAGGTACTACAACAGAAAATGGAGGATATGTATATGCCTCACGAATGGAGAGTGCAGTCCTTACTGTGCAAATGCAAGGAATGTCTTTAGATCAAGAGTCCAATATTGCTCCTGATTATGTGCTCTTCTCCTGGATAGACGATGAGGAAATAGTGTTTGCTAATGACACATTCATATCCAAAACACCACAGGTGCAATCTGACTATAACACACACTCAAAGAGGAGATTCACAAGTGAGCTTGTTGTTTCACATCCGGGCAGTCCACAACGCAAAGGAATGTCTGATCAAATTCCTGGTGCTCTGACCATCCCTTCATCTTCTCAACCATGAAAAGAGATTATTATAGCAAGAACCAAAGAGAAAAAGTCTTTGAATTTGCCACCTTTTAGTGTGGTAGAGCAATTGAAGAGATCATCTGCTAATGTGTCTTTATGGGACATCCTAGCTATCCCGGAACAAAAAATGCTATTATAAAAGGCACTTTAGGAAGAGGTCAACCTAGCATTAACAAAGCCTTCAGCCAGTGTAGAGGTCGGTTGTCACATACCGCCACCAAAGGTGCTTACAAATGATACAAAGGAATCTCCTACCGATGACAGAGGTAGGATGAAACCTCAACCCTTCTTCTTGACTATCATTGTAGGGAAAAAGTTATTACATAATGCTATGATTGATTCTGATGCTAGTATGACAGTTATGCCTAAACAGATAGCCGAAGCTTTGGGCCTCACCTATGAACCTATGAAAAGAGGGGTTATGCAGCTTGATGGAAACAGAGTTGAAACCATAGGTGTCATCAAAGCGCTTCCGTTAACTCTATTCGCCTGCCCAAGTATCATAGTCCCATAGGACACAGTGATCATAGATGTTCCTCCTATGTTTGGTCTTTGTCTATCCCATGAATTTACTTCAAAAGTGGGCGGATACCTGTCCTTGGATTTGTCACATCTGATACTTAGGACCAAACATGGTGCAAAAATGAAGATAGAATCAGAGGCTCTATATTTTGAACATGTGGCAGATGAGGCCTTGATCAATTTTGAAGCAACGCATACCTCTATCACCAAGCAAGAAATGTATAGTGTTGATTTGCTAGAAGAAGAGAAGGTGATCGGAGACCGAAATGATAAGGAGGATGCTCTGTTGAGCGAACACATAAACAATGACCCTTTCAGGAATTATCATGCTACAGGATTAGGCACATATATGATTTATGATGAAGACCAGGTGCTTCTGAAGGTTGCCAAAGAATCTGACGGTAACCAAGCAAATGAGCTATGGACATTGTATTTTGACGGAGCAAGAAGTAAAGTAGGTGTTGGAGCAGGGGTATGTCTGATATCCCCACATAATGAAAGGTTGTTGAGGTCTTTTCACTTTCACTTCGCCTGTTCAAACAATGAGGCTGAATATGAAGGGTTAGTCCAAGGCCTAAGCCTTGTGGAACGAATGGGTATTAAGCAATTTATTGCGTTTGGAGATTCTGAACTAGTAGTTAACTAGGTCTAAGGAATTTTTACAGCGAAGAATGTCCACATGAGATCCTATCGGCATCAAATCTGGGAACTGATTGATGGTTTCAAAGCTTTCAACATCCGTACCATTCCTCGAAGGCATAATAGTGATGCAGATCATATGGCGATGATTGGTGCTTAGTTTGATCCTGTCTCTGACTTGCTTCAGAATGAATATTCAGTACGGGTATTAGTCTAACCAGCGACCCCGACAATGATCAGAGTTGGCAAGTCCTTGAAAGCAATGAACACATCACTTCGTTTATCCAGTACTAAGATGAATTTGCTGATCAGCTTCAACCAAAGGTCACCGAGGCTTATGAAGGACAAATTATGCAGCTCAAATCAAATAAACTTCTAAAAGGGTTGGTTACTCTCAAAAACTTTTTCGATTGTAATGAGGCCCAAAATAATAAGCGAAAGTTCGTGGCAGACAAAAGTGATTATGAGGAACTTCTGATCTCCAATGGTAAGAATCTCTGAGTCAGAAAAGATGTCCCACATCGTGATAAAGAAAGGCTCATCGGTTTCTATGAAAAGTATGGAATAGTGGCCTGGTCCTATGATGATCTAGAGGGTTACGATCCTAGCATCATTTTGCACACTATTGAGCTAACAGAAGGTATGAAACTAGTCCGATAGAAACGGAGGCCAATCAACCCTAAAGTTGAGGCCCTAATGGCACAAGAGCTAACCAAGCTCATTGATTCATGCATTATCTTCCCAATCAAACATAGTACTTGGGTATCGAATCTGGTACCAGTCTGAAAGAAAAATGGTGATATCTGCTTATGTGTGGACTTCTGAGACCTGAACAAAGCATCTCTAAAGGACCACTATCTATTGCCCTCTATGGAGGAAATCCTACAAACTGTGGCAGGATCAGAAATGTTCTCTCTATTGGATGGTTTCTCTGGCTATAACCAGATTCATGTTAAAGAAGAAGATCAGCACAAGACTACATTCACCACAAAGTGGGGAACATTTGCATATGTGAAAATGCCTTTTGGTTTATTTAATGCAGGGGCAACTTTCCAGTGAGCGATGGACATCGCATTCGGTGAATTAATCAATAAGTTTATTCTAATTAATCTATTTGGATGACCTTAATGTGTTCTCTAAATCTAAAGATGATCATTTTGATCATTTGGAATTAGTTTTTCAAAAGTGCCAGGAGTTTGGGGTTTCCCTGAATCCAAAGAAATGTGTATTCGAAGTACCGCAGGGTAAGCTATTGGGGCATGTTGTGTCTAAAGAAGGTGTTTCAATTGACCTTGAACGAGTAAAGGCTATCAAAGAACTTCCCCTTCTGATAAATAAGAAAGGTGTCTAGTCTTTCCTGGGCAAAGTAAATTTCGTCAGCAAATTTATTTATGATTTTGCAGGAATGATTAGGCGATCACCCTAATGCTAAAAAAGATCAAGCTTTCAAGTGGACAACGGAAGCTCGGGAGGCTTTTGAATGGGTCAAGGAAGTGATTTCCATAGCCCCAGTGCTGGTTAATCCAGATCAATGCAAAGCTTTTATAATGTATGCTTTCAGTAGCGAGTCTAGTATTGCTACTGTTCTAACCCAAAAGGATAGTGACGGAAAAGGAGAACATCAGTGGCGTTCTATTCTCGGACCCTAAAAGAATATGAGGCGAATTATAAATTTGTCAAAAGATAGGCCTTTGCAATAGTATTTAGGGACTTAAAAAATTCTGCCATCTAATTTCCCACAACAAAGTTCTAGTATATGTCGCACATTCTAGTGTGTGTGAATACATCATGGAGGGAGAGATCACAGAAAAAAGGGCTAATTGGATCACCAAGATCCTTGAATATGACATCAAAGTCAGGCCTACTAAGACTATTAAAGGTAGAGGACTGTGTGATTATATGGCACAGAACGAGGAAGTACCTACAAAGGAGGAACAGCCAAAGCTCATCTTGATAAATGGATCAGGATCTGAAGATAATTGGCTGACTAATAGAATGAACTTCATGCAAACCAGAAGGTATCCTCTAGGCCTCTCATCCCAAAAAAAGAGGTGTTACTAGCTTCAGAATTGTGGATATACGTTGATAGAAGGAGTCCTTTTCAAAAGGAATTTCAATGGTGTTCTTTTGCGATGTGTTACTTCAGAGCAGGCAAAGAGGATCCTCGACGCATTCCACAATAGCGTTGAAGGTGGACATTTCTCCGCCAAGACCACCGCAATTAAAATCATACGTGTTGGCTATTATTGGTCTACACTTTTCAGTGACTCCCACTCCTTGGTAAGAGGTTGTAAAAAATGCCAGTTCTTCGCCAACAAAAGGAAGAATTTTGCAATGCCCCTCAAACCCATAGTGGCAGATGAACCATTTGCGCAATGGGGCCTAGACTTCATCAGAATGATCAACCCAGTCTCTAGTGCCAGACACAAGTGGATTCTAACCGCTACGAACTATTTCACAAGGTGGATGGAGGCTATTCCCCTTAAAAGTGCAACAGAGACTGAAATTGTAGATTTCCTCGAGGAACTGGTGACAAGGTTTGGTCCTCTGAAAACTATCATTTCGGACAACACCAGAGCATTCCTAGGTGCAAAGGTATGTCACTTTGTGTTAAAGAATGGCATATTCCTTAAAACGTCATCAAACTATTACCCATAGGGAAATGGTCTAGTAGAGTCAACGAACAAAAGTTTAGTCTGACTTCTTAAAAGGATTGGCTCAGAACATTAGATGGAATGGCATAAAAACCTCTGAACAACACTCTCGGCAAGCCACATAACTCTTAAGCAAGTCCTTAAGACTTCGCCTTATGAGTTGGTATATGGGAAAGAAGCACTGTTACCCATCTCCATGGAGATTCCGACAATACAATTATTGAAATCTCTTGAGATAGAAGAAAATGAAGCCATGGAGGTTCAGCTCGCCAAATTGCTAGAAGTGCAAGAAAAAATGGAGAATTTCCTAGTGGCAATGACAAGCCATCAACAGGTGGTCAAACGATGGTTTGACAAGAAGGCTTCCGACCAGGGTCTAAAATGTGGGGACTTAGTGCTAAAGTATGATAGTCGGGCTACAAAGCCAGGTCAACATGGTAAATTTGATTGCCTATGGGAAGGTCCCTTTAAAGTCATTCGGTACAAAGAGCACAATGCTTTTGAGCTAGAGAATATGGAATAGGAGCCGTTAGGAATCCCAATCAATGGGATTCATCGTAAGCTATTCCATTAGTCATTAAGCTCTACTTCGTACATATGTAAATAACATTTTTTCTTCTGTTTGTTTGGCTGGTCTTTTTCTAAATCAATTTGTATTTCTGCGGAAGTGACCCATTATTATTGATGGGTGGAATACCAGAGTTTCTTTACACAAAATACACCCATGTGCAAAGAAATAGCATATAAACTTGCAAACCCAAAAAAACTTAAACACAGAATGAAGGAAGGAACATGGATTTTCTTTAAAATGATAGATATCTATTTATATACGTTCTTTTCATCACAAAATGGCTAGGAAGCCGTTTTTCAAAATTTACAAGTATTGAGGTATATTATATATGATAGCCTTTCATCAGGCTTATATACAGCAGGGAGTTACATTTTGAGCAGCAGGCAAAGGGGTTGTCTATCTAAAGGCGTGACTGGCGACAATTGATGCATTCACTGCATCGTCCACTTCTTCCTCATCCACGGGCTTCTCAGCCATACTAGCAGCATCATTTGGCACAACCGCCATTGGCAGTGGAAACACCAAGTTCTTGAAGTCAGTATACCAGTCTACGTCATAGAAAGGTATCACATTGTAGCTCCGAAATAGGAAGTGTAGGGCCTGAGTAACCCTCTGCTGGTGCTGGTCACGAGTCTACAGGAAAAATTCGCTGAGGAATGGCAGCCAAACATCGACAACTTCTTCCTCAATAAAGTGACATAGGTCACTGGCTGTTGGCAGACCTATCCCATAGGCAGCATGCACAATGACCTCACCAAGACCATTTAGGTATTTCTTCGGGAAGATTTCTTTCACCAGCTTTAGGATCAGTGGCCGGGGAACACCAATATCTAGCATGGACGCTACAAAGTGGGAGCATACATCGGTATTCACTCGATACTTATCCTCATATTCTATGCAATCTTTGCTTAAGACTCACTTAATGGCTACCAAAACCAAAGAATTCTTATTCTTCATCATCCTTTTTAGTCTCCTAGTTGAAATCTCCCCTAGGAACGTCGTCTGTGACTTATATGAGGTTAGACGAATTGGGGTATCCATTGCTCTCACATTGTCCCTAGGCTTCTGAGCTAATGCTAAATTTTTTTACCACCTAACCTATGAAAAGACTTGCTTAATGCTCTGCTACTGACTTATCACTTCTCAAAGGCTAAGTATATTTCGTTCACTATCTACTGACCTATTTATAGAAAAATTGACAAGACACATTCCAATCTACTTTGAAAAAACGTGATATTGAGATAGTTGCTTTCTAGAAAGGCAGGCCTACGTTTGTTCACATTTTCAGGCTAGTTACATCTGTGATAGCATGGCTCGGGGTGTACTTAAATAAATGAAGCTAATTAAATTAGCTTTAAAAAGGTGGCGCTTGTTGGCAATGAGACGTATGGTCGTAGGCTATTGTGTCATCTCTCAAGCGCATCCCAGAACCCAAAGCAATATTCATATCTTTTTAGGCCATGATTGTTCACTTGGCGTAATCATTTCGACCGGGATATTAATTTCCAGCACATGCTAATGCAGGGTTAGCAAGCCAATTGTTGGTGCAAGTTCCAAGGAGATCAAGGCATATCACACGATCACCCAAATGCAATGATGTACTTTGGCCGCCTCAAAATAATAATTAGTTCATTTCGTACAACTAGCAGGGTTACCGGTACATGCCAAATTAAATGCAAAAGGCTTGCTTTCACCTACCACCTTGGGAAAGGTTGCTATTACTGCATGAAAATGCTTAATATTTCAAAGTCTTTTTACAAATGCAAGGTGAAGAGCAGAGTTGTTTTCTATCTGTCTATCTAGAGCCAAGCATAGTCGTAGTCAACCAGGAGCTTACAAAGATCTTCAGAGAAGGAAAATGTCAAAATCTTCAGCTCAGCCAATACAGGAAGAAATTATCTGGGAGCTATTCACAGCTATTCGTTCTTCAGTTGAGGTATATTTCTATGAGGATGTGGCATAAGCTATGCTTGGTATACCCCGAAGGACAAGCAGAGCCCATACAGAAGAGCTAAATAGACCCAAGAAATGGAGAAACCAAAAAAAGGTTGAGGAAAGCTGGGACAATATCTACGACCCAATGTTAGAGAAAAACCCTAAGTCACTCAGAGAGGTAGCTTGTACAAGGTTATTGGCAATAAAGGAAGACCAATCTACGGCGAGTAGAGTTTGGTATAGTGGTCTTCCTCAATACATGATCCCACTGGTGCACTATTGCCCAGAAGTGATTGATGTTGTTATTCAACGCTATAATCCAGATACCCACTACATTGAAGGCTGCAACTTAAGGGTGCATATCACCCCAAAGGCCATCTGGCACATGTTATGTATCCTGGATCCGAGTAAAAGGAAGGAGACTATCAAGCCTTTTCGCCCAAGCAAGGGAGAGAAAATATGGAGGAAGATGAAGACTAGCTCAGAGTTCTTGTTAGAGGAGACTGGTAAGAAAGGCATCCCAACCACTAAAGCGCCAAGTATTTCGTTGTCTCACGGTGCATTTCACGATGATCTCCAGGATGCCATGTCCATGCTGGCCTTTGTATGTGGCCGAAACTCTGATGAGAAGATAGAGGCCTTTCAACTGGGATCGGCGATGCAATTTGCAAGCAACACGAACTCTTCTGGTATGATTTTGCTGAGTTTATGATTGAAGAAATGAAACAACAAATTGAGGATTATCAAGCGGAGAAAAAGTTTAGGTTTGTCTCTTTCTTGGTCCACATGTTTCTGCATCAGAACCCAGATTTCTTTGCCTGATTTTTTCTGCTATCAATTTTTGATGAGCAAAATAAAAAGAAGCTAGTGTCCGTATGGACGCCATTCCTTTCCGCATCATATGATTATTATGCATTTGTGGACTATTTTATAGCCTCGGTCTTGAATGATTTGATCGGAGAGGGTGATATTATTCGGCTCGATAGGGACTAGGCTAGATTTATGCAGAGTTTCACCCCTGATTGTGACTGGTTTTTGGAAAAGGATTTTACAATCCTTCGAATGCGAGGTTTTACTGGGAAGCCTTTCTTGCTCCCAGCTTGCATAACAAATAGAGTGCTCACGTTGGAAATGTTCTGACAGGTTTGTGTCTTTGATTTTATTTTTTGCAGCAACGAAAAGGTCAAGAGGAAGGGATTCTTCACTTGTCCGAAGAATTTCAAGTCGGTAACTCTTCTAAAAAACAATCGCACCAGTTGCTAGAAGATAAGCTGGTGCATCTAGGGTTGGTCCTGGTAAATGATAAGTGGGAATACAACCCTTTCGACGACTTGCCAGAGCCACATATGAGAGTTACCCATGTTTCCCGACCATACTGGGAGAAGCGGCGTAACCCCCGAATGGACAAAGATGAGGATTTTGTTAAATTGGCACAAATCCTTATGCCAGATACTAGAGGCCCATGGCACAAGTTTTACTTTCCTGTGGTTGTGGCACAAGATAATGTCCCTATGGAGCATGGCATGTACAATAAGTTAAAAAGGGAGGAAGAATGGAGTGAAGAGAAAATAAAGGCTTTTTAGAAATATCGCTAGGAGATTGTACAATTAGATGCTCCTTACAATCAACTAGGAGATGACCAGGAATTTGAAAAGTAGTGGAATGAAGGCCATCCTAGCCTGAGTTCTAGTATCAACAGGAGCAGTGAGGAGGAGGAATCTGAAGAACGGGAAGAGGAAGCGGCGACATCAGTTTCCTCTGCGCAAAAGAAGAAAGTCTCTAGACAGCTCACCTATGTGGCCATGAACATACGTTTCACTATATCAAGAGGCTCGCATACACTCACTTGGGCTTCTAAACCAACGAGGCTATCACTACAACAGAAGGAGATGACTGCCAAAGCTAGCAAGGTTCTTCCTGTGAAGTGGCAGCGTGTTATCAGAGAGGGTTCGCAAAAACCCGCCGGAGCAAGAGTACTCACTGCTACTCAAGAACTGGAAGTTGAGGTCATGGAGCCTCTAACGTCTCTAGAAATGCCAACGACCAGTCAGCAAGTATAATTCGTTCCCTCTTCTCTTGCATCTCATTCTTTTGTATCTGCCCTTGCCTCACTAGCGACCCCTACCATAAGTCCTGGCCCTCTACCTTCTACTTTTGGTTTAACTTATTTGGTTGGATTCACCCAGCTTTCACAAGCCCACCCGCTTATAATTACTCCTTCGAGTATACTCACACCTGCCGCCGCCACTTAGACCTCCATCGCACCCTTATCAGAAGGTGTTCCTCCTGTCAGTGCCCATTCTTTCTCTGATTTGATCACAGATCCTCTTCCATTGTGACAAGTTGACACCCTGTTGGCGACTCCTCTTTCCCGACCAGTGAGTCTTGCAGTTGATTCCCTGATTCAGTTGCTACAAATTCCTAGCCCAGCTGTTAGTCCTCAAACCAAACTATGGAACGTATTGCACTTCTCTCCACAAATAGTTACTCTCCAGAAAAAGCAGATGCCTACACCTATGAAGGTTACCTACCCCTATGCCCTACCTTTCAGTGTTCCTTTTGCAGGTGGACTGGTTTCATCACCAGCCGAATTCATAGCACAGATAGATTGCAGAAAGGAGGCATGCGTGAATAGAATGAGGAAATGCAAGGCAAAAGATGACAGTGGTCCTGTCAAGCCAAGAGTGCAAGCTCTATATGATGAGGCCCGACAAGAATTGAAATTCGCAACCATGTATCCAAGGGTAAGCAAACCTCAGGGAGAAATGCAACTAGAAGACTATAAAATATATGCGGTCAGACTCGACATGAAGGTAGCCCGACCATAGAATAAGGTCAAAATCATGGAGGAGACGCAACAGGTAGTCACTTCCGACTTCCTCAAAACTGGCCGCCAGTTAAAGAAAAAGGATGAGCAGATCAGGGTAGCCAGGGAAAGGGTGAGTTTTCTGGAAAGGAAGGAAAAGTCCTTAGAAGCAGATATCGCCCGCATAAATGAAAGGGTGCTAGCAGTGGAAGATGAAAGGAACAGGCTTCAGGGCGAAATTGTGAAGACCGAGGTTGTTGACTCGAGCATAATAAAAGAGTTGCAAAGTAAGAAGAGGAAGTGCAGCAAAACCTACAGCTAAAGGATGAAGAGCTTGAGCGCCTTTTCCTTAAGCATAGTTAGGTGATGACACAAAAAGGTGAAGAATTGGAGTGCCAACAGGCTAAATACGAGCAAGGAATACAAGAAAAAGAGGCCAAATTTAAAAGCCTAAAAGCTCAACTGGAGGAGGAGCTCTTAGAGACAAAGGCTTCTCTGGAGGAGCAATCAGCAAACCACTTCCAAGCTGAGCAAAATTGGAATAAATAAATGAGCAACTATGCGGAGCAGCTGGCATCCGAGAAAAGGAAAAAGGCAGAATTAGATGAGGCCCTTATTTCAAGAGATGCGGAGATTACTTCGCTTAAAGCCTCTCTGTTGCTTTCCCCTACCCAACCTGATGTCATTCCGCTAGTTAGGTAATTATATATTTCTCACTGGGAGAAAATCAAGACCTTTTGCCTAACACTGCAGTCTACCCTCCAATTTATCGACAAGGCATCAAGGCTTAATCAAGAGGACCACGATAAAATCGAGCAGTTCCCACAATTCATTCTAGAGAAAGTTTCCAAGGCGCGGGACTTGCTCAACAAGCTATACTCTGTCTCTAATAAAATCCTTGTCGGAGCGAGTATTGAGGATTAGGACGCTGCTGCCCAAACGGAAAATAAATTCATTCATTGTCACTCCACTTTCCAGCACACTAAGGCAGCCGCGACTTTTCTAGGTAAGGCACTAGATGGCATAAGGGAAAATTTCTCTGAATTAGGCAGGATGGGGCTACCATCCCGTTCCTTGAGGATGGCTCTATTGCCACAACTACACAGATTGCTGAAGTTATTGAGCAGAAATAAAATGACTTGGAGGCTTTCAGGGAGTTCAGCAGCTCCCCAACGGTAGCTGACATTGAAGCAGTCATTCATCTGCTCTCGCAGCTACTTTTCCATAAAC
Source organism: Sequoia sempervirens (assembly GCA_007258455.2). Lineage (NCBI taxonomy): Eukaryota > Viridiplantae > Streptophyta > Pinopsida > Cupressales > Cupressaceae > Sequoia > Sequoia sempervirens. Next base: position 433,612,876 of record VDFB02047230.1, on the reverse strand, counting down.
AAGTAGGCATCAGTCTACCTGATGTGCTGCCTCACAAGGAAGCTATTGATCTACGCGGAGCATAGAAAAATTTGCGCAGCATTGCAAAACCATCCAAAAATGAATGGTCGCCCTTGCAGGTGGCTCTTTCCAAACTCTGACTATATTAGCCCTATGGATAAAGCTCTAGTCTGCAGCACTAGAGAGATTTTTTGGCTTCTTCGTTCTTTATTTGAAATGCCCCTGATAGTCGCCAAAAGTTGTTAAAATAAATATTTGAACAACTCCCTTTGGGTTTCTTTTTGTATTGTGTGTGCACCGGCCTGTGCATCGCCGAGTTTATTCAGCTTTCCATCAAGTTTTTAGTCTGTCACTTTGCGCATCCTCTCTTCGTAACTTCAGGAATCGGCTTTCCTTTCAGGTCCTGGGAGGCTCCGCTAGGTTTCCACATGTCACGGTTATGGGCTGCTTTTGTCGCTTGCTTCCTCGAGGCCTCGATAGGCTACGAAATGCTTCTGCAGGGTTTCTTTTTTAATTTCAAAAAGACGTTGGTAGGTCCCACTTTTTGCTAAGTGTCAAATGCTTGCAAATCTTTCAACGCGGTAAGGGATAAGCAGTTGTGAGAGGAAAAATTTTGCCACGTGTCTTTCACACCTAGTTAATGCATAATTCTCTCCACTGCGATAAGGATCCCAGCCCATTTGATGGTTTTTCATTTTCGCAAGTCCTCAGCAATGATGGGAGAAGTTTTCATACGGGCAACGGGAGGCTGCCACATGTCTAAATGTTGATTTGTTATGTGGGAAATGGGCCGGATGAACTAAACAACGCTATTGGTTGCTACTAGTCATAATCATTCGTGGCAAGGGGTGACATTTGTCTACTCAGGCTTTGCTAGGACCACCGCCATCATTGCAGAGGATGCACTTGTGCCCAAGGCGACTAGATGCTATGTTCTGGCTCAATGTTGTTGTAACGGCCTTGGAAATCTTCTGATTCAGGCATCATTGCAAGGGATTGTGAGATCTTTTCAGTTGCATTTCTCCAAAGTGGTGGGAGGTTTCTTTTCCTGCTATATATACTCTCTCTGTTGATGAGAGGTGGTCCATATTTTTTGAGAAAAACACGCTGGTTTTAGAAAAAGACACCAGACTTCTTTTACTATTTTATTTGCAAGAAACTTTTAGACTGTGCCAATTGTTCGACCTTTCTATTTTTCATGCTTTGATTAAACTGTAAACTGTGCTCTATACTGTCTTAAGCATTTCATTTGAAAAACTTCTATATATGTTGAATACAAGCTTGCTAACCTAAATCATGTCTAATGACTCTTCTTAGTAGTGAGGATGTATGTAATATTATTTTATGTCAATAAATGAATTGTCTATGCTATAGTTTTAAGTCTCTAACATTTTGGAACACAACAACACCATTCAGGCCCCTAAATCTATAATTTATCGTGCCCATCAGTAATTTTGGCTCATCGCCTTAGATTAGACTTTGCTTCATTATATTCATTTCCTTTTCCCTTTCCAAAATCCATTATAGAAGAAGCCGACTTCTTTAAAAATCTAGAAGTCACTCAGTCTAGCGCAAAAGGTCCCCCTTAAACTAAGTTTCCCATAAGACACTATTACCTCATCAATTTTTGGCATCAACATGTAGCAAGGACAATGATGAAGGAAGAAAATCTACTGGATGTCTACTAGAGAGAAGCAATTCATACAATAGTGTATATACTTAATAGAGTGCAAGAAAGGACAAACAATTCAAAGACTCCCTATGAGTTGTTGTATGGAAGAACTATTGTCAAGTATTTCAGAGTGTTTAGAAGCAAGTTCAATATCAAAAGAGATGAATAAATCTTGGGAAAGTTTTATGATAGATCTGATGAAGGAATCTTCCTTGGATAATCTACAAAGAGCAAGGTTTACCAGTGCTACAAATAGAGGCTAAAAAGGATTGTTGAAATTGAAAGTGTCAAAGTAGATGAAGACTTACATAAAATCTCAATGTCAATAGATGGATATGAATCAAATGAGTCCTCTTGTAGAGAAGAAGAGAAATATGATGGTAAGGAAAAATAAGTGTAGGTTGAAGAGGGAGAAGCTTCAAAAATGATCCCTAATACCCCTAAGTATGTATAGAAGAATCATTCTAAAGATCAAATCATTGGTGACAAAATTAGAAGTGTATTGACGAGAAGAAAAGTTTCTATGATAGAAAAACAAGTAAACTTATTTCTACTTCCCAGATTTGAACCTAAAACAATGAATGAGGCATGCAAAGATGAATTTTGGATCAAGGCTATGGAAGAATAATTGATGCAAATTGAAAAGAACCATACTTGGTAACTTGTCCCAAGACCAACAAATAAGAATGTGATTGGAACTAAGTGGGTATTTTCAAACAAACTAAATGAAAATGGAGAAGTTGTTAGGAACAAAGCAAGTCTTATGTGTAAAGGCTACTCACAAGTATAAGGAATAGACTTTGAAGAGATATTTGCTCTGGTGGCAAGGATGGAGGCTATTATGATGTTTTTGGCTTTTGCAGCACATAAGGACTTCAAAATTTATTAGATGGATGTGAAGTCTACATTCTTGAATGGTGAGTTGGAAGAAGATGTATACATTGAACAACCGAAAGGTTTTCAGTTGTCAGATAATATTAATATGGTTTGCAAATTGAAGAAGGAACTATACATGGACTCAAGCAAGATCCTAGAGGTAGGTATGCAATATTGGATAGGCGCTTGTTGTAGAAGGGATTCAATAAAGGTACTACAAATAGAAATCTTTATTTTAAAGTTGAAAAATATTAGATCTTGATTGTGGTTATGTATGTTCATGATATAATATTTGGAGGAAATGAAAGTTTGTGCAAGATATTTTCAAAAGATATGTAGAAATATTTTGAGATGTCTATGTTTGGGGAGATGAATTTCTTCCTTAGACTTCAAATCAATCAGAAAGAGAAAGGAATATTCATTTCAAAATCAACGTATGTCAAGGAAATACTAAAGAAGTTTGGAAGGGAAGACTCTAAAATGGTATGTAATCCTATGGTTACTAGTTGTAAGCTAAGTAAGAATGAAGAATCTCCTAAAGCTAATCAGAGAAAGTATAGATCAATGATTGGAGGACTGTTATATTTAACTGCTACTAGACCAAATATCATGCATGTAGTTTTTATTGTGGATAGATTTCAAGAAGTTCCTACAAAGTCACATGTAGTAGTAGTAAAAGGAATATTTAGATATTTGAAAGGCACTCTGAAGCATGGTTTATAGTATCCAAAGGGTATTGATTTCTCTCTAAGTGCTTATATAGATGCAGATTGGGTAGGTTGTGTGGATGATAGGAGAAGTACAAGTGGTGGTGCTTTCTTTCTTAGAAGGAGGTTGGTGCCTTGGCTAAGAAAGAAGAAAAATTTAGTTTCATTATCTATTGCAAAGGTAGAATACATTGCTACATCAACATGCTACACATAGTTGTTATGGATGGAGAAAACCTTAAAGGATATCGGAGTGTCATATGATGAACCAATTTCTATCTTATGTGACAATACAATTGCTATCAATATTTCAAGGAATCTAGTAATGCATTCAAGGACAAAACATATCTCAATCTGGTATCACTTTCTAAGGGAAAGGGTTATAGAGAATGAGGTGAAATTGGAGTATGTGCCCACTAAAGATCAGGTTGTAGATATATTCACAAAGAATATTCCTAAGGGTAGTTTTGAGTATCTTTGGGAGAAGTTAGGGGTTATTTCCCCTCCTTTCAATTATATGCATAAGGTTATGCATCAATCCAATAGATTTTAAGATTCATTCTTTGTTCTAGACTGATGGTGGTGGCTACCTCTCAAGGGGAGTGGGTAGTGGTATTGTTGGTTGTTGCATTCAGGGGGAGTAAGTGTTGTCATTGTGTAACACATAGGTTTTTTCCTTTATTAGTTGTGTCAAAGGATATGTGTAGTAGTTGTTGGTTGGTGCAATATGTTGTGTACTCCTAAGGGGGAGTGTGTAGAGAAGTGAAATGGAAAGGTGTGAAGAAAATAGAGTGCAATAAATGAAGTTGAGATTGTATAACAAGTGTTGTCCCTTATAGGTGTTTCCCTTGGGGGAGAGAAATTATGTGTTATTGATGTCAAAAGGGAAGAAAAGAAAAGGAAACAGGTGTTTCCCTTTTCCATTTATGTCAAAGGGGGAGAGAGTTAACTAAAAAACCTTATGAAGTAAGGGGTAGAAAGAGAAAGTGTTGGAAAGTATAGACGCATGTGTAAGGGGGAGCAATATGCACTATGGTGTAGTATATAGTTTTTGATTAGAGATGTTGTTGATGGTTTTTCATATCATATATTGCCATCAATGAAAAAGGGAGAGATTTCTGGAAGCTTGTGTTGTCATTGATGTCAAAAAATATTTGTTATTGCATTGATGTCAACCTATGGAGATGATTTCATTGGTTGCATTATGTTGTCATTAGTAGTCTCACTGATGTCAACCTCTAGTGTTGCTTTGATGAGCATATGTTTGTGAATGTTCAACCTCTTTTGTTCTGGGAAGTTATTGCTAATGATGAGATGGTGTTTGTGGTGCTTGGTTTCCGATTTCTTTTAAGAAAAATTGAATAAAAGAGGAAACAATGTGGTAAAGAGTGTTTAGTGTGGAAAAGTAGTGTTCAGTGTTTTTCACCACATTTATTCATGGTTGAAGATCTTCTTGTGTGGTTCAGATATGTTGATCAAAGGTGTTCAAAGGTATTATTTCTAGATTTTTAGGATATGGATCATTCGACAGAAGAAGTTGTGTTCACCAGTGTGTGAATAGTGATGCAGTGTTATTTGGGAGAAATGGTTTTTCCCCGCATTTCTTCGCTTTGTGGTTTTTGGTTTTGTTGATATGGAAGTGTGCTTATATTGATCATATCTATCCTCAGTTTGAATTATGTGTGTTTTGGTGCTCCACAAGGCTAGATTTATTTGTTACAGTGTGTGGAATGTTAACTGGGTGTACAAGATGAGCATGTTATTCAAGTGAATGATGTTGTGAAAGATTTGTTGAATTTCAAGATATTGATGGAATATTCCAAATTGTTTTTAAGTCTTGTGTGTGGTCCATGAGTCATCTTTGGATTTGAAGAAGCATGTATTTAAATTTTTAATAGTGTTAACATAGGTTTGTTCAACCTTAGGTGCTTACAATAATTGTGGATATGCTTCGGTGTTTTTGGAAGCATGGCATGTCATGTATATGTGGACTTAAGTATGAGTTAAGGTGTGATGTGGTCTACCATCATTTATCTCCACCATGGGTATGTTTTGGTGCCAACCTAATTTAAATTTGCATGTTTGAGGTGCATAACTGACCTTGTAAATTATTTTCAAGGTTAAGGACAATATATATATGTGTGTGTGTGTGTGTGTGTGTGTGTGTTGAGTTGATGAAGGATTATGTGTGAAGTGTGTGTGATGTGAATTATGATGTGAAGTGTGAAAGTGAAAAATTAAATGTGATCTTTAATGACTAAGACTACTGGAAGTAGTGAGTAGAAGGTTTCTACATTCTTAAAAGAGTGTGAATGTTCTGGTGAAGTAGTGGTATATTTTTTTCTTGCTCTAAGATGGATTTCTCATTGTAACAATCTTCTTTCTTCTTATTTCTAATCTATCAGTAAGCCATTGGTAGTGAGCCCTTCTTTCTTTTGGGAAGTGATCCCTTCAAAAGTGAGCCTATTGTATATGGTGTTGCAATTACTTTATTTTGTGAGCTAATCTTCACCATGGTTTTTCCCTTCATAGATTTTCCATGTAAATCTAGTGTTCTCATGTCTATGAAAGTGTTTTCATTACTATTTCACATGTTTATGTTTTGCTAATGCATGATAAGGGTTTAATGGTTATTAAGGGTTTAATGATTAATGCAGATCTAAAAGTTAATGAGGGTTTTTATGTTTTAATATACAATTAATTCACCCCCCTCTCAATATTCTTGTGTATTCAGTAACCCTTTTTTAAAAGCATACTTGAGTGCTAAGTAATCAGACTTCTCAAAAACCCTACGAGACTTGTGAAATGATATCTTTGTAGATTGTGACACTTTGTATTGTCTCCTCACAAAGTCTAGATATGAGGCTCCCTTGTCATGCACTACTTCATGAAAACTACCTATATACTATCTATCCTTATAAACTTGTAACCATTCTTAGAGTGTTGACCTCTTGACAAGGCTTTTTCACAAACTTGTTAGGGGATTTACTATGGTTTACCATAAGAGTCTCCATGTTGATAGTAGTAGGATCTTTTGATATATTTTAGGAGAACTTTTATTTTGTCACAACACAAAAAATATCATATAAAGCCCTTATGAGGACACAATACCCTTATACCTTAATGGCTCTAAGCAATTAGAAAGACATTATTTGTTGCACCTAAACCCCTTAAGGACAACAATGTCATGAAGGAAACTATTTTATCATTAAACACCTACAATTTTGTACATGTTAATACATATGAAATGCGTTGAAACTACACCTTGAAATCCCTTTGAACATGTGGGTAATGATCTTCCCTTACTTCCTAGACTCACTCTTTCTACATCCAATGCACTACGTCTTCCTCTTTTCTCTGTAATGTGTCTCTTTGTTCTCCTGAAACTTTTGCAATGTCCCCTTACTTATGCTTGTGTTCCTGCAACGTGATGAACTTCTTAGCAACATGGGTGTCTTGACCAATTGAACATTACTCATGCCTTGAAAAGGAAGAAAACTCCTTCAACAATATTCCTAAAACCCTAGAAAGACTCTATTTGTGTGGATGAAACAAAAGAGAAACCTTCTTTTTTTGGCACCCAAACACTTAAGTCTTCCATTCATTTTTTATTATTTTACACTTTGATTAAAGACTATTCACCATTTTGAAACTATTTTAATTAAAATAGGTTAACACTTACTAATAGTTCTATGTTGATATTTCAAACATTATATGTTAGAGATTCATCATGTTAATTAGATGGATCTTTAATGTATTACTATAAAAGTGTCTAGATAAAATTTACCAACTTGAGTGGAGTCATATTACATGGCCTTTCCTAAAGTGCAATATTACATTACTAATAAAGTACATATCACATTTGCATCCCTTAGGAGATCAACATTGCACAACATGTTGTTGTAAGGAAAGCTAGATGTGGAAACAACTCTCCTAAACGTCAAAACCTCAAGGAAGAATGCAGATATACTTTTAATTTTTCAATTACAGTCCAATTAAGATGCACTTGAACTAAATATCAGAAACAGAGAATTAGAAAATCACATATGAGCACCAGATATACGTGGGAAAACCCTTACGGGAGAAAAACCCACCACACCAAGAGAAATCACTTTGTATTATAGTAATGGAGATTACATACAAATGTCAGAATTATCTTTCTAATGTCATAATACAGTAGCTTTCACTATGATCAATCTTGTATAGGAACCATCACGTTACAGTCTACACAAAATAGAATTCACTGTGATACAATTTGAGCTGTTCACACACCTATTGATCGAACCAACCATTGAATCATCGAGCATCTACAACTGCAAACTATATTCATGTCGTTCCCTATCTGTTGAGCTTCCTCACAGAACTGCCACAATGAACTATCTTCCAACTATTCAGATTCAGCTCCTCCTATTGGTCCACGAGACACCACATAGGAAAGTCTCACTCGGTCAAATGGCTTCAAGCTATGTTGGCATGTCAGTGAGACATTGACCATGTCTCCTCGATTCCACACACAACTTAGCATCCAATATTGCCAAGAGTTTCCCATCGGCAAGAGGTTCCACCGAGCTTACAACCATTGCATTGACTTCAACATTTCTATTGGCAAGACTTACCGCTCGCCAAGAGGTTACATCGAGACTTCTTAAGTTACACCGAAGCATCCAATAAGTCGGCAAGACATTTTTCTATCGCCAAGACATCACAGTGAATACATTATGTTATTCCAAAGTGTATCCACCAGTCGGCGAGACTCATCGCTTTCGCCAAGACCTTATACCAAGGTCCTAAGACATACTAAGCCATTAGCATTTCCATTGGCATCCATCTATCGCTAAGACATTCAACTATCACCAAGAGGTTTCACCGAGATCTCTTAAGTTACTCCGAAGCCATACTACTATCAACAAGACATACCTTTCGCTGAGATGTTACTCTGAATGCTCACAAGTCATACCGAGCACCAAACGACAGTTGGCAAGACTTTCATATCTGCAAGACTTCTTACCAAACACCCTAGACTCCCCCCAAAGACTTCAACAAAACATGCTATCGGTGAGACAACTATATCGCTAAGAGCTCATAGTGAACATCCAAGACTCTCCCCGCTATTTGATTGAATGGCCTGTCGGCCAGAGGTCTCCACGGGTGGTGAGAGGTTATCTCGAATGAAATGTCATAGTAATAGACTCCAATGTGTAACATACTGTCAATGAGACATATTACTCAATAAGACTTCTCACCGAGCCACCAAAGGTTATCCCGATGACTCCAATGTATAAGCATTCAGTGAGACTCCTGCAAGGTCACAACGACCTATACAAATCACAATGTATCAAAGCTACTAGTTGGCCAGACATTATGGATGTCATACCGACTTTTCTCTAGTAGAGGTTACAACCTATGATGATTGAGGCATATATTTCCAATAGTTGTCGAGTGTTTTTGCACATTCCCAACATAAACAAAGTAACATAGTACCCTATCTCTTGAAAAAAAAAAATTGGAAAACTTCAGAAGATAACCCCAAGGCTTTGATTGTTAGGTCTTGAATTTTCAAAAATGACTCGATGGTTAATGTCATGCTAGTTTCACAAGGGGCCTTACACTTAAGTTGGAACTCTAAGGACAAGAATTTGTAAAATTTAAAAACTGGTATAAACCCTAGCTATATTTTTAGATCTATAATCTAAAAAATGGTTTTTAATCATCAAATATGGTAGTTCTATGATGTCGCTTCTTGCTTAAACTAACCTAGATTTTTAAAATAAAGTTTAAAAGATAAGGGTTTAGAGAACCTAAATATAAAAACTAAGATCAATCACAAAAATGGCTAATGTTGCAAATGCATAAATCCCCCATAAAGCTAATTCATGTTTCATTAGGGTTAAACCCACAAGCCTACAAAAATAGTGTAATCATCAAAGGAAAAACTTTAGATTTTTAGACTAAAAATACTTATAAATATGTCCAATTACTAGCACAATATAAATGTATTTTCACTGTTGAACTAATGTTGTAAAAATATTAGACTAACCATGCACTATTACTTACAATAAACAAATTACAAATGGTATGAACAAGAAATTTATCAAAATACCCCAACACTTTGCCATCATTATAACTGAACTGAAATTAAAATTGGAAGAAGGAACCATGCATATATTTAGAAGTAACAAGAAAAGAAACAACATAACTTCAATTTATTTGCTTGAATTAACTTCAAAATGATTTTACAACAATTCCTGATCAACCCCTTCAAAATAAAGAGGTTTCCTTTTATAGATTTTCAAATACAAAATGAAAGGCTAAGGTACATTGTTGATCAATGGCCTAGATATACTAAAAGTAGGGCAGTTTAGCTAGGGAAATTTTCCTTTGGATTTCCCATTTTACATTAAATACAAAATTTAAAATTAAACTATGTATCACATAACCCTAAGCAAGCCAGCTGGGTGTGAGGCTCATTTTCTCCCAAAGAAGATTTGATGCAGGAGCATTTGTGGTTGACCAACAATCTTGTGTCAACCAAAAATGATATTTTAATTTATTTTCCCAAGGTTGGTAGGTGATTTATTTGATAGGGTAATTTGTAAGGTTAGAGTAAAATATATATTAAATAAATGCCTTTTTCATTTTGTGGCAAGATATTGGTGTGGAGATAAATTAGGGGGAAAATTTTGGAAATTATTTAATATTTAAAAATTGGCAATAAATATTCCTGGGTGTGGGTCTTGGAGGGATGAGTTTGAAAATTCATTTAGAAATTTCTAAAATCATGCATAAAAAAAGCGGGCACCCAAGGTGAGTTGGCAGGAGTTACATTGGAAACTACCCTAAAATCTAGGAATGAACTCCAATTTTGGCAATTTTGGTGGCAGTGGGTTTAAGAAAGAAATTTTAATATTATGGAAGGTTTTGAGGATGGATTTTAGGAGTTTTCTTCTCAAATTGGTCATGATTTTTGTTGGTTAAGTTTTTGGAGCTTGTTTTTGAAGATTACAAGCAGTTTTAACTATGTTTTGGTAGCCATTCTTGGCTAGAATTAGAAGGTTGTTGTTGCAAGTGTAGCATCTTCTTGGAGAGGAGATGGTGGAAAATATTTTTTGCTGCAGGTTTTGAAGGTGTGTTGCAACAGTAAATGTATTATGAAATCCATGATTGAAGATCAACAAAGTTGGTTGTTGAAGAATGGGGATTAAAGAGTCAATTTCACAGTTCAAGGAGATGATAGGAAGAAGAGGAATTTGAGTTTGTATTTGATGATTGTTTGCTGTCATATATCAGATTTGTATCTGGTTTTTAATGATTTACATCATCCCATATGGCTTCTAAATAATGTATTTTCAGAAATGTTAAGTTGTTATGTAATCTCAAGAGATTTTGAATGAAATATGAAAGAATACTTCTTGCAGATTTTTTTTCTATTTCAAAAAAAATTGAGTTGCATATTATGTTGTTGGGAGTTTGTGATTGAAGGTTGGATTCCCTCTACATCAGTGGTATTATAGCATGTTGATCTTATTTCATCAATGATATTAGAGCAGGAATTCTTGAGTGTGCAAGAAGAAGCACCAATGTGAGGAAATTTGCACCAGGACTTGTGGTGGTGTGTTTGTGATTTGTGTAGAGATAGATTGCCAGATGTGAGGTAGTCTATACTAGAGAGGATGGGATGGGTCATGAGGACACCCATAATAATTTTATTCTATGAACAATATTGGGAAGAAGTGGAAAATAGGAAGTTTTGTGAAGAATTTAAAAAGCTCCAGGTTGAAGTAGATGTTTTGGAAAAGATGATTAAGGAGGAAGTGGAAATACAAGAAGAGAGATATGGGAAGAATAAAATTCTCTTGAAAGAGGATAGAAAAAAGAAGAGGGGAAAGAAAGAGTGTTGCAACCCTTTGGTAAGGTTGAATATGAAGAAGATTATGTGGGGTATCCCACACAAATGTAGAAGATAATGAGATACAAGTTAGAGCAATAATGTGTGAATGGAGTGCATTATCTGAAGCAAATGAAGAAGGTTTGAAATAAGAAATTGTGAACATAGATGGTCCTAAATTTGACAAGTGGGTGTTGAGGAAGGGGATGATCTCTTATTGATAGAAGAGATGAGGATGTTGGATAGGCTATTTGAGAGGAAAATGTTGGATGAAGATGATAAGAAGATGCAAATGGGAGAAGATAAATTTCAAGATTTTTCTAAGATTATCTTCAATGCAAACAATAAAGAAGGAGATGCAACAAATGATAGTCCTTTGGAGGACATAACTACATGGGAGAAATTCAAATAGTCTTGTGAAGATGCATACATGGAGGTTTTTGAAGATGAAGAAGATGATGTTGGGGCAGCAAAGAAGGTCATTTCTAATTTTAAATTTAAAAATGTTGATTGTTTACCCTCTAAGGAAGAGATTGCAGTAGTAGAAGATAAAGTTGTAGTTGCAAACAGGTATATGAATGTTGCGTATTTATGTGTGGAGATTATGGATGCTGATGTAGGGGAAACTTAGTGGAGGTGGTTAGTGGGTTGAATCCCACAATAGAAGAGAGGAGAATGTATGGTATTAGGAGGGGGACAATACATGGTGGATACAAGTCCACGAGAGGAGAGAAGAATGGAGTGCAGAGTTGTCAGAGGACGAGGTTGCTTATTCCAACTAAGTGTTGGAAGAGGAGAAAGAAAAATCAATTGTAGGTGAAAAATTTAGTGATGGAGTTTGTTGAGGATTGCTTGTAATCCAAAATGGTGGTACTACCACTCAACTCCATTTTGTGAATCCCTATTTACAAAATTTTCCCTACCTTGGGTGTCTAATGCAGGAGCATCATGGTTGACCAACAATCTTGCATCATCCAAAAATGATATTTTAATTTATTTTCCTAAGGTTGGTAGGTGATTTATTTGATAGGGTAATTTTCAAGGTTAGATTAAAATATTTATTAAATAAATGCCTTTGTCATTTTGTGGCAAGATATTGATGTGGAGATAAATTAGGGGGAAAATGTTGGAAATTATTTAATATTTTAAAATTGACAATAAATATTCTTGCGTGTGGGTCTTGGAGGGAATATGAGTTTGAAAATTCTTTAGGAATTTCTAAAATCATGCATAAAAAAAGTGGGCACCCAAGGTGAGTTGGCAGGAGTTACATTGGAAACCACCCTAAAATATAGGAATGAACTCCAATTTTGGAAATTTTGGTGGGAGTGGGTTTAGGAAAGAATTTTTAATATTATGGAATGTTTTGGGGATGGATTTTAGGAGGTTTCTTCCCAACTTGGTCGTGATTTTTGTTGGTGAAGTTTTTGGAGCTTGTTTTTGAAGATTACTAGTAATTTTAACTATGTTTTGGTAGCCATTCTTGGCTAGAATTGGAAGACTATTGTTGCAGGTGTAGCATCTTCTTGGAGAGGAGATGGTGGAAAATATTTTTTGTTGTAGGTTTTGAAGGTATGTTGTAGCAGTAAATGGATTTAGAAATCCATGATTGAAGATCAACAAAGTTGGTTGTTGAAGAATGTGGGTTGAAGAGTCATTTTCACTGTTCAGGGAGATGATAGGAAGAAGAGGAATTTGAGTTTTTCTTTGATGATTGTTTGATGTCATGTATTAGATTTATATCTGATTTGTAATGATTTACATCAGCCCATATGGCTTCTAAATAATGTATTTTCAGAAATGTTAAGTTATGTAATTTCAAGAGATTTTGAATGAAATATGAAAGAATACTTCTTGCAGATTTTTGTTTTGTTTCAAACAATTTTTGTTTTGTATATTATGTTGTTGGGAGTTTGTGATTGAGGGTTGGATTCCCTCTACATCAATATTTGCAAAGACTTCAAGAAATATCTCCTTCTGATGTAGCTTTTCCAACCTGGTCCTTCTTGCCTATTCCAAAAATCTGGAAAGAACTACAATTAAGTCCCCATTGGGAACTATGGGGATTATTCTCACTCTGTGTGACAATGCAGTCAACTCAGCATCGAACCCTTTAACATTTTCATCCAATAAACTTGAGATTCTTGGAATCTATGCATTATACTCAAGAACATAGTTACATCTTTCAAGTGATCTTCTATAAGGGTAGCATCTGTTAAGTGAGAGAAATTTCCCTCCCACCAATTCTTCAAAATATTGACGTCCATATTTTCTTTGGAGACTTTTTTTGTGTGAAGGCTTCTAGAAATACAATACATCCATCATAAAATTCATTCAAATCCTTCCCTATTCTCTCACAATTGATTAAGTCCTTATTCATTATTTCTTTTCTAAATTTTAATGAATGTAGCCAAACTTCAAGTTGACTGGCTTTGTCTTTAGTCATAATTTTTTCCTTGATCGGGACTTGTTGTGGAACATACATTAACATACTTAGCCTAAGAATATTCTTATCATCTTAACTTCTACAAGAAAAATTTATCTTCTGCACCTTTTGAGAATATTTGTGAGTACATGTGGAAAGTTGTACCAACTCCTCTGATATTGGAATACCCTTGTCAAAAACACCTTGTCTCCACTTGTGAGTTATTTTGGAAACAATTTTTATTTTCTCTAGCTCGTCAATGGATTCTTTAGATAACACTCTCAAAGGAGCGGAGTTTCCCTTATCTTGTTGCATAGGAATGACCAAATATTTGATATAATTTTGTAGTTCATCCACTTGTGCCTTCAACTGCTCTTTTGCTTTGACCTACTTTTCTAGTCTCTGCACAATTGTTTCTACAGACTCCCTATGTTCATGCACCTCTTGATTCTTTGATCTAGGCCCCAAATTAATAAATAAATGCTATACTCCTCAGGAGAAATGTCTCCTTTGGCTTTATCAACAATGGGGGTGGCAATGTGAACCAACTTGTTATTGGACTCATCCTTAATTATTTTTGAATAGATATTTTCCCTCTTCTTTTCTCTGGGCTTATTAATTATAGAGAATAATTCATCAAGGCTAGGAGTAGTGGTTTCTATGATAGACCATTCTTTCAATTATTCCTTTAGCCAATCAGATGCAGCGGGTTGCTCAATATTTTGATTCACTCTCTGCTCTTGATTTTCTTGTAAAGCCTGATCTTCTTGACCCTTATTCTCTTATTCTTGATAATCCCTTTTTTGATCTTTCTATTATTGTTGTTGCTACTAATTTTTTTAATTTTATCTTTCCCATAATGATCCACTTGCTCCTCTTTGTGTGTATGTTCAATAGGGATATCATTTAGCTCTTCATCCTGTTGTTCAACATTGACTTCCACCAATTGTGGCACTATGTTTTGTTCTTCCATTTGTTGTTCCACAAATTTTTTCTCTTCATGAGACACTTCCTGATGCAGCTCTTCTTGAATCTTTTTCTCCTTATAGATTGGGGCAGTCATCTCCTCAAGGACAAAGGATCCTTTCTTCTCTTTCTCCTTCATTTCCTTTATGATTTGATTAATGTTATCTAGTTTGGGAAATGAGATACCATCCTAAGGAGAATATTTTCTTTGATAAACCACTTTTGTATTTTCTCCTAAACTTTCTACTATGATTACCTCTTCCCTTAGTACAGCTTCACGTTGTGAAGCAGCAGGAATAATAGGGGTTGATGATTTCATTAGAATATCCTCAATTTACATAGAGGAAGGCATAGCCTCTTGTTGTATTGTAGCGGTTGGAAGAGGTTGTTCTGCTATGGAGAAAGGAAGGATAGGAGTTGTGTCTACTAAAGAAGAGGAAACCTCCTTACCCTTTCCTTTTGTTTGTTTCTCCTTGGGAGGATCTTCTATGAAATATTTGATGATTCTCCTCCTCTTTCCAGTAGGTTTTCTTTCAAGAATTTATTTTTTCTTCCCTTTATCCCTTTTCACCTCTATAAGCTCTTCCTCAATATCTTCTTCATCAACATCATGAATTTCAACCTCCTTTTTTACCTCCTCCTCCTCACCTTCTAAAGATTGAGACTCCAAGTATCCCATCACATCATAGGTCAACTTTACATCATCTTCCAACAAGTCAAAGGTCTTATAATCTTACCACAATTTGGTATACTTTAGTACTAGAGTCATTATCTCATCTATTTTTGTGACCTCCTCTGCCCAATCTAGGGGTGTGATAGGTTTGTACTTTACTGAATCATAATCATGGTATTTATTATAGTCACCATCATCATCTACTTGATCTAGAATGGAGAATAGTCTATAGATCCATACCATTTCTATTCACATCCTTGAATACCTTCTCTTTCTGACTTTTGATTCATCATGAAAATTCACCCAATAATCCTCAATGTGGGGCTTGTGTCTATATGATCTGTTGTTTTCTTTCTTGGCTACACCATAAGGATCTTAATTTTTCATGATAGTATGATTTTTCAAACTATAGAACTATAGATCTACCTCTAAATTCTCTACTCCTATCATTGTTGGACAAGCCTCTAAGCTACCTACCAAGATAGTTTATTTATACCCTAAACCTATTTTCTGTATACTTTAAAAATCTTGTTGAAACCCATCAACTGCCTTGTTACCTTCAAAAGTACCATTTTATCTATTGGATACCTTGGAAATCTATATGGCCTATTGGGAAAACCTTGTATTCTAATGTACAAAAAATTGGGAAATTGAATATACCACGACCCATATTTCTTGACCAAGTCCATAGCCTCTTGTGAAAATTTGATACTTTATGCCCCTTGCAAGATTCTCACAATTTACATTAAGAAAGCATCATTTACTCTCTTTTAGTGAGTGGTGTTTGAAATATGCAACTATGGATAAAAGACATACACATTATGCTATCTTGGCCCAATGCCCACTTCTCCAAGGAAAGTTAGTCCTCTATATCTGAAATTCCTTGCCAATATATATATCACATATGAGTTCATGTCAAAAGACCTACTCTTTTGCAACTTATTGAACTAGGAATCTATGTTGTCACTTAGTATCTTTACTCAGTGGATATTCTTTCCATTGGATACCTCTTCACCAAGATAGAACATACAATCCTCAAATTGTGTTGCCCTCTCAAGGTCCATTATTCTACTTAGAAAAGTGGCCATGTCTCCATATTCATCTTTAAAATCACTCCTATAGAGAGTCTCAAGCACCTTGGAGAATTGCTTCCTAGGCTTCTTCATCCATTTAGAATTGATTATCTCCAAACATTTCTCAAGTCCCTCAGTATAGATTTCCTTAGCTTTCTCTTGTGTAATTGAAACAAAGAAAATAGTGTTTCACCTTTTGGGAGGTGAAACACAAACTAGGGTTTAGGGACCTAGACCAATTTTCTTCAAATTTCATTCAAGGAAACCCTAGAGATCTCAATCCAAGGATAGAATGAGGGAAAGAGATCTACTATTACTTTGTAGATGTGTTTCATATGTTTTGGCGAGATGGTTATGCCTCGCAGAGGATCCATTTGATTGGTTCAGTATTTCTTGTTGATACAATCCTTTTGTGTTGGATATTTTGTGTTGAGTGTTTAGAGAGAGTGGCTCTAAGTGGGGGTCGGCACACAAAGAGGCTATCAGGGTAACCCACGTAGAGTTAGAGTAATTAGTGATAACCTAAGTAATTAATTATTGGTGGGTGGTTAAACATTAATAAGATAATTATGATTCCTTGTCTGCCTGTTAGTGCTATCACAGACTAAAGGGGACCGAGAAGGCCGTGGTTGGCAAGATCGTTGCCTTGTCTTCATGAGAGGTTAACGATTCTGCATGAGTAACCCTATGGAGCAGCGCCTTGAGATAGGTTGTTAGGAGAACCATAGATGGAGGTGGCACCTTGTGATAGGTTGTCTGGATGATCCATATGAAACCATGTGATGACACTCTCCTCTAGCATACCATTTGTGTTTTTTTATTGAATTCTTCTGGAAGTGGTTTATTGTTTTGTCTTTTGGTGATTTGTCATTGTATAGTTTTGTGGGTAGTCTTTGATATTATGTTATCTTGTCTGGAGTTAGTCTTGTGTTATTGTTAGATGTGCTTGGTCAAGGATCCTTCCTTGTTTACTCCCAGCACAGGGGTGGTTGGGTGGAACATGCTACACACCACATTGGGTTCCCTTTGGATGCAGTTGTATCTTAATGCAAGGTTTTGGTAGATGTTGTTGATCCAAGATTCATATGCTCTAGATGTGTATTTGTACTACTAATGTATTTCATTTATTGATGTATCTCTCCCATGGGTGTTGGGAAGACCTTGATGTAATTTTTTTATATGTTCATTATGTTGTACTATCAGATTAATGTAATGTTTATTCATACCATGTGATTCATTCTTGTAATACCATTTGTAAACCATGTTAAGTTGTGTTGTATCTATAGAAATATATATACTTTATATCTTTATGATTCATTTATTTTCATATGTATGTATGGTTTCATTTGGTATATTCACATCTTTCTTGATATCATGAATGAATGTTTAATTGATGTCATGAATGATTGGATTTACATTATTGGTTATTTAATATTTCATTTATTACTTTTTTATGGATTTGTTTTTGGTAATGTCCTCGTGTAACCCAAGGGATTTAGTTGTATAACTTAGAACATTGGTTATGTTGGAATACTTAAGTACGTTTGTTATGTTCTTTTAAAAAAAATTGTTGCATTTTTATTTGTTCCTTTGGGATTTGCGCGGCGGGGCATTACAACTTGGTATCAGAGCCAAGGTTGCTAACACTGGGTCTCTGGGTAGTTTGTGTTTGTTAGGAAACCTTTGCGTTAACTCTTGATCTTACATAACTCTAATTGTTGTGCAGTATCATGCCTCAAGGTAGAGGTCGTGGCCAAAGAAGAGGCTGAGGTGGTGGCCGTAGAGCCAACCACCGAAGTCCATCACCACTAAGTTCCCACAGTTCAGAGCATGAGGAATGACTGATTCCTCAACATAATTCATCAGGAGGTGGTCATAACCCGAGACAATCTGGTTTTGATGGACAGTTGCAACACATTCTGGGAGAAATTCTTGATCGGTTGGGACCCAGGCCAGAGGAGGAGCAGCGGGTTGAGAGAGAAAGGGAAAGGTTGCCAAGGCGAAGGGAAGTAACTGTAGATCAAGATGCAGTGATAGCTGGTCATATGAGAGATTTGATGAGAGCACATCCACCTACATTTGATGGTTCTGGAGGAGGTTTGGAAGCGAAAACATGGTTAATTGATTTGGATCGATGCTTCATGATGCACCCCTATGGTAGCAATACCAAAGCTCAATGCACAGTCATGCATCTGAGAGGCTTTGTGTCCACTTGGTGGCGGCTGGAAGAGAAAAAGTTACATTTGGATATTAGTATGGTCACATGGGAGTTATTTCTGGATAGGTTCAAGGCTCATTTCCTTTCTAATCACTGGAGGCAACGTAGGGAAAATGAGTTTCATGACCTTAGGCAGATGTCAATGTCTATTGAACAGTATGAGTGGTGGTTCTATGAATTGAAACAATATGTAGGAATCAGTCATGATGAGGGAATGTTGGTTCAACATTTTGTTCGGGGCTTAAACGCCCAAATCAGTGGTGAAGTTAGAGTCTTCGAGCTGAAGACAATGGAGGTAGTGGTTGAGAAGGCTTAGTTAGTAGAAGAAAATTTGGCTATGGCATTCGGAGGACACACAAGAGCTCAAATCGGTAGTGCACTGACATCGGGTGTTGTTTCTCATGGAGGTTCGGCCCTGGCTGCAGGGTCCTCTAAAGGCCATCAAGTAACCACTAAGGGTGAGCAGCAACAACACTCCTGGTCAAGACTTGAGGACTCTCAATCTCTACAGGGAGATAGATCTTAGAATAGGAAACACTGAAGTTGGCAGCGTAATAGACCAGATCATTTTGTGTAGTCGACACAAACCACATAGTCGAAACCTTCACGAGGCAGCTTTCATAAATTGAGTGCACCGTCTGGTGTTAGAGGTTTTGGGTGAGGCATAGGTTGTTTCTCATGTGGGCAGTAGGGACATATTTCCAGAAAATGTCCACAAGGGAACACTATGGGTTATAGTCAGATACCATCCACTTTTGAGCCGACAGTAGGCGATGTGGGCAGGTCACATCAAACATTTTTTGTGGTTGACAACTGCCAGGCTGGGTACCAGGGTGTAGTTCTAGAGGCTACTGGTAGAGGTCGTGGTCATGCTACAATGTCAGAGACTCACCCTCAGGGGTATAGATATTGATCAGGTGTGAGTTCAATAGGACCCAAATGATGAGACTTCGGCGACGTGGGAGGATGCATCCCATATTAGAGAGGCTTATCCATTTTTATTTACTAGCTTCCAGGAGTAAGCCATGTTCTAGGGGGGAGGAAGTAATACCCCTCATGTTGTTGTTTGGACTTGATACTTCTGTGGTTTTTCTTGATACTTTGAGACTTTGGTAGTTATTGTTTGTTGGTTGGATTGATGGATTGGATAGTTTAGACTGCTTGATGACTATGCTACTTTATTTTATGACATGGATATTATGATATGACATGATGGTTACACTTGATTTAGTAATGTTTAATTTGATGCAGTAGTATATTGTAATGCAATAGATTAGTAATTATTTTATGATGATACGATGTGATCAGTTTAGTTTAGTGATGTCACTTTATACTTAATGTTGTAGTTGTTATTGTAGCTTTGGTGAGGGGACAGTGTAGTACCACTCGTTTGTGAGTGCCCTACTACGCTGTGACTCCTCACGATGTGATGTATTTGATTAAATATATACATGTTACTTGATGTTTATTGGTATGCAGGAATTGCAGGAATAAAGTTTCAATTCCACCTGTTTCAATAGGACAGGGCGAGCATTAAATTAACCCAATGGGTACAATGTTGAAAAAGGGAGTTGATAAGGAAGTGTCCCCGTCCCAAGTCTTTCATCCTGTTGTGAGTTTTGTTGTGACAGGAATTTAGGTTTTGTCCTTGTCTTGTATTGTTTGATTTTTTATTATTTATTTTATTTATGGTGAGTGGTTATTTAATTAATCTTTATTTTATAAGATTAATTAATGTTGTTTTGTTACTTGATTTATTGTAAGTTAGTAAAATGTTGAATTTTAAATATATTGTAAATTAAAAAGTTATTTAATTAATTAAAAGTGTAAGTAATTAATTTAAATAAATAATGATGATGATAATTATATATTATCTTTTTCCTGATATTAAATTAGAAAATCTGTAGAGAATATCTTGAGAAAACAATTAAGTTTTTTATTAAAATTGTGAGATAAGTGTGTGCTTTTAAAAAGAAAGAAAAGAACCAATGAATGGAGAGGATTTTTGAGGAAAAAGATGAAGAGCTTTATTGATTATTATTTATTTTATTATGAGAGAGTTTTTCACACACAGTGGTTTTTTTTGGTTTTTGTCTATAAAAGAAAAGAAAAATAGTTTTTTTGTGCTTCTGGGTAAAAGAATTGTTTTGAAGAAAGGATTGGTTCAGAAGGAAGTTGAAAGCAAGAAATTGAGAAGAAGTTGCAGAGGGTATTCTACATTGAACGAAGGACTCCAGGTTTTTTTTCTTTTAATTTATTATTATTTTATTGTTCTATAAACAAAATCTGGTTTGCTATGTTTTGAAATCCATTCCTCTATTTTTTTTTAAAGTGGTTTTGTGATTGAAAATTTGTTTGTATTAAACCCTTGAATCTTCTGTGGGAAAATTTAGTAAAATCTTCTTGAAATTCTTCAATATAGTTTAGTAGTGAAATTTATTGTTTTGAAATAAAATAAAAATCATTTTGATTGTAGGTTGAATTTACATGTCAGATCTATATTGGGTTTATTGGAAAATTTGTTGTTATATTATTGTTCTGAATCTCTTGTTAAATATATATATACTTATATATATATATATATTTAAACAAAAGTAGATATGCATACATATGTTATTATTATGTTTGAGTTATTTAAATGTATATATTTAAATCTGGTGTACCTATGTGATTTTCAGTTTATGTGAAAAGAATAAAAATTATAGTTTGTATTTGAAGGTATTGAATATATATATATATATATATATATATATATATTTTTTTATATAAAAATATAGATCAATATATAAGGTTTGGATTTCAAAGATGTTATATCAAATAAAATATTTTATAAAAAAAATTGTTTTTTTTAGAATTCCGTATTTTCGTTTTGATTGAAAACGAAAGTTAAAAATAAATAAATAAATAAAATTAAATAAAGTAAAAAAAAAAAAATTAATGGGGGTGGGGGTGGGCTCAGGCCGTACCTCCCACGGTCCCCGTGGCTGACTGTACGCAGCCACCACCAGCCGCACACAGTAGTTGAGGCTGTTGGGCGCAGTCCGGTGGGGACTACGTACAACGGTCCTTTCGCTGCCTACTGGGGATTGCGGCCTCCCCTTAGGAGGTACGCAGTACCTCCTTACTGCATTGAATTGGTGTCATAAGGTTCATAAATTTGATTTTTAATTAATTCAAATTTTGATTTCATTAAACTTTTTCCATTTGATTTTTATTTATAATATATTTTTATATATATAATATATATATCTATTTAAATATATATATATGTATATATATATATGTGTGTTTGTAAATTTACTATGTATTATAAAGGCAAATTTTATGATATCTTTTAAATGCTTAAATTTGAATATATGTTTTAATTATATATATATATAAAGGGATTTTATATGCTGAGAATATGAATAATTATATAATTTTACATGTTGCAATGTTATAGTGTAATTGTGAAAATTAGAGATAAACTATGTGTTAATTAATTGAATATTCTCGAATAATTGATTTATTTAATTGGTGAAATTTATTGTGTATTGAAATGAGTTGTATAGCATTGTATTATGTAAATTGCTTACTCTAGAGACTATTCATTGAGTCTACTATGGTTTTCTTTTGTTCGGGTTTATGTCTTGCGGGAAAACCCTAGAGTTAGCTTATCCTATTATAGGAACTTAAGTTGTTGTTTAGAACTTCCAGAGGTGGGGATACTGATGTTATTTTTGATCTTGCAATTTGATACTTGGCCTATATTTTTTAATATGGTTGTGATTTGTGTTACACATGGATTGTATTGCTTTGTAGATGTTTTTCATATGTTTTGGCAAGATGGTTATGCCTCGCGGAGGATCCATTTGATTGGTTCAATATTTCTTGTTGATACAATCCTTTTGTGTTGGATATTTTGTGTTGAGTGTTTAGAGAGAGTGGCTCTAAGTGGGGGCCAGCGCACAAAGGGGCTATCAGGGTAACCCACGTAGAGTTAGAGTAATTAGTGATAACCTAAATAATTAATTATGGGTGGGTGATTAAACATTAATAAGATAATTATGATGCCTTGTCCGCCTATTAGTTCTATCATAGACTAAAGGGGACTGAAAAGGTCGTGGTTGGCAAGATCATTGCCTTGTCTTCACGAGAGGTTAATGATTCTACATGAATAACCCTATGGAGCGGCGCCTTGAGATAGGCTGTCAGGAGAACTATAGATGGAGGTGGCACCTTGAACTAGATTGTTTGGATAATCCATGTCTAGATGGAGGTGGCACCTTGTGATAGGTTGTCTGGATAATCCATGTGAAACCATGCAATGAAACTCTCCTCTAGCATACCATTTGTGTTGTTTTATTGAAATCCTCTGGAAGTGGTTTATTGTTTTGTCTTTTGGTGATTTGTCATTGTATAGTTTTGTGGGTAGTCTTTGATATTATGTTATCTTATCTGGAGTTAGTCTTGTGTTATTGTTAGATGTTCTTGGTTGGGGATCCTTCCTTGTTTACTCCCAGCATGGGGGTGGTTGGGTGGAACGTGCTACGCACCCTATTGGGTTCCCTTTGGATGCAATTGTATCTTAATGCAAGGATTTTGCAGATGTTGTTGATCCAAGATTCATATGCTCTAGATGTGTATTTGTACTACTGATGTATTTTATTTATTGATGTATCTCTCCCACAGGTGTTGGGAAGACCTTGATGTAATTTGTTTATATGTTCATTATGTTGTACTATCAGATTAATGTAATGTTTATTCATATCATGTGATTCATTCTTGTAATACCATTTGTAAACCATGTTAAATTGTGTTGTATCTGTAGAAATATATATACTTTATATCTTTATGATTCATTTATTGTCATATGTATGTATGGTTTCATTTGGTATATTCACATCTTTCTTGATATTGTGAATGAATGTTTAATTGATGTCATGAATGATTGGATTTACATTATTGGTTATTTAATATTTCATTTATTACTTTTTTATGGATTTGTTTTTGGTAATGTCCTCATGTACCCCAAGGGATTTAGTTGTGCAACTTAGAACATTGGTTATGTAGGAATACTTAAGTACATTTGTTATGTTCTTTTAAAAAAAAATTGTTGTGTTTTATTTGTTCCTTTGGGGTTTGTGTGGTGGGGCGTTACAGTATGATTAGTGACTAAAAGGGGGGTTCACCACCAAGATAGGGCTTGGAAAGAAAATAAATTAATGTAACATGAAAAGTACCATGCAACACCTAACTAAATGACCTAGGAAATGAAATTGATATGCAGAATAAAAGATTGAGAAAGTACAGAGGTTTACCTAAGAAAGTATAAGGTGTGGTCTTATGTCTTTTGATCCCATGATCTTTACAGTACCTTTTGAATTCATCTGAACAGAACTCACCGCCATTGTCAGTCCTTAAATATTTTATTTTTCTACTAGTCTAATTTTCTACAAGGTTTTTAAATTCCTTAAACTGACTGAACACTTCTGATTTACTTTTCAAAAATATACAAATGCTCTTCTTGAATAATCATCAATAAACAACACATAGTATCTTGATTTAGACAAAGAAGGAACATTCACTGGACCAAACACATCAGAATGTATATAATCAAGTAAACTAGAAGTTTTGTGAGGACTGGAATAAAATGAAACACGGTGTTGCTTTCCATATATGCAATGTTCACATAAATCAAATTCAAGGTTACAATCTTCAAGCCCTTCTACCAGGTTTTTATTTTTTAAAGTTTTTAGACCTTTCTCACCAATGTGGCCAAGCCTATGATGCCAGAGCATAGTCTTCTCTGCTAGAAGTTTAATCTCCATGGAGTTTACACCATCAGGAATGTTTTCCTTCTTTTCTTCATGAGCAGCCTTGAGTGACTTTGCAGAGACACTATTGCATTGAATAGCTTGTGCATCCAGCTTGTACAGAGTACCAATTTGAGCACCCCTAGCCAACACCATAGAGCCTCTAGTCATCTTGTAGCCATTTCCTAAGAACGTGACCTGCACTTCAATATCATTCAACTTACTTATAGAAAGTAGATTTTGAGCCAGACCTGGTATATGCATCACATCATTGATTCCCTTTAATCTTCCATCAGGGAATTGAATTCTAACTCTTCCACGACCAATAATTTCCAAAGATGAGTCACTTGCCAAGTATACCTTTCCACCATTGTATTCTTCATACTTCATGAACCATTCTCTATGAGATGTCATGTGGAAAGATGCTCCAGAATCAATCAGCCAGACATCATCGGATGCCCGTGTAGCCAAAGCTACAATGAAGGCATCTACATCACTCTGAGAAGAATCATTTCCAGAAGAGTTCTTCTTCTTCTTTTTCTCCTCCTTGCAATCCCTTCGGACATGACCAGGTTGCCCACAGTTCCAACACTTCACCTTTGACTTCTTGCCAGGAGACTTTGATCTCCCTTCTGATTTCAATATGGACTTCTTGTCCTTCTTCTTGCCTTTCTCCTTTGGTCTACCTCTAACAGCCAGAGCCTCCTTTTTCATCTCAGAAGATTTTCTTCTCATTTCTTTTGATAACAGAGAAGCAACAACATCTTCCATCTTGAATGTGGATGTTGTACTCCCAATGGCCATCACTAGATGATCCCAAGAATCAGGCAGAGAACACAGCAACAGCATGCAACAATCTTCATCTTCAATCTTCACACCAACAGATGTCAGTTGAGCAATCAGCATGTTGAAAGCATTTAAGTGATCAGCAATAGACCCTCCTTCCTACATTCTCAAAGAGTATAGCTTCTTCCTCAAGAACAGCTTGCTCACCAAGGACTTGCCTTGATAAATAGATGCTAATCTTTTCCACAAGGAAGATGCAGTCTTTTCTTCATGCACGTTCAGAAGAACAGAGTCTACCAAACAGAGCCTTATCAGCCCTTTAGACTTTCTATCTGCAAGGTCCCAATCCTCTTGCTTCATGCCTTGAGGCATTGTTCCAAACACAATAGTCCAAAGATCTCGGTCTACTAACAGATCTTCCATTTTGAGTTTCCATAGCTCAAAATTGCTTCCATCCTACTGGATGTGCTCGCCATCTTAATCTGTAATTAAATTAAAACAACTCTACAAAACTCCCACTGGAAAAGGATTGACACAAAAAACCCAACCCACTCACAAGGACAACACAACTGGCCAGGCTCTGATACCACTTGTAAGGAAAGCAAAGGTGCGGAAACACTTTCCTAATGCCAAATCCACAGGGAAGAATGCAATGCAGGGATTTTAATTTTTTTTTCAAATTACAATCCAATTGAGACACACATGAAGGAATAACAGAAATAGAGCAAATACACAAAGACAAATCAAACAACAGATTAACGTGGGAAACCCTTATGGGAAAAAACCCACCACACCAAGCTGAATCTCTTTGTATTACAGTAACAATAATTACATACAATCAGAAATACAACTCTCTGATATTTTTCAGTAGCTGCAACATTCATCGTTAAAAACACTCTTAGAAAAGCTCTCTATCATTCGATAAACTCATCACTCTATTCATTTGTTCAAAAAATAGAATCCATCTACTTTTAAATCTTCTGTGCATCCTTATCCGCCAATGCCAAGCATAGATAGTTTCCATTTGAGTCTTGATTTTTCCTTGCATGTTGTTTTTCCAGCATTTCAACTGATGCATAAAATCAACCGTCATCATGCTTTAAAACTGCTTCCTCTAATTGGTCCACAAAGCTCCACCTAGGATGGTCAGACTGGTCAAGAGCATTCAACTTTGTTGGCATATCGGTGAGACACTCACAGTGTCTCCCGATGCCACAAAGTTTCTCTACCGGCATCGCTATAGCTTCCACGAGTCGGCAAGATGCTATATCGAATGTATAAGTCACAATGAAATGATCGATGTCCACTTCAATCCTATCAGCAAAAGTTTCCCTTATCAGCGAGACTCATATCGAATGGAACAAGTCATATCGAATCTAGAGAATCCATCGGCAAGACATACTGATGTTGCCAAGACCTTATCTTGAAAACTTCAAGTCATGCCGGTGTGAGCCATTCAGCATGACTATCGCTCTTCGGTGAGACTCACATTGAAGCAGAACTTCCACCAAACGTCACACTATCACCAAGACTCATGCCTATCGCCGTGACCTTTCACTGAGCTCCATCATGTCTTACCGAGTCGACAAGACATAAGCCCTTCGCTAAGATGTTTCTCTGAGTTCCCAGAGTTAACCCGAAGACTTCTATCGGCGTGACTTATTACTTTTGCTAAGACTTCTTAGCAAAGTCTTTTGTCACCTCGAAGTCACCACGAGGATACAATATGTTCGGCAAGACTTAGCTTCATCGCTGAGACCTCTCCCCATGACCCGTGAGTTACTTCGACATTCGCCTTGACACCCGAGAGCAGCCATTGTTGGTGAGACATTACATACTCGCTGGGACATCTCACCGAAGCCCTAGCATTAGCCGACATCGGTGAGACTTACACCATTCACTGAGACTTCTCCCCGACACCCGTGAGCTAGCCTGATAAGATCAACTATTGCCCAGAGTTCTTCCGATCGCCAAAAGGTCATGCCAAACTTAGAGAGTCACAGCGATAGACTTCATTCAGCAAGACATCAACTCTATCACAGCGATAGGATCATTTCAAGAGCTTCAGAACTGTTAGTCACCCAGACATGAACACTGTCACAGCAACTTTTCCCTTCAGGAGTTCCATGTCAGTAAGGATTGAGGCACATATTCCAACATTTAGCTTAAAAGGGGCTTGAAACCTAATGTGAATGTGTAAAACACATCACAACACTAGATCAAGGCAACATTAGGTTTATTTTAATGTCAATCATCTAAATTAAGTGTGAAAATGTAGAGGGATACATCTTTCTATATTATAGTAACCAATGTCATTTTAGAGTGAGTAGGGATGTCAAAATCCTCATCCAAATCTTCCTCTACAAAATTGGCTAGTATCCTACCATCTAGGCCTATGATCCTCCTTTGATCATACCTATAATGTTTTACATACTCTACTATTAAATATCGACACTATACCAAGGGAGGAAAGCTTGTTGTCTGTGCAATTCTATTCTTTACCATGTTTTTGGCCAGCTCTGAAGGGTTTGAACCATACATCCTTTTCTTGAATTCTTCAAGGTCAACATGACCTAAGTTTGTGTCACCTATATTGATCTATTGAGAGACAATATTTTTCTTTGGGAGCACACCCTTGAAATTGAACTTCATTTGTGTAGTCCTAGCCAAATTTTTTGACTTCTCTCCTTTATCAATCTTTCACTCCTTTTCACTTTTCTCAGCTTGCATCTGTTAGTCAAGTATAATATAAATCACTTGGAGGGAAAAGTGTGGAAAGAATGAACAAATCTCCCTTAGAAACTTAAACATATAAAATTAATCACAAAATCCAAGGAAAAAGCATCACATTCCTTCACATTTATCAAATATTATTATATCTAACCCATATGTAAGAAACCCCACCTTTAAAACATCAAATTTGGGATTAAAATATTTTTCAAAGATTCAAAATGATTTTGAAGTTTTGTGGATTTGAAGAAGTCCTGAATTTTAATGAAAGTTTGAGATTTATCGACTTCACTTTTTTAAACTGGTATTTTGGGTTTTCTTAAGGGCAAGAGATTTCCAAGAAATGGATCCTTGTACATGTTATAATGATTTAAGGAATTTCCTTGTAAGTAAAATATTTGCACAAACTTCATAGATTTCGAGCATGCAAGAAATCTCTGAAAATCTAGGTAACTTGAGTGTGCGTCAAGTATTTTAGGAGACTAAGAAATATCTGAAAGAATGCAACTTAGACAGTCTTTCATGAATTTTTAAAGTTTGGGAAATCTCTAGGAAAAGATTACTTCCTTAAAATATTGTTGAGTTATGATTGGCTTTGGTTCTTTTGGTAATTCATGGATTTTAAATGATTATGAAATTTTTTCATGAAAAGAAAATTTAAGCGATATGGGAAATTTTGTGAGAGCAAGTATTCTAATTGACCCCTTAGCCAATTTTAAAGATCTCAAAGATTTTCATAGACCAAGAAATCTCTGAAATTTTATTGTTAAGGCTTCTAATGGCAGCAATCAAGATTCCATTGTCATATCAAAGATGTATTGCATCATGCATGTTGTTTGAGCTAATATGGTGATGTAGTGTTCAAGATCTATGCAAGTATTCAAAATTATTGTTTCACATCAAGTTTCATGATCAAGATCTCCATTTGTTGAGGCCATTTCATGCAAGTTTGCAGATTTGTTATCCAAGGTTTCAAATAAGGTTTGGTGATTTGTTACTATTGTTATTCATTCATCATTCCTTCATGCTTTTCTATTTCATTTCAAGGTTTAATTACCAAAACAAAGTTTTACCAAGGAAAACCCCATTCACCTAAAAAACAACATTTTTCTCTCTTTGATGTGTGATCGCAAATTTTAGGTTGAAGATCCTTTGAAGAGAAAGATTGAAGAAAGTTACAAAGCTGTCAATATTGAAATAAAATTTGTCAAATCATGGAAACTCCTCAACAAATTTTATTTTCGGTTGTCTAACAATGAATATCTAGAATCTGGGATTGTGGACCTAGCAGAAGAGAACCCAAAAAGCATTTTTTGAAAACCCTAGCTAGGAAATTTTGGATATTTCACTCAACTTGGAAATTTTAGGCATTTCTTTGAACAAGAAATTCTCGAAACCCAAAATCTTTGAGAAGTGAAAAACCTAGATTTAAAACCCCCTTAAGTTCCTTTTCATGGCATTGACCTAGTCCTTGTTGCAAATCACTTCAAATCTCCCTTGTTTGATATAGACAGTGAATATCGAGGAGATAACCCAAAAGGAAAAATTTCAAGGACCCTCTCTCTTAAGGAGAAAAGGCAATGAACCAAAAATCAAAAGTGAAAAGAGGGCCTCCATTAGGATGAGGTGTGTGTGCAAGGCACAACACAACCACAACATTTTATGGAACATTTCGATATTACTTTCTTTATAGGTAGAATTATGAACCTTTATTTTCTTATACTTTTTCATTTTCTATAGAGATTTTTATTTTGGTATTTTTCCATATTTCATTTGTGTGACAAAAAATACTCATTTCATATATTTTATTTGTTTTAGAGGTTCCTATAAAATGCTCATGCCAAAGAGAGGAACATATGAAGAACTCGAGTTCGGTCCATTAACTTACATCGGATCCATTAACATACATCGATCGTATATCCTTTTCTATCTTATATATATTTATTTTTCATGTTGAATGAGAATGTTCATGTAATTTAAAATACATGTTCATGCTAGATTCGCATTCACCTTAAAGTGGGGACTGGGGATATTTCTATACCCATGATATAAATTCTCATTTACCTTTCTACCTATTTGATGGAATGACTTAATGCAATTGCATATTGATAATTGGCACACATTTGTGCTAATTTTGGTTTATTTCTCAGTCCCTATCTATCCCCATTTATTTCCATCTTCACTCATTTGCATACATTCAATCTTATCTCATCCCTATTTGCACTTATTTCCACACATTCATGTATATATATATATTTTTATATATATGCATACATATACATATGTATATGTATATGTATATATATACATATATACATATACATATATATGTATATATATAAACATATATAATATACATATAAACATATATAATATATAATGTATGTATATATATATGTATATAGATGTTAGGAAAAAGTATCCCTTTTTCACACTTTATTTTGGAATAATTAATAATAAAATGATCTTAATGATGCCTTAATTTAGTGTTGTAATATGTTTTTCATATTCACATTAAGTTTAGGGCCCTTTTAAATGAAATGGACATAATTGTGCCTTATTTTTGGTGTTGTAAAGTGTACCTTTACACTTTCACATTAATCTAGGGCTTTATTAATTGATTGACGTTAATTTTCCTTAACTAGCCTCTTTACTTCAAATCCAAGCCTAATTAATTACAAATTCTGAGGGATAAAACCTGGCATTCATAAATGTCATTAAACAACACTTAATTTTGGAATATGTATATCCTAGCTAAGTGACCTAAGACCCATTTTCCATAGGGCAGATGGTTCCTCACTTAGACCTATGACCCTATTTTTACATAATGTTTAATATTGTCCAATGTGTGTCCTAGGTAAGTTTCCTAGGGCCCATTCGCCCTATTGTGAATGGGTCCTCACTTAGACCTAGGACCCCCCCTTGAAATATGTTTTTGACAATATTTTAATGATTTAAAATCTATAATTCAATGTCGGCTTGTGATATTTGAATATTAGGAATTAATGTTAAGATATGTATAAATACAAGGCTATTTCATCATGTTTCACCTAGAATTTCAAGAGAGAACCTAAAGCATTCAAGTGAGTATTATCAGGAGTATTCAAGAGAAATTTCAAGGCATTCAAGGGTAGATTATAGAATATTATTGCAGCAATCAAGATTCCATTGTTGAATATCAAATATTTATTGCATCAAAATGTATGTTACTTGAGCTAATATGGTGATGTAGTGTTCAAGATCTATGCATGTATTCAAAAGTATTGTTTCACATCAAGTTTCATGATCAAGATCTACTTTCATTGAGGCCATTTCATGCAAGTTTGCAGATTTGTTATCCAAGGTTTCAAATAAGGTTTGGTGAGTTGTTACATATTGTTGTTCATTCACCATTCCATCATGCTTTTCTAATTCATTTCAAGGTTTAATTACCAAAAAAGGGTTTGACCAAGGCAAACCCCCATTCACCTAACAAACAACATTTTTCTCTTTGATGTGTGATTGCAGATTTTAGGTTGAAGATCCTTTGAAGAGGAAGATTGAAGAAAGTTACAAAGTTGTCAATGTTGCATGAAAAAAATTTCAAGTCATGGAAACTCCTCTACAAATTTTATTTCCAACTATCTGATAATAAACACTAGAATCTAGGAGTATAGACCTGGAAGAAGAGAACCCAGAAAGCATTTCTATAAACCCTAGCCAGGAAATTTTGGGTATTTCACTCAACTTGGAAATTTTAGGCATTTCTTTGAACATGAAATTCTCGAAACCTAAAATATTTGAGAAGTGAAAAAATTAGATTTAAAACCCCCTTAATTTCCTTTAAATGACATTGACCTAGTCCTTTTTGCAAAGCACTTCAAATCTCCCTTGTTTGATATAGACTTAGTGAATATTGAGGATATGACCCAAAAGGAAAAATTCCAAGGACCCTCTCTCTTAAGGAGAAAAGGTAAGGAACCAAAAATTGAAAGGGAAAAGGGAGCCTCTGTTAGGATGAGACATGTTTGCAAGACACAACACAACCAAAACATTGCATGGAGCATTTCGATATTACTTTATTTATATTTAGAATTATGAACATTTATTTTCTTATACTTTTTCATTTTCTATAAACATTTTAATTTTGGTATTTGTCCATATTTTACTTGTGGGACAAAAATACTCATTTCATATATTTTATTTGTTTTAGAGGTTCCTATGAAGTGCTCATGCCAAAGAGAGGAACATATGAAGAACTCAAGTTTGGTCCATTAACTTACATGGACCTTATAACCTTTTCTATCTTATATATTTATTTTTCATGTTGAATGAGAATGTTCATGTAATTTAAAATACATGTTCATGCTAGATTCAAGCATGCACCTTGAAGTGGGCACTGGGGATATTTCTATACCCATATAAATTCTCATTTACTTTTGGGCCTATTTGATGGAATGAATTAATGCAATTGCATATTGATAATTGGCACACACTTGTACTAATTTTGGCATATTTCTCAGTCCCTATCTATCCCCATTTATTTCCATCTTCACTCATTTGCATACATTCAATCTTATCTCATCCTTATTTGCACTTATTTCCACACATTCATGTTATTAGTAGCCCATATTTCTATTTAAACTTCTTTCTAATCTCAAGATTTGTATTTATCTATCCTAAGTTAATCCCATAGAGTTTGGGTTTGGTCCCAATTTTTTCAATATTTAACCCATATAATAATAAAATGAGCTAAATGATGCCTTAATTTAGTGTTGTAATATGTTTTTCATAGTCACATTAAGTTTAGGGCCCTTTTAAATGAAATGGACTTAATTATGCCTTATTTTTGGTGTTGTACAGTGTACCTTTACACTTTCACATTAATCTAGGGCTTTATTAATTGATTGAGGTTAATTTTCCTTAATTGGCCCCTTTAATTCAAATCCAAGCCTAATTAATTGAAAATTTTGAGGGATAAAACCTGGCATTCATAAATGCCATTAAACAACACTTAATTTTGGAATGTGTGTCCTAGGTAAGTGACCTAAGACCCATTTTCCATAGGGCAAATGATTCCTCACTTAGACCTATGACCCTATTTTTACATAATGTTTAATAGTGGCCAGTGTGTGTCCTAGGTAAGTGGCCTAGGACCCATTCACCCTATGGAAAATGGATCCTAGCTTAGACCTAGGACCCCCCTTTGAAATATGTTTTTGGTGGTATTTTAATGATTTAAAATCTACAATTCAATGTCAGCTTGTCATATTTTCATTTTGGGAATTAATGTTAAGATATGTATAAATACAAGGCTATTTTACCATGTTTCACCTAGAATTTCAAGAGAGCACCTAAAGCACTCAAGTGAGTATTATCAAGAGCATTCAAGAGTAATTTCAAGGCATTCAAGGAAGATTATAGAGATTATTGCAACAATCAAGATTACATTGTCATATCAAAGATGTATTGCATCATGCATGTTGTTTGAGCTAATATGGTGATGTAGTGTTCAATATTTATGCAAGTATTCAAAATTATTGTTTCACATCAAGTTTCATGATCAAGATCCACATTCATTGAGGCCATTTCATGAAAGTTTGCAGATTTGTTATCCAAAGTTTCAAATAAGGTTTGCTAAGTTGTTACATATTGTTGTCCATTCATCATTCCTTCATGTTTTTCTATTTCATTTCAAGGTTTAATTACCAAAATAGGGTTTGACCAAGGAAAACCCCCATTCACCTAACAAACAACATATTTCTCTCTTTGATGTGTGATTCAGTTTTTCTATTTCATTTCAAGGTTTAATTACCAAAATAGGGTTTGACCAAGGAAAACCCCCATTCACCTAACAAACAACATATTTCTCTCTTTGATGTGTGATTGCAGATTTTAGGTTGAAGATTCTTTGAAGAGAAACATTGAAGAAAGTTACAAAGTTGTCAATGTTGCAAGAAAATTTGTCAAATCACGGAAAATCCTCTACAAATTTTATTTCCTGTTGTTCAATAGTGAACATCTAGAATCTGGGAGTCCAAACCTGGTAGAAGAGAACCAAGAAAGAATTTTCTAGAAACCTTAGCCAGGAGATTTTGGGTATTTCACTCAACTTGGAAATTTCACTCATTTCTTTGAACATGAAATTCTCGAAACCTAAAATCTTCGAGAAGTGAAAAACTTATATTAAAAAACCCCTTAAGTGCCTTTTAATGACATTGACCTTGTCCTTGTTGCAAAGAACTTCAAATCTCCCTATTATGACATAGATTTAGTGAATATCAACGAGATTACCTAGAAGGAAAAATTTTGAGGACCCTCTCTCTTAAGGAGAAAAGGCAAGGAACCAAAAATCGAAAGGGAAAAGGGGGCATCCATTAGGATGAGGCATGTGTGCATGGCACAACACAGCCATAACATTGTATGGAGCATTTCAATATTACTTTCTTTATAGGTAGAATTATGAACCTTTATTTTCTTATACTTTTTAATTTTCTATAGACATTTTTATTTTGTTATTTTTCCATATTTAACTTATGTGATAAAAAATACTCATTGCATATATTTTATTTGTTTTAGAGGTTCCTATGAAGTGTTAATGAAAAAGGGAGGAACATATGAAGAACTCAAGTATGGTCCATTGACTTACATGGACCTTATATCCTTTTCTGGCTCTAGGAAAATTCATCGCCAGCAATTTACCGATGGAAAATTCATCGCTAGCAATTCACTGTGGGAAAATTCACCATCATGACAAATTCATTGTGGGAAAACTCACCGTGATGAAAAATTCACCGCCAAGTAAAATTCATCGCCAGCAATTCACCGAGACGGAAAATTAACTACCATTAATGTTTATTAATATATATTTGAAAAAAAATCTTTTTTTTGCAAAATAATAATTTGATTTATGATAATAAAAAATTAATTGCATTAACTTTAGAGAATTAGAGAATTTGATTTATGATAATAAAAATAAAAATATTTTTCAATATATTTTATGATAATAAAAATAAAAAATTAATGGCATTAACTTTAGAGAATAATTTGATCTATAATCAATTATACATAGGAGAACTATATAATTTAATAATTGGTATTGTTAGCTATACCCCGTAAGTAATCACAAATATTGTTGGTTTCATCATACTTAGCCACTACATTTTTTATCCGTTCAGCAGAATCTCTGTATTTTTTCCTTTTTTGTTGCTCTTGACCACTTAAATATTGTTCAATTCGAACCTCATTTATGCTCTATTCTCTTTTAGTGTTGTCAATGAATTTCCAAATATTGGGATCATGTGCTGAAATTTGTTGTTCGAATCCTCTATGCCAACCTTCAATTGAGTTAATAGTTTTGGGCAAATCTTTTGAAACTCCCTCATAACAATTCCATATTTCAATTGGGAATTTTGGTGGCCGTCATCATTGACATCTATCAGGACGTCCAATCCATGTATCCTCAAAATAAGCAACCACATCTTGAGCTTCAGGAGGTATAATATTGCTCTCACATAGTGTGTCAAATGCGTTTACTACATCACGCACTGGTACAAATGCTAAGGCAGACAACAAGTGCATACTCAAAGCAAAGTCAACATCATTTTCATAACGATTATTTAATCTGCGAGCCTATATTTTTTGAAAAATGCATTGGTAAAAATGAAAAAAATCATCCATGTAATTATGTCGTTGGAAACACTATTTTTGTTGCACTTATCATAGCTTTTTCAAAATCTATTGTTATTGATCTTGGCGATGCTAATGGTACTAGCTCTTTTATTTTTTGAAGTAATCATATATACATATGTTCAGTCTTATCAGGTAATAATTCATATACTAAAGGCAGACAAGCATTTTTTTGTAGCCCATGTACAGTATATAATTAGTAAAATAGTTGTGGAATAGTTTTAAAAGTGCCATCAGCATACCAATGTTCGTATTGTCCCAATAATTGGAAATTTCTTTCAGTAGAAAATATTAAAATCCTGCTGCTATCAGGTCCAGAATTGAATAGCAAAAATAGCTCTCCATGATGTGTTTTAGTATATTCTTCAGAAAAAACTATGTTTTCTTGACGCAATGGGATAGCAGGCCCATCATATTGTTTAGCTCTTATATTTCTTATTGTTCTCTTCATGGTATCCATACTTGGAAGTTTAGCAGCTACTACTTGGCTGCATTTAGCAACAGCACTTCCTATTACAAATTGTGATGTATCACGAGTATTTTTAGCACTATCACTAATATCATTCAAAATTTTAGTGGCTTCAACTTTCGCTATATCTACAATATGGTTATGTTCATTAAACTGTTTAATGATCACAGCACCTTCAGTAGTCACGCGAGCATGACACTTAGTTTTTTTATAATCTTCACATTTCCAGTGAACTTTGTTTTCAATTTGTTTTTCTTTATGATAGAAATAACCATCAAGAAACAATTTTTTCCTACCTTTTTTAGTTTGATAAAATTGAAGCGGCATTTTTATTTTTAAAACCTTACACACATCGTTATCATGAAACAATAAAACAATAATGAAAATGAAAGCTTATATACCATGTGTGTAGTAGAGATGCACTTTGGAGGACAATCGTGACTATTGAAAATAAAAATTACTATCAAGCAAATCTAACACAAAAATAAATCAATTTTTAATATATTATCATAAAAACATTCATATCAAAATAAACATAAAAAATATTTAAAAAATAAATTTGTCAATAAATTGTAACAAGGTGAAAATTACTTTTTAAGAAAAAAAATCAAAGTTTATCATAAAAAATCAAATGCAAAGTTAATTTTCCACTTTGGTGAAAAAAAAATGCAAATGAAAATAAAAATTACTATGAAACAAATCTAACACAAAAATAAATCAATTTTTAATATATTAAAAATGCAAATGAAAATAAAAATTACTATGATAATTTTCCACTTTAGTGAAAAAAAAAATGCAAATGAAAATAAAAATTACTATGATAATTTTCCACTTTGGTGAAAAAAAAATGCAAATGAAAATAAAAATTACTATGAAGCAAATCTAACAAAAAAAATTCAATTTTTAATATATTATCATAAAACATTCATATCAAAATAAACATAAAAAATATTTTTAAAATAAAATTGTCAATAAATTGTAACCAGGTGAAAATTACACAAATGAAAATAAAAATTACTATGAAGCAAATCTAACACAAAAATAAATCAATTTTTAATATATTATCATAAAAAAATTCATATCAAAATAAACATAAAAAATATTAAAAAAATAAAATTGTCAATAAATGGTAACGCAGGTGAAAATTATTTTTTAACAAAAAAATTTAAAGTTTACAAAATATATATTAAAAAACATTATTGCGGTTAATTTTCCACTTCGGTGAATTGTTGGCGGTGAATTTAGCTTGGCGGTGAATTTATCATGGCGGTGAATTTTCCCACGGTGAATTTGGCATGGCGGTGAATTTTCCCACGGTGAATTGTTGGGGGTGAATTTTCCATCGGTGAATTGTTGGCGATGAATTTGTCGTATGCCATCCTTTTCTATCTTATATATTTATTTTTCATGTTGAATGAGAATTTTCATGTAATTTAAAATACATTTTTATGCTAGATTCACATGCACCTTAAAGTGGGGACTAGGGATATTTCTATACCCATATAAATTCTCATTTAATTTTGAGCCTATTTGATGGAATGACTTAATGCAATTGCATATTGATAATTGGCATAGACTTGTACTATTTTTAGCTTATTTCTCAGGCCCTATCTATCCCCATTTATTTCCATCTTCACTCATTTGCATGCATTCAATCTTATCTCATCCCTATTTGCACTTATTTCCACACATTCATGTTATTAGCAGCCCATACTTCTATTTAAACTTCTTTCTAATCTCAAGATTTGTATTTATCTATCCTAAGTTAATCCCATAGAGCTTAGGTTTGATCCCAAGTTTCTCAATATTTAACCTATATATATGAATATATATGTTTATATACATATATATGTATATATGCATATATATGTTTATATACATACATACATATATATATGTTAGGAAAAAGTATCCCTTTTTCATATTTAATTTGGGAATAATTAATAATAAAATGAGCTTAGTGATGCCTTAATTTAGTGTTGTAATATGTTTTTCATATACACATTAAGTTTAGGGCCCTTTAAAATGAAATGGACTTAATTGTGCCTTATTTTTGGTGTTGTAAAGTGTACCTTTACACTTTCACATTAATCTAGGGCTTTATTAATTAATTGAGGTTAATTTTCCTTAATTGGCTCCTTTAATTCAAATCCAATCCTAATTAATTGCAAATTATGAGGGATAAAACCCTACATTCATAAATTCCATTAAAAAACACTTACTTTTGGAATATGTGTGTCCTAGGTAAGTGACCTAAGACCCATTTTCCATATGGCGGATGGTTCCTCACTTAGACCTATGACCCTATTTTTACATAATGTTTAACAGTGGCCCCTGTGTTTCCTAGGTAAGTGGCCTAGGACCCATTCACCCTATGGCGAATGGATCCTCACTTAGACCTAGGACCCCCCTTTGAAATATGTTTTTGGCGGTATTTTAATTATTTAAAATTTATTATTCAATGTCGGCTTGTGATATTTGAATTCCGGGAATTAATGTTAAGATATGTATAAATACAAGGCTATTTCACCATGTTTCACCTAGAATTTCAAGAGAGCACCTAAAGCATTCAAGTGAGCATTATCAAGAGCATTCAAGAGAAATTTCAAGGCATTCAAAGGCAAATTATAGAAGACTATAGCAACAATCAAGATTCCATTGTCATATCAAATATGTATTGCATCATGCATGTTGTTTGAGCTAATATGGTGATGTAGTGTTTAAGATCTATGCATGTATTCAAAAGTATTGTTTCACATCAAGTTTCATGATCAAGATCTACATTCATTGAGGTCATTTCATGCAAGTTTGCAGATTTGTTATCCAAGGTTTCAAATAAGGTTTGGTGAGTTGTTAAATGTTGTTGTCCATTCATCATTCTTTCACGCTTTTCTATTTCATTTCAAGGTTTAATTACAAAAATAGGGTTTGACCAAGGTAAACCCCCATTCACCTAACAAACAACATTTTTCTCTCTTTGATGTGTGATTGCAAATTTTAGGTTGAAGATCCTTTGAAGAGAAAGATTGAAGAAAGTTACAAAGTTGTCAATGTTGCAAGAAAATTTTTCAAATCACGGAAAATCCTCTACAAATTTTATTTATGGTTGTTCAACAGTGAACACCTGGAATCTTGGAGTGTAGACCTGGTAGAAGAGAACCCAGAAAGCATTTTCTAAAAACCCTAGTGAGGACCCATTTTCCATAGGGCGAATGAGTCCTTAGTGAGCTTCAAAAGGCGACTTTTGGTGAAAGGTACACAACATTTCCCCCTTTCCAGATCTTCCTTTTGATTACTGTTTCAATCATATTTGATTATTGTTCTTCATTTGCATATTATAGCTTACATTTTGAATAAAATAAGGGAAAATAGATCCTTTGTGCTTCATACCCATATTTTTATTTGTTTCAATATATATGTATATATATAAAAACATATATGTATGTATATATATCTATGTGTGTGTGTGTGTCATTAACTCTTGTCTTATTTCACCTATCATTGGGAGCCAACTTGGTACATTTTTGCATGATTTATTTTTGTGTCTTGATGCTTAAAGAAATTTAGTTAGGCAACATGAAAGAATAACAATGAAGATTCAATTATCAAACAACAATCATTTGAGGAACACTTTGATTTAGAGCATTAAAGAGACTATTGTATAAAAAAAAGATATTGGACATTTGCATGCTTTTACGTCTTCCAACATTTACCCAAGGCTATAAAATTTGTCCAAGAAAGGGGTTGACTAAGGCAAATGTGACCCTTTTAATCACACATGACAAGAGGAGGTTGAGAGCTATTGTAGATATAGATTAGGTTTATCTATCTTGGTTTAGGGTTAGGGCTAGGGCATGCCCAAGGAAGAGCATTCCATTATTGATAGATATGCTAAGATTTTTACTAGTAGATAAGGCTAAGCAAATATTTATGGTATGGTGACTTGCCCAACTTTATATAGCTTTGTTCAATTGGTTGATAGACAACTTCCAAAGTTTGTCTATCTTATATGGTTTTGAATATGGGTTTGTTGGTGGGATTGGATATGTATTTGCTTAAAAAAAAAATACCATCATCTTTGTACATATTTAGATATCAAGAATTACAACAATCTAGATTGCAGAAATCTATTGTCTACTAGGTAAAATATGCGCCTTAGAGATTAGTTTCGCGATACACAAGCTCAACCTAGAACCAGTCAAAAGCAACCCACAAAAGATTTTAGATCTATATAGAACCTGTGATATTAAGCATGTCAAGAATTTCAATTTTTCACATTTACAACTTCCATTTTTCATCGTTAGATTAAAAATTAAACACACTATCCTCCCAATTTAGTATTACAATTTATCATTTCTCAACTCTCCATAGCTCCTCAAATTTATGCAAAAGGGATTTTATTACCATATAAATACTAACACTAATCCTTTAAATGCGAAACACATCATGTTCAACAACCATACCTATAGCAGTGAAAATATTTGCTACGTGGTTTCCTTTCAACTGCACAATTTATTTCTGTCATATTGTTTTCAATGCAATTCAATAGCCATGCCTTGATTTGATGCACCATGGTGATCCCCATTAAATATGGCAATGTCTATGCAGGTGACAATTTGCACCTTTGACCCTATTTATTAATTAATTAAAAATAAAGAGTGCCTTCACTTTTTATTTTTAATTAATTAATAAATAGAATCAAAGATGCAAATTGTCACCTCCATAGACAATTCCATTAAATATTCCCACTGTCTTATACAACTGTAATTGATATAATTTGTCTTACAACCACCAAAACTTTATTTTCCAGAAAGGTGACAGGATATATACTTTTCATTAAGAAATTTCCAGGAAGTTGCATACTTATGGTTCGGAAATTTCCAAGAACTTGCATTTATTCTAAATACAAAAACACCCATCCAATCATCAATGCCCATTTCAGCATACAATTGACAAATACATTACGTGTTTGGTTGGAATGTTGTATGTCAATTCCAGTCCCTGTTGGAGAGTCTGTATAAATTGGGTATACTTCATAGTTGTCCAGTTTAAGTTTGTGGGACAAGAAAACTCATTTCCGTAGTACTCTTATTCTTTACTTTTATACTAAGAATTCATACTTCTTTACCTGTCTAGACACGAATGCAATGCTAGTAGGTAGTTTGTAGCAGATGTGAAAGTCTAGGTAACCCATGCTTTCAGCTATCGTTCTCATTTTCCATTTTCTGGAAAAATACAGTTTTTGGAGAGTTTTTCTTTGTTTTGTTTTCAAGATAAAATCTAATTTCAAATCATATTATATCACAAAATCTGATGTAAAATAATAAGAATCATATTCTACGACAAAATCTATTGTAAGATATTAGTATTAAAAACTATTACACAATTAAATCTAAAAATACTTCAATTCTTATTGTAAACAAACAACATTATCTCTTTCAATGCTTATGTTTGAATAGTTCAAAAATAAGAATTAGATTTTGACTTAATAATGGATTTTTTGGATTAGGTATATGAACATGATTCTTTTATTGAATATGATTGCAAAGAGCATTTTTTAAATCAAGCATTTATGTGAAACAATGTTATTTTTTTAATTTTATTGACAAGAGGTCTAAAGAAAAGTATGCATTGTAAAGAGGTAAGATCATTTATGCTTCTCTTAGATTGTAAACAAGAGAAAATTAAATCTAAAAATGTTCAATCACTATTATAAACATACGACATTATTTATTTCAATGCTTATGTTTGAACAATACTAAGATAAGAACTAGATTTTGACCCAATAATGAATTTCTCAATTATATGAACAAAATTCTTTTATTGAATATGATTGAAAAGATTATTTCAATTATAAGAACTTATGCTAGGGTTGTGTCTTTATTGTCATTGACCATCTTACTATCACACCACATTTTTAGGCATAGGAAAGCTTTTAATCTTTCACATTTATTGTGGGCTTTTTAGCTAGTTCTTTTTATGGCTTTAAGCAACTTCCATCCAAAATGTGTTGATGACTTTGCAGCACAATGCCACCTTTAAGCAAGCATGTTTGAAAATTTATTTTGAAACAGTTTTATGAGGTAAGAACTTTGATTCCTAAATCGACATGGTTTTAATATATATTCCTAAGTTTGATAATGCATACAACTCGTTAGAGAATTTAATCTTAATATAGTATTTTGTTGGAAGAACTCCCCCCAAAAGCATGCTTTGGGACTAGGTTAACAAATAGTGGGCCTTGTATGGGGTCCAGTTTGACATTGTTTAGAACTTTACTAAAGGGTTCTTTCTTTTTCACTTGGTTGAAGCTACCCATGTTGAGGCCATTCTCAAGCATGGTTTGTGGAATGTTCATGCATCTCTATTAGTCTTTCAGTCATGGATACATAATTTCACTATTTTGAATGAGAAGGTGCTTTATATGCCAGTTTGGCTCAAATTTTTGATCTTCCCTTTCTTTGCTAGAACTTTTGAACCACCATTGCTACTTTCCTTGGGAATTCATATGTGTTAATCCAAATAGGTTTTATTAGGCTCATCCATCAAAATGTATTTGTTTTGAGATTGACTTATCCAAAATTTGAAATATTTATGGATGTTCAAATTGGATGTCTTCATCACACCTCACATGTGTTATACTTCATTTTTTTCCAATACTTATTTTAGGTGCCAATCTAATAAGCAAAAAAATAATGAATTCTCTTTGGTAGACCCCCAAATAAAATTACCTCCCTAATCTATTGAGGTTCCTTCCTCAAAAATTGAAGAAATATAGACTATGGTTTCACACCACAAAAACAAGAATGTCAACTCTGGTAACTCCCAAGCTAAATCCCAACCCACTTCGAATCACCTTGCTACAATATTCAACTAGTAGATGTTTTAAATCCTTTTGAAAAAGGGAAATAATTTATCCCACCTAGTGGTGAGCCTTCCTCTAAGCCAAGTTTTTCTCAAATTCTGCAACCAATATCAGTTTTATCTTATTATCCAAAAACTCCTGTTCACTCTCCTCCCTCTCCTAAATATATGTGGCATTCTCATAACCCATCTAGGTAGTTGTAGGAGGGCCAATATGCTACTGAAAAGTGAAGAATATCAATTCCCACCATCCAGTTGGGTAGTTTTCATTAGAAGATTTTTTACAAAATTACTATTCTTCTCTCCAAGTGTCAAATAGCGATGAGATGCCTCGTAATTCTCATCAATAAATTTTATCACCTAGATTTTTTGAGGTCTTATTGACCTCTTTAGGAAATATACAATGCAGGATGTTCATCAAAAGTAGTCAAATTTTATATGTTATCTATTTATATAAAGTCAAGATATCTAGTTCTTTTATTTTTTCTACCTACCTTGTTATTTGACCAACTAGCTCTATATTTTGTAGGAGTTCCATGATGTTGGTTGTAGAGGGGTAGTCACACTTCTCTCTCCTAGGTGGCTTCAACATTTTTTCAACCATGATTCCAACCCCATTAACTATGTGATTTGGATCCTCTTAAACATCAATAATAATTGTTTTGTTATTCTAAATATTTATTCTTTCAATGATGTTGTTAAGAGATCTCTTTTGTGATGATGGATTATTGATTTATTGTCTACCACCACGTGGATCATGTGTGGGGACTTTAGTATAGTTGATATGGCTTACAATAAAGATGGAAGTTTTTATTACGCTAGATAGCTAGAAAAAGAGAGGTGTGGTATTGCATGCACAATAAATTTGTAATTTTTTATCCCATATGTGTTTCCACCATAATCATTGCCATTGGTATACAAGGGACAATTTTTGGGCTAGTCTTGGTAGAGTCTCTAAGAATGGGGCTCATCTTATGACTTCGTAATAGTCAATTTTTCCTTTCACGGCTATTACTCACTCTTAGTGGAGCCTTTTCCAAATATCACCTTATCAGACCATACTCCCCTCAAATTCAAAATTGAATGGTAAGTGGGTATACCTTAGATTTGTAATATTTAAAAAAAAAAATACTTCTTTGCTAAGTCATCAACCTTTGCTAGCTCACATGAGTCATGTTTGGAGTTTAGAATCTCAACCCACTCAATCAAATAGCTAGATTGCTTGGTGGAATAGAGTCATTAGGTGTACTTCTTTCTTCCTTGAAGCTTTGCAAAGATATTATGGCTTTTTAATCCAACCCATTTTCCCCTGACTTGTAGATTAGATTGGTTAAGTTTCATCAT
Source organism: Sequoia sempervirens (assembly GCA_007258455.2). Taxonomy (NCBI): domain Eukaryota; kingdom Viridiplantae; phylum Streptophyta; class Pinopsida; order Cupressales; family Cupressaceae; genus Sequoia; species Sequoia sempervirens. The sequence continues at coordinate 433,568,725 of VDFB02047230.1, read as the reverse complement.
CATAAGAAAATTATTAATAACCATTTGACCATAGGTTCTCAAGTCAAATTAAAAATACATTGGATTAAGGTTATGGATAGAGCTTCCAAGGAATTCTTCCAATCTCTTGGAGCTCACCATATCTCACATGGAATCAAGAAGATCAAAGATGGATAAAATATTCTCAAAGAACAACTTGATATCCTCCAGGATTTTGTCAAACATTATGAGCAACTTTTATAGCTCAAAAAAAAATCTTGATTGTGACCTTATCTTAGAGGAGTGCCTCAAGATTTTTCACTATCATCTTTCCTCCACTCAACAATCCTTTTGTAATCAATTACTCTCTATTAGTGACATCAATGAGGCTATTCATACCATGGTCAATGACAAGGCTCCTAGTTGTGATGGCTTTCCTTGTGAATTTAATAAGGCCCTTTGATATTGTGTTGGTGAGGACTTGCACAAATTCCATTGTGAAGCCTCCATTCTAAATCATTAGGAAAAGTAATCAATAAAGAGAATATTAAATTCATACCTAGGTCTAGATACCAAGAGGATATATGTAATTGGAGGCCTATCACCTTTCTCAATGTCTCTTATAAGATCATTACCAAATTTTTGGATTTGAAATTGTGTTGTCTCCTTCCTCAAGTTATGAGGCCTAAGAAAACTAGTTTCATAAAATCCAAATTCATTCTAGATAAGATAATTACAATTTGAGAAGCTATGAAATGGGCTAGGTGCTCTCATCAAAATGTTGTGTTTTTCAAAAAAATTCTAAATCCTATGATTGCATTGAGTGTCCCTTTATCCTAGCTATGTTACAAGATATAATGTATGGGTTGCATTCCATTCAATTAGTTACCATTCTCTTTGCAGATGTCTAGATACTCGTATTACTATTACTAGTCAACAATCTAATGTCTTTGGGATTTTCAATTCCATTAATCAAGGATATCCCTTGAATTTGAATCTTTAGATACTTTTAATTGAAGGATTTGGTTACCTTCTATCCCACTCAATTTCTAAAGGGTTGAAGCACTTAAAGTTATATCTCTTCTAGGCACTTTGTAGACAATTCGTTTTCCACTCTCCTAGAAGAGGAGAAAAATATCAATAAATCCCTTAAATGCCTAGATTTTTTTTTTCAAGCCTTTGGATCTATCATTCATTGGCATAAGAAACAACACTACAATAAATCCTTTTTCCCCACACCTTCTTGGATCAACTCCTATGCTTAGAATTGGATTGGTCATGAAGAATTTTTCAAATTTTTTGGTATTAATTTTTCCTACCAAGCATCCCAGGCACCAAAGTGGCAAGTTGTTATCACTAGAATAGAAAATAAGTTGGATTATTGGATCACAAAATCCTTCTCTTTGGTAGGGAAATTTTAGATTTGTTCTAAGATTCTTGAAACTACTCATATTTATTATTTTTCATGTTGGTTTATGAGGTATATATTGGCCTTATAACTTGAAAAAATTTACCTTTCCTTTATCACTTAGAAACCTTGTCATGATGTTATTAATATGACTATGTGATAAATTATTAGCTATCCCAGTTAATAATAGTGTATACATATTCCTATTTTTGTTTCATGCTAAAAACGGGTTTTAATGCTAATAATCTTGATAAAAATATTATTTTTTTGAAGTAGAAGAATAATTAATTATCTAGAAGATAGATTCCATGAGAAATGGAAATAAATTTCCACACCTTACATAGCTTCAAAAAAGTCACAACTATAAAATATTCATGTTCCAAAACTATAGAAAAAGTTCTAGAGTAATGGTAACAAGAAAAATGATACTTTGCTAGATATACTTGTCCCTTGTATCGCAAAATACTGGAAAGAATCACGTGGTCTATCAATCATTTGAATATCTATGAAGATGAAAGCTCCTTCTTTATGACTACCCCTTCAAATTTTTGATCTACTTGTTATGAATTAAATACTTCATTAATTCTATTTGAACTTGTATTTATGATTTTTTGTTAAAACACTCAACAACAATCATGCATGATTTTCATGATGCTAAAGTTCAAACATTATTCTATAGATATATATCTCTTTGATGTTCATTAAGGACAACTAATTTTTTAATGTAAAAAATATAAATCACTTTGTGTTGATCTCAAATATGTTTTTACAAATACATTGTTGCATTCTATGGATGATATTGCAAGTTTTAGAGTTTTATCCTCTAGATAGTTGGTCATTTGATTGAGGAATCAAAAAAAAAGATTAGAGATACGTAATGTGATTTTTTATTGTTATTATGAATCATCGTGTATATGTTTAGATAAAAAAAAAATTAAATGAAGTAAATCATTATGTCTATACATGTATGTTAATTTATTCATATTTTTTATGTCATTCTATGTGATTTTTAACATATTCATGGTGTGATAAAGTATTGTGATCTATATTTAATTTCTTTAATGGAAAAGTGCATTATAGGTGGTGCTTATCCACCCTTACATTAGAGGTTAATAGAGGATTTATACAAATTTAGCCTGAATCTAACCCTTGTGATTAACCCATCTATGTAAACATCTAATGTGAAAATTAAAATCCTTAAAAATGAGTCTTCTAAAAACAAAAAAAATTCTACCATTTTTTCAAGGGAAGCAATACCATCCCTTCTACCCCTACCTCAAAAAACCTTAGTGTGGGAAAAAAAGGAAACAAAAATATGGCTTTAGTGGACATGCAACAAACTGTGGAAACTACCCCCTCCTCTAGTCAAAAAATAAAATCCTCAACCAATTTAGATAAGGGTGATGAGTTAATAACAAATGTAATTGTGAGCCCCCAAAATAAGAAGGATGGAAAAGACCCCAAAGTTGTGAAATTGTGTGGTAATAAAGATGAACTAGGGAAGATGGCTATCAAATGTTTTGATGGGGAAGACAAGAGTTTTGAGGAGGATGGTTCTAAATTAAAAAGGAAACAAAAGTCGAGGGATAAAAGGTCTATGAGGCTTGCAAAGGCCTTAGTTTATCAAAATGTAATTAAAAGAAAGGTAAGTTAATTTTTTATAAAGAAAAAGAGACTAATGTGGAGGATGGGGAGGAGTTCACAGATTTTAAATTCTTTAAGAAGATGAAGAGAAAGAGAAAAATGATAGTGGTGAAAATTAAGAAGAGGAGGGAGAGAGAAAGAAGAAGATGAAGATGAATAAATGGATTGGGAATTAGATGAGGAGCATCAAGCCAAGGGTGAAAAGGAAGAAGAGGAAGAGGATAAGGTGAGGATGGTTGATCGGGATGATAACTTGGAGTTATCACCTTTTAATGGGATAGATGAAAATGAACCTCAAAAAGAGAATGCAAAATAAAGGAATTTGGAAGAAATGGGGGAGATTCAAATAAAAGATCAAAATGTTGATGGCTTGGTTGACTCCGTAAAGGCTGAAATTATTCTAAAAAACAAAATGGAATGGATTGAAAGGAAAAGGAAAGATAATAAATATTACAAAAACTATAGAAAAAAATAGAAGAATACTTTACCCATCATTAGTAATCTCTTGGATACATTGAAAAATATTAAAATTACAATTGGAAAACTTGTGTAAATTACTGATGAGATTATGAAGAAAGTAATGATGGGTATGGTTTCTAGGAAATCAAATCTAAGGAAGTAGAAGAAGAAGTCGGGAAAGGAATAGGAAATGAAAGTTTTGAATAAAGAAAAAAAGAAGAATGTGAACTATAAGGAGAAGAATGCATGGGAGGAATCTTTGTACACTTTGTCTAAATATTGGAACTTTATTTGCTAAGTAGTTTTATTACTATTAAGTGTTATTTTGGTTTCTGTGGACTAATTTGAGGTTGGCCTATGTGCTAGTTTTTCTTTCTTTGTTATGGTTTGATGAAATATTTATTTTAATATTTTAAGTTGTCTTGTAATAGGTTTAGGTCCCTTTCACTGCTTATATAATCGAAAACATCAATACACAACTATAATTTAATAAAAAAAATTATTTAAAAAAGTTTGAAAGAATTTGATAGTATAACACTATTTGTAGAGGAATAAATTTATGTAATTTAAAATTTTTATTAGAACAATCAAGTAGGCTAGAAACATTTTTTCCTTTTTAAAACAATTTTTAAGTTTTTTATGTGCATTAAATTCATTTATTTTAAATATATTTATATTCTAAATGCTTTCCCGATTAGATTTTATTTTAGCATAATAATTCATTTATTCCCCAGCTTAAAACTACTCATTAGAATAGGGCACTTGACCTTCTATTGCATCTATCATTTGGACACCACCCTGGTTGATAGAATATAGTAATGGTTTGGACACCCCTAGAATAGCCTTATCACTATCTTCCTTCTAAGGCTTCCTACATGAATCTAGATAAATTTCTTCATGATTTTCTTTAAACTTCTTTAGAGATGCATACCTAGGATTTCATAGGGTGGCCTAAAATAGATTCCACCCCTTGGAATCTAGAAGATCGGGGTTATCGTCCATCCAGCATCATGTTTTCCTCTTTACACTAAGTGAATCATTTTTACCCTTTAGCATAATGAAGCCTATAAAATATTAGTGAGGCAGTGCATCTCTTCTAGTAATCCCACTAAATGACTTACTTGGAAGGGGATTGAGCTTCAAAGCCTTCATAAGATGAAAATTTATATTTAAATCCAAGGGAATTTTATGATAAAATATATTTGGAGAGCCTAGGAAGCCATGATTTATTGGATTATCTATAATGGACTTCCCATTGATCAATAGAATATCTAGAAGTCCCTCATTTTGTAAGGTCATAATCATCCTTTGGTGAGGCTATCTTAGGTTTGTGCCTTAATGTTTCTTATAAAATGAGTTAGAATTAGGCAATATATTTTCTCTAGAGCTTCCATGAGTCTTTTATCATGGAACCAGGTTTCACCATTCTATTTAGGATTGCGAAACTTTTGATGCAACTATGGGGGTCATTTCATTTAATAAGATTGACAAAATTGGTATTAATCACAAACCCTAGTGGAAATATTGCAATAGTGTTCAAACACCACTTTTTAGAATTAAAATCCATGGAAAGGACATATTTTTCTCTCACATCACTTTTCCATTTTTCCCAATTTGAATCAATGGTGGCAGTTATAGTCACTAGTCTCGCAGTGTAGATTCCATATCATTTAGGTGGCAATTTCGGAGCCCAAGTTGGTCCACTTTTTCTAGTGTGTTCTATTATAATTTCTTATCATTGTAACTATGTTATCCCATTTTTTATTCCTTGATCCAAGTGTTTCCCATTTTGTGGGAAACCAGAGTCTCTTAAACACCATTTTTGCATGTTTCTCAAACCTCAAAATTATTGGCTTTGGATTTGTTGATGCCTAAAGTTTCTAGGCAAACAACCTTATGGGAAAATCAATTAATGGGTGGACCAATTGCACTAAACTGAGTAACCTATAGGTTTTTAAAGAATTCATCTCCTTTTGTATTTTGGGGATTTGGAATGGGAAAAGGAAGCAGATATAAAAAATAAACTTTAATCTAAGACGATGTTCCAAGAGTTAAGTAAGGGCACGGTAAATCTGTGTCGTAGAAAAAAGGACCCTTTGCTTGACATGAGAATAATTAATGATAAAATGGACTTAATAAGGTCTTAATCTAGCATTGTGAGGCATTTTATGCATCCACACTAGGTCTTGGACCCTTACAAATCGAATAACATGCTTTTATTGATGTCTTGTAAAGGTGTTGTAAAGTGTTGTAAGATGCTTTCACACTTTTCTAGACTTAATTAACCCATTTCTCCCTTATTCAACATTATAAAATGTGTTTAATAATATTATTACATCAATTTAGAAGGCTTGTCAAACAAATTTAATGATAAACTAGTGTCGTAATGTGTCTTGCATGTTCACATTGGTTTTTGTGCCTTCCTCGGCTATGTGGACCTCATTTTAGTGTTGTAAAGTGTATTTAATCACACTTTCACATTAAATTTTATGTCCCAAGCCCTATTTTACATTTTCATCATCACTAATAGGCCCTTATTAACCTATATTGTGCATCTTGAGGCATAATTTGATCAAATAATTGACAGTCATCATATATACCTAATTTTCTTACTTCTCGACATTCCAACTAGCAAAAATGGCCCCTGTGGGACTCATTGTCCATTAGTGAATAATTAGTCCCATATAGGTGGGACCCCTTCACCATTAGTGGCAAATGAGTCCCATTTGAGCCATTTTTAAGGTTTTGAGCAGGAAAAATTAGGTTTTAAGTTTAATTTTTCTCCATGTCGGCCTTAGGGATCCAATTAATAGGAAAATAAGGTGAATTTCCTATAAAATCACCTCTCTTAACTCATTTTTACATCCATTAACTTAATTCACATATTCATCCACTAATCTTTCATCTCAAGTCAAGAAACTTAGGCTTTTATCATTGCAAGACATCAAGAAAGCTTCTAGAGACATTCAAGGGTTGAATCTTCCTCCATTGCTGCAGAAATCCAAGATCAACATCATGGAAAGGTAATTCATTCCATTATTTCATGTTTCATTCCATTCTTTCATCATTTTTTTTAATTACCTAAAAGGGGTTTGAACAAGGCAAACCCTCGTGCCCTAACATTCAACATTTCTCTCTCTTGTCTTGTGTGTTTGTAGATTTAGGACACTTGGAAGCTTAAAAATCATTGAAGATCAAGTTGCAAGATTTCTTATGTCTTATTCTCATTCAACAAGTCAAAAATCAACAAAATCTCATTTTCAGACCTGTAAATCAAAGTTTCGGAAGCAAACACCTGTAGGGCATCAAAGTGCAGATCGGCAACTTCAGAATCCACTTTTGAAAATTCAAAAATTCAAAAGTGGACTCATTCACCATGGGTGGCTAATGAGTCCCACCCCAAGGTCAATTTTTGGATTTTTACATTTTTAGATACCCTTTTGTCAAAAACGGGTTCCAGTTTAGTTTGGTAGAACTGGGACTTATTCACCCAGAATGGCGAATGAGTCCCTCCAGGCCTAAAAAAATAGCATCAACAGCATTTCAAATGTAATTTCCAATCTTCATCAAAGTTCCAAGTGTACTCTTTTAGTTTGATTCAATTCTGTTTAGTTTTGCATTCATTTCTAGGTGATTTTGCAATACATAATGTGTTTTCCAACATAGCATAGTTTTTAGATTTTGCATTCATAATCAGTCTTTTAGATCACTTAATAGCATTTGGTTCACTTCATTTAACTTAGAAAACATCCTACAGAACATAATTTGAATGAACCCTTAGCATTTTTGGGCCTCTCTCCTTTTAGGTGAAAAACCCCAGAAGAGCAAGAAAAGTCCATAGGAACCAAAAAAATATAGTTCATTTTGGTGAACCTACTTTTTGAATGCTTTATAAACTGATTTGGATTCCTTTCATCATCCTAGATCTAGCTTGCATTAGGGTTTGCATGATTCATTTGCATGCTAGTTGTTAAATTTTGCATTCATAAAATAAGTGCATTTTGATTGCATTTTTAGCATCTAAATTCATTTCAATTCTCTGAGATTCTACATTTTTCAATTAGGTCTACATCATAGCACTCAGAAACTATCAAAATCAATCAAAAAAATTTGAAAATTTTGAAAAGAGTCCATATTGGGACTCATTTGCCACCCTAGGCGAATCAGTCCCTTCTAACCCCTAAAACAACATTTTATGTTGGTATGTGGTGACTGATCATGCTATACTATATAGCCCATGGTATACTGTACACCCCAACCACTATCCTTGTTGGGGTCTGGGGCCGGGTCAAGCCCCAAGCGAGGGTTCGGGGGCGGCAGCCCCTGAGAAAAATTGTCTTCCTACTTTTTCACGTGATCACCGAAAAAGGGAAAAATCCAATTTTGTAGAACCCAAAAAATCTGGAAGCTTCTAAGCTTGATAAAAGGGGTTCAGATGGGTATTTTCAGGATGATGAAAAACGCGATTATTCGCAAAATTGTAATAGGTTTTACAATGGATAATAAAAGTATTGGATGGCTACGGTTTGGTGGATGTATCCCGGATTGGGTGAACCACGTTAAATTATCTGTGTTATGATTTATTCTTTGTGTGTTTTAGTTTCTCTGTTTTATTATATAGATCTGCATTTAATTGTTAGATATCTGCCATTTCTAACCATAACATTTTACAGAACTCAAAACTCTATTTTTTAGCTTGTTTGGTACCTTAACCTATCTATATTAGTTAGTTGCATTTTTGTAGCATGAATTTCATAAAATCTAGCCTTAATTAGCTCATTTCATGCATGGTTTCCATTTCAATTTTGCATTCTCATCTTGTTACATATCATAATCAGTCAATTGTCATCTTTGAAATCTGAAACATTATTCTTCATTTGCATCTTTGATTTAGCATTGTTAAATTTCAAGCTCGTAGATTAATCATTCCATCATGTTTTCATTACAAAATTATATAGTTCTCATCTTGCATGTTCTCTTTGTAGATATTATTACATGTTGTAAGCAAATTTTGTTAAAATCATATAAATATGAGGTCCTTTCCCCTCTCTTTTTGTTCGTCATAGGTCCCTCTCCTAGTTCCCCTTTTGTGGATAAGGTTAGTTTAGTGAAAGAAACCTTGGATAATCATAACACTTACATTTTTTCTTCTCCTCTTATCTCTCACACTTGTGAAGCAAATATTTTAGTGCTAGAAGAACCAATTGATGAGAGTTGTGACAATCCAAGTTGTTTCTCTCCTCTTACCTCTCCTATTCGACATAACATTACTAAAGAAGAGGACATCACACTAATTAATCATGATGAACACACAACACAACATGATGATGAGACTGGTCCCATATATTCCTCTCCCAACTCCTCCCCTATTTTTGAGAATGTTTTTGTGAGTAATCATGGAAATCGCATTATTTGTGAGGAGGATATGTTGACATTAGATGCTCAAACCTTTAAGACCTATAATAATCCTCTTTATTTTTCTTGCCCTATTTTGGAAGACATTATTGGACAAAGGGAGGTAATCAAAGATAATCATTAGAATCTCCTTGCTTCCTTTCCTAATGTTTCCCCCATCCAAGAACACATACTTAATCAAGTGGATCCAATCATTGAAAAACAAGAATGTGATGCTTTTTCTTCTCTTGATGCCTCTCCCACTTGTGATGAAGCTACTTTGCACATTTCAACCTTAGATGAACATATTACAAGCTCTCCTAGTAGGGTGGATAATATGGAACAAGAGAATGATACATTATAAACACCAAATGATTGTATACATTATTCCCCTAATCTCCTCATTATCAACAATCAAACACATTCGACCATTCATAACTCCCTTCGTTGTGACGAAGTTATTTTGGATGAACCAAACCTTAATTGTCCCAAACATGTGGTTTGTTGTTCTCCTAAGAACTCTCCTTCTAGGGAGGATATTATCGCCCAAGAAAAACATAGCATGCCCTTAAAAGAAAATGAAGACTCTCACTTGTTACGGGATGTTAACAATATTCAACCTCACTACACCCTTTACCCACCCTTGCATAAACTTCATCCTTGCAATAAACCTCACTACACCCTTTACCCACCCTCGCATAAACTTCATCCTTCCAATAAACCTTGCTACACACTTTACCCACTTTCACATTCGCTTCATCCTTCCAATAAACCTCACTACACCTTCCACCCACCTCAAACTAATGTATCACAATAGCCGAGTTATAATACTGTTTCTCATACATATAATACTCGAAATAATCCTCAACCACCACAACCAATCCCACCCTCTTTACCTTTACCCAATCCACCTAGTTCTCCTCACTATAGCCCACACACAAAGGAGTATGATCTTGTTGCACAATTAAAGAATACTCCTGCAAAGATTTCCCTTTGGGATTTACTTCAAAACTCACCAAATTACAACAAAATTCTTCAAACAGCCTTAAAAAAAATCACAATTCCAACAGGTACAACTCCAAATGATGTGGTAGCTCTCATCCACAAAAAGAATCTTGACATTACCTTCCATCAGCATGAGCTCCCTCCTTTGGAGTTGCATAAGCAACATGATGCCTTTATCATAATTGTTTGCTTCAATCACATAGGTATCAAACACACTCTCATAGATAATGGTTATGCCCTTAATGTGTGTAGTGTGAGTCTCCTTGATCGATTACATGTTGACAAGTCACAAATAATACCTGATTCTATCTCTATTTGAGAATTGTATAATACAACAAAGCAACCACTCGGTGTAATTACTTTACCTATTACGGTTGGAGTGGCCACTTTGTAGACTCCTATCCATGCGATGCCTTACAATATTTCATATAATCTTCTTTTAGGCTGACCATGGATTCATGAGATGAATGCAATACCTTCAACTCTTCATCTATCAAATTGAAATAGATCTCAAGCCTGAAAGTTGCTTGCACCTTGAAAAAGGGGTTACAAGTCCTTTGAAAACATCAATTCCAACCTCCAATATAGACCCTCTTGAAATTGAACACAATGATATGGAATCGGTATCTAAATTATTTGGTGATGATTGGGGATCCTTAGAATTCGCACCCTCATTTATGGGTGACTCACACAAAAGAAAGATGAGAAAAAAGAACAACCAACCATCATGTCCAAAAAATTATGATGACCCTTCAAAAGCATTCACCTCAACCACTTTAGACAACAAATAAAGCTCCACAATAACCCTTGATGAACACAACAACAAACAACCACCTAATTCCAAAGCATTGAAACAACTTTATGGAAAAGGGTATGACCTCATGAAACAACTTGGATATGGTTGAAAAGGTTGTGGTACTCGAGAGAAAAAGGTATTCACAACCCTATAGAACCAAACACACAACAAAAAAATCATGTTCTTGGTTATTCTCCTTTGATCAAGATCACCCAACCTTCACTCAACATCAATACTATCACACAAGACTCTTCCAAGATTCTTCCTTATTCACATAAATAGCATTAGTTGTTGGTCCTTGCCATGTAATAGTTGTAGGATCATAGCATACTCACCATTTCATGTTTTACATCCATCGCAAGGGGAAGTATACCATCATCCATTTCAAGCTCACCTTTGTCCTACACTCAATGGGGGCAAGGGGTTCGATAGCCTTCACCTTGTATGTCACTTGTCGTTGTCTCTTTTGGCTAATCATTAACCTTTCATGAATGTATCAAGAGCAAGCTTGGGATGTGGATGACATGTCTTAATATTTACTTGCATGTGACATACACTCTCTCTTTGTTTTCCTTTTCCTTGGCATGGAACAGCCTCACTTCAAAACATATGACTTGGCATAGGGCTTTCCAAGTTGGCTCTCATGTCTTGTTTTCTTTTTTCTTTATCTTTCCTTCTCTACTTTAAAGTAATTTCTCATAGAACAATGTGTCGCAATTCCTTTAAAGTGGGGGGCATACATTACCATAATTCATTTGCATTCTCAGATCCTAGTGCAGCCTTGTTTTTTTATATGATGTGTTCATCACTTTATGGATGACATTGGGTGTAATGTCCTTCATAAGTGTGATCTATCTTAGCATATTACATTCCTCTTGGTGGCTTGATGCAACACACTACATCCCCTAAGTTGGGAATATATTATTCTTTGATTGATCCTCTCTTGGAGACATTAGACATGATGTTCTCAAAGTGATTGACCTTGCATGAATTGAACAAGACTCTTTCGAACATCTTTTGCATTTTTTCCACCTTTCATAACACAACTTGCATGTTTGTGGTACATTTATTTGTGGTTCCTTATTAAATTTATCAATAGGTATAACTTTAATATGGTTGAGTGGGAAGCCCATTCTAAGGCATGACTTTTCCCCATTGCCACCTTCGTGTTTGTGAGTGCATACCAACTAGCATATGTATCTTACATTTTTGGGCTTTCTCAACCCGCGGATAGCCAAAAGTTCTGTGGCCCCAGAGTGGGTACATTTGGGCCTTCTCACCTAGTGGACCGTCATGAGTTCTTTCACCCCAGAGTGAGTACACATTTCTTTTTCTGAGCAAGCAAGCCTAGATCTGATCCACAACTAGCTGGACAAACGGTCAAAGCTTGATCCACCTTTTCATTTTCATCTTTCATTCTTGCCATTGCATGATTTTGTATCTTGGGGGCTTGACATAGGATCTTAAATCTTGGGGGCTTGGCCACCTCCTTTGATCTTTTTCATTCTTTTTCCTCTGCATCTGTACATGTGGATCTCTCTTGAATGTCTACTTTAGCGTGAGTTTGAAGCAAGTTCATCCTCTCACTAAAGTGGGGGCTAAACGTGTTGTAGAAAAAAGGACCCTTTGCTTGACATGAGAATAATTCATGATAAAATGGACTTAATGAGGTCTTAATCTAGCATTGTGAGGCATTCTATGCATCCACACTAGGTCTTGGACCCTTGCAAATCAAATAACATGCTTTTATTGATGTCTTGTAAAGGTGTTGTAAAGTGTTGTAAGATTCTTTCACGCTTTTCTAGACTTAATTAACCCATTTCTCCCTAATTCAACATTATAAAATGTGTTTAATAATATTATTACATCAATATAGAATTCTTGGAAAACAAATTTAATGATAAACTAGTGTCATAATATGTCTTGCACATTCACATCAATTTTTGTGCCTTCCTAGGCTATGTGGACCTCATTTTAGTGTTGTAAAGTGTATTTAATCACACTTTCACATTAAATTTTTTGTCCCAATCCCTATTTTACATTTACATCATCACTAATAGGTCCCTATTAACCCATATTGTGCATCCCAAGGCATAATTTGATCAAATAACCAACATAATCATCATATAAGCCTAATTTTTTGACTCCTCAATATTCCAGCTAGCAAAAATTTCCCATGTGGGACCCATTCACTATTAGTGGAAAATTATTCCCATCTAGGTGGGACCCATTTTCCATTAGTGGCAAATGAGTCCCATTTGAGCCATTTTTGAGGTTTTGAGCGGGAAAAATTAGGTTTTAAGTTTAATTTTTCTCCATGATAGCCTTAGGGATCCAATTAATGGGAAAATAAGGTGAATTTCCTATAAAATCACCTATCTTAACTCATTTTTACATCCATTAACTTAATTCACATATTCATCCTCTAATCTTTCATCTCAAGTCAAGCAACTTAGGGTTTTATCATTGCAAGACATCAAGAAAGCTTCTAGAGACATTCAAGGGTTGAATCTTCCTCCATTACTGTATAAATCCAATATCAACATCATGGCAAGGTAATCCATTCCATTATTTCATGTTTCATTCCATTTTTTCATAATTTTGGTTTAATTACCTAAAAGGGGTTTGACCAAGGCAAACCCCCATGAACTAACATTCAACATTTCTCTCTATTGTATTGTGTATTTGTAGATTTAGGACTCTTGGAAGATTAAAAATAATTGAAGATCAAGTTTCAAGGTTGATTAAGTCTTCTTTTGATTAAAAAAGTCAAAATATCAACAAAATCTCATTTTCAGACCCGTAAATCAGAGTTTAAGAAGCAGACACCTGTAGGGCATCAAAGTGCAGATAGGAAGCTTCAAAATCCACTTTTGAAAATTCAAAAATTAAAAAGTGGACTCATTCATCATGGGTGGAAAATGAGTCCCATCCCAAGGTAATTTTTTGGTTTTTTACATTTTTAGATACCCTTTTGTCAGAAGCAAGTTTCAATATAGTTTGGCAGAATTGGGACTGATTCACCCAGAATGGTGAATGAGTCCCTCTAGGCCTAAAAAAATAGCATCAAAGCTTTTCAAATATAATTTCCAATCTTCGTCAAAGTTCCAGGTGCACACTTTCAGTTTGATTCAATTTTGTTTAGCTTTGCATTCATTTCTAGGTGATTTTGCAATACACAATATGTTTTCCAACATAGCATAGTTCTTAGATTTTGCATTCATAATTAGTATTTCAGATCACTTAATAGCATTTCATTCACTTAATTTAACTTAGACAACATCCTACATAACATAATTTGAATGAACCCTTAGCATTTTTGGTCCCTATCTCTCTCCTTTTAGGTGAAAAACCCTAGAAGAGCAAGAAAAGTCCATAGCAACCAAAAATCCATGGTTCAAAATCTTCCTTTTAGAGGAGATTTAAGGGCCTACTCAACGATTTGCATGTCTAGAAATAATAGAAAGCATAGATGAAAAACCTAATAAGTCTATCAAATAACATAACATAACTTCCATGCACATTTACTGAACAAGAAGAGTTCAAGACATGATTTGAATCAGCAAATTTGTATTGAAATTATAGAAGTCTTACATATAAACTACTAAGTACAAGAAAAAACACAGTATTATGTCTTTCTCATTAACTAAGAAATAGAGATTCCAAACAATATGGCACAGTCTATAAGTCTTAATACAATAATCAAAGAACAATACAAAAAGCCTATAGTCTTTTTCACTTCTTTTTGTGATTTTTGAACATGGAAATTGCTAAACATGCCCTTAAATCTTATCTGAAAGGAAGATTTACCGTGCCCTTACTTAACTCTTGGTGCATTTCCTTAGATTAATTTTTTTTTTTTTATATCTACTTCCTTTTCCCATTCCAAACCCCCAAAATACAAAAGGAGACGGTTTCTTTAAAAACCTAGAGGTTACTCATTTTAGCGGATTTGGTCCCCCCATTAACTGAGTTTCCCGTAAGGTTGTTTGCCTAGAAACTTTAGGCATTAATAGTTATTTTTATGGCATGCCTATTGGGACTTTCTTTAATGTATCTAATTCGAAAGTGGGTGTATTATCCATAGACCTTTTAGTAGATCCTAATTAGCGAACAACCTTGGCCTGCTAGTGCCACCATTGGTAACAGTACAAACAAGAACCCGTCTAGTGAATGTCTCGACCCCTCCACCAGTCATGTTTCCGATTGCTAAAATAAATGATGTGGCATGAGACACCGAAATCCCTCTCATAGCACAAGTAGCACCTACCATTTGGGCTCCTATCCCAACTTCTGCTTTAAAAGTTGTACCAAAATTCATTAGGGAAGGCTCGAAAATGCCATTTGAACATCTACAAGATGTGGTAGATGTATGTTTGGTGCATGGTGTAATTGATGAAAATGTAGCATTGAGATTGCTTGCAGCCTCTTTCAAAGGAAAGGCACTTGATTGGTACCACACTTTGGGAGCCAATACTATCGGTACCTAGGATTAGCTCGAAGATCCTTTTTATGATCGATTTTCCAACAATGGAGATTGGTCTTCGCTATTTCAATAGCTAGTGACCATAAAATGGGCCCCTCAGGAGGCCATGACTAACTTCAATGCCTCGATTTCACATGACTTGGCAAAGGATTCATCCTGCGATCCGTCCCCCTACAGATTTGGCATTCATGTTCTATCTGAGTTCTCTCAATGTTGAAATTTAGGTGATGATCCAATCCCTTGGTGGGAACACTTTTCTAGATGCATATAACATTGTTGCTAAGGTGGAGAATAATTTGATCGATGTTGGAAAATTACTGCCTTGGCTCACTATGCCTATATTTGTAGAGTTGTTGATTCCTGCCTAGGAGAAAGTTTCTAACAGTGTGTCTACTCCACCCCAATCTATGTATTCATATCTAAGCGCACCATAGAATGTTTATTCTACATCTAATTATTCAAAAGATGAGATGAGCGATGTAAAGGAGTTGCTATAGAACATCTCAAATTAAATAACTACCATCAAGCGGAACCAATCCATGCCTTTGAAGCCAACTTACCAAAATTATCAAGGCAGAATATCTTCCTTCCAAAAGAACCAGTTTCAAGGAGGCTTGCACATGAGTTCGTAGGCTCAAACAAGTAATCAGATGGTTTTGGTGCCTACTCCACTATAGAATTCTCACCCAAGTTTGAATAGAGAGCTAGTAGCAAGGAAAAATAATCTTGCTAATGATATCAATCCTTGGTGCTTCCCTTGCAACGAAGCACATATGCCCCAAAATTGTCCATGTGCAATCTATAACAAAGAGTAGTGGAACAACACAGTCAAGGTGCGGCATCAGATTCAGGAGGTTATGTATATTCCTCTCCATAAATGGAAAATGCAATACTCACCACGCAAATGCAAGGAATGTCCCTGGAGCAAGAAACAGATAAAGCTCCCAACCATGCGCTCTTCTCATGGATAGAAGAAGAAGAGGCAGTGTTTGCAAATAATTTTTCCACATCAAATTCCCCACAAGTGCAATCAAATCATAACACCCACTCAAAGAGGATATTCACGAACGAACTGGTCATCCAGCATCCCAAGAGTGTTCCCAACCAAGCTCATAGTACCTTCGCAATTACACAACAATTTCAACCACAAAAGGATATTGTTATAACAGGGGCTAAGAACAAAAGTCTTTGAATCTGTCACCTTTCAATATGGTGGAACAATTGAAAAAATTCTCTACTAATGTATCTCTTTGGGATATCTTGGCTATTCTAGAGCAAAAGTCATTGTTGTAGAAGCCCCTACTAGAAGATGCAAGAATAGAGCTAGTAGGACAGCCCTCCAAAGGAAAGGCCATTGATCCATTACCTCAGGCCAATGTTCTCACAAATAATGGATAGGAAGCTTCTACTACAAGTAAAGGTAATCCTAAACCGAAACCCTTCTTCTTGACTCTCATTGTGGGTAAGAAGTTGTTGCACAATTCTATGATTGACTCCAGTGCTAGTACTACAATCATGCCCAAGCAAATAGCTAAAGCCTTAGGACTTAGCTATGAACATTTAAATAGAGAGGTTATTTAGCTTGATGGGAACAAGGTTGAAACCGTAGGTGTCATTAATAGCCTCCCCTTGACTCTATTCTCCTGCCCTAGTATCACAGTTCCACAAGATACAGTGATCGTATATGTTCCCCCCATGTTTAGTCTTTGCTTATCCTAGGATTTGACTTCCAAGATAGGTAGATATCTTTCCTTGGATTAGTCACACTTGATCCTTAGGACCAAGCATGGAGCTAAAATGAAGATAGTTTTTGAACCTTTACATTCAAAACATGTAGTAGATGAAGTCATGGACAATTTTGAGGCTACTCATACCTATTTCACCAAAGATGAAATGTATTGTACTAAGTTACTAGAGGATGAGAAGGTGATTGAAGATTGAATGGATCAATAAGAGGTTCTCATGATTGAATTCATATACAATGATCCTTTTGGCAATTATCATACCACCAGATTGGGAACCTATGTCATCTATGATGAAGATCAAGTGATTCCAAAGGTCATGAAGGAATATGAGGGTGGTCAAGCCTTAGAGCTATGGACATTTCATTTTGATGGAGCGAGATGTAAATTTGGTGCAAGAGTCAGGATATGTTTAGCATCCCCATCCAATGAAAATGACCCTTAGGCCTTTTCGCTTTTAGTTTTCCTATTTGAACAATGAAGTTGAATATGAAGGCCTAGTGCAAGGTCTAAGTCTTGTAGAGTAGATGGGAATTAAAAAAAATAATGGTATTCAAAGACTCTGAGCTAGTAGTCAATCAAGTCTAAGGGATCTCTATAGTATAGAATTTCCACATGAGATCTTATAGACATATATTCTAGGACCTAATTGACAGCTTTGAAGCCTTCAATATCCAAACAGTCCCCAGAGAGCAGAATGCAGCTGTGGATCACATGGCAGCAATAGGATCTCAATTTGATCTTGCTTCAGACCTAATTGATAATGTACACTCTGTGTGAGTAATTTTCTGATAGACAATCCTAGATAATGACCAGAGTTGGCAAGTGTTTGAAAGTGATGAGCACATCACCTCATTCATTCAACACTTCGGAGAGTTTGCAGATCAACTCCAACCAAAAATTGCAAAAGCCTATGAAGGGAAAATTATTCAACTAAGGTCCAACAAGCTTCTAAAAGGACTAATCACTCTCAAAAACCTATTCGATTGTGATGATGCAAGGAATTACAAGAGGAAATTTGTAGTGAACAAAAGCGACTATGCAAATCTTCAGGTCGGGGATGGAAGGAAGCTCAAGGTCAAAAAGGATGTTCTGCAACATGATAAAGAAAGGATCATCTGTTTTTGTGAAAATTATGGAGTAGTGGTCTGGTCATATGATGACCTCAAGGGATATGATCCCAAAATCATCCAGCATACTATTGAATTGACAAAAGGAGCAAAACTCATCTTCTAGAAGTAGAGACTAGTGAATCTAAAGATTGAGGCATTGATGGCGCAAGAGATGAAAAAGCTAATTCACTCCCAGATTTTTTTCTAAATCAAGCACAACACATGGGTGTTCAACCTGGTTCTTGTTTGAAAGAAGAATGGAGACATCCTCTTGTGTGCTAATTTCTAGGATCTAAACAAAGCATCCCTGAAGGACCACTACCTCTTGCCTTCCATGGAGTCTATCTTGCAAATAGTGGCCAAATTGGAAATTTTTTCTCTACTAGATGACTTCTTTGGTTACAACCAGATCTAGGTAAAAGAGGAGGACTGACATGAAACAACATTCACTACCAAGAGGGGGACATTTTCTTATGAAAAAATTCCCTTCGGCCTCTCAAATGTGGGAGCTACCTTCCAGCAGGCAATGGATATTGCTTTCATAAAATTGATCAAGAAGATTATCTTAATCTACTTAGGTGATCTAATTGTATTCTCTAAGTCTAAAGATGATCATTTTGATCATCTAGAAATAGTTTTTAAAAAATTTCAAGAGTTTAGGATATCCCTGAACCCAAAAAAAATTGTTTTCAGAGTTCTACACGGAAAACTATTGGGATACATGGTGTCCAAAGATGGAATTGCAATTGATCTAGAGTGGGTGAAGACAATCAAGGACCTTCCCCTACTAGTCAAAAAGAAGGGAGTTCAATCCTTCCTAGGAAAGGTAAATTTCATAAGAAAATTCATTTATGATTTTGTAGGATTAATTAGACCTATTACCCTGATGCTCAAGAAGGATCAATCATTCAAATGGACAAAAGAGGCTAGAGAAGCATTTGAGAAGGTTAAAGATGTTATTTCTTTAGCTCTTGTTCTAGTAGACCCAGACCTATCAAAGGAATTCATAATGTATGTGCTTAGTATCAAATCCAGTATTGCTACTGTTTTGACCTAGAAGGATGATGAAGGAAAGGGAGAACATTTGATAGCCTTCCACTCCCAGACCTTAAAGGATTATGAGATGAACTATAACTTCATCAAAATGCAAGAATTCACCATTGTTAAGGGGCTCAAGAAGTTATGATACCTCATATCTTGCAACAAGGTGGTTGTATATGTCATGCATTCCAGTGTGCACAAATACATTATAGAAGGAGAAATCACAGAAAAAAGGGCCAACTAGATTACTAAAATCCTCGAATATGACATTGAGGTCAAACCCATGAAGACCACACAAGGAAGAGGATTTTTCGAGTATCTAGTACATGACAAAGAATTAGCAACTAAGGAAGAACAACCTGAGTTGGTTCTGATGAATTAATCTAAATCTGAAGGCTATTGGTTGGCAGATAGGATGAGATTCATGCAAACTAGGAAATATCTGACAGGCCTCCCTTCTCAAAAGAGAAGATTCTATAGATTACAGAATAGAGGATATATTCTCATCGAAGGAGTCCTTTTCAAAAGAAACTTTAATGGTGTTCTATTGCGATGCATCACCTCAAAGCAAGCAAAAATAATTCTAGACATTTTTCACAATAGTCTTGCTGGCGGACACTTCTTTGCAAAGACCATCGCCATCAAAATTATGTTTGTCAGGTATTTCTAGCCTACATTGTTCAATGACTCACACTCTCTAGTTAAATCCTACAAAGAATGCCAATTCTTTAAAAGAAGAAGGAAGAACTCCACAATGCCTCTAAATCCGATAGTGGTTGAAGAACCCTTTGCACAATGGGGACTAGATTTCATCGGGATGATTAATCATGCTTCTAGTGTTGGACATAAATGAACCTCATGACCATGGATTACTTACCAAATGGACTGAGGCCATGTCCCTAAAGAATGTGATGAAGGAAGAGATTGTGAATTTTCTCAAAGAGCTGGTAACAAGGTTTGGCCCACCAAAGACCATCATCTTTGATAATGCAAAATCCTTCCTAGGTTCAAATGTATGCCAATTCACACTTAAGCACGGCATATTCCTAAAGACATCTTTGAACTGTTTCCCACAAGGGAATGGCCTAGCCGAATTGACTAATAAAAATTTAGTCTAACTCATTAAAAGAATCAGGTCAAAGCATCAAAGAGAGTGGCAGCATAAAATCAAAGTAGTGCTTTGGGTAGACCGAATAACCCCCAAGCAAGTCTTAAATACTTCTCCATACGAGCTAGTATATGAGAAGGAAGTGCTATTTTCCGTATTTATGGAAATTTGTGCACTATAGTTACTATAGTCTCTAGTAGTTGAGCAAAACAGAGCCATGGAGGTCTGGTTGGCTAATTTGTTGGAGGTGTAGGAGAAAAGAGAAAAATCCCTAACAACCATGTCTAACCGCCAACAGGTGGTTAAGAGGTGGTTTGACAAGAAGACCTCCGACCAGGGTCTTAAATGTGAAGACTTAGTGCTAAAGTTCAATGAAAGAATAGTGAAGCTTGGCCTACATAGAAAGTTTGATAGTTTGTGGGAAGCCCTTTTTGAATTATTCAATGCAAGTAGCATAATGCATTTGAATTAAAAAATATGGAGAAAGAAGCATTGGGAATTCCAGTCAATGGAATTCACCTCAAATTGTTTAATTACCTTCATTAATCATTTTTACTAGTGTAAATATGTAATTATGTAAATTTTATTTTTGTTTTGTTCGACCTAGTCTTTATTAAATGGAACCCATAATGCAAGAGGCAGAGAAAGCAAAAGAGATAAAAATTTGATAAAGGAGATTTATATTCATTATACAGTAATATATACTTTGGAACATTACAATGAAAAATGGCTCTTCGGCCATACTTTTCAAGTATATATATATACTAAGCAACTTTTTTAGTATATGTATTAAAATCCTTCTAAGGCATATATACAAAAAAGGGAAGAGAGGAGAGTTCATTCTTCAATAGGGGTAGCATTAGCATCAGCAGCATCAGGAACAACCACATTATTAGCAGCAAGGGAAACGGGGACAGCAACAACAACAAGTGGGGGAGGAAACACCAAGTTTCTGAAGTTGGTGTACCACTCCACGTCATAGAAAAGTACTATGTTGTAGCATCTAGCAGGAAGTGAAAAGCATGAGAAAATCTCTGGCGGTGCTCTCCATTTTCCATAATGTGAAATCTGCTCAGGAATGGTACCCACATCACCACTGCATCCTCTTCAATGTGTTGGCAGAGATCACTTGATGTGGGAAGACCAAGACCATACACTATAATCATCACAACTTCACCAAGGCCTCCAAGGTAGTGCTTTGGGAAAATTTCCATGGTAAGTCATAGTATCATCTGCTTGGGCACTTGTATGTCAAGCAAAGAGGCAACGAAGTGAGAAAATTTCAATATTTACTCTATACTTGTCCTCATATTCTATACAATCCCTCCCTAGTACCCATTTCATCCTAGTAATTGCCAGAGAATGCTTGTTCTTAGTCATGCACTTTAAATGTATGGTAGAAATTTCACCTAAAAAGTTGCCTACAACCTATTGCTAGTAATCCTAATTGTGGTATTCATTATGCCTATCTCTAGTCTCAATTACCAAATGTAAATTCATCCTAATTACCAAATGCACATTCCTTAATTCTATTTATAGAAAGATCCAGGGCTATGTGTGCAATAAGCATGATGATAATCAAGAGAAAACACAAAAATCTCACCAAGTTGTGTTTTCTATGTACGAATTGATGTGTGCAAGTTAAGAAGAAGTAATTAATTAGCTTAAACTAGTGGTTGACGCAGTTGAGATTCCGCAAGGTCAAGTGCTAAGTGTCACTCTATGAGCATTTTTGCAGTCTCCAAGGATGAACTCAAATCTTTTCATGCAATTATTGCGCCTTCTTGCTTAATCATTATTTTCAAGTTATTAATTGAAAAGCATGTGAATGGTCTCATAAGCCTTCAATTTTCAGCTCAATTTACCAAGGGATGGTATTGTAGGTCATGATGACTAATTGTCATTATGAACTATTGTCTTTTTTGAAAGGAGTGGGAATTCATTTTGCATGCACGGAAGAGTCGACAGTACATGTTGAATTTATTGCTTGAAACAGCTATTGTTTCCAACTCCTGATAAGGAAAGGCTAAGTGTTGCATGCAAAGGAACAACACTATTCTAAAGAGTTTTTTGAGTGTACATTGTTCATTGTGAAGGGCTTTGAGTGCATAGTTTGCTAAAGAACCCAAGTGAGTTGCAGGAAACTAGAGTGTTCGCAAAGTCTATAAATTCTTGGAATGGCCCAGAATCCTCAAATGGAAGCACAAAGTGAGGTGGTTCAAAGCTTATTTGATGCCATGTTAGCAGTACCAATGGCTAATATTTTTGATGAAATCTCTTACGCTTCGCCTAGGATACCAAAGAAGCCAAAATGGCCTCACACACGAGCAGAAGAAAAGAAATTTCATAGGAACCAAACCCTAATAGCAAGAGAATGGGATAACATTCATGACCCTATCCTTAGAACCAACCCTAAGAGTCTTAGGGAAGGTGCCTATGAGAGGATGAAAAATACCATTAACCAAGAGTCACTGGCATACAAACTATGGTTTTGCGGTCTTCCATAGTATATGGTTCCTTTTGTACATCACTTCCCAAAATTAGTGTATGAGTGCACTCAGCATTTCAACCCAGATACTGGCACCATTTAAGGCCAAAAATTGAGGGTGGTGATAAGTGTGGATGCTATTAGGAATATGCTATGAATCTCTACTAGAAAGGGCTCGAAAGAAGAAAGAATGGAGAAATTCACTATAGAAGGCGGGGAAAATTTTTGCAGGACCAGAAAATTTGCCCTGGACTTTTATAACCAAGAAACAAAAAGGCCTAGGAAAGATGCAACAAATCCACCACAGTTTTTGGTTGCGCACAACACTTTCAACTTGGACTTGTAGGATTCCTTCTCTATGATGGCTTTTGTTTGTGGCATGGATAGTGAAAGGGACGTTCTAGAGTTTCAAATGGGTCTGGGTTTTCAGTTGAGAAAACAACATTCTTTATTCTGATATGAATTTGTAGAAGTCATTGTCTAGGAGATGTTGAACCAATTCAAGGAATACAACACATAGCATAGGTTTAGGTTTTCTTCTCTCCTTCCTCACATGTTTTTACACTAGAACTCTGACTTCTTTGGAAACCATTTGAGTTTGGCTATGTTTGATGAAAAAGGAGTAAGAAGCTCAATTTTTGTGTGGACTCCCATCCTTTCTACAACTTATGATTACTATGCATTTTCCAAGTGTTTCCTGGCTTTGATTTTGAAAGATTTTAGTAAGGATGGTGAGGGTTATCGGCTTTCCACCGAACAAACCAGGTGGATGTAGAATTTTACTCCTCCTTGCGACTGGTTCCTTGGGGAGGATTTTACTTTCATTAGGATGCATGATTTTACCGAGGAACCATTCTAGCTCCTAGTATGCATCACAGATAGGGTGTTGGCCCTTGAGGTGTTTCAGCAACTGGAGATTATCGACATCAACTTTTGTGGAGGAAAGAAGCATAAAGGTTTTTTCAAATTCCCTTTGACCCTTGGTGGGGTAATAATGTTAAAGAAGTAGACACATGATCTGCTAGAGGTGAAGCTGGCTCATCTGGGGTTGGTATTAATTTGTGGAAAATGGGATTATAATCTCGATAATGACATAGTGGAGTTGAATGTTAAAGTGACTCACAGCTCCCAGCCTTACTGGGAAGCTCAGTGAAATCCACAAGTCTGGGGACCAAAATGATCTATTTGTGGACCTGGCCTAAGTTTCTCTAATGATAGGAGGCTACCATGGGGCTCTTTCTATTTTCCTTTGGAGAATCCCAGTGACAAGTGTAAAATGGGGGCCACCCTTCGTAGTTAATTGGTCAAGCAATGGTAGTGGAGTGAGGAAAAAATTGCACACTTTTGGATCTATCGTCAGGAGACCAAAGGCCTTGATGCCCTGTTTCAAGAGACATACAAGGATGAAAGATTTGATGATTTATGGAATAGAGAGCATGAAGATACTAATGCAAGTAATGATGAGGATATAGATCCAAAGGAAGCAAGGGAAATAATGAAGAGAAAAGAGGAGAAAAAGGCCCAAACACAGAGCACAGAAAAAGTGATGGAATAGCCCAACAAAGCTCCACTAAGTGTGCAAGTGACTGTATCGCAATTGGAGGCCTCACTACCACATGCATGGGATGTGAAGAGACCCAAGATATCCCAGCAACCTCGGGAGTTCATAGAGGTGGACAATTCTCTACCCAAGAAGAGGTCATGCACGGATGCAACTTTTGGAGAAGGCTCACAAGAAGCTACAATGAGCCAAGGATTGGAGTCCTCTACACCTTAGGTATCTTTCTCTCCCTCTCTTCTCACTTCAAAATCTTTCATTACCCCTGCTACCTCTACGCCTCCCCTTATTTTGAGTTTTGGCCTTTCCTTTTCTACTTCCACGATAGTGGGAGGTTTCTCTCAATTCTCCCAAATCGAACAAGTAGCTTTTACTCCCTCATGGTTTGTTCCACCTTTTTTCACAGCCCAGTCCAGACCCGCCATTGCTACCCCTTTTTCCACCATCACATTGGCTCTGACACAACTTTCCCAATATATGGTATCCTCTACATCTCCACTACTACTACCGCTCCCTATGAGTCCTTCTGCCCCTTCCCAAACTGGACCTTGGCATAACATACCCCCGTTCTCCCCATTAATAGTCTATATGCCAAAGAAGACATCATCCAGGACCACCACTCTCTCATTCCCTTTTGCTCTTCCTCTCGGTGCGCCTTTATCGATGAATTAATTAAATTTCCAATAGAATTTATGGAGCAAAGTGATAGAACTAAGGAAGCACAAGCTATCAAGGTCTAGAAGAGAAAAGAAAAGGATGCAACGAAACCTTTCGAGCCGTGTGTCCAGACCCTTTTCAATAAAGTTTAGGGGTCGTTGAATTTTGCAACCATGACTCTAAACACCATCAAACTGCAAGGGGAGATGCAACCCGAGGATTATAGGATACATGTTGTAGGGATCGATCTATGCATAGCCTAGCCACAAGAAAAAGTTGAGTTGATGGAGGAAACCTAGCAAGTGGTGACTACCGAATTTCTTAAGCATATTCACCAACTAAAGAAGAAGGAAGAGGAGCTCAAGAAAATTAAAGAAAGGCTGGAAGTCCTACTCAAAAAGGAGAAGGCCAAGGATTTCATTATTGCACACTTATCTCAACAAGTGCGGGTGCAAAGTGCCAAACTTCAATTGGAACTTGCAAATTTCCAATCCCTGGATCCCAACCTAGTTGCCAGACTACAACAGAAAAACCAAGAATTACAAGACCAGTTGGCTCAAGCAGAGGGAGAAATGCAATAGAAGAATGAAGAGCTTTGGGATCAACGAGCTCAATTGGAGCAAGAAATGCAACAAAAAGACAAGGAGTTTCAGGACCAACAAGCTCAGTTTGAGAAGGAGATCCAAGAAGTAAAGCTCTCCTTGGAAAAAGAATCCACAACCCGAGGCCAAGCTAAGGAACAATTACTTGTCAAGTTAAGTACTCTATAGGAATGACTCTCCACCATAGACAAGAGAATTGAAGAGTTGACATAGGATGTTGGGTCGAAGGAGATGGAAATTGGTCTTTTGAAGAATCCTCTGCAACCCCCTGCTCCTCAGTCAGATCTCCTTCTAGTAGCCTAGCAATTATATATCTCCTATTGGAAGAGAGTCAAGTCTTTTTGTTTGACTCTTCAGTTAGTGCTCTAATTCATGGTGGAGGTGGTATGTTTAAGCAGGGAAGTGCGTGGAATGATGGAGCAAGTTCCACTGTGCGAAAAAGGTGCCCGAGGCAGAGAAGTTGCTAGAAAAGTTGTACTTGATGGTGAACACAGACTTGGTGAATGCAGGGATTGAAGATTAGAGGTCAGCTACCAAGAAGGAAAGAGAATTCATTCATTGTCATGCGACCATCCTCCAAGCTAGCAATTGCTTGGCAAGACTGAGTCAGACTATGAACAAATTGCATATGAAATTCTCCCATTTGACTCAAATGGGCTTGCCTTCCCCTTTCCCCTCTGATGATTCGATGGCCACGATGGAATATATCATAGCAAAGATCAAGGAAAAGTAGCAAGATTTATCTACCTTTCAATATTTCAGTCAACCTCCCAATGTTGCAGACATAGAAGGTGTCACCCATTAGATAGCATGGCTTCTCTTTTAACTCAAGTCAGGGACTAGGATCTCCATGGAGCTACCCTTTAAAGAAATAATTGATTTGCATGAGGTGTAAGAGAATCTGTGTTCCCTCTCGATGCCATCTGAGGCTAACTAGCTGCCTCTATAGACCACGCTTTTGAAGCTTTGATCATTTCCCAATGGATACGGCTCTAGTCTTCACACCAAAAATTTTGGGTTCCCATTTTGCAGGAAAAATTCCCTTGATAGTTACCAAAATCCGTGGATTAAAATCCTTAAGCTCCCTCTAGGTGGTCATGGTTTATTTTGCATCCCCTAGCCTACACCTCATGTGTTTGAATATCTCTAGGCCCCTTTTTGAAGTGCCTTCGCCTACTTTCTCCACGTGTCTACTATGCGCTCCTTGGAAGGTTTTCTTCCCTTGCTTCTCTATCAATCCCTACTTGTTTTCCATGTGTCAACAATGCGGGCCTTTGAGAACTCTCTCTCCTTTGCTCTCCCTTCAAGCTTCGCCTGCATGCCATGATGCATCAATCCATGGGAAACCTTTTGGCGGACCCCACAGTCAACGCTTGAAACAAAGACTTCTACATATTTATTCTCTGTGAGGAATTTGATTTCAAGGAAGGTAGGAATGAATATGAAGCCCTTCCATTGTTTCATATATCCTAACCAACTCTATGAGTGGGAAACACATGTCTTCATCAAAATTTTGTTGCTTCCACACTAGGACCACGGTCATCATTTGTAGAGGAGCGCATATTATTCGAAGGAAACTACATTCTATGTTTCAATATCTTTTTATTGCAATGGCCTTTGGGAATCATTGCGGCGGGCATCATTGCTTGTGCCTAGGAGTCTTTTCTATTGCTACCTCTCAGGTGGTGGAATGATTATCTATATATACTATTTCAACTCTCAAAAAAGGGGTTTAAAAATCATAGAAAGAAGTAACAAAGACTTTAGGCCTTTTGTATTGTTCTTTGATTATTGTATTAAGACTTACAGACTGTGCCATATTGTTCAGCCTCTTTGTTTCGTAGTTAATGAGTAAGGCATTATACTGTGTTGCTTCTTGTACTTAAAAATTTATCTGTAAGACTTCTATAATTTCAATATAAATTTGTTGATTCAAATCATGTCTTGAACTCTGTTCAGTAAATGCATATGGAAGTTATGTTAAATGTTATTTGATAGACTTCTTAGGTTTTCATCTATGCTTTCTATTATTTCCAGACATTCAAATTATTGAACAGACCCTTAAATCTCATCTGAAAGGAAGATTTATCATGCCCTTAACTCTTGGTGCATCGCCTTAGATTAAACTTTATTTTTTTATATCTACTTCCTTTTCCCATTCCAAACCCCCAAAATACAGAAGGAGCTGACTTCTTTAAAAACCTGAAGGTTACTCAATTTAGCATAATTGGTCCCCCCATTAACTGAGTTTCCCATAAGGTTGTTTATCTAGAAACTTTAGGCATCAACAGGATTCATGATTTTTCAAACCCTTTAGAATTCCTTGTTCATGGAACATGGTTCTTTTATAGGATTATATTTTAATCCTTCATAAGTTCAACTAGATCTAGCATGCTTCCAAGGTGCAAATTTTATTTAGCATATGGAAAAATAGAAAGTGGGCTATTTTTGCAAATTATTCTATTGATTGTCATGTTTTACTTTATACCAAGGAAATGATTTGTTCCAACATTTTACTATATATCCAAGTGAAATATAATAAATTTATAATTGAGGTGTCCCATTTATAGGTGATTCTCAATCATTGGGACAATGCTTCTTGTATGGTTACTAGAGTTCCTTTGTCTCCCTCTTCCTCCAAGGACCACTTTCCTTCTTGTGGGTGATATAGTGTATATAACCTCTTTGCTCAAGATAAATAGGAAAATCACTCCCAAGATTTTCCCTTGATTGTGATAATGGATTATAGTTAGTGGTTGTTGGTGATAGTTTTCTCCTTGAAACTTTGTCTCTCTATAGCCTATGGGAGGAACCTATGGATGGACTATTGGTGGTACTTCTAGTTGGTTTGATTCTAGCAAGTTTCTTCAACTAGCTCTTGTAATTTGGCATGTATGTATTATAAAATAATTAGATAAAGTTAAGGAAATTTATGGGTGGGACCCTCCCATGGGAACTTTTGACCCCAATAATGTATGGGGCAAACTAGATGAGCATGATCATCCTCTTCTCATGTCTGCAACTACTCCTATTGCCTAGTAGCCTTGTTTATATTTTTATGCTTTAAGCTTTAGCCCCATATGGATTTAGGGATGTGAATTTTTCCACCCACATTTTTTTTTAATGTGTAATATTATTTTATAAATGATAATAGACACACTTACTCATTAAGAAAGAGTTTTTTTTAAATCAAATATTTATGTGAAAAAAATAATTTTTAATTTTATTAGTAAGTGGCCCAAAGAAAAATATTTCATGCTTTTGTTAAACTCTCAAAAACATTGTGCATGACTACAATATATGCATTGTAAAGATGTAAGATCATTAGCATTTCTCCTAGATTGTAAACAAGAGAAAATTAAAAGTTTTTTCTTAGAATAGAAAGCTTTATTTTATATTTTTTAGTTGAGTTGGAATGGTGAAATAGTAAAATTTATTAATAAAATAAATTATTTTCCAAGAAAATTAATTGATATATTTATGTATTATTTATATTTAGCCTTAGGTAATTATTAAATATTTTTTATGGAAGTATATTTAAATATATTAAATTTAATTTACTTTAATTTATTTATTCTGTTAAATAAAAATAAATTGTAGAAATGCAATTTATAATTAATAATTAAATATTTTTTGGGTCTATCTAATTTTTTTTTTTTAATGAAAACATATTTATTTCTTAGATGAAATATCATGGTTTTTTAGTGAATTAAAAAATATAGAACAATTGAAAATTCAATAATATGTTTTAGAAATGAATACATAAACAAGAACCTAGAGAATGAAGAATCTAGAGATCTAAAAAGTTGCTTGTAGCACAAATGCTTGTGCAATTCACAAACAAAAACAAAAATACATTAACATCCAAGTGAATTTTTATCAACCTATTGAAATTGTTAAGCTTCGTGGGGACATTTTATTCATGTCATATCAAAATTTTAAAGCTAAGTGTATAGTCGTGTTATCTCTTAGTAACATCTCACTTGAGGTTCCTCAGTCTATAATGACTTGAATGGATGTTTTTCCTACCCCACAAGTTTTGGATGAAACTAAGTCCAAACCAAATACCTTCTCTCATGAAATTGGCATGTATGCTACAGTTCCTCCTCCACTGTCCTACAAAAGACCAAGAGATAATCATGTAATTAACTTTGTGCCTCCAAAAGAAAAAATGTTTTTAAACCTAAGAATATGATGGTCTCCCAAGCTATGGATGTCCCTTTCATTCCCCCTACAAAGGAATAAGTGATACAAATATTGGGAAATACCTCCATTACTCCTTCACAAGATGAAACTTGTGTAAGAAGAAATAGAAACTTGCAAAAGAGCATAAACGAAGACAACATGTCATAGCTCATAAACTTACTGAAAAGTGTGAAACCTTACATAATGATTATCCATCCATTCAATCCAACTTCAATGAATTACCTCCCATCCATCCATCCTCATCATCACCTAATTCCACCCCACTACCCTCACCTAACCATGAAATTGAACCTTACGTATCCTGATCTAAGCAAAGAATGAAAGAGGAACATATGAATGATATTACTTATAATCAAGATAATAATAAGTAATTATTTGATTGGAAAGATGGATCGCACTCTTTCAAATTTGGTTAGAAGGATTAGAAATGATCTCAAATCCACTTGACTACCAAACCTCATATGAAGAGTTAGAATGATGGATCAGGGTTCTAATCCTTGTGGGATGGATTGTAGTGTATAAAAATATACACTGTTACATTTTCATTCTATGTTTGGGTCCCTTAATTTAATTGGAATTAATTAAGCCTCTAATTTTCCCAATTATGCATTTAAAAGCCTAATTAATCATGTTTTCGAAAAGGGAAACTTGTATTAAACAATTGCAAACATTAATTAAATTGCCTTGGAAGTTGAGTGTCTTGGATTTAGGTCCTAGGACCTATTCGCCCAAGGGAGAATGGGTCCTCCTTAAGTTGACGATCTCAATTTTTAATATGTTTTTTATGGCATTTTTATGATTCCAATTCAAATTGCAATTATTGACCTTTGATGTTTAATTGTTAGGAAATTAGAAAATTACCTATAAATAAAAGGTCTTTTTATCAATTCAAGTATAAGGAAAATTAACTAGCAAGAAGGAAACTTTCATGATAAAAAATATTATTGTCAAAGGTGTTCAAGAGTATATTTATCAGTCTTCTACATCAACATTCAAGATCTCAAGCATCATGTCAAAGTTATTTGCATTTAGGCATGTTTTCTGGAGCTAACATTATGATGAAGGTTTCAAGCATTCAAGCATCAAGATCAACATCTAATCAAGCCATTTCATGCAAGATCAAGACCTTGGAGAGATATCTTAGAATTCATTCCTCTAAGGATTTCCATTCAAGGGTTTGGTGAGTTGCAAGATAGCATTTTTCATTCATCATTCCTTCCATTCATGTTTCATTTCATTTCAAGGTTTAATTACCAAAATGGGGTTTGACCAAGGGAAACCCCCATTCACCAAAAATAAACCATTTTTCCCTCTTTGTATGTGTAGATTTGTAGGTGAAGAAGGATTGAACATTGATCAAAAGTGCAATTTTGCAAAGTTGTCAAAGTTTTCATCAAAGTTGTCAAGACACGAAATCTTACTTGCGGAATTTAATTTTGACTTTCTAACAATTAGATCTAGAGGAATTGAGAGTGAAAATCCAAGAGAAAAGGACTGTGAAATCATATTTTGGATCCCTATAGTAGGATCCATTCACCCTAGGGTGAACCTATCCCAGGAGGACACTTAGCAACAAATTTTTGTGGTAGGTGCACGGTGTCTTATCCCTCTCAAATCTACCAGAAGTCTATTGTTTCTAATTTTTTTATGCTTTAAATTGATGATCCAAGTTTCACATTGCATAATTGAGTTCATTTACTATTTTTAGTTTTTCTCCCCAAAGTGTTGTTCAAGCATATTTTACCCCATCTTGTCACAAGGAAATTTGCAAGATCTCCAATAGGGTTGACTCACCTAGGGTTGAAAGTCAATCCTACCTTTGGGGATCTCATTTCCTAATGAAATAAGGAAGATAGGTGCATCACATATTCAATCATGCCATTTTAATATAGAAGCCCTATTTTTCTATGTTTCATGGATGTGATGATGTTGGGGTGATAAGTGATTTGGATAATTTCTAATTGATTTATTTTGAATAATGCAATGAAATAACTATTTAAACTATAAAAATGCAATAATCTATTATGAATTATGATAAATTGAATGCAACCATACAAAAATAGAATCCAAAAATGCAAAAGGTAGACATAGAGGAACCTAGGGTTAAAGTCTAAGCTTGAATTAATTATTCAGGGGTGTAGTGTGCCCTGGACTATCCTTCTTCTTTGCTAGATCTAAAAGTGCAAGCTTGAGGTCACTAGTCTATAGCTTTTTTCTTTACAAGCTCACAATCATAACTTCGTTTGTTGATGAGAAAATCCAATTTTTGTGGCTTGACAACTTGTAGGGTTTAAATGCATGAATGAACAAAGAGTATTAAATCATTCTCCAATTCACTTCAAATTTGTAACCTGCACACATGAAAAGAGGGGAAGCATTGTGAAATATAGGTTCTTTCCTAAGTAATGCCCAATGTTTGTATTTCTACCTCTGTAATGGAAAATTATGATATAAAAGAGAGCTTATCTTTGGTTAGATAGAGGCTAATGATAAAAAAGTATGAATTGAAAACTTGCTACAACTCACCACTCAGATCTTATCCCCTTGATGGAATAAAGTCACACTCATCACCTTCAAGGATCTATTGTTGCTTGACTTGAATTGATTTGAATGCCTACAAGTGTTAGTTCTCACAAACAAAATACATGCAAAACATGAGCATAACACATGACATGACACTTGAATAATGAAATGTTGCAATAAATCTGATATTTTTTCTCTTGAATGCTTTATGATGCTCAATTTTCCTTCTCCAAAATTGCTTAATATTTCAAATGTTGAAAATACCTTGTATTTATATGCAATTCTTCTAATTTCCCAAAAAATCAAATCTTAATAGCTAACAATTGAAATTGAAAATTCAAATAATAAATTACCTACACTGACATATTCAAATTTGGAGCTAGAAATGGTTGGTCTAGGGTACAATGCATCCTAGACTAGATTCATGTGTTTTAGGGATCAAAAGTGCTAGGGGAAAACTATTAAATGAATAATTTGATTTCCCATGTTTGATTTTCCAAGAATGTTTATAAAATGGGTATTTAATGGGTTTTTAATGCATAATTAGGTCCAAGAACATAGGGGGGATAAAAACCTAGTGTGAAATTGGTAAGGGTGAAAATTCTTGACACTAAAATAGTCTATTGTGATAAATTTAAATAGTGAAGAAGAAGATAAAATAGAAAAACACGAAGACCACAATGAACTATCTCTTATGTTTTTTAAGGTGAATGAATTTACATGAGAGAATCCATGATGGTCCTCCTGATGAGAGTGATTCACCATGTTTTGAACCTAATGTGACTCCTTGTATGAAGCTTGTTGTAGTCCCTTTAGTATTGTCAACCTTCCATTTATGATGAGAAAGATTGGCATGCAGACAATTTTCTTTAGATCGGCTTGCATGTGTAGTACCCTTGTGTGTGTTTTTTGTGTGTTTTCTTGTATGTAATGTGATCTCCTATGATGTGCTTCTTGGTGTTTCTTTATGTTTGTTAGTTTTCTTTGGATGACCCTTGGTGTTCTTATTGGCACAAGGATACAAAGAAAATGAATATGTTATGACATTCATGTATTTGTATCTCCATTCTTCTTTATGTCGTGAACATTATTTTCTTGTATTTTCCTTTTTAGGAATAATTCAAAAGAATTAAGACATTTATGTCTCTTCCATGTTAACCCAAAAGACTTGTTATGTTTTCTTACTATGTCATTCCTCCATTATGTTTGTAGTTCCATGAGTATTTGGGGAATGATTTTGATTTCGAATATAATCACATTACATATTATCTATGGTCTATACTAGTTCCCAATATTGGTGGATCCCTTATATTCTATTTGTTATCTTGTTATGTGGTTTTGTCTTGGGGACAACCCATTGGTATGAGTTAGTTTATTGGGAACATATCATTGGCATAGGTTTTCCCAATAAGCTTGCATGGCCTTTTCCATGTTGCATACATTGTCTTACTCTACCTTAAATGAAATTTATCATAGTTGGTGTTAGCGATTACTTTAAGGTGGGGTCATACATTCCATTATGTTCTTCACTTTATTCACATGCATTGAGCTTGGCAATGCATTTTTGGAATATTGGTCATTTTTCGTAGCACCTTATCAAAATTATATTGGGATTACAATTCTTGGTATGGTTGACATGGGTGATCTCACAATAGTGGGTTACAATTATTTTGAGGAAAGGAAATGCATTTTGGGTGGTAAAAAACTTTAGGGGGGTTTGCTATTAGAACCCCCCCTTCGAACCCCCCTTTTTTTCCCTTCTCCCCCTCCATGTGCAATTTTCTGCAAAATTTTGGGTTTTGAGGCTCAAGTTGAGGATGAAAATGGAATAAAATTGACAAACCCATCCGGATGATTATAGTCCTCAAAATGAGCTCTCCATCAAGTATAATTTTAATATATTTTGGTTTTACCAAAATATATTAAAATTATACTTGATGGAGAGTTCATTTTGAGTTTTTTTTAGTTTAATTAAACATAGTTTTTTCACCAACAATCAAGCTCTTTGTTTTGCACATGTGGAAAACCAAAATATATTAAAATTATACTTGATGGAGAGTTCATTTTGAGTTTTTTTTAGTTTAATTAAACATAGTTTTTTCACCAACAATCAAGCTCTTTGTTTTGCACATGTGGAAAATAGTATATTATTAAAAAAAATGAAAAATATCTATGCCCTTGATATTGATGCCCTTGATCCAACAAAAAATAATAATTTTGATACATAAAATAAAAGTTGTGTTAGCAAGTAAACCTATGTCTAAATTGTAATTGGTTTGACTTCAAAACTTAATTAAAAAAATATATTCAATAAAACACTATGAAACCAGATTCATGCCATATATATCATTGTTACAAATCTAAATTCAAAAAAAATTGAATTTAGTCCTTCATAGAAAAAAGTTGTGTTAGCAAGTACACATCACTCTTTGAAAATGGTGTTTACTATTAAAAACTAGTTATCGAAGGAGATGGAAAATGAAATGCAATTTGATTCCAAAATTTTAAAAATATATTTATTTAGAATCTACAGAAAAAATGTCACAAATCACTAGTTTGCATCATCTTCAAATTCCTCGTTGTTTAGCAGCAATAGGTGTCCAAAAGTGAAGATTTAGTTCAAAATGTTTATTTCAATGTCAAGTTTGGCCAAAAAGTGTAACCCACTATTGTGGGATCACCCACATGAGAACACACATAATGAATATCGTACTTCACTAGCCCTTGTGTGTCTCTCATTTTCTACTTTGGAAAATATCACCTAGTGAATATCAGACTTCACTAGCTTGTGTTGTTTCTTGTCAAAGATCACCTAGTGAATATTAGACTTCACTAGCCTCTAATGCTTTGGTTCATGGGTCACTTAGCAAATATTATACTTTTTTATCTTTTTATTCATGAACACCTTAGGTATGGATCCTAGTAATATTTATGTGGAGCTTTCTAGTTCGTGATTGTCATACCCCCTTTGCATATTTTGCATTGTGTTTTCATTTTGTTTGTATTGTGTTTGTACCATGTAGCATTTTTATTTCATGTTTATGTTTTCACTATGTTATGTTTTATGTCTTCATTTTGTATGCTTTGTGTTTTTCATGTTGCATTGTACTTCATATGTGTGTTCCTTTGTCCTTACATTGTCTTGCCATAGGATCTTGAATCTAGGGGGCTAACGCATCCCCTAGACTCGATGTTGTCCTATCTCTTCAATGTTTGGATAATTGAACCCTTCTTGTTTTATCCATAATTAAGTGTGATTTTGAGCATAAGTTCATACTCTCACTAAAGTGGGGGCTAAATGTAGCATTAAAATTGTCACCCTTGATAATTTCACACTAGGTTTGGCTCCCCCTTATGTGCTTGGACCTAATTATGCATTTAATTGCTCATTTTATGAATATCTTAAGAAAATAAATAATATGGGAATGAAAATAAGAATTTAATATTTCCCCCTGATGTTTAAGTCCCCATTAAGGATGGATTTGGACTAGGGTTCCTAACGCTCTTGTCCAACCCTTTTTGGCCCCAATTTGAATATGTCAATGTCAACATTTTATTATTTGAAAAACCAAATTTATTGTCAACTATCAATATTTGATTTTCTATAGATTAGAAGAATTGCATATAAATACAAATCATTTTCACCATTTAAATCCTAGCATGTTTTGAAAATGTAATTGAGATTATTGAGCAATCAAGAGTAGTCAAAAGTAGAATTATCATTATTGCAACATGTGTTTCAGTCAAGCATCATGTTAGTAATACATCATGTTTTTCATGTAGTTTGTTCATGTTTTATGTTCATTTGTTTTGTGAGTAATAGCATTGCAACACTTCAAATCAAGCCTCAATTTCTCCTTTAAGGCGATGATTACATGACTTCAGTCCATCAAGGAATGCATATCTGAGTAATGAGTTGTAAAAAATTATCAATTTATCACTTTTTATCATTTAGCTTCTACTTGATTAAGGGTAAGCTCTCCTTTTTACATCATCATAGTTGTTGTGGAGGTAGAAATATCAAAATGGGGTTTGACTTAGGAAATCCCCTATATGGAGCAACCCTCCCCCTTCTTTCATGTGTGCAGGTTTTCATATCTGAGGTAAACTAGAGGAAGATTGAAGACTAATTGCTCACTCATGCATTCAAGCCCTACAAGTTGTCAAGACAAGGAAAGTGGATTTTATCAGTGACAAACAAAATTCTAATAGTGATCTCAAAAGAGAAGCAATTACAAATCGAGAGAAATAGGAGTGTGAAGTTAGATCTTGAATAGTAGTCATCCAGTCTAGGGTTCCTAGTATCCCTGTCTAGCTATTTATGTCCCAAATTTATATGCTAGGTTCCTCTATGTCTACCTTCTTCTTTTTTGAAATTTATTTATGTCTATCCATTTTTTACTCTTCTAAAATTTTAACATTTTTTTGCATTTCCATTATTAACCTAGGAACAATATTTTATCATATAATTCATCCAATTAACAATCAAATAATCACATCCACACATCCCCCTCCACAAAAGGATTAAAACCTTGATCCACCATTTTGGATTTTCCATTGAGGTTTGTAACCAAGTGGATATTGAGATCACTTTTAATCATTAAATGTCTTTAATTGGAAGAATTTATATCTAATACCTGGATCCATTTTTCTAATAAAACAACCATATATGATGGTTTATGGAAAGGAGGTAAGGCTACCCATTTCTCTTGAGCTTCTAGCTCTTGATTTGGTCAATCAATTGGAAATAATGGAAGAAGACCCAATGTCAATAAGGCTTGCACAACTAATGATATTAGAGGAAACAACAAATAAATATATGAAGATAATAGACTCCACCAAGCTCAAATAAAAAGGTATCTTGACAAAAGATCAACCCTAAGAGTCTTTAGAGAAGAAGATATTGTCCTCAAGTGAGATGAATTAAAGATTAGGCATGGGAAACACATCAAATTTGATTCAATTTGGAGTAGGCCTTACATGAATTCTAAGTGTAAGAAACATAATGCATTCCATCTATCCAAGATGGATGGAGAGGAGTTGTCTATCCCAGTCAATGGGATACACCTAAAGCATTGACATTGAGGTGATGAAACACTTTTGTATATATAAGAGTAGTTTTCCTGAAAGTTAATAAGTGTTTTGATTAAAGGGTAAAAATAGAAATTTTGAAGGGACCCAAAACCCTTTACAATAAAATGTTGTTGATACTAAAAATAACACAATCTAGCAATAGCCAGGCAATAGCAAAACAACAATAGAATAAAACAAACACAAAGCACAAAACTAGAAATCCTATTTCATATTCTTTAGGGTGTTTTCCACCTCCATTTCTTGATTGTAATGAATATTTACCATGGAAATCAGCTCATTCTTCTCTTCATAGAAGGACTTTTTCTTACTCCCTCAAGTCCTAGCACTAAGACCCTTTCTTCTTCTATCACTTTATTTTTTCCTTTCTCTTTAGTGATTTTCTCTTTCAGATTGTCACTCCCATGAAACCCAACATTCATATGCTCTTCCTTCAACTCTTTTAATTTTTCCATGAGAACTTTGAGGGTCTCCACACTATTCTTAATTGAATAGTGATTGATTTTTAAAAATTTCTCAATATTAGAGTTTATTTCTTGAATCTTCTTCTCCAAACCCTAAATGTGTTCATAATAATCTCTTTTGAGGTCCATGACATAATTCTCCATCTTTGATGGCCTCTCTTTTAACTCATTCAAATATAAAGAAGAATGCCTCCTTATTTGCTTGGTGAAATTCTCCTTCAGTCCTCAAACCTTAACATTCACTTTATTGAGTTCTAGCATGAACCATTTGGTTAGTCTAAAATTATAGGTTACCCCTTCCCTAGCCATTCCCAAAGAATCAAGTAGATCCTCTCTTTCTTCATGAAGGTAGGAGAAATCTTCAAAGAGGGGATGAATATTATGTGAATCAAAAGTAACATTTCTTGAACCAGATTCAAGAAGACTACCCAACGCTTTACCTGCATTCTTCAAAACTATGACCTCCTCAGTCACCTCTTTGTCTTTGCTCGAACCAGACCCATTATCATTCACCTACTGACTAGTAGTCCTCTACACATTATCACCCACCTCTTCATCACTCATCTAGGAACCATTATAATAGGAGCAAGCTTTTTTTTCTTTCTTTTTGGGTGGGTTTTTCTTAGCGCTAGACTTCATCTTCTTCTATGGACTTGAATATGAGGGGGAGGAAGAGAGGACCTCTACCAATTCATCCCTAGCCTCCGAGTCCAATTTCCATTCATCATCTTCATTGTTTGAATTATCAAAACTAGAAGAAGAATATTCCAAAACTTTAGGGTTTTTCTTATGACTAGAGTCTTTTCCTTTCAAGGGATTATCCAGAGTGTTAGCCTTGACATTCTCCATGACTAAAAAAATCAATCCCTTATGTAAGATAGGTAACCTAGTATTTTCATATGAACTTTCACCAAAGATTCTAGGGAGGCAATCAAATAGCAAGATCTTATGCCTAAAGTGATTAAGAAAATTAAAGTGCACACTGATAATTGTATTATACCTACCATCCAAGGTGACATGCCACATGATCACTTATGCAACTTTTTCTCAAATAGGTTTGATAGATAATATAGCATACCCCCATGAAGAGAGATTAACCAACTTCTCCCTCTCATCTCCTTTAAAAAACTAGTTTTATGCTTCCTCATTCCCTTTCACATGCTTGAAAAAAAATTAACCTTGCAATTGCAAACCAAATATCTAGGCTATAAAATCCTTAGTAATTGAGAACTCCACACCATGCACTGTGAGGGTCTTATTTTTCCAACCTTTACAAAAAGCTTCAAGGATTCATGATCAAAACCATGGAGTTTCTCCATAAATGGAGTGAGGCCCCCTTCTTCCAATTTTTGTCACACCTTATGCTTCTTTCTCAGACTATTGCACAAGAGTGATTCTACACTGCTATGATCACCTCCCATTTTCTTAGAGTTACCTCCACTATAAGCTCTATAATCTTCTCTCTTTCAAACTAAATAAAGTGGAAATGAGCTCAAAATGCCCAAAAAAATGTGTGATACTACGGGTACTCATTAAACACTTGTACCATATCACCTCATAATCCATTCTTGACTTCATTTATCAATATGTCAATAGATTCAATAGGTATTGACATGTACCCATCCCAAAATTTAGCAGTCATTAGCTTGACCCCCTTGTTGGTGAAAAATATGCCAACGAGTTACCCTTCCTAAAAATGTGAGATATTTTGACATCTTCAAATATGAAAACCATATCAAGAGAGTCATGGATAGTCACTTCAATAGTCCAACTAGGTTTTCTTTGATTTTGCAAACATCTAATGATGTTAAGGGAGTCCCTCTTGATCCAAACCTTACTATAGCCTCTATCAACTACCAGTTTAATAGCATTAAGTGTTGCTTCATCCTCAACAAGGTGATTGGTTTGGGTTCCCAAAGGGAGTGACACCATTGATAAGAGCCTACCATCCTCATTTCTTAACACCCCCACAATCAATAGGCCCAAGATTCCCTTAGCCACCCCATCAAAGTTAATCTTAATCCACCCTTGAGGTGGTCTTCTCCACACAGCATTCCCTCTAGGATTCTTTAATGATTTGAGATGAAAGGATTATTCAAACACCATGTTCCATCTAATAGCAAGCATCAAATCATATGAATGTAAATTTATCTTCTGACATTCAAAATATCTATCTAAAAACCTGACTTTAAAATACTCTTTTATAGCCCTTCGAATTTTAAAGAAAACAACCTCTTCCTTAAGCTTCACATCTCTAAATATTCGATCATTCCTCTCTTTCCAAACTCACCAAGCTATGTGTGGATCCATTAAAGACCAGATCATTAAAAGGGAAGGATTAGACCTAGGAAACACCCATTAGTCTATAAATCCTTAAAAGAATTAGGAAATAGCCAATCAAGATTCCAAAGGGAAAGGAATCTTCCCCAAATATATTCTAAAAAATTACATTTAAAGAATATTAGGAAAGAATTTTTAGCATCACATTCACATAAGACACATCCGTAAGGGAGTGAAAATCCTCTTCTGCAAAGATTATCCAAAGTCAAAACCATAATCTATGCAAGAAGCCAAAAAAAATTATTGATCTTGGGAGTCAATAATTTGTTTCAGAACCCACTCCAAAATGGAAATGAGTTTGGCTTATCCAATAGCCTTCCAAAAGTTGAAGCTACAAAAAATAAACCATTATAGTTCAGATACCAAATAATCCTATCCACCTTAGGATGAGAAGGAATATAGATCTAGGATAGGAAATCTTGAAGTTCGACAAGGTAAGGGTCCTCACTTTGTAATTCTTTTGCATTTTCCATTCTAAATATAATTTTCCACCCAACAATCAAAGAGCCTTAAGCAAGAATCTCTAAAAGGGAGAGACTAATGTTGTTTATGAGTGACCCATTGTTACACCAAGTATCCTCCCAAAACAAAATTTGACTACCATCACCAAGAAGCCATTTTATACCATCCTTAATAACCTTTCTACTTAAGGCATAAATAGGTAAGCTCTACAGAGTGGAAAGAATAAGTTGCACTTTTCCAGTTTGAGTGAGAAGGGCCCCTTTCCAACCAACTAATTTTCTATTAAATATGTCTAGCAACCTAAGTCATAAGGACTCTGGAATCCTAGACATGCATAGTGAAAGGCCCAAATAGGAAGTAGGGATATTTCCTAAGTTACAATTCATAACTATTGCAAGCTTGATTTGAAGATAAGTAGGGGTATCGAGAAA
Organism: Sequoia sempervirens; assembly: GCA_007258455.2. Lineage (NCBI taxonomy): Eukaryota > Viridiplantae > Streptophyta > Pinopsida > Cupressales > Cupressaceae > Sequoia > Sequoia sempervirens. The sequence continues at coordinate 433,527,750 of VDFB02047230.1, read as the reverse complement.
GAACATCATGCTCTTCAAAAGGTTGATCAATTTTCCTAATGCTTTCTCGTAACCCTCCAAATTTTCTTTAATCATCTTAACTTCCTTAACACAAGCTTCCCACATGATTATTGTATCATCAAAAAACTATCCATGCGAGATAGGAGAGTAAAGATAGGAGGGCTTGAGACCTTTCAAAGAACCCACTGATACATATTTTTGAATGTTCCTTCCCAAAACTTTTGACATCAGAATATAAAGGAGGGGAGAAATTGTATCCCCTTGGTGAAGGCCCCTCGAGCTACAAAATAAGTGAGAGGGAGAACCATTAACCAACACCAAAAAGAAAAGATTCAACACTAATTTCTCAATAAGATGCACAAATTTGAGACAAAACCCAAAGCAAGATAACACCCTAAGCAGAAACCTCAAATTTACTTTGTCATCAGCTTTGACTAGATCCAACTTAAGAAAGAACCCAACCTTTGTATTAATCGAAAGGGATTGAAAAACTTCATGAATGGTGATGATAGAATCAAGAATTTGATGCCCATAAAAAACTACTCTACTTCTTGGAAATGAGCAAAGGAGGAATAACATTAAGCCTAACCTTCAAGAACTTTGAGAAGATTTATTAAATAGCATTACACAGACTTATAGGTTTGAAATAACCCAAAAAATTCACACCAAGAACCTTTGAAATAAGGACTAGAAAAGAGGAATTAAGCTCTTTTAGAACTAGTTTGCAACCAAAGAACTCCTTAGTAGTATTAACCACATCCATAGCCACAATATCCCAAAAAGAATGTAAAAATAGGAAATGAAAACCATCAGGACTAGGGGCTTTATTCCCCTCAAAATAAAAAACCATTAATTTAATCTCCTTTATAGAGGGGATGGAGGTGATCTTAATATTTTAATCCTCAAATATAATGCTAGGGATATCCTCTAGAGACTTGCTTTCATAATCTTGAACTTAACGCAAGTCATCCTTAAGCAACTTTGAAAAGTAATATGAGGTAGCTATTTAGATAGCATCTTCATCTTCCAACAATGAGTTAACATATACAATGGAGTTGATCTTGTTGGAAACCTTATTTTTCAAAGAGGAAAGATGAAATAATTTGGTATTTGCGATCCTCAGTCTTGATCCAAACTACTCTTGGTATTTGTTTCCAAAAATATTCCTCTTTAGAAATGATTTCATGAAGGAAAGAAAGAAGGGAATTTTCTTCTAATTGGAGAGAATAGTTCAGACCATTAGACTAAATATCATGTTGAACCTCATCTAGACATTGTACCACTTCTTTTTTATCATGGAAGATCTGACCAAATGACTCTCTGTTCCATTTTTTGATCATTTGTTAACAAAGGATAATTTCTTCGCCACTCTAAACATAGCACTTCCATTTTCTTTCACTTGCCACCACTTCTTAATACAGTCTTTAAGATTAGTGTTTCTTAGCCACATAGCATCAACTCTAAAAGGAAAATAATTATGTTTCCACAACCTATCTAGAGATAGAGAGATGGGAAAATGATCAAAACCACACCTTGTTAAAGTGGAAAGAGTACAAGAGCATTTCAAAAACCAATCCATGGAGACAAGAGCTCTATCCAACTTCACTTGAATGAGATTAGAGCTATTCCTCCTATTTAACCAAGTAAAAGAAACCCCTTGAAGTTCAAGATCAACAAGAGTATTAGCTTCAATAAAATCCCTTAAGTATGATCTACTATCAACAAGAATTTGAGAACCCCCTAGCTTCTCATTATCATTCAGTGACATGTTGAAATCACCCATGACTAACCATGTTGAGTTCATAAAAGTAGATCTTAACGACTTGAGGCAGTCTCATAATCTCTTTCTATCTTTTTTTTATTAGGGGCATAAACATTAGATATGACCCAAGAAGAATCATCCTTAAGATGATAGGACTGCATCTCAACATGATTATCTTTAGCATTTATCATGATACCTCTAACCATCTTGGTGTTTCAAAATATCACAATACCACCTGAAGCCCCATTTGAATTGAAGCCATGGAAGCCACAATCTTTAAAAAAACAACTTTTAATCTTTTTTATCTTTTCACATTGCATTTTATCTCTTGAATAAGTAGGATATCCAATTTATGATCCCAGATAATGTTTCTTAGGAGGTTATTCTTATAAAAATGGTTTAACCCCCTGATATTCCATGATATTGTCTTCATTTGCAAGGAGGTGATATACTCTTTGAGCACATATCAAAAAGGGTTTTATGAACCCCTTCAGCAATATCTTTCTTACATTATCTTTCCTTATTCTTCTTGGATGACCATCTACCTTGGCCTCTATGATTAGAGCCATAGTCCACTTTTTGTCTTCTTGTTACCATGCCTTTCTGACTAGAAGGGGAAGGGATATTTTTCTTCTTAATATTCCTTCCTTGAAATACAACGAAAGGCTAATATTCTTTAACCAAAGTCACTTTAGACATTCCAATTACCTCTTGGGAAATGTTACCATATTTATCCGACACACTTCTTAAAGGAGAAGTGGGTGGCGAAAGAGGCACAACACCATTGGACCTACCTACCACGACCATAGCAACTTCTTTACAAACCAAATCTTCCAAATATTTGGAAGGAAAGGGGATAACCTCTAGCTGAGAGAAACAGGTTGCTCAATAGAAACACCCTTGACCTCCAAATAATTCCTCTAGCCATCAACTTCCTAGACCTCCACAATATCCTGAACTAGTGACAAAAGAGAGGAGGTCCTTGATAAGATGGCCAACATCCTCCAACAAACACTCAATGGATGAATGAGAATCCTTCTCTTTCTCACCTTTTTTGTCCAAACCTTAGAGGGAGTATGATGAACCTTCGAAGGACAATTCTTCGCCCAATGCCCTAATTTTTTGAAATTGAAACAAGCAAATGGAAAAGATTCAAATTCAATTAACTACTTCCAACCACCCAACTTGGACTTTAGCAAGACAAACTCGGGTAATTTCACCTTATGGTCCACTATAAGACATATTTTGGCATACAACAACCTCCTCCTTGAAACATTCATGTCATCAATAGTGACAAGATGACCAAAAAAACTAGCATGCCTTTAAAAACATCTTCATCCCAATATTCCAAAGGCATGCCAAAGAGTCTTAGCCAAACTAGAGTAGAGTTGAAAAAATATTTTGAAAGATCCATACTTGATTCCCATGGATGTAACTCCAAGTTTGATCTCCCAATAGTCCATGGGCCTTTAGAAAAAATGAGGCCCATATCTTCTTTACATGAAAAGTAAAAGGAGAAGAAACATTTTTCCATAGCCGCTACCTCCACTTGACCTTTCAAAAACTGTTTATTTTTAGCCGAAGAGTGCACCACATCAATGTTTGGTCTTAGTCCAAGAAACTTTCCAACCAAGGAGAACTCCATTTGGGAAATACATTTTTGAACAATAGAGTCCATAATAAAGAGAATAACCTCCCCCAACTCCACTGAAGAGACCACTTGGTCAAAGGAAGACACACTTTTTCCTTTTGTCTTAGAGCCAAACAAATCTAACCAATGAAAGATGGGGTATTCCTCTTGCCCCACAATACTTCTCTAACCAACAACACACCCCCCACATCAAAAGCCTTAAGATTTGGGAAAAAAAAGTTGGACTCCAAAGCAGGATGCTCTAAATAACCATCCTTCTCTAACACATCATAAACCACCTAACCCACCACATGGCCCTTAAATTTAGGAAGAAGAATCATGGGCACTTCTTCAACAACCAAACCACCTAAAGACACCACACCAATAGCCAAACCACTTGAATATGCCACACTAATAGCCAAATCACCATCACTCATTGATCTTCCCATAATTCCAACCACAAAATTCAAATTTGAACCTAGAATTCCTGCTTCACCATTCACAACGGTCTCCTCCATCTCTCTGTGGAGATCAGTTAATAAGTGTTGTTACATAATATTTTAGATTTTTTTCCTTCAAGTGTTGAGGTGTAATTAGTTGGGTGTTGTTTTGACTCTTCCTTTTGATTAATTTGATGTTCAATTATTTGTTTAAATTTTTCTATTTTGAGGTGTTAATAGTTGGTTGTTAAGTCTAGTTTTTCAATTTTGTTTTAGGTATCTTGACTCGTTTTCCCAATGAATTTTCAAAGGAAACTAGTCTTCTGAGTTTTAGTAGGAAAAGCATCCACATAGATCACCAAAAGTGTTAGCATATTTCTTTCCTTTAGGATTAAAGAGTCATTAATAAGGTCTTATGTTGGATCTTGATTTTCCAAATTTCTTAAAGACCTCTCCAAGGTTAAGTTAATAAAGAATTTTTTGTCCATAGTATGAGTCTATAGGTCATAAATTTTGGCCTTTTAGAATCTTTTAGCACTCAATAAAGTAATAAGTACCTCAACCTTGTCAAATATGTCTAAAGACCTTTTTATCTTGACAAGTCCAAGTAAATTATTTTTGGAGGGAGTCCCTTTTTGTTGAAAGTTTGAGTTTCATTGACTAGGTCAAACATTTTAGGGTTTTATCACTTTTGGGCTCTTTGCATAATAGTTTTTAAGATATCATGGTGGGAAAGATTACCAACTTCTTTAATGGAAAGCTACAAGTAAGGATTATGTTGGTTTCAATGCCCCTATTTTCAGTTAATAAGGAGTAATACATGTCATGTATGTAGTCACCATTGTTTCAACTTTCAATGCCTTGAAGAGTTATGATAAAGAAGTTTCACATATGGACACATCCATGATGAAGAGGAATTGTCTAAAAATGGTTGAAAGAGTCAAGGAAATTCATCATTTATCTTCAATGTAGAACCATGCACATGGAAGACAAAAAGAGTTCCACCACTATTTTTTCTATGAAATCCTATCACTAACCTAGGAGATGCTCATAGTCTTCAATATTGTATGCATTTTTTGTGATGATTTCTCATGTATTTGCTAGAAAAGTGCATTTATAAAATTATTTATGAGATTTGTATGATATGAAGGTAGTGAATGGGCATGACAGTCACTAGAGGATCCATATGGGACTTGTGCATAGACATGAGGTAATATATCCATATATATATATATATACGCACAATGCTTGTAAGGATGGATAAACATTGTGTTCAAGTCATGTGACCCTTGATAGAGTATATTTCTATTGACTCATTGTTCAATGTTCTTGGTTGCTTTACTATCATAGTCAATACATGGGTCATAATATTTATGAAAATCCAAAGTCTGGCCACATGATCTTTTTGAGAAAATGTTAAAAGGTATTCAAGAATGAAATATAAATAGAGGTAATAGTGTAAAAAAGGACACAGTGAGATCTATAGTATATGATATCCTTAATAATAAACTCTACTATTGATGGGACTACAATGAAAGTGTTTCCTCTAAAAAAACCTTTGAATCATCCATTTTTGCTTGTGAACTTAGTTCATTGTCTACCTATCTTAGCCTTTATCAAATCATTCATGGAGATCATAAACCTTATGTAATAGTGAGAAGGGCATGAGAAGTTAGGTATCAATCAAAATAATCTTCAAAACTTTGAGCAATAGCCTAAAGAATCTGTCATTTTCAAATTTGTGCTACTATGTAAGCACCTTTTTATTAATAAAATATTTTTTTCCTTCTCAATATTATGTTATTTTGTGTGTTTAAATGAGTGATTGATATATTATCTTGTGATTTATATGCAAATACTCTATGATATGTCTAATATCTCATCACCCACAAACATGAAAAACACATATTTAGAGAAAATTATGTGTTGTATTGTTGGTTTAAGTAGTCATTAGATGTGAAAACATTTATTTTCCTTCTAAACTATAAAAAATTAAGCCTTTGTATGAAACATTGATGCATTAATATGTGTACACATTTGAGTTGTGTAAGAACTAGTTGAACTATTGAGCATTGTGTATCAAAATAGTTGTATTGTATCAATTTGGTGCATCACCTCCATAACACTTGGTTTATATTGTGTATTTTCTTCCCTTTTCTCAGTAAACAACAATATTTTAAGTCAACTTAGGTGAAGTACCGATGAAACCAACCCTCTTTGGAGGTTGATCTCTAATTATCAAATCTTGCACTTTGAGAAGTCTTCCCATCTTTTATTGGATAGCTAAGTTAGGTGCTTAGCAAGGGTGTATATCCAAGTGATAACACTTACAATACAAGACATTTTTTTGACTTCTTAATGGAGAGATGTTCTCCCACACCATCTCATTGTTGATGCCTCTAATGATGCTCTCTCATTTTTTTTAAATATTTAGTTGTGACTAATGGGATTTTTATAGCTTGTTAAAGGCTCCTAACATTGTAGTTCCTCTAATGATTATATATGACTTGTGACCAACAAATGTTCCTAATGTGATTGTGATTGTAGCTTTGGTCATGACCATAGTTGCAACCCCAATTCCATCGATGGTTCCACATAATGGGATGGTCTCATCCCCATCTAGAACTAATCTTGAGGTTAACTTATGGGTAGTTGTTCAGAGAAGGAGGAAAGGTGCTCCAAATTTTGGTTTAGAATACTACTCCCAGAAAGGAGGGGGTAGATCTACTAGGGAAGGCTTAGGAATAGTGTAAGTTCTTTGGATGGTTGATTTCTATGTTACTTGAAGTACAATATCAATTTCTAGCTTTGAGTTATTTTTATTGTTCTACGAGTGTTAAGATGTTGTAAAAGGATAGGGCCCTTTCAAAACCTATTTTAATCTGTAACTATCAAAAAAATAAAACAATTCTTACATAAATAAAACAAATCTATGTTATTTTTTAATATTTTTTAAATAAATATATTTAAGATATTTATACTAATATAAGATTCACTTTTATTATTCTAATTTTAAAAAAATATTTATCGATTTTAATTATATATATATAGATTAATCATTAGAAAAAAAGGAAAGAAAGAAAGATTGTAAACAATGCAAAACAAGTAGTAGTATTTTTTTTATTAGAAAGACAACTACCAATTAGAAACAATAAGATTGTTTTTTTCATTCATGGATTTTAAAACTTTAATATATATTAGATGAAAATCTCCTTCATTAAAACTTATCTAAATAAAAGATAATTAAGTTTAGATGGATAGGTGCGTGTAATAAAAATAAATAAAAATTGTTAAGATAGTGACAACAAAAAGTTAACAATGTTAATTTTTAAATCTGCTTCAAGTGAAATGAGACATCACATGAAGTTGGTGATAAAACAAAAGCTCATAGTTTGTGGATTTAAAATATGGAGTTATTTAATTGAGTATAAATACTTTGTTAAGATGGTGATGTTGTTGATGGATATAATTGAATATAAATATATATTTTTAAAATGATAAGAATTGAAGATCTCCATATATATATATATATATAAGTTTTAAATCGAGATGGATAATTTTTTTTTAAGTTTTTGTATTCATATTTTATATTATAATTATTTTTGAAGTATGTTTGTTTATTGAATTCTTTTTCTTATATTTTAAAAAATCATTTCAAAATAGACACAATTCAAGAATTCATTACACTTATTCTTATATAAATTTTGATATTATATTAACGTGACTTCATAATCATAATACCTATTTTAAACTCTCAAATATGAATTATTAATAAGACATTATTTAACTTATGAAATCAAAGATGATAAAACATACAAATATATATACACAAATTTTATTATTAATTAGATGTACTTAAAAATAAATTAAAATATTTTAAAATTTCTACTTTTGTAAGTGCTTTTAATTATTAATAAGATATGATTTAACTTATGAAATCAAAGATGATAATCACTTAAAACATGCAAATATCTTTACACAATTTTTAACATTAACTAAATGTACTTAAAAATAAATTAAACCTTAAATTAAAATATTTTAAAATTTCTACTTCTGTAAGTGATTTTAATTATTTAACCATACCATGCCTCTCAATTAAACAATAGTTTGTTATTATAAATAAATATAAAAAATTTAAATCTTTGATAAACTAGTAAATATATAAAATATCCCACTATAACTCCTCCTTCCCGCCCACTCCACTTATATAAGCGCGTAGATAGGTGGGATGAGGGGACCAAGCGGGTTCCCGCCCCTCCAGCGTACGGACATATGGGGCCCTCCCTTTGTGCTGTCTTAGCTCGAGGCACAAGCAACTACGTGGGTCTGTCAAAAGCAAAAATTGGCCAAGCTGTAAAAGTGTTAATGTTGGGTTCAAGAAAAATGGAATATGAGGATACAATTTTACTAGCAATAATGCTAATAGTAATGATTTGGTTGTATTAGTGTGATAAATTAGAATTTGGAACTCGGAATTTGAATAAAAGGATGATGTAATGATCTAGTTTGAAGCTAGGGTTTTTTTTTATCTTATAATATAATCAATATATGTTGAGGTTGTGTCGTGTTATGATAGGGGTAAAAGACATAATGATAGAAGTGAGTGATTCCAATTGTTAATGTGATGAATGATGATAATTGATAGATCTTCGATGATAATTGATGGTCTAGAGCTATCGTCTTTTTAAAACTAACTACACACACAATTTGAAAATTTTGGTGTGAGAGAGCACATAACAACCAATTCAAACTAAGTTAAGTTGGACTCAGACTAGAATTTGAATTTCAAACATGAGAATCGAATTTACTCTGCATAACTAACTAAGATCATTTACATGCACATAGATTTGACCCAAGAACAAAAACTAATAATCTAAGAAATCCAAAATGTTTGACAAATGGTTAACATTTGTTTCTAAGTTTAGAATGAAAAATGGGGTGAATAGAAGCACCAAATCAATCAAAATGGTGCTTAGACAAAGTACTTTGGGCACCTACACAAAGTGACATAAAATGAATGGTAAAAGTAAGGATGCATACTTTTCACCCTTATATTTTGCTCCCACTTTGCTATTCATAAATTATTTGCTCAAACATTAACGAATGATCTAAGATGTAAAAGTAAATTCATTCATATATCTCAAAAAATATGCGCTCTTTGATCCATAAAAAAAATATGATGGCTTATTTAAGCATTACATTCTTGTGGATGAATGAAATGGAAAGAAAAAGAAAGAGACTAAAATGCCTAAGTAATAGGGAAGCAAGGAGATAAGAAACTAAAATAGTGATGAGTATGCTACCACTAGAAGCCCTACAAATTGATCCAATCATTTTAAATATTAGAATGCATCTTACATCAATTGTTCCTTGGAAACTATCCCACAATATACTAAATTAAACCTATAGTTGTACAATATTTTTTCTCATCTAATACTTACTCCCTTATATGGAAGTTTTTTTGTCCCAAAAATATATAGAGGCTCAAAAGGTGAGGTTGAATTAGCCCTTAACTAACAAAATGTAGGCCATATCACCTTGCACCACAAGGTAAATTCAAGACAAAATCTAGAAAACCATTATATATAATTATTTGAATGATGTATTGATAAAATGCTTGAACTTGTGGATAAACTACATAAAAAATATTTCTCATATGGAAGAGGAATGGTATGGGTACATCCACTTAATGTCTTCCTTTCTCAAATTTTCATTCCCTTTAGATGCTCCTTTTTTCCCTAGTAAGCATTCAATATGAAGTATCATCCCTATTTACATAAGCAATATTTTTTGGCACTTTGGAAGTGCACACCATATTTTTCATTAAAGTAGAAGCTCCCTTCTACATAAACTATGTTTGCACTCCCAAATGTATCCTAATGATGGGGTTGATGTCCCAATAAAAAATAACAAGTCAAAAGTCAATAAATAAAAGGAAAAGCAAAAGCAAAAATAGAAGAAAAAACATGTAAGTAAGAAAATTCAAGCACTCAAATTCAAATTAAAGTAATGTATATTCATTCCAAATGAATACACTTTGTGTGTGTGAAATGTGGGAGAGTTACTAAATCAATACAAACACCAATGAGACGTATTACATCAAAGATTTGAATCAAATAAAATACTCTATTTTGTAGTTAAACAAATCTTTTAAGAATGTTTCATTGTCTTCTATTCTCAAGGATTTATTAAACCATATTGGCTCTCAGATTTTGTATATGCACTGTGGTTGTTAAAATGACAACTTGAGAAACAAGATAATATTCAACATGCAATCCAATTAAGTTCCTACATGAAACTAGATGATGCAAAGGATAATGGATATTATGATGAATGGATAATGATGTTAGATTATACAATGTAAATGCTATGATATGAAGCTAAGATGATTATGCATATGCTCAAATGCTAACTATAAATATGTTAATCTAAAATGCAACTATAAAACAATGCATGGTATAAAATGCAACTATAAAGCAAAATGTGATTCTAAGATGTAACTATGAAACAAAACATGATATGAAATGTAACTATAAGACTCCAAAATTCTCCAATGCTCAAATGATATTCCTGCATGATAACTCTACTCAAATTTGGATGCCATAGACTATGGCAAAGGGTCGTATTTATAGGCTTTTCCAAGCATCTTGTGATGTGGCAGTGATCGACAGTCCAGATTCGAACAAGAGTGATGAATGGTGGAGATGGAGAGAATCAAGAAGGATGTTCCGTTGACCAAATACAACATGCCAAATGGATGAAGGAATCACTTGAACAAAGACAACATGCCAAATGGATGGAGGGATCAAGTATGTGAGAAAAGGACCATGTGTTCAAAGTTTGTTGAAGAAGTGTGTGAGGAATAAGCCATGTGTTTGAAAATTTGTTAAAGATAATTCTAATTTAAAAATTAGAATTATTTAATTTCATGTGATCTTGGTGAGGTGGCATGAAAAGTTGTAGACATGTGCTTGAATTCCAAATTTTGGATTAGTGAAACTTAATTAAATAAAACAAACTTTAGAAATTCATTTTTTTAATTAAATTAGAGGAATGTGATTTTAGATTTGGAGAATTAAAAGATATGAACTATATAAATAAATTGAGAATTTATTTATAAGTAGTTGAAATATTAATTAAATAACTAGTATTTAATTAATTAAATGTCTTGAGCGATTTTAGGTGTATACACACTTCAATTGACTACTTGATGTCTCAATTGTTCTCCCTTTCTCTTGATCCATTCTATAGGTAATCATAGGTTTGAACTCTTGAGCGAAGATGCCTTATTTTCCCTTCTACTAATTTGTATGGCCTACAATTGGATCCATATTCTAACATATCCCTACACATCCCTCCATCTCTTTATCCCTTAAATATTTCTTCTTTCCTCATTCTCTTGAAGTCTTTGGTTGCATGATGGCTACTTCCTTGAAATTTTCATGGAAATTCCTTCACTCCTTTTATTGCATCCCTCATATCTCATTACACTACCACATCCCATTATACTTCTCCTATCTTTCATTTTCCTTTCCTAATTACCCATATCACACATATAAAGGATAGTTGAAAAATTACTTTTTATCTTCATAAACTTACTTAACAATATTATGAAGCCTAATTGATTATGTTATAACCCTTGGAGATTTATGATCTATATCTCCTTATTTATATGACCTTTTTTTCATCTCACTTTGTATCTCTTCTCACTTTCCACCTCATCTTTTATCACAATTATATGAACTTTACCTTATTTTCTTCCTCCATTTTTTCACTTCTACCTTCCATCTCTTTTACTTCATTTAGCTCTTTTATCTTGATCTAATCCTTTCATCCCATAGGGGCATCATCTTCTCACTCCCCTTGGAGGTGTCTCTACCTTTTGTTTGTCACCGTGTTGTTTCACACCTACTTGTATCCTCATCAAGCTTATCCATCTCTTTGATTCCCATGTATCTCTCTTTTATTATTTGCATTTCCTATCATCACTTCTCACTCCACCATTGATTCATCATATCATGATCTCTTTGTATCCATTCATTGACTAGGATATCCCTTTAATGTCTCCATGTATTCATAATCTATCTCTAATTACTTTTTTGCAACAAATGGGGGTGTGAACTAAATATTCCCCTTGTTCTCCTAGATATCTTCCTTTTACCACTTGGGGAAATGACCCACATGTTCCCATTGCACTCCACTTTTCTAACATTAGTTGAGGGCATAACCTAAAATTTTCACTCCTAGTTTCCTTAATTTTGTTCCTCAAAATCCTTGCCAATCTTTCTCATATCCCCTTTTAACTACTTTACCTTAAATTGACTAGCTCTTCATGATATTATCTTATTACCAATCAATTTAAGGAGGGAATGCATCTTATGTTTTATCTCACTCTCACTCTCACCTTTTATCACAATGATGATAGCCAAACCTTTAGTATCTTGGGTGTATCCTAGGACTTATTTCTAATTGGGTGATTACTACATAACCATTGATGGCATATCACTTTTCACCTTTTCAATTGTATCTTAGATTGGACTTGTTTGGGATGGAAAATCCATATTTACAATAGTGACAACCACATAGTTGTTGTCATGGATGGTTACCATAACCATTTTTACCCTTTTAATTATTTGTATCATCATCATCATCAATACCTTTATCATTGTTCCAACTTCAGCTTATTTTTGGTGTTAATCTTATAACCTTTATTGTCATAAGTAATATCAAGTTTCTAGTTTCCAATTTTAAATTTAACTTTTCAAGTTTCCTCTTCATAGATCTAGTCACTCTTCTATATACTTTTCCTTTGGATCCAATAGATCCCTTCCCCACAAAATTTAAATGACCTACTTGCTTTTAGCCCTTGTGTCTTTAATCCAATGTTTTCACTTTTGAGTAACCTATTTTCATTATGCACCCTTTCATGTTATATTGCTTTACATTTATATTTTCATGAATTATTTCCATGCTTAATATATTGTGATATATTTTCATTTAGTACATATTTTTTAGAATTATATTTTTTGTGGATATCATCTTATTTTACCCTATATGTTATCCATTTTAGGAGCCTTCAAATCTTCATTCCATTTCCCTTAATTTGCATACATTTTTTTCCCATGTCCATAACTTCACCTAAACTATTAGTACCACATTTAATGCATTTGTGATCAATTTTTTCATTCTCCTTATTTGTTCCCTTATTCCTTTTTTTGCAGTTAATCTTACATTTTATCCACTGGGGTTTTGCTTCTCATATCACCATTGTCATGACCTAAGTTTGAAGTATTTTTGGTTGTGGTATTTTTTATCTAGATCTTGTTGGAAAACCAATCAGGGGTTGATTGAGATGGCCCCCCCTCTAAAAATTCCATTTGGAATGGTCTCTTTCATAGTTTTTTGAAGGTTTTTATGGAATAATCTATGTGTATTCATGTTGGTCAATAGATTTGGTAGTATGGTATTTTTTAAAAATGGTCTAACTTTTCCAATGGGTGGTGACAATTTTACAATATTTGGAGAGATCACTATTGGATTAATGATATTTGTTTGTGTTTAAGAGGGGTATATCCCTTGTAAGATGGAAATATGGAATTTTTATGGGTATGGTTTTAACCAAAAAGAAGGAAATGCACACAAACTAAAACATAAATAAAAAAAGGGGAAAGTATTAGGTAAGGCTAACCTAGGGCCAATAACCTAGTTTTCCCAATAAATAATAATAGATTTGAAGAAAAAAAAAGGTTTTAAATAAGGAAATGCTACTTAACATTAAAAAAAAGAAGAAAGACATTCACCTAGGATTTCCAAATTCATAGATCTAAAAACACAAAATATTACATCCACTATTGCATTAAGACTTGTTTCATCTACCACATGATAGGAAGTATTTTTTGGAATAGTTACAAAATTAACATAAGAAAACCTACATCATAAAGAAATAATACATAGGCTTACAATCCAGCAATATTTTTCTTTATTGTAAATAAAAAATTAAGAGCTCAAAGTCTCTTTCTACTCTTATACAAATGTTTGAGAATGAAAAAGTACCAAAAAGGAAAACCCCCATCTAGCATAATCTCATATAGTAAATTTTATTTTGTAACTTGTAGTGTCATAAATTACATACCCTTGTCATTTCACACTATGTTTTATTCCTACTTTGGTGTCCATTTCCTTAGTGTTTGTGTAGGCTCATTTTAGTCCTTACATCAACTATTTTCCTGGTTAGTATGCTCAAGCCCTCTTTTTAGGATCATCTTTTCATTTTGCCTGTATGTTTCCCTTATATAATTGTCTCCTATTTTTTTAGCATAAATTGTTTAAGCGCTAGCACCTAACATGGATGTTCATTTGTAATGCTAGCATCCCACAACAATATTTTGTTCAAAGCCTCATTATGAGAGTTTTGCCACTTGTCATCTTCCATGTCACTAAAAATGACTCAAAATGATTCGTAATGGCTCGTTTGCATCTTCCTCTTCCCTCATCTTCTCATTTTTGAATAAATCTATTATTTTTCAACTCTCTTGGCTCTCTCAATCTTACACACAATTCTCTACAACTTGTTACAACTTGCTATAGCACTCTCACATCAATATTTCTAGCTCCCTTATTCTCTTTGGATTTCTCAAGCCTATTAGGTAATATCATTTTTTGTGGACTATATCTCTAATCATCTTGGGGATTTATGACATCCCTTATCAATATTATTTTATATTAATTATTGCTCTTATCTCTAGATGCACTTAGAAGAAGAACAACACTATCCCTTTCTTTTATCAGTCTATTTTGGCTACTGTAGAGGTGGAAACACCAAAGAAAGGATTTGACTAAGGCAAGTCCCCAAACACTTTTCTCATATTGTTGTGTTTGTATGTTAGGTGGATTTTGGAGTTCAAATAATGCATTTTGTGATTTGTTACTCATGTCTATGTTGGATGACAACATGATGTGAGGACATTCACACTACATGATGGAATCCTTGGTCAAGACTATTAGATTTCGATTGCAGGTTCTTTGTTGTTTGTATTTTCTATTTTTAGTATCAAAAAATCATATTTATTTCTTTTTTTCATATATTTTCACCAGTTTATTTTCATTCAAGCACTTTAGCTAGTTAAATTAATATAAATGTATGTAGTGATATTTTCTCTCAAATGACAATAGATTTGAACTTTTATCAAAGACAAATTTCCTACATTACACATCCAATCTGTCTTTGGAAGTAATTTCAAAATATAAGAAGAATTTGGTGAATGAAATAATGGATCCCTTCTTGCTAGTTCTCAAATGAAACTTATCAGTTTCATTCTGAAATAATGAAATATAGGTGGGTTTAGGGAATGTGACCCCAAAAGTGGATTGATAAGAATGGACCTTTTTCTCTAATTTCATTCAAGGAAATGAGATCCCAACAATGAAGTGACTATCAACCAAAAGGTGAATCAAATCAAGGTATGAATGTATAAATTTCCTATTATGTAAGGACGAGGGTCCCTATTAGACAACACTTTGAGGAGAAAGATTAAAACTATCAAATAAACTTCAAAATGCAAGCTATAAAGGGAAAATGAAAGATTGTATTCAAAACTATTGGAACCAACAATTGAAAAGCATATTTAAGGGAAAATGTTGTGTACCAATCACTAAAAGTTCCTTTTTGAAGCTCACTGAGGACTCATTCACCCTATGGTGAATAGGTTCTAGTTAGGGCTCTATAAAAATGCTTTTTGGGTTCTCTGCTCCTATGTCTACACTCCCAGATTCCCGATTTTCACAGTCAGAGAGCCAAAAATAAATCTTGTAGAAGAGTTTCTGTGAGATGACAAATTTCCTTGCAATTTCGACAACTTTGAAACTTTCTTCAATTTTATTCTTCAAAGGATCTTCCACCAAAAAACTGCAAACACAAACACAAGAGGATAAAAATGTTATTTTTGGTGATGGCTCGGATTTTCCTTGGCCAAACCCCATTTGAGTATTTAAACTTTGAAATGAAATCAAATAGCATGAAGGAAATGGTGAATGAACAATGTAATGCCACCGCTCACCAAACCTTTGATTAAAATTTGGAATGAAAATCTGCAACTAGCATGAAGTGGCCTCAATGGATGTGAATCTTGATCTTGAAACTTGATTTGAAACAATGCCTTTGAATGCTTGGAAGGATCATGAACTCTACATCACCATATTAGCTCAAACAACATGCATGATGCAAGAAGACTTTGACATGATAATAAGATCTTGATTGTTGCAATAATCTTCAATAATTATGCCATTGAATGCCTTGAAATGCTTTTGTGAAAGTACTCTTATGATAACTTGAATTTGCTAGGTGAAACATAGTGAAATGGCCTCTTATTTATATGTATATGTTAAGATTAATTCTTGAAATTCAAATATCACAAGCCAACATTTGAAGATGAATTTGAAATCATTAAAATACCACCAAAAACATAATTTAAATTTAGGTCCTAGGCCTCCTAGGTCACTTACCTAGGACACACATTCTTCAAGGATGATTGTTATGTTATGGAATTAATGAATGATGGATTTTACCCTTCAAAAATTGTAATTAATTAAGATTGTATTTGAATTAATGGGGCCAATTAAGGCAAATTAACCTCAATTAATTAATAAATCCCTAGATGAGTTTCAAAGTGTAAAGGTTCACTTTACAACACCAAAAATAAGGCACAATTAAGCCCATTTTATCTAATAGGGCCCTAAACTTAATGTGAATGTATAAAATACATACTACAACACTAAATTAAGGCATAATTTAGTTTATTTTAATTAATTCCAAATTAATTGTGAAAAAGGGATACTTTTTCCTACACTACGTTTAGCCCCCACTTTAGTGAGAGTGTGACCCCATGTCAAACTCACACTAAAGTATACATTCAAGATACATATGTTTGCAGCAATGACAAAGATACTCCACCATACACTATCAAATCCTAGGAGAAGAAAAGAGGGTGGATCAAGCTACAACTATCCCAACATGGTGTGGAACATGGTTGTTTGTCCTTCACATTCAAAAGAAAAACTCGATGTCTACTATGAAAATGGCATGTGTGCTCACTCCAAGCTAATGGAACCTCATGATGTCTACTAGGTGAGTCCCCAAGGAAGTGGCATAGTGAGAAATTCATGCTTATGTGTTGGCTTTCACTATACTTACCATACGGAAGCTATCCCTCTAATAACTTCAATAGGGTGCCACACACGTTTTGATTTCAAGCTTCACAAGGTTAACAAGTTGTATTATGCTAAACACTTATGAACAATATACAAGTAAGGTTTATTCAAAGGGATCTTGCTTAGTTTGTGTAAGTTCTTCTTAGGGATCATTGCACCTAATGTCTCTGAGAGAGGACAAGTCAAGAGTAAAAGATTTACAACTTAGGGAATGCAGTGTGTTGCATTACCACTAAGAGGAAAGTCATGTGCTAATAAATATTGCACTCTTGGAGGACATCAAACCTAATGACACCAAAAAGAAAAGGATGCATCACAGGAATAAAGAAAAATCGCACCATGAAACATGAGGAATGTTGAAAGATATTATCAATGTATGCCCCCACTATAAAGAAATTGGCACACCATTACTATGAGCAATTGCTTTAAAGTAGCCAATGTTTAATCCTAAGACATGATAGCTTACTCAGAAAGCCCTATGCTAAGTCATATGTTCCTGAAATGAAGCTACATCATGAAAAAGGAAGGAAGGGTTGCCCCAAAAAACACATAAGAGATCTACAAATTTTGGGTCAATATATCTTTGCTACAATGTTGTTATAGAGCTTGGGGACATCATCATTCCCCAAATACTCGCAAAATAGGAAGAATGACACATAGAGAAAAAAAAAAGCTTTTGGGTCAACATGGAAGAGACCTAAATGTCTCGACATCTTGTGTCATCCCCAAAAGGAAAACACAGGACAAATGAAAAGATAAAATGTTTACAACATAGAGAAGAATGTAGATACATATAGAGGAATGCACATACAGAGAGATACATCAAATGAAACATTATGGGGGATCACATTATGCACATGCAATCACACAAAGAACATGCAAAATAAATCACAATACTAGTAAGGCACATGTGATTCAACCTATAGCAGGTCGTTTGCATCCCAATCTTGTTCAGTATATGCGGAAGGAGGAAAACTAGCCAAAGAGACAACAAAAAATGACAAAACTAGGACAAGTCTATCTAAGCCCTTGCCCACACTAAGTGCAAGACAAGGATAAGCCAAGATAAGTGATTAGAATGAGCTCCTTGCAATAAACAAAATTTTTTTCAATGAATGTTAAACATGTAATAGTGAGCATACTAAGATCCTACAACTATTACATGGAAAGGAGCGAAGCTTATACTTCAAGTCAAGATGGACCCATAGGGGATCTAAATTTCTCTAATATTCCCTTAAAATATGGAAATTATCGTTGTGATGTCCAAAGAATCTATGATAAGCACAATATGGTCTATTTTGATAGGTTTGATATTCAGTTATATTTTCACATTTAGGTGGCAATTCAATTAGTTTCCAATGTAGAAGGGTGTAAGAGATATTCTTAGTTTTGTAAATTTGTAATAGATCATTGGAATTTCTAGGAATATCATACAACTTTTGCAGCTAAAGTCTTTGATGTGCGTGTATTTTTGGATTATTTTTCTTTGGTTTGATTATTGTGTTGTCATCACTTTCTTCTTCTAACTACAAACCCTTTCCTTTTTCATAAAAGGATGTGTTAGGAGTAGTAAAATGCTCATAATTTGTGTTTTCTTTTCTCTTATGCATGGAATATGTGTGGGAAGATGGTTGATGGGGAGGAAAATTCTTATTAATGATATGAGATATGACACATATAAAATATATTCCTAGTTCATGCTTAAGCATCGTTTGTATGTTCCCTATGAGAGGAATGACATTAGCAGCAATAGGAGTGGTTCTCACAAAGTTTTGTAAAACTTTTAATTCTTTTTCTAGCCTCTTTATGTTTTCTTGTAGGACATGAACAACATCATGCACATGAGTTGTAGGTATGAAAGTCATTGGAAATGAGGTATGTAGGCTATGATCCATAGAGGGTTGATTATCAACACTATTAGTAAAAGACTTAGAGAAACCAAGATCCATGACGAATGGTGTATCATGGGATGACATGAGTCTCAAACTACATCTCACAACAATATTTCTAATAGGACACCAAGTTGTGAAGCTCATACAAGTTTCACAAACTCAATGAATGCACCCAAAATGGAAAGAAGGTGAAATACAATGAAGTAATCTAGAATTTAAAATGCAGTGCAAATACAATTTTTCATATTTCAAACAAGATAATATTTTGATTATGCTTATGCAAAAATCTGAAAATAATGTCTTGTAAATGCAATTTTTGAATTCACCCAATGCACTAATTTTATCAAATGAAGTGAAATATGACCAAATTGAAGAAAAATAAATTCTATAAACAAAAACAAAGATCTAAAAATAGCAAATAGAAATACATAAATGAATGTTTTAATGCCCGAGAAACCAAGAAATGACCTTGATCAGGGACTCATTCACTCTAGGGAAAATGGGTCCTAGGTTAGGGTTTTTTTTTAAAAAAAATTTACAAATTTTTGAGTTAATTTTAGTGGTTTCTAGATTATGATCTAAAACAGTGAGTTACAATTTTATTTTTTTGTGAAATGAAGGTTGAATGCAAGTGCAAAATGTGATAAAATGGCAACTTAGAAAACCTAATTTGATATGCAATTTTGTTTTAATTTTCAAATGCAAATGAATATGATACAATGCTATGTAAATGATATGCAAAATGACTGATTTTTTTGTATTTTTCAAATTTAAAGAATGACAAGATGCAATCCTAAAACCTTTAAATGAAATGCAAGGTTAAATGCAAACTAGACACCCTAAATGAGACTCAATTTAATGCAATGAAATGCAAATGGATTCCAAATCTAAATCTAGGGTGAAAAAGGACTCCAAAATTAGAAAATGCAATGATCAAAGTCAGGTTCACCAAAATGAAAAGAAGAAAAATAGGTGGGTTTAGGGGATGTGACCCCAAAAGTGGATTGATAAAAATGGACCTATTTCTCTAATTTCATTCAAGGAAATGGGATCCAAACAATGAAGTGACTAGAAACCAAAAGGTGGGTCAAATCAAGTTATTAATCTGCAAATTTCCCTTTTATGCAAGGTCAAGGGGCCCTATTAAACAACACTTTGGGGAGAAAGATTAAAACTATCAAATAAACTCCAAAATGCAAGCTATAGAGGGAAAATGAAAGACTGTACTCAAAACTACTAGAACCAGCAATTGAAAGGAAGATATGAGAAAGGGAAAATGTTGTGTACCAGTCACTAAAAGTTATTTTTTGAAGCTCATTAAGGACTCATTTTCCCTATGGTGAATGGGTCTTGGCTAGGGCTCTGTAAAAACGCTTTATGCACTCCCAGATATCTGAGTTTCATAGTTAGAGAGCTAGAAATAAATCCTATAGAAGAGTTTTTGTGAGATGACAACTTTCCTTGTAACTTTGACAACTTTGCAACTTTCTTCAATTTTTTTCTTCAAAGGATCTTCCACCTAAAACCTACAAACACAAACACAAGAGGAGAAAATTATTTTTTTTGGTGATAGGGGGTTTTCGTTGGTCAAATCTCATTTGAGTATTTACATTTTGAAATGAAATCAAATAGCATGAAGGAAATGATGAATGAACAATGTAATGTCACCACTCACCAAGCCTTTGATTAAACCTTAGAATGAAAATCTGCAACTAGCATGAAGTGGCCTCAATGGATGTGAATCTTGATCTTGAAACTTTATTTGAAATAATGCCTTTATCACCATATTAGCTCAAAAAACATGCATGATGCAAGAATACTTTAAAATGATAATAAGATCTTGACTGTTGCAATAATCTTTAATAATTCTAGCCTTGAATTCCTTGAAATGCTCTTGAATTTCTCTTGAATTACTCTTGAAATGGTCTTGTGAAAGTACTCTTATGATAACTTGAATTTTTTAGGTGAAACATAGTGAAATGACCTCTTATTTATACATATGTTAAGATCAATTCCCAAAATTCAAATATCACAAGCCTAAATCTAAATATAAATTTGAAATCATTAAAATACCACCAAAAACATAGTTTAAATTTAGGTCCTAGGCCTATGTGAGGACCCATTCACATTATGGCGAACGGGTCCTAAGTCACTTACTTAGGATACACATTCTTCAAGGATGAGTGTTATGTTATGGCACTAAAATTTCATGTTTTACCCCTTTAGAAATTGCAATTAATTAGGCTTGGATTTCAATTAAAGAGGCCAATTAAGGAAAATTAACCTCAATTACTTAATAAAGCCCTAGATGAGTCTGAAAGTGTACAAAGGTACACTTTACAACACCAAAAATAAGGAATAATCAAGCCCATTTTATCTAATAGGGCCCTAAAATTAATGTAAATACATAAAATACAAATCACAACACTAAATTAAGGCATAATTTAGTTCATTTTAATTAATTCCAAATTAAGTGTGAAAAAGGGATACTTTTTCCTACACTACACATTCAATCACCACATTATCTCTAGAAAGGTAATTTTATCTAGTACATACCTTGGAAGAATGTGGGGCTACACAAGTGATCCATATATTTTGAAAACATATTTATTTGAATGTAAATACTAGTCACCCCAATTGTGATCAACCCCCTTCTCTGGATCCCTCTCTTTTGGTCTCAAAAAATTCATTACATTACTAAGATCCTCTGGGTATATAGGAATCCTAAATTCTTGAGGGTGGCTTGCACAAATAGTTCCTCAAAATCTACATAATTGGCATCATTGCAATGTATATCCCATATATGTCTACATTTGGATAGGCATCTTGATTCCTTCTTCATTTTCCATTATTAATGATGCAAGAGCATTTGTGGTTGCCAACCATCTTGCAACAATAATTTTGATCAATTTTGGAGTGATTTTTTTTTTATTAATATTTTGGTGCTTCTAAATAATTTTAATGTCCAAAAATTGGATTTAATAAATTGGAGAATTTTGGTTTGCAATTTGCATCGGGAAGAGTGCAAGAAAATTGCATTTTAATTATTAAAATGCCAAAAATCATATTGGGACATGGGATTCTTGGAGGTTATGACATCTGAATTTTCATTTAATTTTC
Organism: Sequoia sempervirens; assembly: GCA_007258455.2. Classification (NCBI taxonomy): domain Eukaryota; kingdom Viridiplantae; phylum Streptophyta; class Pinopsida; order Cupressales; family Cupressaceae; genus Sequoia; species Sequoia sempervirens. Next base: position 433,505,700 of record VDFB02047230.1, on the reverse strand, counting down.
CATAATGCTTTAGGTAAGAATGGGATGCTCATGAGGTGTTAGACTAGAAATTTGAATTTGAATTTCAAATTGGAGAATGGGAGAATAATGGTGTTGGCTAGTGGAGGCATGCCTAGCTAGAAGTGGTGCAAACATGCATTGGGGAATTAGAAACTTGTAATTGATGCAATTGATTGATTATTCTAGGTAGGGGCATGGATTTGGAGTTTCTTAGCTACTGGAGTTAGTGGTTGCAAAGAATTTTACATTCTTGACTTTGTTTTGCTTTGATTTTCATTCCATATTTTGGGAGTTGTAGGTTTGGGGGTGTGGCTTTTCCTAGGAGTGAGTTTCAGATGTGGCTTTTCAAGTAGAAGGTGAAAATCAATAGCAAACACCTTGGTGAATGCTTAGGATTTTTTTGTTCTTGATTTCCAAAATATTGTTGTAGGTGAAGAAGGAATACTTGCAAGAAGTTAGAGAAACAAGGAGAAATACTTGTAGATAATGTTGTTTCCTACAATAAATCATTTGATTTGAATTTTTATATATTTCTCTAGTATCCAAGGCTGTAATTGTAATCCTTTTAGTTTGAGTGTAATTTACATATGTTGCAAGAGTCATTGAGCAATAAAAATTCACAGTGTTGTTGATTTTTGGTGTTAAGTTTATTTAATTTCTCAAATTTCTTTTTCTGTTTTTGGAGTTGTTGAGAGTTGTAGGAACTTTCTTGCATCAGTGGTATCAGAGCAGGTTGTTCCTAATTTTGCAAGAAAAATGCCAAAGAGAGGCAGTTTGCAGCAGGACCTATGAGTTGTGGGTGTTGATAAAATGCTTCCAAAAGTGGCCTCAAGAGGTAAGGGGAAGAGGTGGAGGTAGAGGTGGAGGTAGAAACCCTTCTGAAATAGAATATTTTAGAGCCCTTAGAAGGTAATTTGAGACATTGCATGAAGAGGTACATAGAAGAATTGTGCACAAAAAAAGAGATGAGAGTAAAGATGAAATTGAGAATGAGATATTTGAAAAGAAGCATGAGATGAAATTGACTATGGAGAAATCAGATTACTAAGAGCCATTACCAATATTGGGAAGAGGCCAAAGATGGAGGTTTCAACATTTAGTGGAAGCTTGAATCCAGAAGAGCTAATAGACTAGATAAATGACATGGAGGAGTTCTTTGAATTTGAGGAGATTGAAGACCTTGACAAGGTGAAGTTTGCAAAGACTAAATTAAAGGGGCATGCTTGTTGGTGTAATTAATTATTTAATTACACTTTATTAAGTTTACTTAGGTAATAATTAGTTTACTTAATCAATAAGTAAGCTTTATTTAGTTGAGCTGATTTTAGGTCAATATTAGGGTTATGCATGCATTGCTTTTATAAAGCAATTTATCTCTTGTAATTAATTGAATTCCTGAATAATATTTTTGCACATCTTCATGCAAAAGCTCTTGCCTTTTTCTAATTTTCTCTTCTGTGGAAGGTTTTTTTTTGGTTTGCATTTCATGATCTTGGTTTCTAACATGGTATCAGAGCCTTGATCTGCAACCCCTTCTCAATATCTAGAGATTTTCATTATAGAGCTTGTTGAGGGATCCTTGAGGGTTTCATACCTTGAAGCTTTATTTTGGAGCATTTTGGATCTGATCAGGTGTTGTCGTTGGATTCATAGAAATGGAAACAGTCTAGTTTAGTCTTTGTTTCATCGATTTTGGTCATCATTGAAGAAATCTGTGAGGGTTTCAAGCTCGATGATTTTTTGCAAGATCTGGGAGTAGCCATTTTTTTGAGGCATTTTGAGCCCAGACGAAGGTCACCATTGTGTTCGCATTGGCCAAAAACCCTAAGAACGCCTATCGTTTGGTCAATTTTTGAGAAGTTAAGAAAAAAGCAAAAAAAAATTTGCCCTAAGGCTGTACAACCCCATAGCATGAAATATAAGGTCAAATTTAAAATAAAAATAAAAAATAATAAAAATGCTTTTTAAAAAGTGCTTGTAGTTTAAAACAACTGCGCCACCCACCCACCACCCAATGGCCACCGCTGCATCGCCGCGCCGCCACTGCCCACTAGTTGCCGCTCAGCAGTGCTGACTAGGACTGCCAGCCCCCACAGGCTTAAGGATAGGCTACTGGTCACATGGGTGACCAGGCGCTAAGCGCCCAGTCCCCGGTGGCCCTTAACCCCCAAGCCCAGTTATGTGGGTGATCAGGAGCTTTGGCCTCAACCCCCAGCTACCACCCCCTGGTCTTGCATGCAACTAGGGGCCAATTTTTTTAGCCCTTGAGGGCTCTTGAAGGGCTTATTGGGCAGTTTGGAGCTCTTTCACGGAATCAGGCGTAAATTTTGCATATGATCTCCATTTTTCAAAAACAAATAGGCGATAGAAAGCTGGTTTTGGGAACTATCCAATGGTGTAGGTTTTATTTACTTCTTTTTTATATTTTGATGCATTTTTTTGCCTGTCAAAGTCAGAAGTTGTTTTCACTCTGAGAGGCATAACTTTTGCATCTGGACTACGTTTTTCACCATTCTCACGACATTGGAAAGCTAACTCTGTCCTCTACACAAATATCAAACCTGAGTTTTCTATAATTTTACTAGGTATCTAATTTTTTTTTAGATCTCAGCCTTTGCTTTCTTGGTTATTTTCTTGGGAAATGTGTTATTTAGTTTTTTTTTTGAGATCAAAGAGATTTCCTTTTTGTATTGAGAGTATATACTATTTTTTTCATCATGGATTCACATAATCTTGCACCCCTTACTCCATTCAACTACTTTGGTTGGAAAAAAAAATGGATATTCATTTGATGCACAAAGGGTTGTACAAAGTGACCATGGGTACAGAAGTTGAACCTATAAGTGCTGCTGAAAAGAGAAAGTGGTTTAATAGGTGTGATGAGGCTTTTGGTACTTTATGTCTATCTATTTCTCCTAATCTTCTTTTTCATGTTGAGAATTGCACTACACCCCATTAGATTTGGACTACTTTGGAGTCTTTGTTTGGGAAGTAGGATACTATAAGAGGATTCCAGTTGGAGAATGAGCTTATTGGCTTAAATCCTAGGGATTTTGACAACATCCAGGAATTTTTCACTAAACTCAAGTCTCTTAGATTACAGCTGACACAATGTGGTATTCAGAAGCAGGACTCTCAGTTGATATTGTCCATTCTTTCTAAGCTTGGACCAAATTATTTAGCTTTTGTATCTACCTTTTATGCCACTAGGGATGCTCTTGGTACTAGGTTTGATATGCCTTCCCTTGATGATTTTGCTTCTTCTCTCACTCATGAGCAGGCCAAGTTGGCTAGCATGGGCAAGTTGAAACCTTCTACATTACAGGCACTCATTGCATCATAGGAGCCCAAAGATCAAAAGGCTTCTACAAGCACAGGAAAAAAAAATAGAAACAAAAGGATTCCAAATCTCATGAGATAAAAAAGGAGTCCTCAAATTTATCCTCCTCTTTTAAGGAGAAATCATCAAAGAAGGAGAAGGTTACATGTGCATATTGCAAGAGAGAAGGACATGCAGAACATAGTTTCTATAAGAAAGACATTGATGAGTTGAAGCATCTTCTTCAGAAACATCAAATTGATTTTCCTTCTAGGATGTCTGCATCATCTCCTTCCCATCATTCTTCATCTTCAAAGTAGCATGACAAGGGCACAACTGGTTTACATACTTCATCAAATATGAAGGGACATGCTCTTTTTGCTTATTCAAGTCTTGGATCAGGGAGAAGGCTTCTAGATTTAGGAGCATCTCATCATATGGTATCTTCACAATCTATGTTTACTTCCTTTGAACCTCGCACTATGTCTCCTATTTTTATGGGAAACAATACATACATGAGTGTTACAAGGAAGGGGTCTATTAGTTTTGGGGACAACACTTTTCAGGATGTCTTGTGTGTTCCTCATTTGACGAACAACCTTCTTTCCATATATCATATCACACATGGAGGCAATGGGAGATCTGTGAAGTTCACACTTGATTCAGTTATCATCATAGACTTGGAGAGTAGAGAGGTTATTGCTACTGGGGTGGTGGATCACTCATCTCGGTTGTATCCCTTTGAAATTTTTTCTATTGATGGTGCTTCTATTCCTACAGCTACTCATCACATTTCTAGTATGAATCATCATTCAGAGGAGACATAATTTGGCTTCTTGAACATTGTTGTTCTCACTTTGGATCCAGTTCTTGAGCCATCCATTCCATCTCCTCCACCTACTGTTGCAATTGTTGATACTTTTATGGCTACAAATGTGGTTTCTTCTATTTCAGTGCAACATGACCTAGTTGATCATTCATCTTTGGAGGTTTCTCTTCAGTCTTCACCTACTTTGACTTCTTCATTGGTTGAGGTCACACCTTCTTTTGTGGAGAAATCTTGGGATACACCTAATTCACCTTCAAATATTTCTTTCATGTGGCTTCTTCCCTCTTACTTCTTTCAGGAGATGTAGTTTCTTTAGTCTTTTTGGAGCTACTTCATTCTAGGGAGGCTCTGTGGTCTCTTTCTTCCTCTCTTTTGGGGGGGTTTCTTCATGTATCTTCATGATGGATGGTGTCCTTGGGGGGTCTTATGGAGTCCTCCATCTTTTATCACTTAGTTGTTTTTGCATCCTATTTTGGGGAGGAGTTTTGTCCCGCATGGTTTTCTCCTTTACCCTGTTTGGTTTAGTTTGCATTTGTACATGGGTACCTAACATGGACTCGTTTCGAGGACCCATTCATGCATTCTAGTTTCTTTCATTCATCCTAGCATTAGGTGCATGCTTTTTTAGTCTCCTTAAGTTGCACTTAAGGGGTGATGTTGGTGTAATTAATTATTTAATTACACTTTATTAAGTTTACTTAGTTAATAATTAGTTTACTTAATTAATAAGTGAGCTTTATTTAGTTGAGTTGATTTTAGGTCAATATTAGGGTTATGCATACATTTCTTTTATAAAGAAATTTATCTCTTGTAATTAATTAAATTCCTAAATAATATTTTTGCACATCTTCATGCAAAACTCTTGCCTTTTTCTGATTTTCTCTTCTGTGGAAGGTTTTTTTCTGATTTGTATTTCATGATCTTGTTTTCTAACAATGCTACCATTTGGTGGAAAGAAATATAGATTGAAAGAGGTAGAATAGGAAAGGAAAGGATTACAAAGTGGTATAAAATGGTTGAGAAGCCTAAGGGACAATTTATTCCAATGGATTATGAGTTGGAATTATTAAAGAAGATGCATGGATTGAGACAAGAAGGAAAATTAGTTAAGGAATATAACACTAAGGAGTTTCACACAATTTTTATTAGAGTGGGACATTCAAAATCCAACAAGGAGAAGGTATCAAGATACATCAATAGACTAAAGTCGAGCATCCAAGAAGAACTAAATTTGGTAAGAATTTTTAATTTGGAATAAGCTTATCAATTTGCTTTGAAATTTGAGGAAAAGTTAAATAGAGAATAAGAAAAAATGAAAGGGTAGAGCTTATGTGAAAAAAATAAGGATAAAAAAAAAGATTGAAGACACTAAGGAAATAAAATATGAAAGAGGTGAGAGTTCAAAATAGTCTTGAGAGAAAAAATTCAAAGGTAGAGGAAGATTGGGTAGAGGATTCAAAAGAGGATGCTTCCAAGGAACGTGTTCTAGGTGTGGAGAATATGGAAATAGAGCATATGATTTCCCTCATAATCAGGAAGGAACAAAAGGAAGGACTAAAAATAATGTAATGGTAACAAATATAAATGAAGAATATGTAAATTTTTCACATTCAGAAGATGTAGAAAATAGAGAAGCAATTGTTATAAGAAGAGCCCTAATGAACAAAGGAAAGGAACAAGATCAAAGAAAGAGATTGTTTCAAACAAGATGTAAGTGTGAAGGTAAAGTATGCAATGTTATTATTGATGGTGGAAGCAAAGATAATTTAGTTTATGAAGAAATGATAAATAAATTGAAGTTGGAAAGAAAAAGGCACCTGCATCCATATAGGCTTGCTTGGCTACAAGATGAAAATAAAGTTTTGGTCAGCTAACAATGTTTGGTGAAATTTAAGATAGGATAGTATTATGATGAGATAATGTGTGATATTATTCCTATGGATGTTTTCCATGTTTTTTAGGAAGACCTTGGAAATTTGATAGGTATGCAATGCATGATGGGTATGCCAATACATCTTCTTTAATGAAAGATGGAATCAAGCAAAAGATGAAACCATTGAGTAATGAAGAAGGAAAGGTGTGTAATAGCACTAGGAATTGTTTGATTAATGGTATTAAATAGTTAGTGAAGAGGATGAGGATGAAGATCATGAATTACTAATGCAAGTTGCAGTAACCTTGATTGCATTCAAGATAGGTAGGGTGAAAGTTTTAGTGGAGAAAGAAGAGGTAAAATCATATTTTGTTAAAATATTGTTGCTGATTTATGTGAGCATGGTAAGATTAGTGTAGAAGAGGTTATTGCAGCAATGAAAGCATTGGTAGATGAAGCTACTACAACTGAAATTGTGGAAGTAGATGAGCAAGTAGAAGTTGATTTGTTTGATGAAGATATTGGTGCAAATGTATATCTTGTGATTGATAGTTTATTGCAAGATGGGAAGGATGAATTTCTTGATTGTTTGACTAACTTTGGTGTGAGTGCAAAGGAAAAGAAGATTGCAGCTAAAAAAATTATTTAGAAGGTGAAGAGAAAGAGGAACACAATGATGGTACCAATATTGGTGAGGAACAAGTTGTTACAACAGTGACAGAGGAAGAGGTAATACATAAATTTAATGATTTTACTAAGGTAAGGAAATTGGTGCTTATGATTTTCTAGAATTTCATTGTGCGGATTGGTGGGAGTTGGATTATGTGAAAAGAGGAAGAAAGAGAGGAAGAATGGAGGATGAAATAGACATCAAATAGCAGGGAAAAGTGAGAAAGAAGATAGAGGTAGTTTTGGATAGTAGGGTGAGTAAGAGCACAAGGCATAAGCAATACTTTGAGCACTTAGTAAAATGGTTTGGGAGACTTGTTGAAGACTCACCTTGGTTGTTAGGATATGAGGTTAATCATCTTGTTTATCCTCTTGAGAAGTGATAGGGTCACTTTCCTTTCTACCATGGGTATTTGATGCAAGAGCATCTATGGTTGCCAATCATCTTGCATCAACAATTTTGATCAATTTTGGAATGAATTATTATTTTTATTAATATTTTGGTGCTTTTAAATGATTTTAATGTCCAAAAATCATATTTAATAAATTGGAAAATATTTAGTTTACAATTTGCATTGGGAAGTGTGCCAAAAATTACATTTTAATTACTAAAATGCCAAAAATCATATTGGGGTGTGGGATTCTTGGAATGAAGTTTTAATTTGTATTTCATTTTCCATAATTATTTTGGCACGAATGGGATTCCCATGATGTTTTTGACTAGAAATTTGAATTTGAATTTCAAATCAGAGAATGGGAGAATAATGGTGCTGGCTAGTGGAGGCATGCCTGGTTGGAAGTGGTGCAAACATGCACTGGGGAGTTAAAAACTTGTAATTGATTCAATTAATTTATTCTTTTAGGTAGGGGCATGGATTTGGACTTTCTCAGCTGTTAGAGTTAGTGGTTGTAAAGAAGTTTTCATTCTTGACTTTGTTTTTCTTTGATTTTGGTTCCACATTTTGGGAGTTGCAATTTTGGGGGTGTGGATTTTCCTAGGAGTGACTTTTAGATGTGGTTTTATAGGTAGAAGGTGAAAATAAGTAGAAAACACCTTGGTGAATGCTTAGGAGTTTTTAGTTTTTGATTTCCAAAATACTGTTGCAAGTGAAGAAGGAAGAATTGCAAGAAGTTGGAGAAATAAGGAGACATACCTATAGATGATGTTGTTGCCTAAACCAAATCATTTGATTTAATTTTTTTTTATATTTCTTCATTCTCCAAGGCTGCAATTGTAATTCTTTCAGTTTGAATGTAATTTACAATATGTAGCAAGAGCCATTGAGGAATAAAAATCCACAATGTGTTGCTGATTTTTGGTGTTAAGTTTATTTAATTTTTCAAATTTCTTATTGTGTGTTTGGATTTTTTGAGAGTTGCAAGAACTCTCTTACATCACTTAACTTCATGGAATCACTCCAAATTTCTCTCCCACTATGCATAACTAAATGAAATAACAAAGAATACCACTTGAAATTAATAGAATAATCTTTATCTAAAATGGTCTTTAGTTGTGTATAAGAAGTGTAATCAAAACCTTTGTTTAAATCCCTATGATGCACATCAACAACAAGCATCATCATATACACTGGCATTTGAATCTTACAATCCTTAGCCAGAACTTGGCACAAAGCACAGTATGTGTTAACAAAATAGTCCTCAAACATGTCATAGTTAAAGGGTCCAACTTCATCCTTGGTGAACTTGATTATTTTGTGTTTTGAATCTCTTCTCTTATGTTGGGGTAACTACATGACCCTATAGTTGTGCTTATCTTGAGATAATTCTATGTTTAGTGCATCAAAGTTGATTGGCACATTTTTTATAGCATTGAGGTTGAAAACCTGAGTGATATAATTCTTGTTTAAGTGTAGAAAAACACCTCCATGCCTATTCTTGATGATCCTATTATTTGCATTATATCTTCTAGAAATAGATTTGATGAGCTCAACATTTACAAAAACATTGGAAACAACTAGCTTTCCCAAGTCCATACACCACAAATTTAAAATGGGTATATTTGCTAGGTTCTCTTATAGTCATGCTCAAATATATTTTGCCCTTGTCTAGGGATAGCAACATCCTTGGTAGCATCAACTTTATCATCAAATCTATCTCTAATCACCCTAGTGCCATGGGCATGTTTTGATCTTTTTGATGATCCAAGAAATTGTTTTATCAAGTATTCCTCTATATTTATCTTGACTCCTTAGGATGTGGTAGTGGATTGACACATTTTGTAAGAGTTACAAAACAAACTCTAGAGGGTTTCTAGAGTTTTAATGTAACTAGGGTTTTTTCTTAAGAGAAAATATTTTACAACATTTATTGTAAACCCTAATTTGTGTGATTCTAATAAATATACTAGAGAATGCAATTCATGATAGATAGTAATTTTTATTCACCCATTTGCATGCTCATAAACCCTAATTTTTTCCTCAAAATTCATGCCAATAATTTGAAATTACTTTGCACAAATTCTCGATAGTTTTTAGCAATAACGAATTGATTTACCTTACACAAATATCTATATGATGTTGGTAGGAAATAGTATTTTATTGCAAGGAAAACTAAAAAAAATGAATATTTGTATTTACCTATTTCCCAAGCGATGTAGGAGCATATCAAGTGAGTGTGCGATCAACATCAAAAAAAAATAATTAGTTTGGTTTTGCTTTGGTTTTTCCTTTCTTTCTCTGTGGGAAATTCCATTTCGTTTGGTGGTCAATTGTAAAAGGTTGAATATGCACGTTTCGTCTTCTAATTAGTTTCTTTGTATTATTAAGTGTCAATTTAATCAAATTCAAAATTCTTATAGGAGCTAAAATGGGAAAAGTCATGATTAAAATTTACAAAAGACCAAAATCAAAAAGGAGCTAAACAGTTATGAAGAGAATGTGAAGAGACATTGTTCAAAATGTGGAGGCAAAATAGAGAATTAAAAAAGTACATTGAGTTGCATGAAGAGTTGCGAGGTAGAATGTGAAGGTGCATTGAAAATCAAGTGATAAAATGCAGATTTGGAGAAGTAGAGGGTGTGGGTAGAATTGAGGATAGAGTGGTTGTGCCAGAGTCGTGAGAGAAGGAATAAGACTTCTGCGCAACCCAAATGACAAAGAGTAGAGTCCACACTACCAAAAAAAGAGGCCATGGTGAGTAATCCAATATAAAAGAGAAAATGTTTGCACAAACCAAGAACTTGATAGACCATGGTAGGATAGTAAAGGGTGATGACATGGGGATTAAAAATATTGTTTATTCTTTGAATTATCAGCATCATCACAAAAGCCATGATGTTGAATAGAGTTAAAAAAAATCTAGGACAAGGTGCGGAAAATCGGGTGCTAACATGTATTAGAAATAGATGCAAGGAGAGATTGAATAGGCCAAAAGGAACTAAGGGAAATGGGAGAAACATATGAGCAACATTATGGAGGAGTTCTCACATAGATTGAAGAGGTTGATGGATCTCATGATTCAATATAAAGGTCGCACATGTTAAGCTATGAAGAGGCTAATTTAGAGGAAAGTGAGTTGAGGGAAAATGATCTCATAAGGGACATATTTAGTGAGGGAAAAGGAAACCACACAAGTAGGATAAGGATATGGCATAATAAAGATATGCCAAACTATTACCTGTATGCACTTGTAATTGATGCATAGTATGAGGGTCATGCTAGTTGAAACCTAAGGGGGGAATGATTAAATTCCATACTAGATAATTAAAAGAAAGTGTTGTGGGAGTAAGAACAAGGGGTGGCATGTAGAATGGAAGCTAAGTACTGCACTGGAAGGCAAGGAAACACATACATGGACAAGGAGGGAAAGATCGAGTGGTAGTGGGTTAATGGTGAAAAATTGTGATGAGAATGTGGAGAACAAGATAGTAGCAGAAAGAAAAATATGGGAGGGCAATGGGTTTGTCCACAAATTGTAAATGCATTTTTTTTTTGTGAAATCATACTGAATAAATATACTTGATTTATTTTCAATTTGAAATGTAAGTTGATTAATGAAGTATTGATTGAAATCAACACATGAAATTGTCAATTTAAAGTTTATCATTTACAGAGTATTTTGTAATCTGAAAAACTTGGGTTGAATTCAAGAGATTTTTTTTCTCTCTTCATCAAATGGTACCAAAGCCAAAGGTTTTGAGCATGTGGACAAAGTTCTAACTATGAGGCAATTCACACCAAGACCTGTGAATGGAGGGGGGAGTGAGAAGAGGTTTTGGGAGCATAAGTAGATCACCGATCATGAGGTAGCTTATGATAGAACTTGTGGATTGAGAAATCACGATTGAGGATCTCAAAATTATCATTGTAGGTGTGTGAATTCTTGAGCGGTTGAGAGCTGGAAAGCACAAGGAAAGTGATGAGGAAGTGGCAAATTATAGCAGATGAAGTGGGATTTTTGTGAGGATCAAGGTATGAAAGTGAGATATATTACACGCTAGGCAATATAGAGGTTACAAGGGTTGATATGTAGCTAATACATTTCATGAGGAGGGCATGGAGAGAAGAAGAGAAAGTATTTGGCCGTGAAGGAGGTCGAGCTATCAGCGATAGATTTTGTTGTAGATTATTTGCAATCTTGAAGGATGATTCTATCACCTAACTCCACCTTTTTGAGCCCATGATCACAAAATTTCTACTCAGTGTGTCTAATGCATGAGCATCTCAGGTGAATGTGCGATCAACATCGAGAAAAAAAAATTGGTTTGGTTTTGCTTTTCTTTCTTCGTGGGTAGTTCCATTTGGTTTGGTGGTCAATTGCAAAAAGTTGAATATGCACATTTTGTCTTCTGATCAATTTATCTATATGATTAAGTGCCAATTTAATCAAATTCAAAATTCTTATAAGAGCTAAAATGGGAAAAGTCATGATTAAAAATAAAAAAGACCAAAATAAAAAATGAGTTGAATAGTTATGAAGAGAATGCAGAGACATTGTTCAAAACGTGGAGGAAGAATAGAGAATAAAAAATGTAGATTGAGTTGCATGAAAGGTTGTGGGGAAAAAAGTGAAGGGGCATAGAAAATCAAGTGATAAAATGTAGATTTGGAGAAGTAGAGCGTCTGTGGTAGAATGGAGGATAGAGTGGTTGTTGATTCATGAGGGAAGGAATAAGACTTCTATGTAGCCCAAATGACAAAGAGTAAAGCCCGCGCTACCGACAAATAGAGGCCATGGTGAGTAAGCTGATATAAAAGAGAAAATGTTTGCACAGACCAAGAACTTGGCAGACTGTGCTAGGATAGTAAAGGGCGATGACATAAGGATTACAAATCGTGTTTATGCTTTGAATTATCTACATCATCATAGAAGCCATGATATTGAATGGAGTTAAAAAAAAATGCAAGTCAAGATGTGGGAAATCGGGTGCTAACATGTATTGGAAATAGACATAAGGAGAGATTGAACATGTTGCAAGGAGCTAAGGGAAGCGGGAGAAACATATGAGCAGGATTAGGGAGGATTTTTACAATAAATTGAGGAGGTTGGAAGATCCTATGATTCAATATAAAGGTCTCACATCTTAAGTTATGAAGAGGACAATTTAGAGGCAAGTGAGTTGAGGGAAACCTGAGGGGGTGCACTGATTAAATTCCAAATTGCAATTAAAAGAAAATGGTGTGGGATTAAGAACAAGGAGTGGCACACAAAATGGAAGCTAAGGACTGCATTGGAAGGTAGGACAATGCATACATGGACAAGGAGAGAAAGATCAAGTGGTAGTGGGTTAATGGTGACAAAATGTGATGAGAGTATGGAGAACAAGATAGTAGTAGAAAGAAGAATATGAGAGGGTGATGGGTTTGTCCATAAATTGTAAATACATTTTTTTTGTGAAACCATACTAAATAAATATACTTGATTTGTTTTCAATTTCGAATATAAGTTGATTAATGAAGTACCACTTGAAATCGACACATAAAAGTGTTGATTTAGAGTTTATCATTTATGAAGTCTTTTGTAATCTGAAATTAGCAACTTGGGTTGAATTTGAGAGTTTTTTTCTCTCTTCATCACCAAGTTTGAATAATAACCCTTTATGAAAATATGGCATGGTCAATCAACGGCTATTGCATCTGCTTAATAGATCACAAAAAGGTATTTAAAATTCTTAGTTGAAGTTGTGATGCATTACACCTATGTGCAACAACCAAGAGATGCCAAGTGTTGAATGGTTGCAGACTTGAACAAACCCATGGAGACGTGGAGGAAGAGTGCATCAACACATTTTTGAGTAGCTTTGAGTGGATGAAATTTTTGATGAACTAAGAAACTACAATAAATATGAAAAATCCACTTGTAAAGAGCTTTTGTCTTTAAGAAAATGTACTATTATAATTTTGGGTAGCTTTTTTCAAATAGAACTTGCAATGTGAAAAGAGCATCCGCTCTAATGAGGTGAACACATGTATTGTGCTATTGGTGACCACATTTTGAGAAGAGCGCAATGACCATGAAATTGCAATGCAAAGGAGAGTTACAACCAAATAAGGGGTTAATAGATGGCATTATCTAGTGGTGCCACGACTTTCATTTGCAATAAAAGACATGAAACTATGATATATTAATTGGACACAACACAATTAGAAGATGACACCTAGTTTGACAATAGGGACCACTTAAGCAAGCACTTAAAAAGTAACTTAAATATTTTTAATGGAACTGTTGGATAATTATCGATAAATGGTCACCAGGGAATGGGTTGATCAATGAATGAACATAAAGGCATTAGACAGTCACTTAAGTTCTTTTGGATGAGCTACAACAAGTCAACGCAAAAATAGAAGAAAAACAACAATGCCATAGGAACACCTTAGGGTTTTAGAATAAACGATATTTGTCCAAAGTTTTTACTAGTTCTATACAACTATCACAATCCAACCAAGTTGTCAAAACTTTCTAAAACCTCGATATATATTTCTAGACTAAAATAAAAAATAAATTTATATACATCATATGTTATTTAATATTATATTATCGAAGTTTTAGTACACATAGCAAGTTATCAAGTCTTAAATTTTACATGGCAGTAATCAATTTTGTTTATTGTTTGAGTAATTTGCAAGTCTAGATATGCATCAGTTTTTAGGGGAAATTTAATAACTATTTCAGATCCTAAAAAGGTTTTCCTAACTTTACCGAAAGTTGATGAAATATTTAGAACCATTGTGACACATAAGACAAATAATACATGTCTTATGCACATTTTCCAATCTAACTCTTTTTCAATAGTTTTAGACTACATTTATTTTGGAAATAAGAAATTCAATTACAATTTTTTTATTTATTTTTAGACTACTTGATAAAAAAATAAATGTTATACTGCATTATTGATACCCAAAACCTAAACAATAATTTTAAACACTTAAATCACCTAAAAAATAATAATTATTTTTTAAACTCAACTTTTCATTTTACAAAATCCTTAAATTAAAATTTGAATTGGTGCTTTCAAAGCCCCCACAAATGCATAATATTCTCCAACTTTTCCTTAAAAAACTCTCTTCAATCTGTTTGGATTAAATAATTAGATACAAAAATGCTTTAAAATCCCCAAAAGTAAGTGAATGTGGAAAGATGGAGTCCTTAGACTTATCCAAAACAGGAAAACAATTGCAATCTATTTGCAATTGACTCAACCTCCCCTTATTAATATAGCAGTTGTAGGTGAAGTAAGGTGGCGCTCTTTCTAATGTCTAATATAAAAGTGTATTTGTTTTTTATTATTTTTATTATAATATGAGAATCAAATTTAATGGCAACTACAACGAAAATGATGTATTATTTTAGTTCTTTCTAGTTGACCATCTAATAGCTCTACATAGAAAAAGAATTTCATTTGATATTTTTATTTGGTATTAGTAAGGGTTGTTAATAGTTAGTTCATATTGTTGTGAAATATTTGGAAATTTGTTTATAATTTATTATTAATGATAATTTAATGTGTTTTTATATATTTGTTATTTTTAATATTTAATGAAAGTTAAATGAATATATTATAAATGTTAAAAAATTATGTGTTGATATTGGATTAAAATATAATATTAAATAGTGTAGTATATTTAGAGTATTGAAGTATATATTTTATTTGGGCAAGGAAAATAGAATTATCAATTTAGCATTTTAAGTTAATTTTATTCAAAGGAATACTTGGCATTCATACACTTCTCTTACATTGCTACAACACACATGCTAAACTAATTAAGTGTATTCTCACTTACAAAGCAATTGTATGGTCAAATAAATATGCATGTTATAATAACTCAAAAGTAAGCTATTTTATATTTTGTCTATAGAAGTTTGTATTTTAAGTGGAAGAGATTATATGGACATGAATTTTTGGTTAGCTAATGAATAATGACTTTCTCTCATTCCATAAGTTATTGTTACATGTGGGAGAAAATATTGGAGCTAACTCTACTATTCCTTCACGTCTCTTTTAAGATTTGGTGCATACATTAAGATTTGTTTGAAATTGTTTTTGGATTAGATTGTGTGATTTTTTTTTTCAACTTTTTGGATCACACTCTATGATCTATCATTAGGAAAATAGAGTGCTTTTAGAGACAAAAAATAGAATACTAGCAGAACAAGATAGCTTAAAAAGAAAGGAGTGAGAAGGAGTATGGTATAGTGAATGAAGCACAAATGATGACAAAAACAAGACAAAAAATTATTTATATTTATATGAGTATTTATACATATATATATATAGAGAGAGAGAGTTTTTATTTTATTCTTCATTTATTTAAATGTGTTTTTGATTTGTTTTCATTTTTCTCTTTTAGGTTGGTGTGAATTTATTTTTTCATTCTCCTAATTTTTTGTCATGTTTTTGTCATCCTTTGTGATTGATCATTCCTTGTACCAAACCCCCTCTCACCCCTTTCTTTTTATGCTATTATGATCTACCACTATTCTATTTTTTGTCTCTAAAAGACTCTGTCTTCCTAATGATGGATTACAAAGTGTGATCCAAGATATTGATATTTTTATCATGTGATCTAATCCAAAAGTAGTTTTAAACAATTATATGCATTGTGGAAATTTGTGGTCTTAAATTAAGTTTTGTTGTAGGTTGAAGGACCTCATCCAAGCATTTAATTTCTTCACATTTTTATTTCTTGTCAATTGTAGTTGTGGAATATGACACCCTTCATCAAAATTATAAAGGGAGGCAAACTATGTAAATTGTCCTTGTAAATGTTAAAATATAAATACATATTATTGGATAAGTTCCTCTAAGACTGTAGATGTAAGACTATTTAATTAATTGTTAATATTATTTCAACTTAAAGTAGATTATTAATAGAATTAAAATTTAAATCTTAGATTTATATTTGAATAAAATATTTGCATAAAATAATATGAAAACTTTAATCTACATTATGAAAACATCTAAATCTAAATTGGTCTTTGTTCAAATTTTAGTTTTATTTTGGAGTTCAAAAAGGTCTTTGATAATCTCATCGAAATCTGAAGTTGTTTCTCCAACTAACATCATTATTGGAATAAATTAAATATTATAAAAATGTCTAATAGTCCAACCAAACAAAGTTCTACAAACCTAGTTTTCAAAACTTTATAAAAAATGGACATATATTTTTGGACCAAAACAAAAAATAAAATTGCTAATAGTGGCATGGTGCATTGGTTAAGTTGTGTTGTTATTCTTGCCATCAAGGTTCAAACCCCATTGGGGTGTTATTGTTGAGAATTTATATCGGGGATGAAGTCCCCCATTTGTGACCTCATCGATTCATAGCTTCGAGTCAAAATTGTTTACCCCTCTTAATAAAAAAACAAAAAATAAAATTTATTTACGTCAAATATTTTAAGAAGTTTTAAAACCTCCATTGAAAATTAAAATCATTATTTTGAAACATTTCAACTAAAAATCTCACACTATGCTAAATTGAAAAGAAATATGAAATGTTACAAAACATTTAGCCATTCATGTTGTTTTCATGTTGCATTCATTACTACAACAATCAAATTGAATTTCCCTATAAAATGTCAATATAAGAAACTAGATATATTATAAATTTAGTACAAAATATATATATTAGATTTTGTCCAATTACAATTGTTCTTATACCAATGAACATAAAAAAATCTCATTCATTTTTTTCACTAATAACATTGGAAACCAAAACCATTGTAGGGTACTTGGTGCCTGTTTAATCCCCAATGCAATTAGTTAATAGGTGCACAAATTAATATAGATAACTTCAACAAACTTGGCATCCAAAATTGAAAGCCCCATTCTTATAGATCAAGTAGATGTTGATAGTAAAAGTTCAGTTTTTGGGAATAGTCCATGAAGATCTGAAAGATGATTTACAAGTCCAAGTTGTTTCCAAGAAACAAGCACTTATCAGAATGCAAGTCAACAATGTCATATAACCTTCAAGGTATCCTTCACATGCATTGATATTTAGTATTAATCTCTCCAAATTTCCAAGTGACAGACTCAACTTTGTTATTTCCCTTGTTTTTTAAGAAAACACTTAGAAACAACAAATAAATACTAGTTCCTATGTAAATGCACTAGAGGAATGTCGATGCACAATTCTTCCATTTGAGGAAAACTTTGTAAAACAATTTGGTCATGGATACACATTAAGTTAGAATTATAACATCTGATTTTTTTTCAATTATTTTACCATTGCAAACCATTTTCAAAAAATTATAGAAAAGGGAATAATTTCTTTCAAAGTCTTGTTAGAATATGAAAGCGAATCAACTCCTTTGAAAAATCCATAAAATCTTAATTACAACCTTAAAACATGCAAAGTTGCAAGATGTTTTTATGATTAACTAGACACAAATTTACATCATATTATATTATTTATATAGAATGACATCAAGATCCCAAAAATTAAATAAAATTGTGTCAACCTCAAAAAATGAGTGCAAGTATTTATTCATTTCTTATCGTTCCCTATATTTATTCTTTAAATTATGTCATATTCTTGTAACATCATAAAATTGTTACACTTGACAATTTCAAACTAATTATATTAATAATTTATTTTTTGGGATTAGATTAGGAAAATAAATTAAAATCCCTTATTTCCTAAGAAATTTGGGCCAAAAACACTTGGGCAAGGGAAAGGGTGCTCTTGACCTAAAGGTGACCTAATTCAATATTTAATATTTTGATATCGACCCTTGGTGATTTAAAAAGGATCCCAAGTTGGACTATAATAAAAAAGATCAATTGGGATGCATATAAAAACAAGTTTCCATCTCATTTGAAAATTAGGAATGGATATTACGAAGAAGGCACTATTATGATCAATCGTGCTCATATTGTTAAGATATATATGATTTATTCTTTACATGCTAGATACAAAAATATATTATGTTCTATGTACTAACCTCTTGTAGGTATTCAAGCAATTCAAGCATCCATTAAATAACCTTTGGTGATAATTTATGTTGTGGACATCACTTTGACAGAGATTTCATACCTAAGATAACATTATCCATCTTCATTTGTCATTATAATTAATTATTGTTTATTTGGACTTTGTCTGGCCTAGGGTACTCCCTCTTTATCATCATCATTTGTTGTTCGTGGAGGTGGAAACATCAAAATGGGTGTTAAATTAGACAAGCCCCTATACAACACAACTTTCCCCCCTCCTTTTATGTGTGTAGGTCAGATCCAAAAGTTTTTTCAACAGATAGCTACAAGAAAACACATAACAGACTATAACCTATCATCTGAAGTTTTCAAACCCTAAAAAGTAGCATCTTTGGTCAAGGGTGCCCTCACCCTTGACCCTTAAATCAAGCTCAAATTTTAAGTACAGGTTCCTCTCTATCACTGATTTCCAAATCTATATTTGTTCCATTAATTTTCAATTTCATTTATGTGATAAATTACATTTTCAAATCTACAGTTTATGTCAAATATTCTTATCAAAATACACATTAAATTTCTTATATTTGCAACTCAAAATAACCAAGGCCTAGAAAATTGTCTCTCCTATGAAGTAGTTAGCCAATCATTAAATCCTAGTTGGTTTGTGCTTGAATGTGGAGACAAAGAAGAGAATTGATCCTAGTTAATCTACTAGTTAGGTCTAGGATTACATTTCTTACTCTACATTTTGGTGAACCCAACATTTCTTACACTTGTAATTTTCTAATCTACTTAGCATAAAGTCTGAAAATTGATCTAAAACCTAAGTTATTTGAATTTCTTGTTATTGATTTGCATTTGTTTCATTTTTAAAATTAAGCATTTGTGCTCTTTGTTCATTAAACACCTTGGTGAATTTAATTTAGATCAAAATTGAAAAAAATATTTAGCTTTAATTGCATCATTTAAGATCTTATTTTCTTTGTTTATGGTATTGGATGGTCCTATTTTAGTTTCACCTCTATTTATAAGATCTTGAATGTAATATTTTAATTTCATGACTTTTCTTATGGTATGACCTTTTATTTAATGGTACTCAGAATATTCGTTTTTCTTATACTAGGAGGATTTGGGTTGAATGTCATCAAAGGGTTTTGTGAGTGCAAAGGAAACCATGTTATCTTTTCCTGATCGATGAAAGACTACATCGATAGATTCTCATAAGGGTGTGAATTGTATCCTTTATGTCTTGAGTTTAGGGCATGTAGATCTAGAATGGTGATGGATGAAGGCTATTGGATATGTTGGACATGTTTTGATTCAATGACACCATCTCCAACCAAATTCTCATTTTTTCTAAAGAATTTGGGTTTTTTGGTGGGCTTAATTTATGGCTAGTTTTTCTTCATTAGTTTATGTTTTTATCATTTTAATATGTCAAAGTTTCACATACATTCTTAATACTTTATACATATTTTATACCTTGCATGCACTTTAAACCAGATTTTAGTATGTGGAAATGCAAATATGATATGTTGACATTTGTATGTATGAATGTATGAATTTTCATGAGATTCGGTATGATTCTATGCTTAAATTATGATTGTTAATGATGTGTATGCCTTAGGTATAAAACAAACTTCTTGCAACTAGAAGAACTATAACCCACAACAACAAGATTTCCAGCCCATAGCATAAGGACCGCAGGCAATGGCAAGGAAAGATCAAAATGTTAAAGCATGATAATTCTAGAGAAGAACGAAGGTGACCATTGAATGATCAACTAAGTCACCACAAGCACATTCCTATCCACCAAATAAGATGACTAGAAGAATAAGTATGTTATGAGAAGGTTAACCCATGACATGACATTCCCCATGAATCACATCTCTATCATGGTGGTTAACCATTAGGGTAGAGTTTCATTTTAATTTATCTTCTACTTTTCAATTATGGTTTTTTGTTATAAAGACTAAGTCCTCTCCCTATCTTTGAGGGAGAGTGGACGAATACATTATGGTTTGATTTTTAGTCCTAGAATGAATAAGAATCCTCACAGACCCTATATGGTGGGATTTATTGTGAGGAGTGAATCTAGTTAGTTATCCAAATAGCTTTTTCTAATTTCCAATTGATAGTTGATCTTGTTGTTAGTTTTTGTTATCAATTGAATAATAGATATGTATTGCAGAATGAGTAATCTTTAGTAGATTCTTGTCAGTGTTTAGAATTTTCATGCAATAAAGGAGTTACTTCAATATTATGGTTTGTTGATTAAGTAGTAAGTGTTGATATTTGTTGTTGAAGCAACAACTCAAACAAGGGCCACTTGAGGTATTTCTATCCACTCTATTTCCTATCATTAGATTAATTCATGCATTGTTGAGTTTAGTTAAGATAGTTTCCAATTTCATGCATGTGGAATTCATGAATATAATTTTGTAATTGAATTAGATTTTATAGATTAATGTGTATTTCATACTCGAGGAGTTATTAGTTATAGTTTAGTCTTAGAATTTAATAGCCATAGTCTTAAGTGATAAGCACCTATAACATAAGCAACAACTTAAGTTTATTCGCCTATTTTGTAAGTTAAACACATTCATTTCCTTTTCTAGATTTTACAAAAAAAAATTACATGTGTAATCACCTATACTCATTGATAGAGGGCATGTTAGAATCCATAAATGTATATATAGTGCCAACACTATCAAAATCTTATGAAGTCCTGGTTGATAATTAAATGAAGCCTCTCATGGAAGTTGAACTATTCAGTTAGGAAGTCATCCTCTAAATTATGTGTCTACCTATAGCACCAAGTTAATCAAACATTAGAGAAGCCCTAAATTTTTCATTACAAAAATTTGATTTATCATTTTGGTTTTGATCCTTTGGATGTAGTTTTATAGCCTATTTATCAATGAGGACCTTTTTTATTTGGATTCCTCTTTCAATGAGATTATAAAAATAAGTTGCACATTGGACTTGTAAATAAAATACCAGTTCTAGATTGAGATTTCTAACAAAGATGTGTACATAGATTTTTTTATATTATTGGCCATTAAAATTGACTAGTCAAGGCTCTCCAACTTTGAAGGAATGATGAAAATATTTCCCCTATTTTTTTGGTCTTACATTGGTCCATCATAGTTAGCACATGTTTCATACTTTTTAAAAATTGTTTGAATTGTTTTGATAGGTCTTCAACATATGTGATGGACCCCTTAGGTTGGTGCAAGAACCATTTGAGTGCTTTCTCAACTAGGCCACGAGGGAGTAATAATAGTAGGTGTTGGTTTTTTTTCCAGCAAAACCTTGAATTCCTCTAAAGGGTATCCAACCCTTATGCTCAAGAACATTCAAATTTAGTGGCCAACAAATGAACAAGGATTTTAAGGTTCTTATTCCTACTCTTCGGGCTCTGTGAGACCCAGGAGGGTAATCCTTATTGTGCTCAAGTGATATTTATCTAATTGAGAACACATATATACATAGATCAATTCCTCTTAAATGCATATAAATGCAATTCACTAAAGATTTGGCAGACCCTTGAGAAAATTACCATCTATTTGCTAGGAATTAAGTGATACTTCAAATGCATACAACATATTTGAAATATTTTTAATGATTTTCATTCTCACCCTGAATCCCCAGCTAGGTGCATTACCAGCTCATTTATCCTTAAAATAAACTAATGAATAGACCGGTATTTCATATATTGGGAAAAGGAATCAAATTTGTAACAACCAGTCATATATTGGCCATTCTACTTAGAACTTGGTGGACTATTATCATAATACTTTGTAATATGGCAACCCATAGTGTCTAAAATGTAACTTCTTACCAAATCAGGTATACTCATCCTCACAAACCTATGAATCCATTCAAGCGTCTAGTCAATTCTTTGAATTGAAACAAAAATGGAAACATACATCAATTAAAGCAACTGAAGATAAACAAAAAGACCATTGATAATTTCATTTATAATTTGCAAGAGAATTACATAAGAGAGTATACGTTTCAAAACTAAAATTATCTTCCATATCTATGGCTTCTATAAAACTATTTTAAGATCATTACATACATGACTCATACCCTGGACTTCCTACAGTTCTATTCATTAGTGTTTCTTTACAATATGCTTATTTTTTGAGCTTCGCTATTCACCTAGACCATTATGAGACTCAAAATTTGAACCCCCTATAATGAGCCTTGAAATCCCTTTTATAGAACAAGGGAGCAACAAGCATCCGACTCAATTACAGTTACATTGCATTTCAAAATTAATTTCATCTGCATTTGAAATATTCCCCAATAGTTGTATGTAATCATTTGCAATACAAGGGAAAACAAAACTTTACACCATTTTCTGAAGAAGAACTAGCCTATATTTCCAAAAGCACCATTAATTGTTGTCTAGCCTTCACATTCCACGTCCATAAACAAATTCCTCATGATACCGGCCAAAAAGCACCCAAGTTAGCACAAAGGACAAAAACCCACATATACAAAGAGCCAAAAAATTTACCATGACAATATTATCACCAAACACAAAAAACAAGACCCAGACACCATCCAACTCAATCAAAACCAGAAAACACGCACCCACTTTGTTTCCTCACAGAGGCCAAAGAAGCCACCACTCCTTTATCAATGTCCTTGCCAACAGCAAAATAAGTACACCCACTTGGTGTCCCTACTGAAATTGGGGAAACTGCCACCACCTCTTCATCTGAGTTTGCTAATTTAGTCAAGGCCATGAGATACTAGTGGTAACTTGAATCAATCTCAGTCTCACTATCTGAGGGATCACTTGAGACTTCAATGAGAGAATGATGCTTGCCCAGATAAGCTCTAATTTGTTCTTCTTCACTGCTTCCCTCTTAGGCTTATCAGACTTCTTTTATTTAGGCTCAGTCTCTCCTCCTAAGACAACTCGACTCCTCAACTGATAGTTTCTCTTCACACTAACCTGCACTAATTTCTTTCCACGAGCACCCTTCTTACCCTTCTCCTTTGGAGTTAACATAACTCTAGTTGTGCTTTGCTTGTTCTTTGGAACGTCATCATGTGACTCCTATAGGTTAAGTCTTTTGGACCTTCATACTGGGGAAGCAGGAACAATGGACTTACTCATTTTCACTGAAAATAAGCTGAGAGCTATAAGAATTCACAATTGTAGACTGGAACAATCACCACTCTCCTCATGAACTTAAAAATTTCAACTTTTGATCTTGCAATGGTGAAAAAATAAAGGCTATTAACTCTCATTTATCAAGAAAATTGAGCATATTGATCATCAATGCTCAGTGAAAGCCAAAACAAGTGGGCTGACGATCAACTATTGGATTTTGCATCACTACCATTAATCACCCAGGTGCATTAGAACATGTGTATCATCTTCAATGATGATAGAAGAGTAATCATTCACACGCATGAGGAATGAATTTGATTAATCTTGTAGGCATCTTCTGTCATTAATGCTCGCTCGTACAAAGCAAAATGGTTATCATGCTCATATCTCTAGTTTTCAAATAATGGTCGTTGATCTCTGAATGAAGTGGCGCGTCAGATGACTCAGATTGAGTCAATCACATTTGAAATTCCACCACTATTGCTTTCCAATTCCCAACCAATGACATTCTACCAACTAGACGCCAACACATCAATCCATGGGCTCCACCATTCATCACCAAGTGAAAGAGGAGCTCCACGTGTCACAAGCCCACAAACCCTATGGCTTTAAATAAAGCACTATTTTATTCATGTGGGGTTGGTGGGAGCTGCTGAGATCACCTCCAATACTCCATCACGGTTGTTGATTTGAAGCTTCTCAGCATCGCGCATGATAATGGGGACCGAGAGCCACACCTACAAAGGGACACATGTCAGCTGCCCGCTAACCCTACAACCTTAATTAAAGCATTATTTTAATCACGTGGGGTTGGAGGTAAACGGTCCAAATTAAATCTGATGATCCAATGGTGGGTAATCTACATGTGCACAAATGTTAGTCTTAAAGATTGGGCCATGACTAGGTTGATGAAACTTAACCCTCGGGAAGTACTTAATACATAAGTCTTTAGACATGAAATGTTTAGCCCACCTATGGAAAAATTAAAACAATAAACTTGCAGATAGTGATCGACAGACTTAGACAAAAGGGGCCGGTGAGAATATGCATTCAATGGCCTAAGTCATGACTTAAGTGACCGATGACCGAGAGTAACAAGTCAATGCAGAAATAGAACTCCTAGGGGTTTATGTTAGTGCAAATTTAACATGAGGTTTTTTAGACCAAAACCCTAGCTCTACCCTTGGACACATAGGTTCAAAATTATGACAAAGCAAGAGCCAAATTAATATTTTGCAAAAAATTTAGAAGCTCTACCAGTAGGTATACATCGTCATGTGTCACTTCTTGGATAGCCATGATAATTATTTTATATGTTCCTTAGGATCTCCATTCCTCTTGTATTTATCATACTTATAAATTTTAAAAGAGGTGGGGGTGGGATTTGTAATATGGACCAATAAAAGGTTATGGACATAACTCTACAAAGGTATATGATTTCTTATGAGTTTCTCCTTGGATTCATTTGAGGGAATCATTCATGAATTTCCATTATTGATAGAAATATGAGCTAGGTGGTAGTGGAGGTGGATAAGTGGATCGATGATGTTACAAGTTGTAGTTCTTGGGAGGAGTGGAATATTAGTGTCGATTGATGTTACCTAAGGAGCTAAGATTGGTCTTAGGTGGGTTTCCTATATTTAGAATGGTTATATTATAAGTGGAGACATGGGAGGTATTTTGATTAGTGATGGGAATGGAGATAAACTCCATAAGGGAAGTGTGGTGTTTAATTCCAAGTTGGGTTTCTATTTTGGTATGCCTTGACTAGTGGATGGGGGATTTTGAAACTTGTTGTGATAGGATATGTGTATCTTATGTGGGGAAATTTCTTAATATAGGGGCTTACCCATATGCAGAGGAATTATTTGTCTTAAGAGGGAGTGTTATGACCTAAATAAAGGCCGGTGTGGTCATGAATGGAGTGAAGATTATTATGGGTTGTGGTTGGAAGTTTCTCATGGGAATGGTCATGATCCAAGGGGTTAACAAACACTATATGATCGAGATGGGGTAGATCATAAATATGAGGTAATTTGGCCCCTAATTCAATGAATTACCTAAGGATTGCATTTTTTTTATTTCAATAAACCTCTCAATGAGATCATATCATTGTTTAGAACTAAGGAGGAAATTAGGATCGATAGTATTCAATTTTATTGGGATTATCATCATTAATTTTACTACCATCATGTTGGGGTTGAGAAGGTTTTCCTAGGAAGTGAAATTGTTCTATGAGGGATTGATTATGGAAGAGATTTTCTTCAAGCATGTCATGTCTAGTGGTTCACATTGTGTTGATATCCATTAGCCTTGGTTTAAGATTTAATGTGGTAGGTGATGGGTATGGAGGACTTGAAGGAATTGGACTTGTACGAAATGACTGACAAAGGGGAAATATTATGAACTCAAAATATTGGACTTGTGATGATTACATCAAAAAGGATAATCAATTCCTAAATGTGTGATGAATTTAGGCGATCTTTTGGATAATGTTGAAACAACTTGTATATTAAATTTGGATGGATAGGATGATTTCAAATAGATGATTAGGTGGAATATGTGGATTGATTTTCTAAGCTTGGATTAAGGTATATGTTACACTTTTTGATCTTGAGTATTATTTAATTTGAATTGGATTTTGTAATCTATAGACATGTGTAGAATTATAAGGTTTGTCTTATGAGCCTTAGGATAGATTAAAGGTCCCAAATGATAGATTATGTGATTATTTAATTAAAATAGATTCAAAGGTGACATTTTAAATTCATCTAAGGATTGCTTATGAGGATGATAGGATTTTGTATTATGAAGATGTATATGGAGGATGGTGATGACAATGATCAAGGACAACCAAAGGTTTTCAAATTTTTGGATCTAATTTGAGGATGGCTAAGGTTTTGAATCAATTTAAAAAATGGATAAGTGAGTGAAAAAGGAGTGAACCCTTTGAACCCAAGGGTTGTGGGATAATGATTTGGAAAATGGAGGTCTATTTGGATTTAGATAATGGATATAAGACCAAGGCTTCAAGGTTATGATTAAAATGGATAGTTTTTGATGGACTAAGGTTTTGGTTTGGATGAGGTATTTAGGAAAAAATTTCTATGGATTAGACTAATAAGATGATTCTAAATAGAAACAAAAGGATAATGGGTAGGTGTTATGGAGGGTAATGGTTTATGGATTTTTAGGCCATGTATTTTAGAATGGAATTTTAACTTTCTGGAATAAGACAAGTTGAAATGAATTTTCACACTAAGGTTGTGGATGATGGTTATCATAAACTTGGTTTCAATTTTTTATTCAAGGAATGCCAATTTAGATTTTATTTTCAAATAAATAAAAAAGGTTTTCAAAAAATAGACTTGCTTGACTTGGTATGAAGGTTTACAAACAAGAATTTAGTATGTACAACACCCAATTAAGAAGATATACCAAAATCCTAAATTATTCAATAGACGTGTATCAATCCTTTTGGACCCATAAATATATTATATGTTGAGTGATGGATAGCTAGGGAATGTAAGGTCATGTACCACCTATCCACTACTTACCTTGGAGGATAAAACCTTACCCAAAGCTAGCTCTATCCTACCACTCTAAAATTATGATGTGAGTAACTTCAGACCTAACTAGTATCCAATGCACCATAAATAAGGATGGATAATGGTCTAGAACTAGGCTACATAAGGTTATTAAGGTATCCTCAAAATACCACAAGGGTACATGAGGCTTAATCCATGTATATGAAATTAAAAATTTCAATATCTTGAAGGAGAGGATAACCCACTCTTTTTCAATGTGAATAAGGTATTTTAAACATGTTAAGTTTCCCTAGGTCCTAGGAATATTTGTGGAAGTCTTAGTTATCAATGGAATCCTATCTTATCTTATGCCATTTACTTCTTGTGTCCTAATTCATTTAATATTTGTAATGTTACGTTGTTTCATGTTATATGATTAAGACACATGTTGTGATCTTGTCTAATCCTATCTTCCACCTTGTCTATATAAGAAAGGCTCTTGCATATTGTTGTTATCATCATATCAATAAAGCTATTTTATTTATATACTCTCTTGTAGAAGGTTAAATTTTGTTTTATAGATGATCTTGGGGTGTGCAAGATAATTTTGAGCTCCTACATGGTATCAAAGCTCCTAATATTCAAACCCTTCTGTAGATGCTAAAATCTGCAAATGGTTAGTTTAAAACAAAACAACATTTTAACATCCCTATGAAATAATGAAACATGTCAATCATGCAATAAAATGGAACAATAGAAACTAAAGAAAGCATATAAAGACATGATCCAACTCTATCTCATAGTGGATTGGTGTCACATGTGCTAGTGACCCTTTCCCAATCCTTGATCAAAGCTCAAGATGATAAAAATGCTATGAAGATGGTGGAGTGATGAGCAAGATGAGCTCTCAAATTAAGAGAGTAACCTTGCATAAAAGTTGTGGAGGATTTGCTTGAGGATGAAGCCTGTATTTAAAGATTTTCAAAATGCTAAGTGTTGAAGAGGGACCAATGTGGGATCAAAAACAAGCCAATGAGTTGAGGACACTTGTCATCATGTGAGTGGTCAATGGTTGTGCAAGATTTGGGAAGAGTGCCCAAGAGGGGGAAATTTTGAATTCAAATTTGCCATAAATTTTGAGAGGGGGACAAGAAAGAAGAGCAATAAATGCCATGTTTGACTTGTCATGTTGAGAGAAAATGAGGTTTTAATAAATCAATAAAATTGATTTATTGTGCAAGTGGCTAGATCTAGATAATGCAAGTGGGATGGGATTAGCATTAGATTAGGATTAGATGATGATTATGCTGATTAATGCTGATTAGGTGAGTTGACATTTTGGACTTTGATAATTGATTTATTTAAATCAGAAAATGATGGAATATGAAAATGAAGTCCTGATTTATTTAATTAAATGGATGATGCAAGATGAAGGTTGAATGATAATGTTTATTTGATAAATGAGATTATTTAATGAATGGATTAAAGGTGATAAATGGATCTAACGCAACATCTAGTTCAGTTGATGAATGGACTTGATCAAATGCAGAATGTAAATTTTGCATGTCTACACCTTCATATATAAGAGTGATTTTTATCCATGAGCTATTGCTAGATTGAAAATATTGGTGGATCTTGAAAATTTGAGTATGATCTTCTCTCACATCATACGATGACCTAGAGAATCAGAAAAACTTGATTTAAGTACCATATTTTGGAGTTTTCTCTTTGGTCCTTTATATTTCAAGTTCATTTTAGAGCTTGTTCATGAAAATTTGAGCTCACCATTGAGTTCAAGGAGACCAAGAAAGTAAAATTTCCTTCTTTTTCAAATTAGACATGTGCGACTAGATCTATGAGGGTTTGAAGTTGGAAAGTGGTTTTCAAATTTGGTAGGTAGCTACAATTTTGGAGTATCTTGGGTCAAAATAGACCCTACTATCACATATTGAAGGCCCAAAAGCCCTAAGAGCAACTATCAAATCATTAAAATTGAAAAAAAATTCCCCAAGCCCTTAGAGTATTTTTCAATCCCCCATCATTATATTTGTTCATATAATTGTTTAAAATTTGTGTCATACTGACCCATCAATGGGAACCAACTATTGTAGTCGATATGGAATCAACATATTCCTTTAGAATCTTTGGTGACATACTTTACAATTTTTTTCTTTTTGTCAGTGATGTAATCTATCTCCTAATCCATTTTTCTTGATCCAAGATTTTGATCCATGAAACCTCTGACTAAAGTTTCTCTAGACACAATTGTGAGGCTCGTTTCACCCACATAATCTCCTATTAAAACTTGATCATCAAAAAAACTCAAAGTGAAGCAATAACCTATAAAATCAAGTTAGCAATAAACCAATACAATTTATAAAAAAAAAACAATAGATTTAGGCAAGGGATAAATTTTTAAATAGAGTCACTAGAATGTAGGCAACAATTTAAAATTTGAAAGTAACAACAAATGTAATAAAAAAATGTCCATTTTTAAAATTAAAAAACATCAGATAGAGCATACAAATGAAATTTAAACAAAGAAAATAACAAGAATGTTACCACAAAAATCTATTGCATGCATGATTTGGGTTGTGGATGCTCTTGTGCATAACATACCTATTTTGATAGCATGTAGTTAGCATAAAGTGGATGGATGAAATGCATAGGATGGTGTGCCAATTTATAGATTTTTGGGAGGGATGATGGACGATGGAGAATGAATGAGAAGAATTTCCTAGGATTGAGGAGAGGATGAAGGGTTGTGATCGAGTTTTTTTAAAATGAAGGGATATGATTGTATTTACTAAAAATAGAAAGTTATTGTAACCATAGGAATGTGGGGGAGAAGTATATTTAGGGGATCCTTTATTCTTGTATTTTGGTGGGGAGAATATAGCATCAATTAAATAATTAATTTATTTTAGCTATGTGAGGTGGAAAATAGGATGGTTAAATAATACTTATTTTAATTATTTGTGAGAGCGAAATCAACTAATTAGGTGGGGTACATTAGGTGAAGTAGGATTAACTAAATAATTTAATTATTTAGTTAAGGTTGTACTAGGATAAATTTAGGTGTATAAAGGAACAAATTAGATAAAATAATGGGGATAATATGGTTGCATGTGTTGAAAACCTTCAATTTCATCTCAATCAATATGGGATAAATTGAATGACTGGTTTGGTACAAGTCAATAATTTTGTGCTCTCCAATTATATGTTGAATCGTTGAAATTGTCCTCTTACACCTTTCCTTCGATTGAAGACTTCTTAGTTAAGTTTAAATCTATGCTTTCACACTTACAAGGTTGTGGTGAAGGAAAATTAGATAAAGAATGTGTATTCTTGATCCTGTCTAAGTTGAAAGGCCCTTTTCATGTCTTCTCTTCTACCTTTTACCCTACAATTGATGCTCTTAATTTTGAGTTTAAGATGCCTACTTTTGAGTAATTTTTTGATGTACTATGATCTAGAGCAATCTAATCTAGTCTCCATTGAAATAATAACCCCCTCTAAAAGTCAATTATTAATGACATAAAAATCTAAGGGTAAAGGAAATAAATCTTCAAAATCTAAGGCATAATTTATTTCATCAAGTGAGAATCCCTTCAAAAAGAATAACAATTCTAATAAGAAAGCCACTACCTCTTCTAATTCAAGTGAGCACGTCCCTCTAAGATAGTAAAAAAATAGAGATCCGTGTTATTTTTGTGGAATAGCAAGTCATGGTATAACACATTATTTTTAAAGTGGAAGCCTTGGAAGAGGTCATGCAAAAACATAATATTAACATCCAAATCTAGCAAAGTTCAAGCACTTACAACAAAAGATATGGATTCATCCACAAAGAGTTGGACATTTGACTCAAGAGCCTCTCATCACATCATTGCCAACTCACATGATCAAATTGAGTCTCTTTGCAATAGTTCTACTTCTTAACTTATAGTGGGTAAATCTACATAGATTTTATTTTGTGGTCAGGTACTATATGATTGATAGATGGTTACACTAAGGATATACTCTATATTCGTGATATTTCTATCAATATTCTCTTTGTATAGCATATTCTTAATATTAGGGATGGGAATATAATTGAGTTCTCCCTACATGATGTAATTATGAGAGAAATAAAGTACCTTGAGTAAATTTTTTCTTCAAGCAAAGTTGATCATGGGTCTATATTGTACATGTTTCAAGGTTTTGAGTCACCTTGTGGATCATCAAAACTTGGCCACATAGATTCTTTGAGAAAAATTTGGCATGAGAGGTTTGGACACCTGAATTAGAGGTATCTTCAAAAATTGAGTACACAAAATATGGTACTTGGTATTCCTAAGGTTTCATGCATAAATGGAGTTTGTCAAGTTTGTGTCCTTGGAAAACATCATGAGGAATTATTTCCTAAGAGTAAATTGGTTCATTGTCCTCTAACTTTGCTTGATTTGATACATAGTGATATCATGTCATTTCCAACTCCCTCATTTTTTGGAGCCAAGTATGTCCTCATCTTTATTGATTATTTCTCTCATTGTACATGGTTGTACTTTCTTAAGTACAAGAGTTATTTCTTCACCACTTTCAAGATATTTAGGGTGTTCATAGAAAATTAATTTGATTCTTCGATGAACAAAAATACATATAGATAATGAGGATAAAAATGTGATTTGGGACTTTTAAGATTATTGCATTAAACATGACATGCATAATCAATATTCAATACCCTACACTCCTCAACAGAATGGTGTTGCTAAGAGAAAGAACATATCACTAAGGGAGATGAAAATTTGTATTTTTTTATAGTCACAATCTATGGCCCCATTCTTTTGGGTTGAAGCAGTTAAATGTGTCAATTATATTCAAAACCACACTCTCCACATGATAGTTTTAAATATCACTATAGAGGAGGATTGGACCAATATCAAGCTTGATATCTTCTTTAAGGTATTTGGTAATATGCTTGGGCATTCATATGGGATAGTTAGCGTAAGGTAGAGAAGAGTCAACCATTTTTTTTGTTGGATAGTATAAGGATGTGAAAGCTTATTGATTGTGTGGAAACAAAAAAAGTATGCCTTTTCCTTGCCTAATTTGGGAATAATTAATGATATTTGGTAATATGCTTGGGCATTCATATGGGATAGTTAGCGTAAGGTAGAGAAGAGTCAACCATTTTTTTTGTTGGATAGTATAAGGATGTGAAAGCTTATTGATTGTGTGGAAACAAAAAAAGTATGCCTTTTCCTTGCCTAATTTGGGAATAATTAATGATAAATTGGACTTGATATCACCTTGATCTAGTGTTGTGATGAGTTTTACACATCCACATTAGTTCGTAGGCCCTTTTAAAAAATTGGGTTTTAAGTTCAAATTTCATGTATGTCGGCCTTTGGGATCTAATACATGATATATTAGATGTATTTCCTATATAAATGAGCTTTGAAACCATTATTGCATAGGGCCTACATGATATCAATTCAAGCACTCAAGAGTTAAGCATTCCAAGGCTTCACAAGATTTTTAGGAGAGTTTGCAAGATCACTTCTAAGGAATTCAAGAGTAGATTTCTTCATCGATTGTTGCAACAATTAAAGATATACCATCATGTCAAGGATATAAAGCATCAAGCATGTTATTGAGCTAGTGTTGTGATGTAGCATTGAAGATCCAAGATCAAGCATTGTTCTACACCTATTGTTAAGATCACGATCTACATCCTTCATGGCCATTTCATGTTGAGTTGCAAATTTACAAGAAATAATTTACAAGAAATCATTCAAGGTATCATTGTCCATGATTCATGTTCTTTGGTTCATGTTTCATGCCTTCATTTCATTATCTCATCATTTGGTTTAATTACCTACAAGGGGTTTGACTAAGGCAAACCCCTATTCACTAACAATCAACAAGTTTTCTCCTCTTTACATTTGTGATTGTAGATCTAGGTGTCTTGGAGCTTGAAGATCACTTGAATATTAGGTTATAAGCTTGAAGGAAGCTGTTGGAGTTGCATCTTCATAGAAAGGTCACCTACAACCCTGAAATCAGGGTTTTGGATCTAGAAATCAAATGGAACAAAAAGAGAAAACATTGAAGACCAGATTTAGACTTTAAAGATCTAGAAAACCCTAACTGGACTCATACGCCAGTCCTGGCATATGAGTCCTGGTTTAGGTCATTTTTCAAAT
Organism: Sequoia sempervirens; assembly: GCA_007258455.2. NCBI lineage: Eukaryota > Viridiplantae > Streptophyta > Pinopsida > Cupressales > Cupressaceae > Sequoia > Sequoia sempervirens. The sequence goes on along the minus strand of VDFB02047230.1, from coordinate 433,472,769 downwards.
TTTTGCAGTTTCAAATACCCTTTTTCCAGAAACCTATTCCTGTGCAGAAACCCTGATCTGGGACTGATTCACCTAGACTGGCATATGAGTCCCAATAGGCCTAAATTTTAGGATTTGTAGCATTTCTAGTCTTCGTTCAAGCCTCTACAAGTTTCCAGGTGCACACATTTCATCTTGCAACTTTCTATTTTATTTTACATACATTTCTAGGTCATTTAGTGAAGCATTGCATCATATTAGGGTTTAACATTACATCTTGCATTTGATTTGTCTTTCCAAGCCCTAGCTTGGTGGTGAACCCCTCTTTAATCATTAAATATACCCTAGGATACCCTATTGCTAAATCTCTTACCCCTTTGCATTGAGATCTCTAGGGCATCCTTGAATGTGGAGTATAGAAAGCTTGTTGACCTAGGTCCTAAAACCCTAGTGGAGACAATTTTCTATCCTACAGATTATTTGATCTGACCACTAGAAATGTCTACTTAAATGGTAATATGTCTAATATGACGAGTCATTCACATAGATGGATCCTCCATCCACCCCTTCATCACTATCTACTCTACATTCTTCATCACATGAGGATACATTAGCACTTGATGGTACTTCAAATGATGGTATTATTCTTCCACCACAACCTTCACCGCCACCTCCACCTCCTCCTACTCATATTTTGTATAAATAGGCTTGTAATACTATTAAGGAGGCTAGATCTTTAGTTGGTGATCCTATGAGTTCTTGTTGCACTCACTCATAGACTTCCAATTAGTCTTTTGAGTCATGTTAAATATCTATTGATTTGTAAATTTTTCATTGGCTTTCACTATTTCATAGTGGGTTGTTCTATAGTAAAAAAGCATTCTTCTTTGATGAAGAATAATGCATGGGATTTGGTTACTCTTCCTAAGGAAAGAAAGATGGTTTGGTGCAAGTGGGTGTATTGCATGAAGTATGTAGTCAATGGTTCTATTAAAAGGTACAAGACTTATCTTGTAGCTAAGGGTTTCTCATAGGTTGAGGGCATTAACCACTCTGAGACCTTTGCCCCTATAGCCGAGATGGATTTGTATGCCTTATCCTTTCTATTATTGCATCTTAGAGATGGTTGGATTTTAAGATGGATGTGACGAGTGCTTTCTTACACAATAATATTCACGAGGAGATCTACATGGAGCAACCTCTAAGATTTTTTCAAGACTCTTTACTAGTTTGTAGGTTTTAACATTCATTATATGGTCTCAAACAAGCCACTCGATCTTATGAGAAGATTGATTTTTTATTACTTGCTTTTGGTTTCACTTGACACCACTCAAATCACACATCATATATTGAGAGATAAGGATGCAAGATTTTGATACGAATATTACATATAGATGGTTTGATTCACTCTTAGCTCATCATCCATGCATAGGATATTAAACACACTTTGATGGAGAACTTTAACATGACTAATCTTGAGCTTCTACACTATTTATTGGTCTTCAATTCTTATAGTCTATTGAGGGGATCTCCATATACTAATAAAAGTATTCCATTGGTTCACTTCATCAATTTAGTATGGTTGATTGTAAGCCTATTCTCATATTATTTCAATTTGGTGTCACTTTGATTGCCACTTGCATCACACCTAGCACACTAATGCTACTTTGTATAGACTATTAGTTGGCAAGATTTTGTGTTAGAACCACACTTGTCCTAATATCACCTTAATGGTTGGGCTTGTCTCCCACTTTTCTCATGATCCTCAACATTTTGATTTCTCTTTAAGTATCACTGAAGGGTGGTGTTAATGTAAAAAGAGGTTTTACATAATTATTTCACGTCTACTTAGTTGTCATATTCACACTAATGGTTATGCTCACTTAAAGCCACCTTTTATCTCACCTCATGAGTTCACTACATGTATCCTCACACTTGTCTCAATTGTGTCCAAATGTGTCACCATTTTTAGACGAATCATAAGTTTTCTATTCCTACCTTCCTTCTTCGCCTTGTCCTACATACACAAGAAACATGTTGTATTTATTCATTTACTTTATATGATAGTGTTGGCATATTATTGTGCACATCCATCTTAAAAAAATGTTTGATCCTATATTCATCATTTTATCTTTCCGAACACTTCTTTTGTGTGTATTCATATAATTAACCTAAATTAATCTAAAATAGATTATGTTTGCTTACAATGAGTTAATTGTAAGATACACCTTTTATTTTTATTTTTTATTAATACTTTTGTGAATAAATAAATCGGTCTATGTTGCCATGTGATTGTCCGACAACAATACCGCCGTGGAATCAAAACATTGATGTAAAATTAATCGTGCACCGAACATTTGTCCCTCAATATTCAATGAACCAAGCGATAAATTTTTTTTTAAAAAGTTTTATTTGGGGAAACACCATTCACGTTGCAGCTCTTTCATTTAATTTGGTGGAAGAGAAGTAAGTTAAATACATATCTAATTGTTTTTTTTTTAATTTTGGTATTTAAATCAAAGAGTCTTTTTTATCTTTTTTATATAAATGAATGTTCATTTAATATATTATTCGGTTCATGATATTATATTTCTTCCTTTTAAGATTTTATACAATCATTTTTTTATCTTAAAATATATTATTGATCAATTTGGATTAGATTTATAGGTGTAGATTTGATTTGTATCATTTATGTAGTGCATTCACATTCTTGTCTCATTGATTGTTTCATTAGTTGTTATGAGTCAACTCATCACACATTAAAAATAAAATCTTATCACACATTTTGTTTATTTGTGGGTTGGTGGTTATATTTAAAGATATGCATTCACTCATTTGAAATCATGGTAGAGTGTGAGAAGAACATTTATATTTATAAGAGAAAATGTTTAACATTTGTTTGTTCGTGACATATCTTAGAGTCAATGTGTGTTTGCTTCTTGTCTTCTAACTTTTCACTTCAAGTTGTAAAGTTGATTTATGAAGGGTTTACTCAAAGAAAACTTGATCCTCAAATTAATATTTAGACAACATAAATCAAGGTAAATAAATTCCAACATTCAACATTTTGCAAGATCATATCTGTGAGTTTTAGATCAAGTCCATACACAAGTTCAAATCCTCACTCGCAAAGATCTGTTCAACACTTGCGTATGACTCAAAAACAAAAAACAAACCATTTTGCAAAATATGAGATCTTCCTCTCTAATAACCATAAATTTTTATAATATTAAATTCTAAGATAATTATATTTTAAATTGAATATCAAATGTAGTTTGATCTTCCTCTATAACAACCCTAAAATTTCATAATATTAAATTCTAGCATATGTCATAACACTTTTCTATAATCATATTTTAAATTGAATATCAAATTTATTTCAATTCCACATTTTATCTTTTAATAATTTAAACTATCAATCTAAACTTATTTTATTTAAACTAATAATTTATTAACCAAGTGTATTTAGTTAATTAGCTTAAATATTTTATCTTTACTTTACATCTAGGTTATGCAACCCTTGTGAGCAAATATATGCTAAACCCATATTAATACCCTACAAAATGATAGCAAGACAACATAATAAAATAAGTGAAAGTATAGATTTTCTCTCAAATGTTAGTTGTTTGAAAGTAATAGTGTTATTTATTTTTCTTTTATTGATATTTGTTCAAGAGTGGTCAAATTATTAAATTTTTAGGTGTTTGTTTATAAGAAGAAAGTAACATTAAATTAGCTAATGTTGAGTAAAGAGTATAATTTATTTTTATTTTATTAAGTGTAATTAATCATTACTAATGAATTGAGTTTAAGTAATGTCAAATAGAGTTTGAATTGGATTGAAGACATTATAACATTTAATTATGAAAGCATTTAGTTTCCAAACATGAAACATTATTACATGATGGTGGTGGAAAATGTCATATATTTGTGCTTTCAAGATACAAATATTGAGAAATAAAAATAAAATAGATGAGAAGTCAATCTTGTTCATTGTGATTTAGGTCTTTCAAAGTGGCTATATCAACTCTTTATGGATTATTTCCTTGCAAAATCCCTTGAAGAAAAGTTCCTAGGTTGTTGATAGAGGAATTGGAGCATTGTTGAGATCAACAACATGCACAACATATTTCTCAAATTGTAGTTGTTGCTACTAATTCAAATCCATACATTGATAATTTTAGTGTATCATTTTTTATATGTTAAGACTACAAAATGAAATGTAACATTGCAAGTGCTAAATGTGGGTATATTAGTAGTCATAAATGAAAGGTTAATATCATAATCAATGTTGTTGTTTTGGAGGTTGGATTCAGGAAGGAACTTTTGGATTCTAGTTAATCCAACAAACTTGAATCTATATAGGAATTCTTAGCAATTAGATTTTCAAATTTGGAAGTGAATTATTTTATTAGCAATGGGCTAAAAATCTTAGATGATGTTGTATTACTATATTATAGCTTCTAAGAAATGAACAAATACATGGTTTTTGAACTTGATTTCACAAAGTGGGTGTGACAAGATTGTTTATAGGGATTATATTAGCAATATTGTTGGTGTCAAAATAAGACCAAATAAAAGAGTTGAAGGGCTATGAATATGAACATGGAATACTTGATCCAATAGTAGTTGTGATTTGATAATAGATTATATGTTTGTGGAATTTATTTGCAAACAAAGTAAACATTTCAAGACTAAGACTAGTACTAGTCAAGGGATATTCTTGTAGAGGGATTTCAATGGAAATGCCAATTTTTCTAATAGTAAGATCTATAGAAAGGGAGATTATTACCTACAAATGGACTAAATCAAGTATCTAAGAAATTGATGTTCCTTCCTCTCCATCCTTTCCATTAAGGACTACATGGAATTATTCACAAACATGTCACCAAAGTTGTACATTTCAACTTCCAATGCAAAATTTTCCATAGTCAAATTCCTACTCGTATAATCAAAGCAAGCATATTGCAACATCTTGATAGGGTCAATATAATCTATGTGTAATTTGGAGCAAGTCACCAAAGTAGGGAAGGGAACAATAGGTTGGTTGTAAAATACATTACATGGATTTGGATTCATATGGAGGAAATTTTAATTGTCCTAATGCCTCTCATTGATATGGTAGCAATATCATAAGCATAATCAACCTATTTTACAATATTGAATGTCCAAAATCATTAACATTCCCTAGAATTCAAGTCCGCAATTTTTTTAACATAATGACCCCATGCCCATTGTCTAACACCTCTATGTTTCAATTGAGTCACATGAAGTCTAGAATTCATAGCACTAAGGTGCAAGTTTTCACTTCCATATTTTATTTTTCCTTTCTTGAGAATTTGATTGCAAGATATTGGTGAGATGAACATAAACATAGTCTAATTTGGAGGTGGTTAGAAAATGGATAGGGGAACAATAACCTAGTTGGACATGAACTTACACACCTCTACATTATTGTAGACTAAATCAGTCATTATGTTGATGTCTTTCATGGATATGATTACCTTATCATAAGCATAAGTAGCATCTTTTGTTGCATTAAAGATCCCTATCCATTAAAATTGGTTATGACTGTGGCAATAAGTTTTTACACCATATCATCCTTTTGCATATTTTATAACACCTATGTATTTCTATTGCTTTGTTGAATGTTTCAATTGCATAGGACTAGAGGTCAAATAAAAAAATTTATGATTATTTTAACAATATCCTTGATACTTTGGTTAAACTTAAGCAATTTCTCCATCATCCTATAATCAAATGTGTTTTCCATTTAAATAGTTATATCCATTCTATGCAAGTATTACTTCACATTCAACCCATTTGTTGGTTTGATCTCCTCTTAAAGATATGCAAAAAAATATCCATCTTAGCACTTTCACTAACACATAACTAGCTTCTAATAAAATTGATTTTAATAGGAGTAATCTCATGATTCATATAATGTACTATTTGGTATACCTTGTTTGAATATAAATTATTTCACTGCAATCTTTAGAATATCTATGATTATGTGAAACTATAAAGCTCTTATAAGTTCTTGCATAACTTACAATTATCTCCTCTTCATCTTAAGGGTGAGGAAAGAATCAAGCGAGGAGAGATTATATGTGGTGTCTAATAAGTGAACTATGGAGTAGTACAACAAGACAAGTAGGACATATATGGTGAATATGATAAAATGAGCAGTATTAAATGAATGAAAATAATATACAATAAATATGAATAACTCAATTATTAGAATGACAAAGGTCCACAACAAAACATCATCACAAAGAGGGTTAGCCATTATTTAATATGTTGAAATCATCAAATAGAAATGCACGTTTTACAAAGAAGAGAAATAATGAGTATGGAAATGAGCATGAAGATACCACCATGAACAAAAAAATAATATAAAATCATAATTCCCATAGAAATAAACATATGTAATGCAAATGCAATAGTTTAATAAATGAATTTATAATTTTTTATAGTATAGATTCAAAGTACAACAATTAAGATATAAATATTTTCTTTTATTTTGAAAAGGAAATTTTACATATATAACATCAAAATCAAGATATCAACATGTAAGGAAAAAAAATCTATTATTGATAAGATATACAAAAACATTGCCTTTTTTTTTTAATTAAAAATAAGAACAACAAATATATAATTCTTCTCATTTCCAAATGTCATGTCTTAATGTATGTATGAAAAATTAGTAGCATATAAAAATCTTAATATTTATTCAAAATCTTAATTACCAAAGAGTTCATGATATTTTCAAAACTACTTGCAAATTAGGGTTAAGAATCTAGTTTAACAAGGGGATGCAACATATAAAAATTGATCAACTAGTCTCAAACCCAAGCTCATTAGATTAGAGTAGTTTTGGAGAATTTTGGAACTTTGTAAAGAAAATCCTAATTATTTTGGTGAAGGATTAGCTTAACTGCATACCATTCAAGTTGCATGATTTACAAAGTTGGGTTCTAAATTTGGATTAGAATTTATTTTATAGTTTTTGCATTAATATAGAAATTTTTAGATTTATGAATTAAAAGGAAATTGTAAAACAATATAATGATTTTTTTTTTAAATTTGAAACATCAGATAAAAATTTAAAAAAATGTTTTGGGTTAAGAAATTAATATAGAAAATAGTTTATAACTACACTATTTGTTTTGTGGGAGGATAAATTACCCATCTTTTTTGGAGTAACCTTTGGCTTAATTGCCATAATTGAAGGTTATCTTTTCTATCAAATTCACATGCATAGAAACTTTATCTATTTGAGGTATGATATTTTATACAATTTCAACACTTTATCATATCTCCTATGGATTTGGAAATGTTGTTTCCCTTTGTAACCCAAACCACATTGAACTTATTTAAATTTAATTATTATATTTGATTTTCATTTAGAAACATTTTCATACAATTTTTATGGACTTATAAAAGAATAGAAAAATATCAAGAACACAATTATAGTCTTATATTTTCTTGCAATTTTTATCAACTTATGAACCATAAGGAATTGAGAAAAAAGTATTTTAAAATATTTGTATGAAAAAATTATAAAAAAAATTGACATTTATATTTGATTTTATTTAGAAAAAAAATATTGCAAAGTTTAAGTAGTTTGAATGTTGAGAAGAAAATATGATATCTATAAAATTGCATAGAAAATATGGTATTGTTTTGCTTAGTTATTAAATTTTCTACACCAATTTTTTCTTGGATTAATCTTTGGCTTAGTAATTGAAGGGTGTGATTCCACCAATTTCAACCAATATTTGTACATAGCCTTGTCCATTGAAGCATGTCATAGCTAAAAACTTGGATGTGGTATTTTTGGTCCCTATCAAAGTGGAAATAAAAGTGATAGTTATATGGAAAAAGTTATAATAGGATTAAATTATTCTAAATTGACAATTTTCATAATTTTGTTAACATTTTAACATGTAGACCTTCTTTTGGATTGTAACTTATTATAATTTTGAGTCCCATTGACCTACTTTACCTAGAAATTTTAAATATAATTTCTTTATTTCTATTTGTTCTAATATGGACCTTCTAATATTGAACTAGAAATTTCTACTAATATCCCAAGTTCTAATGACATGCCTTTTTGATTCATATAATTTGCAAAAAAGGTCTCAAGTTGGTCAGGTTCATATGTGAATAGAACTAATGGTAGTGGTTAGGTTCTATCTGTCTTAGAATGTGAGAGTGGTTAGGTTCTATCTGACTTAGAATGTGAGACAAATTCTTCATTCCAAAACACACTATGCTAAGGATATATATATATATATATATACCAAATAATTAATTAAAAAGTACCAAACATTTAACTAAAAAATATTCTATAAATTAAAATAATCTAGGAAATTCAGAGTTTGAATTTTTTAATAATTGTAATGATGATTATTTTGACAAAAATATTACCATTTCTCATTGTCTTTATGTGGGCTTGCTAATTACTTTAATAAATATAGTATAGGTTTTCAAAGTTCCATTAATAGAATCATACTAAGGAATATACAACTTTGTTGTTTTGAGATGTATTTTTGGATCCAACTACATAGTGATATTATTTTCAATGTTCCAAGCCACACCATATTTAATTTCATCATTAAGAAATAAGCTTTAGATTTATGACAAGGAATACACAACTTTGTTGTCTTAAAATTTAAATCCATTTTTGGAAGAAATCTAGAATGCTTGCTAGTTTATATTTCATTAAGTTGAAATTTAGGTTCTTTTTGTCTATCCTTTGACATATTTGTAGATTGGAAATTTTTAATTCCAATCTTTTCACTTAATATCTGTAATGCACATGAGTACCCCATTATATGTCACTAGACTCCAAATACTTTTAATTGTACTATTGTACTAGGGAACTTTTTTTTGGTAAACTACCAAATCCAAATAGTGTATAGGAAACTCCACTGCTACAAAATTTGTAGCATGCATATAAGTCTAGAACTTGATTGTAAGCGATTTGCACACACTCAGAGGTACAATACATATATAACTAATCAATATTATTTAGGAGCTTGATCATTTAAAAGCTTGCATATCTATGAGAAAACTCTAGGAAAAGTAGAACAAAATAAAAAAAGTAAATATATGTGACAAACTCAAAACTTACTTATTATTGGATTCTAATATTTGATGAAGAAATCCTCCTCCTTTACATTTTTTTTAAGATTCAACATTTTGTTATGAACCTTCACAACTACTACCCATTGCATTGAAAGAAAAGTGAATTAATATGTATGGTGGAGTGTAGAGAAGTCGACAACTACCCTTTTAATTCTAGTCATCACATACCTAACAACTAAAGACTAGAATTCTCTTTGCTAGTCCATCTTGTGCTATTATGTTTTGTTTCTATTTTTATGTGTGTGAGTTGTTTCTTAGTTTGGTCAGACCTAGTTGTTAGGTTTTGTTGTACAACATTTTCTATTTCTCTACTTTGGTTATGATGAACTCTATGTAATGGGTTCATGACCCTTCCTTCCTTCCTTAATAAAAAATAAAAGCTAACATGCCATTCACTATAGTCATTCAACATCACCAATGACCACAACCTCCTTTAATTATGTAGGTCTATAGTAAAAAAAAACACTTTTTGATGTTTGAAATTAGTTGACAAGATTTTCTCTAAGAGATTGTATACGTCCTTTTATATTAAAATGAAGATTTGATTTTACTTATGTCATATCCAAAAATATAAATTTAAGCATGTTCTTAATAATTCTTAATGACATTCAAGTAGACAAAGAGTCATTATAGAGTTGAAATTTTAATACATATAATTTAAAACTCTACAATACACTAAATTTTTGTATTAATTAAAATAAAATAAAAACACAATAGTTTTATTTATGGACTGACTATTCACTAACATAAATTAGTAAAAAATAGATAAATGATATTTTAGAAATTATTGTTGGCTCCCAACAAATAGGAAAATGCCCTATTTTATATTTTTTTAATATTTTAATTTTATTTAAAGAGAAGCATAGCACATGGGCAGTGGGCACTAAATAAATGCCACCGCAGAGTGGGATGCTCTGTCTTTTCCCGCACAAGGCGAGCACGTGGTAAGACTGTCGAAGTCAACAGATGAAGGCCAATATCTAGTCAGCATCCACGTCTATTCCACGTCAACAGACTGTGTCCAGGAATCTTTATTGCCGGCAAAATTTACCGGTCACGGTAAATTCTAAAAATCGACGTGTGCTCGGGCATAAATAACCATTCTTAAGCTGGTTCAAGAGCATGGTGTGATCATTTATTTATTTTCTCTTTCCCCTTTGCATCTGTTGATTGGCATTTCTAATGCCGTTTTCGTCTCTTCCAGGAATCGAATACATGTGGGTGTTAAGATTTTAGATTCTCAGTCAGAAGATTTCGAATTTCGAAGCTGCTTCTCGTCAAATTTGAGCTCAATCCGTGATTTTGATCTATTTATAGGCAACGATGCGCTAAGTTTTCAGCGGATTGGAAATTTTTACATAAGATTGAGGTGGATTAGTCCGTTCGCCTCTTTTTAAACCATTCTGTAAAAATCTGTGAAAATTTGACGCGTTTGCAGCAAATGGTAACACTATTTTCTCGGAGTTTGAGCATACTTTGGCGTGGATTTAATATTTTATGATATTATACAGAGGCTTTACGAATTGAATCCTGGAATTCCACGGTAATAAATTAGTGGCTGAAAGTTTTCTCTGGCATTTTTTGGATTTGCTTTGCTTAAAATTTGTCTTCTGCTGAGAATTGTATGGCCTGCTAGTAGAATAATCAAGTTTTTCATTAGTTTTTATTGAAAAGATTGCTCTTAATCCCTACTCAGGAAAATGTGCGTAACTGCAAGCAAATGTAAACTATAAATGTGAGACAAGTGTTTGCATCGAAAGCCAAAAACGAAGCCCTGGGGATGACATTTTAGAGACCTGGTTTTTGCTGATTGAAAGTATTTATTGAAAAAGTAGTGTTTTTTCGATCAAAAATGGCAAGAGGAGGTCTGAAATGGCTGTCTTTAGTTGTATCCGCCGCCTTATTTGGAGTCTTGTTGGCCATGACATTTGGGTCCGCGGAAAGGACTTTCCCACAGGGTGAAGCTTTTCCCCAGGAAAGGGAAAGAGGTATGGAAGAAGTAGACGATCTTGTGGAGGAACAGAGCATGAAAGCATATATAGTAAGAGCTGGAAACTTCCTCTGGCAGGCGAATAAGTCTGAGTACCATCATGTTTGGCCGGTAGTTTCTTAATCCAGGGCATTTAGTTTCAATCATTTTAAGTTTTGTGTATGCATGTAATGTATTGAAAGGCTACTAATGCTGTAATTTTTGGATTTGAATTCACAGAAAATGAAATTTGGTTGGAAAATAGTGATGGGCACCATAATTGCTTTCTTTGGAGCAGCAGTGGGTAGTGTTGGAGGGGTCGGTGGAGGGGGGATATTTGTCCCCATGCTTACACTCATTATTGGATTTGATGCCAAGTCCTCCACAGCCATATCCAAATGTGAGTACAATGAGTGGATGTAGCAAGAATCATCTCTGTTATGCTGGAAGGTTTCAAGCAGACACAACCTTTTGTTATGTTTTTGTTTTTTGGTTTCTTAACGAGTACTGCTTTAGCTGATGACACTTCGATTTGCATGAGTTTCCGTTTATGCTTTCATCGGTTGTTTTTACTTGTGATCTGTGTTTGTTTTGATCCGCCCATACTGTGGCAGTCTCTGAAAGTTCTTCTTTGTGACTGTCTAGGTATTATTACCTTCTTGCCAGTCGTATGTTAAAAGCTTGATGCTTTGGAAAGCTACAGTTGACTTTTTGTCTCACTTCATTTCTTGGGTTACATGTTTTCCCTGCTATTGATGTACTCTTTTTTCTCTATCTCAAGTCTTATTATGTTTGTTGCAGCCATTTGAATGACTGGAAAACTCATGCCTATTTCAGGTTGATATTGCAAATGTGAACTGAAATTAGTTATCGAATTATTGTGTTTGAATTTTGTTTCTCGATCTCTGCCCTTAGTTGTTTAAATCTTCCCCTCTGTCATTGATAGGTCCAAAGTGGACAGTGATAGAATCCCAGTAAATAAAGGGTCCTAGAAGACCATGTTGGCCTAAAGGGCCTAAAATTTCATCTCATCCCATTCTGGGTATTGCCTCGAATCGCAAGATCATAAACGGAAGTAATAGATCTTTATCTATTGGGTTTTTGCTTGTGTTCTAGCCTATTTTTGTTGAACTTCTGATTTATTTAAAATGTAATAGATTTGTCTTTTGCTTTATTAGAAACAAAGAGTAAGAGACTGGAGTTTTGTGTGCTTTTGCATTACAGGTATGATCATGGGAGCAGCAGGATCTACAGTTTACTACAATCTTAAACTCAAACACCCAACATTAGACTTACCCGTTATTGATTACGATTTGGCTATGCTTTTTCAACCCATGCTGATGTTGGGGATTAGCATTGGCGTTGCATTCAATGTTATTTTTGCAGATTGGATGGTCACTGTTTTGCTTATCATTCTATTCATAGGTAATAGATAACTTTTCAAGAAATATACATTTTTCTCTCTTGAACAAAACTCATTTTTTTTTTAACCTCATTAATGCTACAAATCTTAAAACTGTGTGCTTCCTTCTTCATTTACATTTACTGTATGAATTTCTCACCAAGGTGCGAAGGTTAATTATGTTGTGACATATAACAGGTACGTCTACTAAAGCGTTTTTGAAAGGTATAGAAACATGGAAGCAAGAGTCTATAAAGAAAAAGGTATTTGATCTCTTCTGGAGATATTGTTTTCTAACATAGAGCCAATAGGATTATACCACAAGATAGCTCTAAATCTAGCGTCCCAGATTATATTAGCTTGTGTGATCTAGCAACCCATATTATTGTGATTTGAGCAATTCTACCATATTACTACAGGAAGCAGAAAGGTTACACTCGGAGAATTCTCAATCTAACAATAGAACAGAAGGTAGAATTTTAACCCAATCTGATGGTTTTATTTTCATACATTTTTCTTTTGGGTTACATTTTTGCCATCAAAAGACCAAGTACTTTCTGTTTGCCTTGTGTTGATTCAAATTGTTCAATATGCTATTATTGATTGTTTGGAGTTATTTTCTCTCTGAGTGGCAGTCCTTGCTTTATTGCAAATCTTTTGTTCATTTCTGTCAAATACAGATCATGAGGAAGTGGATTTCAAACCTCTGCCTAGTGAACCAAATGAGGAAAGGAATGCTAGTAATAGGGAGACTAATCAGCGTCTACCAAGAGATGTCACTGTGAGTCTTCTATAATGTCTTATCTTGAAGTAACAGTCAATGCATCTAGCTGACAAAAAAAGTAATTCTTTTAACAGAATTTTTAGGTAAAGTTAAATAAAATTTCCTTTGAATAGGGGAAATCATTTGCGAATTCCTAATTCCATGGATTTATTGGGGGTTTTCGAAGCACAATTTAGATGATGATAACTATGCATATTGAAGATCTGCTAGTTTTCTTCATGGAAAGCAATTCATAATTTTTACAGATTCTTCCAGTTATACATGTTTTAGCTTTTAACTGAGAAATGTTGGAGAGGAATTTTAGATATGCTGCAGACTTGTGTCGATTCTATCTCATAGGGAGAGATATCCCGCCCTATATTTTTTCATACAAAAGTTTTTTGTTTGGCCGGCAATTATTTTCTATCTTTTTTATTGTCTCTAGATACTTTCAGGTGCAAGGAAGAATAAGAATCAGGTACTGACTAGAATCATGCCTTTGTAACTAATGCAGAACTCAATTTGGTTCAACGTCCGTTGGAAGGAATTGGGGATGTTGTGCTTTGTTTGGCTTGCATTTCTGGCAGTGCAGATCTTAAAGGTAGTAACTTTTAATATATATTGATATAGCAAAGAAAGAGATGTTGGATATGGTTTAAGTCTGCTTAAAATCTCATGTGCATTTTCAAATAACGTTGGACATACATATAACCAAAGCCATTTTTTAGTGAATTGATTGTATTATTCTAAAAACCTGTCTGAGTGCATGTACCTTTGTTTTGATGCCTGCTCAGACTAAATCAGCTACATGCTCTGTAAAGTACTGGGTATTAAACTCACTACAGGTACCTCACATTCACCTCTCTGCAAGCAATATTGAACATCAGTGGGACTCATATCACTTGAACTCCACCACAACAAAAGTATTTGAATACTATGTTTATTGTGATACAGGTCCCAATTGCTTTTTCTGTAACCCTTTATGAAGCTGTTTGTTTATACAAAGGGACCAGGACAATTGCCTCTAAAGGAGTAGAGGGAATTGATTGGAAAGTATCTCGGCTGCTTCTATATTTCTTCTGTGGAATTATGGCTGGTGTTGTAGGTGGCTTGCTTGGTCTTGGAGGAGGATTTATCCTTGGTCCTCTATTTTTGGAGCTAGGCATTCCACCCCAGGTTTCCTTCACCCTCTCTTTTATGTTGTATTCTAATATCAAGATTGGAATTATCAATCACATAAAATTAGAGTGCAAACTCAAAGTCCTTGCTGTCTTGCAGGTTTCAAGTGCCACTGCAACATTTGCCATGTTATTTTCTTCATCAATGTCTGTGGTCGAATACTACTTTTTAAAGCGATTTCCAATTCCTTATGGTATGCAGCATGTATAACCGATATTTTGCTCTTAGATACAGTATAATTTTATCTTCTCTGGTTGTTGCATCTAATCTTACAAAACACAAACTGAGTTGGGTAAAGAAATAAACTTTTACATACACAACTTATGTTATAGCGTACTGCTTTGCATTTGCATAGCTTTTTTTCCTTTCTTGAGAAAATAATTTGTCTGCTGTCATTTCTTCTCAACGAACACATCAATGTTGAGCGTTGGTTGTAGCAACCAAATTTCCAGCAACTGATCTTTCTGCATTCCTACTTGTTGAGATCATAGGGAAATGAGTTATCGAGCTTCTATGGATTTTTGAATGGGTTCCACTTGAATTTTAAATTGAATGTTGATCGGGTTCTAATATTTAGCTTTCTGTCTTGGCAGCTGCATACTTTTTTGCGGTTTGTATTGTTGCAGCCTATTGGGGTCAGCATGTTATTCGGAGACTCATCATTTTGTTAGGGAGGGCATCCCTGATCATTTTTACCCTCGCTTTTGTAATCTTCCTAAGTGCTCTGACATTAGGTAAGTTCATAAGATCTGTATGTTTGTTTGGAAATAATTTTAGTCAGGTTTTACAAAGATGTGCAGTGGAATCTAATCTAGAGATGAAGTCTGTCCTGAAATACAATTTTCTTTAATTGTGTATCATTCCTAGCATCTGTAGTAACTTAAGAAGACACTAAATCTAGTTTTATATTGCAGGTGGAGTAGGCATTGTTAAAATGGTTCACAAAATACACGATGGAGAGTACATGGGTTTTGAGAACCTTTGCACCTATCATTCGTGAACGTTTTGTACTGTGGAATGCTTCTAACAAATTAGTCAACTTTGCTGGCTGGCGAACCAGGCATGCAACTTGTAGCCTCTCAAAGCAATAATAGTGGGGGTCGCAACAAGGGAGCTGATGTTGGAAGTTGAAGCTTTTATGGATGCCTCTGTCTACAGAGGATGTCTATGCAAAGACATTTGAATTGTTAGTTGATTTATTGTAACATTAGCTCTGCCAAAGATTGGCATTGCATTAGGAAAAATATATGCTATCAATAAACGAGAGAAGTGAAAATTTTTATATTTGAGAATGCAGCTCTGTTGGATTTGGATTCAGTCAAAATGTTGCATTATAATTCATTTATAAAACATAAGTTGTCAAGGCAGTAAATGCAAATTATGGCCCTCTTAAATCCTCTCACACCTAGATTTGCAACATCCTTAAAATTAACATATATTTAATAAACAAGTCTGCATACACCTTCTTCCGGACAAAAATCATGGAAGGTATTTTCATTGGATCACTATGTCAATTCACTGTAAGTTTCATTTATTCATGTTTGTGAGAAATCGAATTAAACTATAATTTGTTTTGGATAGTTAGATGTCTTTTAGGTTTGTTTATTGGTTCCACCCGTATTGCCTAAAATACCAACACAGGTTGTTGGATTTTATATGTAGAAATGGATATTTAAATGAGAAATAACATATGGTCATCCCATCATTTGGTATCAGAGGCAAACTCTTGAGTGGAAAATATAGAGCCAAGAAATTTTTTAATGAGAAATAACGTATGGTCATTCCATCATTTGGCATCAGGGCAAAACCCTTTAGTGGAAAATATAGAGTCGGGAAGATGTTGGGGCTCGGGCAGTGACCTTCGTCATCTGAGAATGTGTATTGACTGGGAGAACGGCGATGTGTAACTTCATTCCATTGTAAAGGCAATCCTGGGTCCTTACTGTTAACAGGAAACAGGAAGTAATGTTAGGAGTTAACATGCATAATATTAAGAGTTGATTGATTGTGATTTTTTAGTTTGTTTAGTGATATGTTATTCTCGAAGTATCTTTAATTCTCTTGTATGCAGGGTAATGAGCCAAGCCTTCAGGGTCATGAGTTCTTTGAATAACATATTCAGCTGTGTTTTTGTCTTCCTAAATCTGTTTTCTATTTCTGTAATTATTTATTTTTAATGATATCAGAGCTATGGTTGTGGACTGTGATTTCACAGTGTATGGGCACTGGCAGAAGTGAACAGAGTAGTTTGAAAGTTCGGTGTGCTTGGCAGCTGTATGAAAGGCATCATTTTTTGAAAATCTTCTCTGATATACCAGTAGTGTGAGAGCAAGGGGCAGAGCACAAATGTAATAGCACAGTTTAGATAGTTTAGACAATCAAATTCTGCTCAAGAAGATCATATAAAAATATATTGACAGCCTCCCTGGTTGCTCAGGGAAGTCCAAATAATACATGGTGCATTGATTCAGGAGTTAGCCAACATGTTACCTGCAACTAGAACTTTATTGATTCCTTGGAAGAAGTGAAAAATGCAAGGATATTTCTTGGAGATGATAGTTCACCTGAATTTAAATGATATGATGGTAAGGAATTGGAAACAAAAAATCTGAATCTTGTGTCTAAGTCAAATGAAAAGTCTTCTCTCAGGAAGCCAAACAACTCAACATGGTTATAAGGTGGAGTTACATTAGATAAGTGTTTGATAAAAAACAATAATGATGGATTCAAAATTGAGGCTATAGGAGTTCAGAGTGATGACATCTACAATTTTTTAGCATGTATAGATAAGAAACTTACATCACTATAGGTGCCACTTGTGGCATCAAAGTTTTGGTCACTTGTATTATCAAAGTTTGGCTATGCTTTTCAAAGATGGGATATGGTTGGCAAACTTCCTTTAATAAGGGCCAAACACAAACATGTGTAAAGGATTCATGATTGGCAAACAATATAAAGAAAAGTTCGAAAAGTCTAGATGGAGGGCAAGTAAATCTCTCAAGTGAAATTGTGCCTATGACTCCATCAACGTTAGGGGCTATGTACATTTTAACATTCGTTGATGATTTTTTGAGGAAGGTTTTGTCTACCTAAAGAAAAATGGTGAAGAGTTTGACAAATTTGAAGAGTTTAAGGCATAAGTGGAAAATTGAAGTGGGAACAAGATCAAGAGGACAATAACAAATAAAGATGGAGAATGTGCTAATAATAGATTCAAAGATTTTTATGAGTATCATAGGATTAAGAGAGAAATGACTGTTGGGAAAATGTGTCTCAACCTTGCAATCGTATAAGGTATTGTTGATACGTATACGATGAGGGAAGGGGGAGAGGGGCTCGGGGGGTCCCTCCCTGTGAGGGGTTTGGGGGCTGCGTGCCCCCAAAAGTTAAATTTTATTTATATTTTATTATTGTAAATCTGGACCATTCATCATTAAGTCTCAGATCCGACGGTCAATATTTTGTTAGCTTGACTTGCCCTGGAAGGGAACTCTATTTTACGAGGGCGTTGTATTATGACTATAGATTGTGATGTATTTTGAGAGTCTGATATCGGTCGTGTTGCCTCTAGATCTCTGGTTGTTGATACTCCTGTGAGAAGCTTGCTCTACAAGTATATTGTAATCCTTGTGATTTCTGAATAATTTATTGGGCAGATTTTGGAGTGTGGGGTTTTTCTCCTAAAAGGGTTTTCCCCACGTAAATCACTGTGTTGTGGTATGCATGATATTTATGTTTATTTTTGTTTGAGTTTATGTAACAATTGAAAAAATCTACAAATTTTTGCATTATCCTCCTCTTAAGATTAGTGTAGGAAGTTGTTCCGCTACCTTAGCTTCCTTACAATGACCAACAGGTATACTCTTCAACAAAATAGTGTTGCTGAAATGAAGAATAGAACCTTAGTGGAGATGGCACAATGAATGCTACGATCTAAGGATCTTCCTCTGTTTATGTGGGATGAAGCAGTCAATACAACATCATGTCTTGAATAGATTGTTTACAACTTGTTTGCACGATATCACTCCAAAGAGAGCATATAGTGGTATGAAGTTGGAATTGTTAAGCATCCTAGAGTATTTGGATGTGAAGTATTTTCTCACGTGCTTGATGAGATTTAGAGAAAATAATTTTGATAGGAAAAGTGTTAAGTGCATCTTCATTGGCTATGATGATACAAAAAGGATCAAGTTGTACGGTCCTAATGTGGAGGATGCATTCACTAGTAGGCATGCCAATTTTAGTGAAGGGTTTGAGGATATGATCAAATCCTCTCCAACTCCTATCCCACAAATGACCATAAATAGTGATGTACCATATAGTATCGAATTGGTGAAAGTTCAAAGGCAACTTCCAATGCAAATGAAGAATCTAGTCCTCCTAAGAAGACCGAGAGTCTTCTAAAAATCTATAAAAGGATCCAACAAGTTATTTATGCCCTAATGACCACAATAATGGAGACTAATGATACTCAAACCTATGATGAGGCTAAGAGAAACCATGAATGGGATCAAGCCATGCAAAATGAATATGACCCCTTGATAAAGAAAACTTAGGAGTTAAAGGACTTACTCAAGGGAAAGAATATGGTCCAAAATAAGTGGGCACATAAGACTAAATTCAAGTCTAATGGAAGCATTGAAAAATGTAAGGCAAAATTATTGGGCAAAGGGTTCTCACAAAAAGAAGGGGTTGACTACAAAATTTTTTACTACAATAACAAGGATTAGTATTGTTGGGAATATTTTAGCATTGGCGACTCAATTTAGATGGTTTCTTCTCCAAATGAATATTGAGAATGCCTTTTTGAATGGAGAAATTGATGAAGAGATCTATATGACTTGACCATATGGATTTGAACATTTGAGATATGAACACTTAGTTTGTAGGTTAAGGAAGTCTCTCTATGGATTGAAGCAAGCTCCAAGGGCTTGGTATGATAGGAATAATGGAAATTTTAAGGGTTAGGACTTCCATGGTAATCCTCATGAACCAAACTTGTATGTGAAAGAAATTGATGAAGGTGATATATTACCATGCTCCATGTTGATGATCTATCATCACGAGAAATAGGATGGACAAAAATAGTGACATAAAGTTGACTTTTTGGTGCAGGAGCACCTGGGAAAATACTAGGTTTATTGAAGTCTTGAATGAAGTTCAAAATTTGTTGTGTTGTTCATAAGGTCATGTGACCATTGTGTTGAGTGCTTAGGGATGTTTTTAATTTGTTGGAAAGAAGTTGACAAGAGTTACTTAGTTTTAGAACATCATTTTGGCTAAGTTGTCAAAAGTTGCTAGGTTTGCAAAACACAGTGGGTATTATAACTTTTGTTATTAGGTCAACAAGAGGTTCGACCAAAGGTTCTCAACTATTTTTGGAGCCTATATAAGGGATGATTCGACCCTGGTGTAGGGTTAGAAGCTTTAATATTTTGGTAGAGATCTTGGGAAATAGAAGAAAACAACGTTATGTATAGAAATTCCTAATTTTTGCATCTTGATTGAGTTTTAATGGATTAGATTTGTTCCTGTTTGGCTGTGGAATGTAGTGTAGTTGTCATTCAAGCATTTTGAATTCATTAGATAGCTTCTTGTACAATTTTTTTAAGCATCTTTTTGTAAATAGTTCAGTGTTGCCCTGTTTCTGGTCTGAACCAAACTGTTTTTATGAAATGGTGTGCTAGAGCACTTTTCCACAGTACAAACCGTACGGCCTTTTGGAAATAGTGCCTAGACACCATGCTTGTACACATGGTAGTTGCTAGGTTTTGTTTGAGTGTAGGAGATGCTGGCAAGGTCTTGCCCTAGGCGAGCCAGGCAGGGTCCGGCTAGAGAAGATAGTGAGAAAAAGACTCATATCTTGCAGGGGTTTGAAGATTTTGGAGAAATTCTTTTTGTTGAATTTTGTTGAGGGTCTTGGCAAAGCCTGGTGATCAGGGGGAGGCTCCACCAATCTATTTGGTGAGAGGAAACTTTGACAGTCCAAAATCAACCAGGAAAAGTTAGGAAACCCTAGGTTTTTAACCATTTTTGTGTTTGAGCAGTGTATGGCCTATACAGGCTCAAAACCTCAAGAATCTTTAAGGTGTGGGTATGGGAATCACAAACCCCAAATGAAGAATCCAAGTCTTTTGGTGGGTTTTGAATAAAATTGCATTTTCCTCTGTTAAGAGGCCTAATTGGGGCTTTAGGCTTGTAGCCTTTCTAACCCTAGGAAGGGATTTTGTGAAAGCGATGGTTACTTGGAGTCTTGTGATGGAACAAGAACTCTAGATTGTTCATCTTGAAGCTATTACAACATTTACACACCCCTGCAAGAACCAAATTGGATGTTGAGAGGATTTGGCCTTTAGGGAAGAATAAGGGTCAATGGTGAGATTGTGGCAAAGCACCAAGATTTGCTTGGTAGAAGGAAAGCATGTTGATAGTGGGGTTGGTCAATAGGAGCAGTGGCACCTAAACCTGAGGTAGGACCACTAGGACAAGGTGGAAGAGACACCTAAGAGTTCTTAGGAGCAAGGACTCAGAGCATGGGGCAGTGAGTGCCTCATCCAACCCCAACCTATCACTTTTAAAGATAGATTTGATATGATAGATCTTGGTCTTCTTCACTATTTTCTTGACATCTAGGTGTGGCACAAAGAACATGAAGTTTATCTCCTTCAAATCAAGTATGCTACAAAATTGTTGAGTAGGTTTAGTATGAAAGATTGCAAGAGTGTTTCTACCCTACTTACTCTAGGGTTGAAATTGACCAAAGATATGAAAGGTGAAGATGTGGATCCTACCTTATACATGCAACTTGTTAGAAGCCTTGTGTACTTGACTCACACTTGGCTAGATATCTCTTTTGTAGTGGGTGCACCATGGTTTTGTGGTTTTTGAGTTCTTTGAAGATTTCACATTCAATGATATTAAAAAGAATATTGAGCTATGTGCACCGGTCTTTAATTATGGATGTTTATTTTTCTTCCTTTGCAGACTTGGCACTTGCCAATTTTGATTTAGAATGGGAAGGTTGTGCAAATGATGCACATTTATGTTTCCTCTCTTGGTTTTGGCCCAATGCATGTCATAGCAAGCAATCCACTATTGTCTTAGCAACTATAGAATCTAAGCATGTAACAATAAATGAGGCAACTAAAGAAATAACTTGGTCATGGTCTATTCTTTCAGTAGAGCAGCATCAAGCATGGACTTCAAGATTCACTCTTCTATGATAATCAAAGTGTCATTCAATTTTCCAAGAATCTGGTGTTCCATGATAGAACAGGACATATTGAGGTCTATCACCATTACATCAAACACATCATGTAACAATAGGTGATCCATATTCACTATTGCAGGATAGAAGATTATATAACTAATATTTTCACCAAAGTCTTATATGAGACTAATTTTTTTTTATCTTAAAAATCTTTTAAACTCGAGATAAAATTGTTACAGGAATATTTGATATTGACATTCAGGAAGAACTGTTGTCAATATCAGCTTCATTTTTTATATATTTTATTAAGTATCATAAACCCAAAAAATTAAAAAAATGTTAATACAACATACTGTTAAAAATTTGATTCAGTATTCCAATTAATTGATAATAATTGAAATATTTATAAATTCTTTTAGAGATGCAAAAGGTTCATTGTGCTTCTTTCTGTCTACCTAAATCTGTTATTATTTATTCTTTCACTTCTGCTGAAGAAATATCTGCTGCTCCTGCTGACAGGGGGCACAGAATCTAGGCCTCCATTGTAGAGGCGAATAAGATTGCTCATAGTACAAATCTCACCTTCACCACATTCTATGTTGCAGCTTTCACACAACTCATTTCGATAACAATCAACTTACAAGTGAAATCACTTCATCTCTCGGTGACACGAACAGTCTTGATTTGTCAAATAACTTGCTTTGTGGGACCATACCTTGCATAGCTCATTGTCTTATTCCATGTAAAGACAAGGGCCAGAAGTACGAAAATAGAACTTTTTTTTCTTGGGGGTTTTCTGCAAGGGAATTGTATTTGTCTTTCATTTTGCAAGCTTTGAGGGTTAGTATTTACTATATTTTCTTTAAAAACAAACCTTCAAGAGTCATTTTAATGTGTTTTTTTAAAGTAAAAACTATAATTTTTTAGTTGTATTTATTCTTTTATAAAGAGTCTTTTTAGTTGAATTTTAAAAAGTGTCTGTCAGTTTTAGTAAGATTGGACGAGGTATGAACATCTAAATAAAGATAGTAAGAAAAAAATAGTGTTCATAATCAATTGTTAAATGGAATGAACTATCTAATATGGAAGGAAAAATGAAGACCGTCCTCCAATGCGAGGAAGTATATGAGGTTATGAAATAAAATGACTCTCAATGCAAATGAACAAATAGCCAAGGGTAAAATGAGTAGAAAAGGTATTGATTCAAATCTCTCTATGTGGGTGACAAAGTCTAGACACACATTCATAAGATTGACACAATTTATGAAGCTTGGTCAAAAGCATAATTATTGTATGAAGTAAATAACAAACTAGAGTATTATACCTTAGTGAGGTGATACATACAATCAAAATGAGAGAAGGATAAAAAGTAGATGTATTCTTGATACTATTAACTCACATCAAGAATCAACTCTTGTAAATACAATCGACAACAGACAATGACAAGCTCATTTGATCATTCTAGATGTTCTTCAACCATTATATATGCATTTTGTGACAACCCTAAAATAATGATGTTAGTATAAGTGCCCAAATTGTATGAGCATACATGTCAATGTAATGATGATTCAACAATCTAGCACACGAACCATGTGACATGAATAAAACTCACTCTTAGTGTTTCCAATCTTGATGGAAATGTCTAGTTGGCTCTTAGGATCCTCTCTCACCCTTTCTTCATGTTCATCAACCTTGCACCTTGCTTGTATGCATTTTTGCTTCACAAAAACCTTGTTTTTAGCTCATGAGTGGTGAAATTACCCTTGTTTGCCTCAAATTGCCTAGGTGACTTGGAAATTGCCCATGTGATTCACTACTAGAAAAATAGTAAGATTCATCAATATTTTTGGCATGTCAAAACTTTGAATTCTTCCCATCTTGCACCCAATTTTGGCCTTGAACTCAAGCCTCATTTGGTCCTAACCATACATAAGTTTGTTAGTACTTTAATTTCAACCCCCTAATTGCCAATCTAAACTTATTTATATTCTCTCAAATGGACTCACACATGGTCTTTTGTTGTTTTGGTTGCCTCTGTCAAAGAATTTATGAGTTTCATCTTCTCTTTCATAATAATTGTAGTAGGTTAGAAAATCAATTTTGGAGGCTTCCTTTCGTTGAGACTTTGGGAGGTGGCAAGCTATTGTCAATGAGAGTTGATCACCTTGGCGGGAGATTCCTGAATGTCTCTTCAATACTCTAATGAAAGTGTGTCGAAAAGACATTGCGTGGTCACCGTGACATTGGAGCATGTCTCCTCAACACTCCGATAGAAGGTTGGAAGAACATTATTGGTGGGACTTCGGGGTTTCACCGAGACTTTGGGAGGTTGCAAGCTATTATCAACGAGAGTTGATCACCTTGGCGAGGGATTCCTAAATGCCTCTTCAATACTCCAATGAAAGTGTGTCAGAAAGGAATTATGTGGTCACCATGACATTGGAGCATGTCTCCTCGACACTCTGATAAAAGGCCGAAGGAACATTGTCGGTGGGACTTCGGGGTTTCGCCTGAGACTTTGGGAGGTGGCAAGCTATTGTCGATGAGAGTTGATCACCTCGGCAGGAGATTCCTGATTGTCTCTTCGATACTCTGATGAAAGTGTGTCAGAAAGACATTGCATGATTGTCGTTATATTGGAGCATGTCTCCTCGACACTCCGTTAGAAGGCCGGAGGAACATTGTTGGTGGGACTTCAGGGTTTCGCTGAGACTTTGGTGTTGGTCTCCTCGATGGTCTGATAGCTGTGGCAATGTCATGAGATGGCAGAGGATTGGATGGTGCAGAGATGATTCGATGGTGCCTGCCAGCCCTGTCGTATTTCGTGGAGGCCATTGAGTATGATAGTATAGGGTTAATGTAACTTATGCATGGGAGATAAAATGAAATACAATTAGATAGAATGGAGGAGTAAGGTGGTGCTGATGAAACAAATTTTGTTTATTGTGGCTTTGATTGTAAAGGGTTTTCAGTCGAGTATGTAGGGGGTTAAATTTTTCCATTGGGTAGTGAATGAATAGTGTGCAAATGCTTGTAATTATTCAGTATGGGACTAGGAAACAATTTTTTTTGTCAATTGTAAGCTATTATGCTTATATTTTTGGCTATCAAGAGCCATTAAACTTCTATTTTGTAAAAATCTATTTCTATATATTAATATATATACAGGCTTATTGCCTTTCGCTTAAAAAAAAGATTGGAGGCTTTCAAGAAAAATTTGAAGTCATCCCTATGGTGCATACACTTTATACAATCTCAAGTCTCTTCCAAAAACCATTTTTGAAGCTTCCAAGCTCCCAAAATAGCAACTACAACATTCCTAGTCATTTTCATTTTTGTCTAGTGTCTTTTCCCCTTTGTAACTTCTTAATCAAGTGAGTACCCCAAGCTAAAGAGGAGATAGGATTATGGAAGTTGGACTATTGAGGACACACATGTCAAGATCTTTTTTTCAGCACATTAAAGCTTGTCGATATCCTTGGTGCGAGGCTCCAATATTTGTTTAATAGTTATTAGAATAGTTTATTTTCAAAAGATTAGAGTAGAATGCCAAGTATAGTAGTTAATTAATTCTTCTTGCCTAGATCTATAACATTTCATTACCACTTCATATATTTAGTGTTTAGTTAGATAGAATCTCTTTATTTTTATTACATTAGTGTTATTTAAATTGCAAATAGTTTTATTTGAGTAACATTCTCTCTACCAAGACAAAAATACCATTTTAAAATCACGTAGAAAACCAAGATCAAATGTTTTAAATTGTTAAATGGTGCAAGACAACTAAGAAGGGGGGTGAATCAGTTGTCACCAAAATCAAATTCAAAACTTTAAATACTTATTAGCTTCACAACCACATTGTTCTGTTATTAGGTATGAACATGAAATGCAGATAATAGAAAGTAAAATCAACACAATGAACACTAGATTTTACGTGGAAAACCCAATGAGGGAAAAACCACGGTGAGGATTAACTCACAATATAAAGAGATAGAAAAACCGATTACAAAGGCTCACTGCCAAGGGCTCATTGCCCAGAAGAGGACTCACTGTCTAGATACAAAGGCTCACTTCCTACAAAAAGGACTCGCTGTCCAATAGGGAGGTTCACTGCCTACTGATACAAAAGAAAACAAAAGATCCACCACAACAATTAACACACATCCACAAACTTGATCAAAAGATTGTAGAAACCTTTAGCTCACTACCTTCAGGAATCTAACACAATAAAGTATTGCTACCTCAACTCACTTTCACACACTTCTACTCTTTTAATTTGTGGCTTACTTTGTTACTTTTTTCATCATCTAATTCTTTGCAATTCGACTTGCATTTATACCATCTTCAACCTTAGAAAATTTCTCCAAGGTCGGCCACATATGCCTCATTTCATAAATTCAAATCAGGTCGGAAACTCAACATTTCCATGGTGGAAAGGAATGAGAGTGGACCAATAAAAATACTTAGCCAAGACCAAAAATAATGTCTCAGATCAACCAGTACATGCTTCTTTAATTAAATTTAACTCTTCAAATGAAGTGTAAACACCAGGTCGGCCAAACCTAATGAAAACACAAATGAACATTGATGTACACACTTCCTAACAAGAAGATAGAACATGAATGACGAAAAAACACTTCATTATGTATGAGAACACATCTCAGGTTCCTTCAGATACATCCGCAACAAGTGCAACAATCTTCAAACATTGAACTCCTTCCATGAGTCCATTTCGGACTGTGCAAACACATACAACAACTTTGAAACTTGAATTTTGGATCACCAAACCACACACATCTTTGCTAAAACCAAGAGAAACCATTATAAGACACATTCCAGATCCGCAAGATTTGAAATAGAACAACGAAGGACTGTGGAGTAGAAACATTTCTCCCAATCACAAAAAGCTAACTTTTCCAGAATGGTTCACACACCAGTGAACACAACTTTCACACTTCATCAAACTAGAAGCTACAAATTAGTAGATATCACCATCAGATCATCAAAAACAACCCTTCAAATCTGCACAAGCATAGGATCAACATAGGAGAAACACAGAGTACATTTTGAACACATTCATAACTTTGACTTCTCTCTTTATTAATTTTCTCAAAAGCACTTGGAAACTCATCAATTTAGCACATCTGCAACATCATAAGGATAGCTCCATATACTCACAACATCTCAATAGTATCTCAACTATACATGCACAATCTACAATATACTAAACTATGTTGACATCAATGACAACATTAATGACAACACCACCAAACTTGCTCATACTTGCAACATAAATTGATAATATTTACATTCATTTAAAGTTAAATAAAATTATTTTAGTTGGATTTAGTCAATCATTTGATTTTATGGTTAATTAGTTCACTTTGTTTATTTATGAAAAACTAAAAAATATAGGTTAAAAATTGATTTCTTGCATTTAAACAACACATTTAAATATTTAGTTTAAATCAAAATCATTCATTTATTAGTCAAAATTAATTTGGAAACCCAAAATAAACATCAACTCAATTCTTAGGTCCTTTCATTTTTAAGCTTTGAAGCTTAAGACTTAGAAAACGAAATAGCAACAAAGTTCTTGCAAATGAGACAAGATGATAAAAATACAAAATGATCAAGTGAATCACAATCAACACATTCACTAAATTCAAACATGAAAGCTCAAACTAGCACACTAATGTGTGTCTTATCTATTTCTTCTCTTCCCACATACCCAACAAATCAAGTTCATGTGTCCTAGGGTTAGAGAGGACTAGGTAGAGTATATCATGAACAAGCTCAAGGAAACTCAACCAAACTTCAAAATGGTTGATCAAGAGAAAATCCAAGTGTAAGATTGCATCTTGCAACATATAAAAGAAAAAATCAAAAGACAATGAGCCTTATATTTAGATGTCCTACTAGAATTGTTTAAAGTAGAAAACTACCATTTGAACACTTTCCTTGATAACGCTCAATAAGAGCTTAACACAATCCATGAAAACAAAGTGCATAATCACATAATGATTACCATTACCATTAGAACATACCCCCATTTTTCCACCACCATACCACAAATCAAAACCTCCATTCACCACCAAATTCTCCTTCCTCATGAAGATATTGATCAAATCAATGCCATACTTCCCTCACATATGAATATTATTCCCACCTTTAAGACACTCTTTCCTTGCAAAAAGGTTGGTCTAATAGAAAATCCCCTATTCAAATGGATTATAGCCACACATGTGTCCCCCAACTTCCAAATCATACATAGTAGTGAGCAACTTTGGAGTAGCACATATTTTTGTGAACTTGATGTGAATAGATTTTTTTTTGGTACATGCTCTTTCTCCATTTCATTTCATCCTCTCTCTTCTCTTTTAGTATCATCTCTTTATTATGTGGTATTTAAGGTAACCCCAAACATGTTGAGCTTGATGAGACCTTGGGATTAGATTCCCTCCAATGAACCTCTCACACCCAAATTTGATCAATGCATTCATGTCAACCCCAACACCTATTTTAAATAGGTATGACTATGAGGATACTTTAAGTTATATAGTGGAAACAAAGAAAATAATCATAACGTCTAATTAGGCCAAGTATAATACCTTCGATAGCTCCACATGTGGTTAATATAAGGGGACAACCTTGCAATCAAAAGAAACTAGATAAAAGACCAACACATTTTTGTTTGGTCTAATATCTATAGGTAGGAGCCTATCCTAGCCAACTATAGAGATATGGCCTCTCAAATTGACAATGAGGAATATCACTTCAAAAGAGACTTTGTAAATTCTTGAGTAGCATGAGGAACCCTTGAAATAATTCTCAAAAAAGACCAAGTCTCCAAGTAACAGATGTAGCTTGAGAACCAAATTGAGGTAAGGATAAATAGTGTCACTCAACCCCCACAACACAAAGCACAACATTAAAAAATCCACCTCAAAGTAGTGAGAATCAATGTGAAAATCATATATGAGAAACACATGAAGCACTCATAGCCACTTTGGTGTAGAAAATCAAGTTGCTTGAGGTTGGGGACATTGAGGAGCCACCATTAAACCCTAAGACAATAAATGTGTGACAAATTTTGAGGTGACAACTCCATACCAATATTTTCAATATTGTTACAAATTAGCCAAACTAAGGGCTTATCTAATTACCGTCGTAGATTGAATTTTTTTATATAATGTGAGAAACAAGGCATTTGTGCTTCCTCTATCTCCATCATATAATGTGGAAAATGCAAAACAACCAAATGGGATGTCCACATCACAAACTCTAAACCAAATGATCCCACCAAGTTTTCAAACCATAAGTACAACTCTTCAAAGCTATCCAACATTCATAGATTTTAACAACCAAATATTCCTTTTTAGATGCAACTTGGTTGGCAAGTCCCATCCATAGTGCTTCTATTTAGAGGAATATCTCCTTCTACCCATGGCCCCTTTTTAGGACTTATCTCAAATATTTGAAGGAACTTTTGAACCACAACATTAACAATGTGATTTTATTGCAACCTCTCCCTAAACTCCCTAAGTTAAAGGGAGAGGAAGACCCTAACTAACATATCAAAGATTACACTATTTCCATTTTGGAGCTCCTTCCTTGGGATGGGTTTGTTGCTAGAATTTTCCAAAAAAAACATAAGTAATAGCATTGAACTAGTATTACAAAATCATTGAATGTCAATTCACTCTTTTTAACAAATCATCAATGAGTTTTCTACTACTTTTGACAAAAAAAAGTAAATATTAGATTGCAAGAGTTATTGAGTGTTAATCAATATTCTAATGAATTAGTTTCATACTTCATATGTGATGGAGGAAAGTTATCTACTCATCCATGAGTGTACCAAAGACAGACCATAGTGAAATTGTGTGATCTTTTATTTCATTCCCTAACTAGGGATAAATAGGAGGATTTCTAAAAAATCCCTTATAGATCATATGGGGAAGCTCTCGAAAGTATCTTGAGAATTGAAAAAGCCACAACCAATACTAAAAGGAACACATATGATGTCAATGGGAGATTGGTCACTCAAAAATAAAACAATAATAATAAAAACCAAAACCACAATAATAATAACAAGAGAAACACTTTAACATCCAACATCTTAAAAAATAATCAAAATACTACAAATAATGGAGTTATAGATGCCTCATTGGTTAAGAAAAAAACCAAAAATCATAACTATAATAGTAACAACTATGGTGGATACTATAATTAATCAAATATGGGAAACCAAAAAATTTATGTTGTTGACTCTCCTAGAAATAACTGTGAAAAAATGAATAATAGGTAGAAAAATAATCACATCAATGAAACTAACCAATATAATCTATATTGATAATTTCAAGATTAAAATCTAAAAAAAATCTCTTTCCACAAGAAAAGGGGACATGATCGGAGTACAATCAATTCATATCTAAAATCCTAGATGAACAACACTTGTTTATTGACATGTTCATCCTTTAGCAAGGCAACTCAAACCGTAATGACTGGGGGCCTGTTATCCCTAAAAATCGTAACATATCGATCTCCTGTTGATGGGTGTTTTCACATATTCAACAACTTAGATGAAATACCAAACCATCTCACCTCTCTTGAAAGAAAATTGTGTCTTGAGATGGAAAATGATAACTCCAAGGTTCCTTATGACTATATCTTGGAATACAAAATAACTTAATGGATCATTGTGTTTTTCTGATAACACACAAAGGGACTTGCACATTGTTCAAGATCCAATCTTGAAAATAAGGTTAGATCTAGAAGATAAACACAATCACAATGTTCATAACCCTAAGCTTATTATTTCTTGACCTTCAAATGTTAGTATGTTGGTGGGATACATGGTATCAAATATCCCTAGAACTAATCTAAATATATTTTTATTATTGTAAAAAATCTTGTTCATTAGATATTCAATGTGCTGATGTTGGTCCAAAACTAATTAGAAGTTGTAAAAAAGTGCCAAAGGAAAGGTAATGCAAGTCAAGGTTCAAGGGCTTTGACAAGCTACCAAACCAAGCAACAAGTTTAAACTTCAACAACAAAAATGAATTGATTCTTTATTACCTTTGAAATTAAAATATTACATCCGGAGTAATAGGATGATATAATGAAATCTGACATGCCTTGGCTCTCAAGCCTTACAACATTCAAGCCATACATCTATCTTAGCCTTTCAATTTTTTTCTCTAATTCAACTCTTCAAATACTCCATCAAAATGAATAGAAATCCACTTAAATAGTAGACATGAAGGATTTGGCATGACCAACCCACATTCTAACATGTTAGGATGCATGCCAAGCACTTATTGGTGCCCTTGATCCACTTCGTAGGCCTTTATAACTGTTGTTTTGTCAAATTTAATTGCTTTTTACATCCTTGTAGAAAATCAAAACCTTTAGGATGCAAGCGAAAGTTTTGGGGAGTTCTAGATATGTTCTGAAGCATAGGAAAGTTCCAATATTGACATTCTGGTGGAGAATTAGGTAAATAGGGACATTGGAAAAAATTCAAGGGTAAATAGGATATATCTTGTAGCAAGATTTTTTTTCGCAACATCCTATAGTACAGGAAAAAGTTTCACAACATCATGTAGTAGGCAAAAGTTCCACAACATCTTGTAGCAAGATAAAGTTTCAAAACTCCACAACTTATTTCTTTTTGTATCTTCACCAAATATGGAATGTAGACTCGTATTTGGCCCTTCTTCAAGGTGAATTCATCATCTCACTACAAACCAACTGTAATTCTTTAGAATTTGATCACCAAATCCTGTAAGAAAAACAAAGAAGAAATAAACAACATAACAAGGAAATATTTTTGGTTGACATAGGATTTCTTGTGTACTTGGATGTTCCTACATCAAAAGGGGAGGAAGAGAAGAGTTTAGAGACAAGGATCATAAATTTAGAACTTCCATTACAATTTCTAAATGCATAAGTATACATACCACAAGAAAACCACCTCTTACTCAAATAGATAGCTCACAATATTATAAGATAAGTGCAATCTTCAAAAGAAATTTCAATCATGAAATAAGAGCCATTAAACACCCAATTTTGGCATAGTCTAATAGAATAATTCAAAAAGGAAAAGAAAAGGGATTGTACTAACCATGTAGGAAAAAACTATAGTTAGCAAGTTTCTATTAGTATGAACACAAGATTCATCAAATATTTATCATGTACAAACATACACAATAAAGAGTTCATGTAATGCATTTAGAAAACATGAAATAAAATAAAATATACTAGGTTGTATAAATGTTTCTTAAGCGCAAAAAATTCCAATCATCTAGATGGAAAATATGAAATGAAATAATACATAAGTTACAATATGCTAGTGCTTCTTGGTTTCAACAAATTACATCTAGGGTAGAGGGGCCCACAGTAGGGCACCCTACCTCTGGGTTTTTGAAATTAATAGCATATGATTTCAAAAAAATTCCAATTTTGTACAACAATTTATTTTCCAACTCATCTGCTTAAAAAAAATATTTTTAGTTTCACATCATCAAATAAGATGCCACATTAGCATGCTTTTTGTTAAACCACATACAATCCAATAGTAAGGCACTAAGTCATGTGAATATGTTACACTGATGTGGCATCACATGATTTGTCAGATTATGCACTTTATGGAAAAAAGTGTTTTGCAATTAGATAAAAGGTGCTCCACTATGGGGCCCACTAAGGACTACTTCTATCCCTACTTTTGGTCTTCGCCCTACTATGGGCCCCTCTCCCCTATAGTTTGGCATGCAATTTCTAGCTCCCTAGAGTTGTGCCTTTTCAAAACATGCCCCATTGGCTTTTAGAAAAATGAGAACCCGCCTTTTCTCGCTTAAGTCTTAGTCCATCCTATAGTGTTAGCAAGATTCTCAAAGTCCCTCAAAATCCTATAATTGATCATTTTAATGGTTAAAGTCTCATCATAGATAGAAAGAGATTTGAAAACAAACCCCATGTTCTTTCAAAAGTTTATCATTTTTTTAAATAGAAAAGTTATTTGCTTGTAAGTTTTTTTTGTTCTAACTACTCCAAAACCAATACCATGGCTTCTTTCCACATAACCGGTTCACTTAGAATTTCTTGTAAATAACTTTTTTTTGTAGAAAAATGATGCATAAGTGAATTGCACCAATGCCTATCATTCAAATATATGGTTTACTTAAAATTTCCCACACCCAATGACTTATAGAGAGAAATTAATTCCTTGCAAAAATATGGGTTTCAATTAAATTTAACCCTTTTGACATTCAAATATCTGATTCACTTAAGATTTTTTGCAACAAATTATTTATAAAGAAAAAATGATTTCTTGTGAAATTCTGGTACTTATCTAAACTCACTCAATAATCACTCGTCCAAATATCCACATTTGTGACATCATCAGATTATTGTCTTCCATCTGAACAAGACATTCTAAAATATTCATAAATTGATCTAGTTAGAATGTATTCAAGTGAGACAATTTCTATACCAAAAAAATTAAATTCAAAGGAAAGAAGAATCCTCAATCTAGAAAGGTTTGATATTTTATTAATCTAGGTATGCACCCCATCAAACCTGGGTAAGATTTATAATATTTTAATATTTTCTTCTACAAATTTGAAACCTCTTACGAAATCTAGGTTATAATTAAGGGAGAGGACCCAATAGTTGAGCATGTTTCAATGGTTGTGATAGTGGTTATTTATATAATGTCTAATAGTTGTGATAGTAGTTGTTTATATAATTCCCAATAGTTGTGACTTGACTACCAATACTTAAACAAAATGTATTACTTTGATCTAAAAAACAACCAATCATGTGATGCCACATTAGCGCTCAACTACCCATGCCGTGAATGCACAAGTATTGGTCTCACTTTTTTTTTGGGCCTTTTTAGACACCTTGACAAAAAGCATGCTAATGTGGCATCATATTTGATGATGTGGCCCTGAAACAAAATTTATATGCAGGGGACTTGCCAAGTAAGCTATTGTAAAAAATTGGGAGTGATTTGAAAGTTTCATGTAGGATTTTGAGAAGCAGGAAGTTAGGGTGCACAACTACTAGGTCCTCTCCCCTACCAAAGTAACATGCAATTTGGAATCATATACTAGAACCCTAGTTCAATCAAGCGATAAAAGGTTAAATTGTAATTGTTAGAAATCCTAGATGAACAAAATTGGTGAATTATAATTTCATTTGTAATTCAAGGTAAATGAGTAAGAGAGAAAAATATATGAAGAATGAATTCAAGGGGATGCCTTTCCTTCCCAAATTACCTCAACATATGGTGACATAAACAATACTAACCTAGGGCATGTAAGCATGGAATACTTGCATAGGGGAATGAGATATCCAAATTCTACTAGTTGGGCTCAAAAAATAGTGCTAAATGGATTAGATAAGGCTACCAATTTCAAATAGCTATGCATTACCCTGAGTTGGTCATGTAATGTATAAAGAATTACAACATAGAAGCCAAGAAAGTGATCGTAGATGGTAAAGTTTGTGTAGACCTTAGTGAAGACACTATATAAGAACAAAATTTGATATCCCTTTCTACACCAAGGTAGGGATTATTGAGTGGGATGTTGTAGAGAAATCCTTCAATGAAGAATGTAGGAGAATAGTCAACATACAATAGATGATAAACCCAAATAAGTCATTCTTAAAATCTCCTAAAGTACTCTACAAGAATGAATTCTAGAATGAAATCATTCATATGATCATACTCCCAAGCCAAGTGGTTGGTTTACCTAGTGCTTCTACATTTGAAACATGGATGTACTTATATAGTGAGGCTATTATGATGGGCCAAAATATGTTGCATTGCAAGATTCATTAGTGATATCCTACATTTACAGATAATAATTTTGAATTTGAACACAAGTTTTATATGACCTCCTAATTGGCATATTCATTAGTTGCAAGGTTTACCTTTGTTGGATTGGAAAGAGTGGGAACTCTTGAAACTAGACCTGGGAAAAAGTTGATATATGATTGCTATCCAAAATTGGAAAGAAAACAATCCATGGATCACTATAGAGGGGTAAATGATGCATTCTCTATGTGGTTAGTGAGAACCATGGAGGGAGATAAATCAAATAGATTATTTGTAGAAGCCCAAGTTATTATAAATAGTAAGGGAAGTTGGTTCATTCAATTCCCTAAATTCTCATACATTAGAATGGAGGGATTCTCTAGTATACCATTTAAGTTACCTAGGTATCCTATGGATAAAATGGTTTTATTGGAGCTTTCAAGGTAGATAGTTGTTTCACATACCCTCCTAGAATCCAAACACAAAGCATGGGTTAAATTCCTGATTCATATAGGATGGTATGTATGTAATAGTTTAAGTTCTACCAAAGCATCAAAAAATGAGCTACAACTACGTAATTTACAACCTCTTGATGAAGCATGAAAGAATTATGATCCACATGGGAGAATGGAGAAGTATGTCGCTTCAATTATAAAACATGAACACACATTGAATATTTTTGGACTGTCTATCTTGACGAACATGAGGTTAGGAAAAGATCTTACCAAAGGTTCACTATGCAACAAAGAGAACAATGTGCACTCATAGGGTACCCCAACAAGTCAAATAAGATGGAGAAATCCTACGCAATAGCTATAATATGAATAAGATCTTTGATAAGCCAATACAAGGTCCTAATTGGGTAGGAAAAGAAGCATCTTTAATACAAAAAATGACATAGAATGCATTGGATGGATCTTCACATTGGCTAAATGCTCATGTACAAGACTTGAAAACCAAAGGGATTTTCCCGACTTATAGCATGAAAAAAGATAAAAAGAGGAAAGAAAGGAATGACCTAGATTTTGATGATTTTCTTATTAAGAAGAGGAAAATTCAGGAAGTTAGAATAGTTCAACCTAAAAAAGGGACAAACAAAACTAAAGCTCTTTTGTGTCTCAAGAAACAACTATAGAAACACTTCAAGTGCTAATATCAAATAATCAAACAATAAGTGCCATTTATATAACCAATTTGGTGGTATAGAATGTTTCATCCATTTCCATTTCTTCAACTCAAGAAGAATCTCCCATAATAATTCACACAACTCAAGGGTTGTCATCAACACAAAAGGGGTAAGAAGAAAAATATAAAAGAAAGAAAATTGAAATGGTAACACCTTCCACCTCTCCAGTAAATAATATATTCTTGTCTCCTCCCTCCATGTCCAGTACAATAAAAAATGTAGAGGAATTAGAAAGAGTATAATTGGAAAGAGAAGAGGGAGTATTTAGTGGCACGAAGGATAAATCATTAAGTCAACCCCAAGCTGAGCAACAATTCATAGAGTAACCTAGAGAACATTAAACAAAATGAAGAGAATAAAGGTAATTTACATGATACCCAACAAGAGCTAGATAAATTGCAACAAGTTATTTATTCTCCCAAACACATGATTGAAGAAGTTAATAAATAAATTGATTCTAATATAGCCTTAGTAATCCAAGAAACAAGTTTGAAATTGCCAAAAGAGTTCATTGAGTCAATTAAGGATATAGAGACCCTAGAGAGAGAAGAGGAATTAAATAAAGTGGTTGATACTAATGTATAAGAGGAACATATAAAAAACAAAAATATGATAGTGTTACTATAAGACAAGAAGTAGTCTTAAGTGAACTTCACCAGGAGGTACCTATTGATGAAAAATTACATGAAAATAGTAAAGGAATTGAAATTGGTATCTCCATAGAGAATTCCAAGAAACAACAAGAAGTAATGTTTCTACTTTAGAAAATATAATAATAGAAGAAAAAGTCTATCTAGAGAAGATATAGGGTGCAAATGTATGAATGATAGATCAAGAGAGTTCACCTAGAAGGTCACAAGGACGATAAATTGTACCTAATTCAAGTACTCCTACTTGGCTTTCCCATAAATTCTAAACTTAAAAAAAATGTAGTTTTTATTGATCTAAAGAGTTTGATGCAAAAAATTGAAACTCCCAAGCCAAAAAGAAAGGCTAAAGTTTTATCCTCTATTGCAAGAGATACCATAAGGTCTAGGATAGTTCAAATTGCTGCACCTATTGCACAAAAAGATAAGAGTGACATGACTCTAGCTAATTATTATATCTCCACTATCAAGGTTGGGAATTCAATGAGAGGACATGAGATTGTAGAGCTAAAGGATAATGTTGATGCTATTGTGACCCAAATGGAAAAAGATAAGAAGTAGGAATTAAAAGGAAAATTTGTCTAAATTCAAAATTATATCAAGAAAATTGTAGGCTCAATACAACTAGTGGATCAACTTCCTATGATCCCAGTACTTATTTATTAGGATGGCATTTCTCCACTTGATAGAATGAGGTGCATAAGTGCCACAACTGGGGAATTGATGAAATTAGTGGTTGAAAATGGAAAATAAACAATAATAAATGTAACTGAGAAATGGGAAGAATCCTTGGAATGGGTAAGGAAAATAAAAAAATTGATTGAACATTGGAAGGCTTGTTTAGAGAAAAATCAGATTGAGCTATCTAGGTTAAAATAAATTGAACGTTTAAGTGATAAGTTTCTCCTAAGATAAAAAAAACCACTAAGGAAACACTTTTGAGGATAAGAATACGTATTGAGTTGTTAAAATGGGAATATTTTTTTCCTAAGAAACGTATGAATGAAATGAATGAAATAAATGAGTTGAATAAGATTAACATATATATCAAGTTTAAGGAAATGGTAGTTATCAAAAGGATACTAGATACAAGTTTTAATGTTCATGAAGCTCAAGATGAAAATATCTCCATTGCCAAGCTTAAAGAGATGTTTAGTGTTGTAGTAGGGAATCAAGCAAAGGATTTCAATGGAGAAGCATTGACAATAGAAACTAATTCCATGGTGATAATGAATAAGTATAAGAGAAATTCAAGTCTAGATATGCAAAATATGCTATATATCCATTGAAAAAGAATCTTATAAATATAGATGGAAATTCATGCAAAATTATGAAAGAACCGAGATGAACAAAGCCCTTGTTGCATATAGTGATTTTGTCATAAAAGAAAATTTACAGGATGGTGAATTCATTATAGAAACAAATAGTGAAGCAAAGGTTTCAAGTATTTCTTTTGCAAATTTTGGTCTCTCGGTGGATTTTTATAGAATTTTGGTAGTCTATTAGATCTATGGAGTTTCTACCTCCAACTTCCTTCACGCAATATGATTTTGTTTGAGGAATTTTCAAAGATACCAATTCTCATGAAATATTCTACATTTAAAATTTAAATATACTGATGCTCCCAACATATTCTTCCATTTTGAAATTTGACCACTCATTTATCTTATGAGATTGTGACTCTTAGATTGTAGCTAACTTTGGCACCTTGATGTTTGTAACCATTGTTATTTTTGAAACAATATTGGAAATTGTTAGTAACTGTAGGGAAAATAATTAAATAAGTATTAATATTTTGACACTTCATGGTTTCCTTTCACTTAGATCTTGATGTCATTTTTTGTTTATGCTTATAAGAATTATGAGTTTGATACCGATTAAGGTCATAAAAAATGTAAATTGTAAGTGACTATAATTTTCTTATTAATATTTTAGAATATCAAAGTACTACACCAATATTTAGGTATATTTTAATCTCTTTCTCAATTTCATAAGTTTTCCTTTGAATATTGGCATCATTTATGTCTAGTTGTGAATGATTTTGGTTAAATATAAATTGGTTATGGTGTTTGTTCATAAAACTTAAGTATACTCATGAAATATTATTGAGAAATTAGTTTTTTTAACCTTTCCTTTTCTTCCCCTATATTTTCATTTTATTTAGTTAATTCAATTTAGTTTAAAAATAATTGATTAAAGTTATTTGCAATTATTATAAATATTCCAAAATAACACGTGATCTGTGTAGTAGAGATGAAATCTTGTTAAAGTTTGTTAATATTTATTCAAATTCATCTCTTCATGACTCCATAATATGTAGTGTGTAAGTTTGTTTTGGAAAACATCGTGCAATAAAATTTTACTGATACTAGTTCATCAAGACTTGACTATTGAAGCCTCAAGATAGTGAAATTCTATCTTAGGATTTTATTATCTTTCAAGAGAGATAAAATTTGTTGTGGATTTATTTGTGTTTGTATGTGCAAGAATAACACATCAACACTTAGGTTGAAATAGAATATCAATCACTTGGCTCAAATAAATATCATCCAACCTTTTTTCAAAGAGAAATGTTTTACTTTTATAGAGAAATAAAAAATCCTCAACAAGATCTGATGGCACAAATCAATCTTCACAATGAACAATGTAGATTTGGTAAATATTAATCATGAAATTTTTTTCTAGAAAGGCAGTATGTGGGGCATGGAGTAATCCCATAAAATATGCATGTTTGAGCTCCTTAAGTAGTGTGAAAATACATCTAGTAGTTTAAACATTCCATCATATTGATGGTGGCATGGGATTACTATTCATTCTAACATGAGATTACATGAAATATATATTTTAGATTGTGGGAATGGATTTAGCAAGCAAGGAACCTCCTTTTTGGTAGTTCTAAGGGTTGAATATGGTAATAGATGTATTTTGGCATCCTTGGAATTATTTTCACAGCCACCACATCGATGGTACCTTTGTGTACTATAGATAGTCTTTTCTCTCTCAAAGTCTTGCAAAATCCACTAGGAATCAATTATATCTAGTTTATAATAAATAAATTAGTGTTTACATGCATTTAAAACCATTCTCATGGATTTGTATGAGATCTAGACATGTTTTTGGTGAACATGGACATTAAAAATCTCTTTTAAAAATTTAAGAGGTTAGACAAATTTAGGGACCTCTAATGTACTTGTTGGGGGTTTGATAGATAGAAGAAATGGATGGCCTTTGACTTAATTGTTGGCAGTTTGGGAGGTAGATGAATAGATGACCCACAACATACTTATGACACTATAAGGCTACAATATGTATATTCCTTGATAATTTCACATGAATGTTAAAGAAAAATATTGATTATGTGTTTATTATACTTTTATAAGCTTCAAAATTTCCTAAATTTCTTGGGTACAGTTCTCCTATCTATAATGGGTGGTTGATACCTTAAGAAACTATTTGGAGATAAAACTTGGAAAGGGATACTCACTTATTTCTAAGAGAAGTATTTAGAAGGCTCTTTGGTTGCCTATGTTTAGTAGGGTGATTGTTTATTACTTAAAGAAGCATGGGATTTTATAAGTACTTATTTTTGTGAAAATTTTATGCCTTAATGTTATCTTGTATTAAAGTAAAAATCAATCCTTTAAAGAATTTGAATTAGGATTTTTTCATCATTTCTTGGGAATGTCTATATTCTAGGATTGACACTATATTGCATTATCTCAATCTAGATACACACATAATTTTATTAAAACATTATAATATGATGAATTGTTAACTTATCATTATACCTATTAAATTAGGTATCAAATTAGATTGTAAATTATCATGTGAAAATGCCAAATATACTTTGTATTGTAAGAGAGGGGGACTGACCATGTTCAAGACCCCAAGTCACAGAGGACCAAGAGTGGAAGGCTGCCCTAACTTACCTTAGCTTAAAGGAGTGTTAGGAGATGAGGGACGAGAATGATGAGGACTATAAGGTTGTTCAATCACTTTGTAGATCTGAAACTTTGAATGGGGCTAGGTGAGCCAGTTTTTAGGTTCCACACTATACCTCAGGTAGCTCTTTGCTCGAGGATGAAAGCGTGGTCCTAGGACGACAACGCAATGCACTAGCGTATCTCAGGTGCGTTGGTGTTCATACGACCAAAGGACTAAAAAGACAAGGTGAACCAATAGAAAATAGACTAACGACCTAGCGAATGGTTTTTAAGAGGAAAAAACAACACTATGAAATAATAAATATACAATCGAATATGATAAAGCAAGTAGATTAAAGCTAGGGTGACAAAAATAATCTCACAAAAGAACTTGTTTTCCAGCTAACTCCAAGAAGCACGTCTACCTACACACAAGAAAGAAAAAATTGTTGGGTGGCTGTATAGGGGTCTGCCCCAGTTAGACCCCCATTTTGGTGTTTCCACCTCCATGGACAACCAAGATAGCGATAATGGAGAAAAATTATGATAAAGGAGGATGAAATAAATGAACACAATAACACTACAAAATAGTAATGTGATACTCAGCCAAATCATAGAGGAGAGGAGTAGAAAGCTTACCACCTCCACCAAGAGCTCACTGGCTAATGGAGGAGAAAATGAGAGGACTCAAGCCCTTGATGCAATGGTGTTGTTCCACATTTTCTCTATAGAGTTGATGGAGTGTTGTTGCTACTACTATGGAGTGAAAAGTGTTGCTAAAGAGTGATGGATGCAAGAAAAGCTATGTAGAATTTTTAGAGAATGGCTTGGAGAGATGAACTGAATGCTTAGAGGATGTGTAGAGGATGAAATGCATGAAGAATGAGTGAATTTGAAGGGAGAATGAGAAAAATGGCCATATTCCAGTCAGTTGGTCGAAGAGGGGTGTTACAAATTGACCGCAATGGGAAGTGTAAAGCCTCTATAGGCTTTAGACACAGGAATCTGTCAGGGACATAAGCGCACCACGTGGACATCTACGCATCGCGTGGGAATCCCCAATAGATATTCTTCTTCTGACGCACAAAATAGATGCAAAGTGGAACAAAGGAAGTGGGATGATGTGGATTTTTTCCTTTGAATTTGGTTTTCTAAGGTTAGGGAGTGTAAAAGGGGAATTTGCATAAGGGGTGAAAATTCGCTCCTATACATTTTTCCCCTACTTTAGTGAGCACAAATACTGATGATTGCTTCGATAAAGTAGATCAAAGAAGTAGTAGAGTTAGAAATGTATACCTAAACCATCGAGGAATCAAACCACAATCTGGCGAACTCGAAAGTGCAAGACACGTAAAGGACTTCATAGCCCTATAGAACTATGAAGCTATAGAATGAAAGAATCTTACAGGCCCGTAGACTTGCAAGGAGGAAAGCCCCAAGATATCTCACATGAAGGAAGCCCCGTGAAAACAACACTTCACAGACCTACATACTTGCAAGGAAGGTGTCCCCCAAGATCTCTCACATGAAGGATACCCATAAAATCACCTTACAGATCCACAGACCTGCAAGGAAGCATCCCCCAAGATATCTCACATGGACAAAGCCAAGAAAGCACCCTACATACCCAAATACCTATAGGGAAGGTGTCCTTCAAGATCTCTTGCATGAAGGAAACCCAAGAAAAAAGACCCTACAGATCCACAGATCTACAAGGGAGCCACCCCCAAGATCTCTCGCATGGAGGAAGCTCAGAAGAAGTGCCCTACAAGCCCACATACCTGTAGGGAGGTATCCCCCAAGACCTCTCACATGGAGGAAACCCAAGGAAAGTGGACTTCGTAGAGTCAGAAAGTGGCTTGACAAGCGCACCTGTAAAGCAACATGTTTACCTAAAAATAGAACATGTCAGAAAGTGGCCACACATGAAAGTAAGCATACAGTCTCGCAGACCATCAACAAGTTGGAAAAATTTCAAAGGGTTCCCTCAGGAACCCTAGTGTGAAGAAGGGGTCCACTCAAGGGATGCATTGTTTGAAATTACAAAAGAGATATTTCTTTCTTGAATTGATTTGCCGCCAAGGAATCCTTTTGAAAGATGTTCACTTCATCAAAGAATTCGAAAGGAAGAATATGTCCCCACGCGAGGGGAAAATCAAAGCTATTCCCACTTCGGAGGGAGGTTCTCAAGTTCTTTCTTTATAAACCCATGATGAAGGAAACACTTTCCATTAGGGTTTCAAGTTTAGAATGCGATTCTTGAAAAGAAGTTTGTGAAGATTCTTGAGAAAAATTTGTTGGCAATGAATGCATTTTTTGAAAATAAAAATGTTGAAGAAGTGGCGTTGTCACACATGAGAGGGACAACTCAAGCAAAGAAGAGAGAAAGATAAAGGAAAAGCAAAAGGGAAAAGAAAACACAAACAAAGGGCACATGGGTAGCTTGATATTTTAGGGTCATAACTCCTCATAAATATATATGTGTATAGTAATAGTATATAAAATGAACTGTCATCAACCCCCTACTATATTAGACCATGTGAAGAATGCACAAGAAGACAAATTAAAATAAAAAATTGGGTCAACATGGAAGGGAAGCCTAAATGCCCCCAACGCTTTGCATCATCCCCAATTTATCGAAAATCAAGTCATAAACATGGAAGAATGATGATACAAATTGAAGAAGGTTTACGACACAAAAACCACACCTGTATCCAATCACCAATAGGGGTGATGAGGGTCATCCAAGCACACATAGCAAAATCATGGGGGAACACATCACAACACACAAACTCACATCTAATCTAAAGATAAAGAAGAGGCCTCCTAACACTATTCAACCAAGAGGTCATCTGCTTCCCAATCTAGATCATCGTAGGGGGAAGGAGGATGAGCCTGCAGTAGTGGGATGTTAAGAGGAGGAGCATCTGACCCTCCTACAACAAGGGCTAAGGAAGAGGGCCCTATAAGGTCCTCTCCACTAAGCTCTTGT
This sequence comes from Sequoia sempervirens, assembly GCA_007258455.2. Lineage (NCBI taxonomy): Eukaryota > Viridiplantae > Streptophyta > Pinopsida > Cupressales > Cupressaceae > Sequoia > Sequoia sempervirens. Next base: position 433,429,534 of record VDFB02047230.1, on the reverse strand, counting down.
GGAGCTAAGGTCAACGATTTTGTGAAGATTTCTGACAAGGATGGAACCTTGTCTAGAGAGTTAAACATGCATTTTACAAGAGTTCCATGTTTCACATCAATGGATGGAGAAGGTTGTGCTTGAGATTCACTGCTAGGCTCACCGAGTGATTCAAGAGCAGTGATGAATTTAGGGGAATCCAAAACTTGTTCCATCACTAGGACAAAACAAGTCAGTGCAAGACCACCTTTTGGAGAAGGTGGGCTCCTCTTACGTCCTCTATTTCTGGAAGGACCACTCTCTACCTTCTGCTTCGCTGGAGGAGGCAAAATCCCAACATACGAGGAAAGAGGTGCAAAGGAAGAGGAGGAGAGAACCGTAGTAGACACGACCAAAGTGTTAGTCATATCTATGGGTTTTGGGAAAGGCTGGACATCTAGAAGGGACATCAATAGAGGTGACTCCACAAAATGAGCAATGAACACCACCTTTTTAGGGTCAAGCACATTCACACTCATAGTGGAAGCCAAAAGCAATATAGAGCTGGTTTGAACAGAAGCAGAGGAGAGGAGAGAGGAGGATGTGATAGGAGGCCCTAATATAGGGGTGGTCGTCTCCTCTTCCTTCCTTTATAAGGCATCCTGCTCAGCCATGAAAGCCTTTCACTGGTGCTTGCACTCGCGCGGAAGGTAGTTTCTGTGACTCTTTGAACCGGAGGCTGGAGGCTACAAAGGAACGAAAGGCTCCTACTCAGCCATGGGATTATCCACTACAGCTGTTTCCGGCGAAGGAACCAAATCCTGAATGGGAGCAAGAGGAGTAGGTTGAGAAGCAATGAGGGGAGTCAACTCAAGTGCCTTGGTAGTGGGCCTCTTCCTATTTATTGATTTTGAAGTAGAGGCGGTAGGAGGCCATGAAGGTCAAGACAAAGAGGATTCTCCATGGGGACCTTTCTTCCTATTATACCGAATGGGCCTAGGCTCCATGGGAAAAATTAGAAGCTCAAATGCAGGATGCTTGGGATTTTGCCAAGTGGGCACCATAGGATTCTCTCACAAATGTAAAACAAAATATGATGGCACCTCAGCGGGATGAGAGGAAGCGTCAAGCTAAACAATGAAAGAGGAAGAAGGAGGATCTCGGGACTGCTTCTCTTCTTCCACTATATGTGCCTTGGTGGCATCACTATTAGATTTTAGGCAAGTCCTATGTGAAATAACATAAGGCAAAAAAGGGTATGTCACTTTCGGCCTTAGGAGCAATTTCTTATAATTTTGATATGTTTGGTGTAGGAGGTTCATCCTAGGTGGGAGAGGACCAATAGGTGCAGACCAAGAGTAATCTGAGTAACTACCATGAGCAACTAACAATTTATAACCAGTGTCATGAATCGCATGCATGAAAACCCCGTGGATAAAATTTAAACATTTATGCATGATCAAGGGTACAACATTCATAGCTACTAACCAAGGGATACTCAACTTCACTCTAAAGAGTTCAGATCCAGGAATTATGTCAAATAGAAGCTTCACGAATTTAAATCTAACCAAAACTGAAAGAACAATACTACCCAAAGGGGGTACGAAAAGTTTGTCATGCATGCGAATGGTGCTCACAGGTGCATCGTACCCATATTTATGCAAAAATTTGATTAGCATGATCTCCTCAGTTATGATGTTTACTTGAGATGTTGGATCAACGAGAACACTTGCTACGATGTTTCCATTGATTCACACAAGGATGTAGAGAGGAGATGGTTCCCTATTAAAACCCATCAGTAGGTCCTGTGAAGTGAAGGTTATACCAGTACAATTGCTCATAGGCTACACAAAGGGGATAGGTTGATGCAGTAAAGAGGCCATTACACACACTAGATGATACTTTCATAGAGTCCCTAAAGGTTAAAGGATAAGATGGTGACCCAATTAAGGTTTCGTTATGCAACACCTTCAGAATCTTCCAACTACGCCTACTAGGGGTTGCAGGTTCGGTTGCGAGGCAGGGAGCCTCACAACACTCACACCTACAAAACTCCTAGGATATGAGGAAAGGAGCTTTCAATATTGCCAAATGGAGCCAAAATGGTTGACGTCGGGTTCACCAAAAATGTAAGAGAGGGGGACTGACCATGTTCAAGACCCCAGGTCACGAAGGGCCAAGAGTGGAAGGCTGCACTAACTTACCTTAGCTTAAAGGAGTGTTAAGAGATGAGGGAGAGAATAATGAGGACTATAAGGTCCTTCAATCACTCTACATATCTAAAACTATGAATGGGGCTAGGCGAGCCAGTTTTTGGGTTCCACACTGTGCCTCAAGTAGCTCTCTACTTGAGGATGAAAGAGCAATTTCAGGATGACAACGCAAAGCGCTGGCATTTCTCAGGTGTGCTAGTATCCATATGACTAGAGGACTAAAAATACAAGGTGAACCACTAGAAAATAGACTAACATACTAGCTAATGGTTTTTAAGAGAAAAAAACAACACTATGAAATAAGAAATATATAATCGAATATGATAATGCAAGTAGATTAAAGCTAGGGTGAAAAAAATAATCTCACAAAAGAACCTATTCGCTAGGTAGCTCCAAGAAGCATGTCCACCTACACACAAGAAAGGAAAATTTTTGGGTGGTTGTATAGGGGCTTGCCTTAGTTAGACCCCCATTTTGGTGTTTCCACCTCCACAGACAACCAAGATAGCAATAATGGATAAAACGTATGATAAAAAAGGATGAAAGAAATGAACATAATAACACTACAAAATAGTAATGTGCTACTCAACCAAATCGTAGAGGAGAGGAGTAGAAAGATTACCACCTCCACCAAGAGCTCACTAGCTAATAGAGGAGAAAATGAGAGGACTCAAGCCCTTGCTGCAATGGTGTTGTTCCATACTTGCTCTATGGAGTTGATGGAGTGTTGTTGCTACTGCTATGGAGTGCAAAGTGCTGCTTGAGAGTGATGGATGCAAGAAAAGCTATGTAGAATTCTTAGAGAATGGCTTGGAGAGATGAATTGAATGCTTAGAGGATGTGTAGAAGATGAAATGCATGAAGAATGAGTGATTTTGAAGGGAGAATGAGAAAAACGACCATATTCGGGTCAGTTGGTTGAAGAGGGGTGTTACAAATTGACCCCTATGGGAAGTGTAATGCCTCTGCAGGCTTTAGATGCAAGAATCCGTCAAGGATGTAAGCACACCGCACGAATGTTTGCATGTCGCACGGGTGTCCCCCAATAGATATTATTATATTGACGCACAAAATAGACACCAAGTGGAATGAAGGAAATAGGATGATTTTGATTTTCACCTTCAAATTTGGTTTTCTAAGGTGAGGGAGTGTAAAAGGGGAATTTGCATAAGGGGTGCAAATTCACTCCTATACATGTATAAAAAATTAAGGTCTGGTTTAATTTAATATTTGTAGACTTTTTATTATCTACATAGTAGGTATTACATTTAGATTTATGTGAGATCCATATGGATCATTAGAAGATGAAAAAATGAAAATTAAGGTATTTTAAAAAGTACACTTAATTATGGTCTTTGTTATTCCTACATCAAAAATGTCAAATTATTTGGTTATTATGATACTAACTATGATGACGACTCTATGTTAGGAAATATGTCTCAAGATATGTATTCAAATATGGTGTAAGTGATATCACATGGAGTATTAAAATAAAGAAACCTACTATGGATTTTTCATCCATAAAGGTTGAATACAAATATTTAGTAGAAAACATCAAAGGAACCAATGTGGTTGACGAGATAATTAGATGATTTTTTTATGAGCCAATGAAGTACCACTTTATTATGTGATAGATAAATTTATATTATTATCTCCAAGAATAATGTTTAACATCAAAAAATAAAGCGCATTGAAGTTCATTCACACTTACATTTGATTAAAAATTCTTGATGTTAAAACTACTCTTTAGTTCTATCAAAGTATAGAATTGATGGTAGTTAAATTTTATAATATGGCCATGGAAACTTGTACTATCTACAAGAACCATTAATGGACATTAATAAATAGTCTTTAATCTTGGTAGCCACATTAAATAGCCTCTATGTAGTGTAAATTATCTAAATTCAAAACAATGTTAGGCCTCTAGGAGTTGCCAAAGGGGGAGTGTACATGACAATGCCAACTACTAGTGATTAATATTATATTATATATAAGAGCTTTCAGAATTATGTAATATCTTCCTCTATATTTCTTCTTCCACTTGTAAAAAATTGAATGTAACACTTATAGGAATTGTATAAAGAACCTAGGGGAGGATATTTTTTTTGGAGGCCCAAGATATAAAATAAATATAGTAAGACCTCATTCTAAGCATCATTAAGAAAATTGGGATCTAATTATACCAAGGAATTTATCATGTAGTTCAAAATACATGATCTTTATTTTGATATTTATTTATTCTTTTTGTATGCATATTAAATAAATCTTACATTACTAAGGAATTTCATGTTTTCTTTTCCAAAAAAATTGCCTCCATATGTCCTAGATAAAAATAAAAAGGGGGTGTTAATAATACTTATTAGGGGTCTATACATTATTAAATAGGCCTAGAATAAATATTTATAAAGCTCTAATATAAGGTAAAAAACCTTATTATATATAATATTATAAATTATAGTTAATTAATTAGTAAAATTATTAATACAAAATATTTATTTTATAATAATTAATTTTAATATTGTTTGTAAAAGGAATGGTAACTTCTTGAAAGGTTGTTTTTGATGAGGAAAGAAAGTATTGATGGGACCTGAAACCCATTAAAAACTGGTTTTGACGGGACCAGAAGCCCAAACAAAGCAAATCAAGCTGCAACAAAGATAGACCACAAACCATCAACAACCCAACAACAGCTACACAACTGCACAAAGGAAAAAAAAGGACCCATTACCCCTTTACATCAAGATTTTGACTGGGATCTTGAACCCAAGACCAAGTTTTGAAGGGACCTTGAACCCTTTATAGCCAGGTTTTGAGAGGGACCTTGAACCCTTAGTTCCCAAAAGAACCCAAGAGACTAACCGCCTGAAACAATAAGGCAACAAAGCCAACAGGCTACATCAAACCAACTATTCAATAACAACAAAGATGCTTAGGAAGAACAAACTTGAGCCAAGAGAAAGGGACTTTAAACCCTCAACTAGGCTTTTTTGGGACCTTGAACCCAAAAGAAAGCCATCATTAGGTTTTTTCAAGGACCTTAAACCCACCATCACAACTAATTGGAAAACAACAGCAATCTTACAACTCCATCCAAACTGAAAGACCATCCCACAATCCACCTCCATAGGATAGGGCCCGCCTCTATAGGGGGAAGACACAAGAGCTCGAACTACCACAACACCCCAACTCCTACACATACCAACTCCACCTCAACAAGAACATGCAAAAGAGAAGAGGACTCTCCATTGGAACAACAACATACAACTCCACTGCAATAGGATCGAGCTCTACCTCAACAAGAGCTAAATTCACCTCTATAGAAGAAACCAACTGTAGAATCTAGCCGAAAGAAACTACTCTAGTAGGACTAGAACTCGCAACAACCCTAGGCATCATGAAAAATGAAGACAAGAGAATAGAATCAGAGAGAAAATCAGCCCACCACAGAGAGAGCACACACTCCCAAACCTTCAAAACAAGGGTAATCACCACCCCAAAGAGAAACACTGGCATCAATAGCCAGTAAAACAAAAATACCCCCCTTAACTATAAAATATTCAAAGACCAGAGGGGGGTCAAAGCAATAGCCCTATCAAACCAAGACAACATAGAGCAAAACCCAGACTGCAACATCAACCTATCCCACTAAAAGAAGCCTTCAAAAGAGACCAAGAAGGCATTGGAGAGCAACAAAAAGTAGTAACATAACTGTAGCCAAAAAAGGCCAAACCTCACAACCAGGACAAAACCCCGAGCAATAGCCTCACGAGGAACACAAGCATATATGCTCTTCCCAACAGAGGGGAATGCCACAACATTAAACCAAAACACTCTTCCATCCAATGAAGGAGCACAAGAAATGAGAACCACAAAAAGAAGAGAGAACCTTAGCCTATCTAAAGATACCCACATCCTGAAGGAGGAGGCACAAACAAGCCACCAGGCTAAGAGCTCATCACCACCAACAAGCAACCAAAGAAAGAGGTAAAGCCAACATAGGGGAGCCTCATTCATCACCCCAAAAGCTCCCATGAAAGAACCAACTCATAGATGGAAAAGAGACACATCTCCAACAGAGGCACATCCAACAAAGTAGCGCCCTCCAATGGTCCACAAATAAGAAAAAACCTTCCATCCCCCAACCCAGTGAACGAAACCGCATCATTAAGGTCGGAAGAAAGGAGCTCCAAGCATAGAGAAGCCATCCAGAAACCATCAGAAGATCCCACAACAATATACAACTCCAGAAGACACACAAAACCCTCCAAATCAACATCATCGTCCTCAACATCGATAGCTTCATCTTTCACTCCCTCAACAATAGAGCCTCCAACTCTACACCCACCACACACGCATCTCTCATAGCTCCTGCCACATGGTCCTCTGTACACCTCTTGCAAAAAGGAACCAAGGCAACAAGTAGAGGGGGGCATCATATTCGTCTGCATCATCTCCATCCTCGCCGACCTCAACGTATCCCCCTGCATAAACCCTCGCTCCTCCTACTTGCGCTCCTACTCTTCCCATTGCATGAATTTTTTAGAAAAGATATTAAGGTTTGGACCTTGGCTGTTGGCACTATAGGAAAGAAGCCCCACTAGTTCACCATGGAGCCTCCCCTTAACACCAAGGTAAGCAAACTCCATTGTTGATGTAGTAGAGAGTGACCCTGCGAGGTTTGAACCTTGGTTGTTGGCTCCATAAGCCTCACCATTTCACCAAAGGGTCACCCCTACTTCTTGAAAGGATCTTACCTACCTTATTTTCTTATATTTAAGGGATTCCCATTGGGGACAAATTATTATACAAGAATTTTAAATATTGAATATTGAAATATTCACTCTATAATAAATATTTATGTGATATCATTTGGAAGAATCATAAAGACATTTACCCTATATAGACATATATGTAATTTTTCTTAATAACAATACTCTGTGGTTTTTTTACTTAATTTTTTTTCATAATAAATTTGTGTCCATGTTATATATTTATTTCTTTGTATATTTATATATTATTTAATCTACTATAAACATAATTTAATTAATTCTTCTAAAGATTAATATGACAATTCTTCTCTTTGTTTCTATCTTCTTTTTGATAATTGCTTTCTCTTTACCACAAGTGGAGGATGATGATCCATATGTCAACTACTACTATATAATTTTAGAAATAATTATGTCCACAAAAAATAATGGCGTTGATCAAATTTAATTTTTCTTTTGACCAATTTTCTAGTTGATATATGTGGTTTTCATTGATCCTCACTTCCCTATATTTCCTATAAGACATTTTTCCTTTTTCTTTTGACTATTTTCTTACTTTTTTTTCTCATAATAATGTTATAACTAATTATGTCCACATAGAATAATGATGGTGATCAAATTCACTTTTTTCTTTTGACTATTTTTCTAGTTGATCTATGTGGTTTTCATTAATGCTCACTTCCCTATATTTCCCCACAATAAATTTACTTTTTCTTTTGACTATTTATTTACCAATATTTTTTCCCATAATAAATTTGTTCACATATTGTTGCTATATATTTATTTTCTTTTATATTTATATATTATTATTTAATCTTCTATAAACACAATTTAATTAACTCTTCTAAAGAGTTAATAAATTTGAGAATTCTTTTCTATGTTTCTATTTTCCTTTTGATTACTTTCTCTTGATAATAATTATTTATGTACCAAAAGTGGAGGATGATGATCCATATGTTAAATATTACTATTACTTTTAGGACTAATCCTATCCACATATAATAATGATGTTGACCAAATTTAGTTTTTTCTTTTGACTATTTTTTTTAGTTTATCTATGTGGTTGATGAAGGGGCACTCCACCCAACACCCACACATAACACAACAATAAATATCAACACAAAAAATGCAGGAAGGAAAACAACTCACTTTAGATTTCTTCCAAAAATGAATTACATAATTAAAAATTGCAATGTTATAGCCACATGGGCTTGACTCACTACAAAGAAAATCAACTCTCTAAGAAACTCTGCAATTCAGAGTCACAATTTTAACTAATGGAGCCGCCTCCTGTAACGTCCATTCAACCCTTTATTTGACACCAATAACCACCTTAGAATATTCAAGAAAGTGGAATTCCCCCTTTTATTTTGGCACCCAAAAGTTCAACCATTCATTTTCTTTCCCAAGAAGATATTTCATTTAAAATTCACATTTTGGTGGCATAGCTTCCCAGAGCCATAAATTTTGACTTGTGTGTCCAATTTGCTATTAAATTAAATTGTTGGAAATCTCACGGAGAGTTATACAATGCCAAAATAATCTGACGATCATTTCGTACACTTTTCAAGATTTTACGTGGCATCTAAGGACTTCAAATTTGAGCTTGGAACTTTATTGTAGGAACTTCTCAAGACTAAAAAATTAATATCTCCCAAATGGTATAGGAAATTGAGATAATTCTTCTATCGTCAAACTCATTTTTCAATTCCACTCCTTGTAAATTTTTAGGTTCATACATGCATGTTTAGGCCAACTTACTAAAAGTAGTAAGTGATCATTTTTGACCTTTTTAGAATTTTGACTATTTTACACCCCTTAAGTGTCATCATGGGACCCAAAAAAATAAATAAAACAAGGAAAAACAATTTTTGGGTGATGCAAGATTTCCCTTACACCATTGGATGCTCCTGCATTAGACACCTAGGGTAATTTGATAAATGACCTTGTCACATCTTTGGTGTTGGAGGAAAGCCAAGATGGTCAACCTCTGCCTTAGGCAACCATGCTAAATATTCAATAGGCCTTCCTTTCCATTTAACTACATATTTTTCATACTGCTTGTTTCTTGTACTCATTCCCACATGACTATCCAAGATTTCTTCTATCTCTTCCTTCTTTGAAGTAGGTGTCAAAATATTCCACTTTTCTTTTATTGGTCCATCCTCCATATCTCCCTCATGATACTTTGTCAAATCAACAATGTTGAACACAAGATAGATGTTTATCCCACTCGACAACTCTACCTCATAAGCATTTCCTAAATAATGCTTATTCTAAATCTTGCATGGTTCAAATTTCTTCATTTTCAGCTTGTTATATGTTCCCATTGTGAACCTTTCTTTCCTCAAGTGAACCATGAATTAATCTCCAACCTAGAATTCCTTAAATATCTACTTCTGATCTACCTTAGTCGTGTATTGAGAATTCCTCTTATTGATATGATTTCTTACCTCTTCATGTAATTTCTTTAGGTTCTTTGAAAAATATTCAACCTTGACACTGCTACTTTTCCCTTTGTTCACATTCCTCAACTCAAAAGAATTCCTTGGACTAATCCCATATACAATTATCTAGAATGGGGATTTAGCGGTACTCTTGTTGACAAAATTATTGTAATAAAATTATGCCTATGGTATAATCAAATCCCATCCATTGGGATTATCTCCTACTAATCATCTTAGCAAGTTACCCAAACTCCTATTCACCACCTTTATTTTTCCATCAGTCTAAATATGGTGTGAAAAATTAAACTTCAAATCTATCTTCAACTTCTTCCATAATTTCCTCCATAAATAACCAACAAATTTGGTATATCTATTTGAAACCATACTCTTTGGTAGACCATGTAGTCTCACTACCTCTCTAAAAAAACATTTGCAATGTGAACATCGCCAGTCTTATGACATGAAATGAAATGAGTCATCTTTGAAAATCTATCAACCTCCACAAATATTGAATCATGTCCTCTCCACATCCTTGGTAAACCAAGAACAAAGTCCATGCTAATATCTTCCCATGGCCTCTTTGGTATAAGTAATGGCTAATATAGTCAAATGTTTTGACTTACACCTTTGGTGATCTAGCATATTTTGTAATGTTGTACAAACTTCCTCACATTTTGTTGTAACTCTGGCCAATAATAGTTCTCACTAACAAGAGAAATGGTCTTATCTCAACCAAAGTGTCCAACCAATCCTCCACTATGCTTCTCCTTGATCAGGTTCTCTCTCATAGAACTCCTTAGAATGCACAACTAGATTCCTCTAAACAACATCCCATATTGGATTAAGAAACCAACCATTTTGTCCTATCCAAAGTAGTAGGTCCTAAGCAAGCTCTCCAAGCCTCTATAAATTTTGGGTCTTTAGGATACAAAATCTTGAGTTCATAAAACCCAACAATCTCCACCTTCATCTCTATCAACAATTTTTCCTTATACTTAAGGAACCTACAACTTTTTTTGACCTTTCACTCTCGTGCTTCAATATAATAATATAAATTTTCAAAATCTCAACCCATTTTTAGTGCCTTTGATTTAACTTTCCTTGACTATTAAGATAGTATGAAGCTTGATGATCAGTACATAAAAAATTCTTTTGGAAAAAAATAGTGTCTCCATTTATTTAAAGCCTGAACTATAGCATAAAATATTTATCATAGACATAATATTTACTTTTAGCATCATTCAAATTCTCACTAAAATAGGAAATGGGATTACCTTCCTGACTCAAAAAGGCTCATATGGGACTTCCACTAGTATCAAAATCTACCTGAAATACCTTATTGAAATTTGGAAGTGCTAAAGTAGGTTGCTCTATGAATTTCTTCTTTAACATATCAAAAATATTGGATGATCCTATAGTCCACTTAATCTCCTTTCTATCCCCTCTCATTGTTTCAGTTAGGGGTGCACAAATACTACTAAAATTATTAATAAACTCTATAAAAACTTGCTAGACCATGAAAGGATCTTACCTCTGTAACACTCTTTGGTGTAGGCCATTCAATGATAGCCCTCACTTTTTTTGGATCCATTTTAAGACCCTCAGTTGAGATCACAAATCCTATATAAACCAACTCTTTCTTCACAAAACTACATTTCTTTAGATTAATTAGCAAATTCTCCTCCCTTAGCTTCTCAAAAAATATTTGGATATGTATCAGGTGTTCCTCTAATATCTTACTAAAAATAAAAAATGTCATCCAAATAACAATGTCATCAATTCCCTATGCAAAGCAATGAAGGCAGCAACAAAGGAAATGATGAAGGCGAGATTTGGTGATTTCAGATTTGCGGGTGATGGAGATGAAGGCAACGATGACGAGGGGGACCCAAATGGCTTCAGGTTTATGTGTCTGCTTGTTTGGGTTAGCCTTGGAGGTGGATCCTTTGTACAAGATTTTGCAGATGTTGCAGAAGTGTTTGAAGACATTTTGATGGCTAGAGATTGGTGCTAGCTTGCTAAACCCTTTGTGTCTGGGGGTCTTGTGTGGGTGCCTTTAATGTTTTTTTTCTGGCTGCCTTCCCAACTGTGGATGGGCGTTGGTTTCTCTGAGGAAGTTTGGATGCAAAATGGGCTTGTTTTTTCTCCTACTCGGCATAGTAGGATGGCTAGGGGGGTCTTAGTGCTGGCCTATTCTACTTCTTGCTTTTTCTTGGTTGTCCTTCACTTATGCCTGTTATTTGTTTGGTGGCTCTCCTTTGGGGGTTTTTGTTCTCTATGTGTTTTGGGTTCTTTTTGTCCTTTCTTTGTGGATTGGTGGTGTCTCCTTCTAGTTGGTTGTTTGGAGCTTTGGCCCATCTCTGGATCTGACTGGCATGTTGGGGTTGCTTTGTGTTCTTTCTTACTAGCCTTTCTCTTTATTTCCACCCTGTTTGGGGCCCCCTGTTCCTCTTGGGGTTTGGGTGTTCCTGTTCACTCTGAGACATGGAATCTACCTTTGTTGGTCTTCTAGATTGGATTTCTTGTTGCTGTTGTGTTATCTGTGGTTGTGTTCTCTTTGGCTAAGGGTTTGTTGCGGCCTTGTTCTCTTTGGCTGTGTGTCTTTGAGTCCTCTTTTTTGAGGCTGCTAATAATCCTCTTGTCCCCTAGGTGGCTGATGTTGGGGTTTGAGGTTTTTTCTTGGGATGAGCTGCTTTATGTTTATATTCTGAAGGCTTAGATTTTTGGTTTATTTTTAAGGATTAGAAGTGGGTGAGCTATTGGATTTTAGTTGGGTTATGGTTCAAGTTTTCTTTGGAAATCCAGAGGTTTTCTATTTTGAAATATGTTAAGGTGGATCTATGGTGTTTATTTGAGATTCTTTTCTTGGTCCACAGTTTGCTTCTGGTGTAGTGTTTATCGAAGGATGCTACAGTTGCTTATTGGGATACTATGCTGGATTTCCCTTTAGGTCCTTTGGAGGTGGACCTCCCTCAGTTGTTGTTCTTATTGAGGTGGGGGGATCTCCTATGGAGGTGGAGGGTGAGGGTGCTGGTGATTTCTGACTACGGTGGCTTTGCTGGTTGTATTTATAGACACCTAAATTTGGACACTTAATTTATCCAAATTTATCCCTTTTCATCTAAACATTCCCTTATCCGCATTAATTAAGCCATATCACTATTATTTAATTAATACCTCTAAAGTTCTTCTAATCCCTAAGGTATCTAGTTAAATAATTAAATACCTTCCCCCTTTCATCAAATGGATTAAATAAATATGACATTTATTTAATTCTTCACATGTCACATCCCTTTCTTAATCCTAATTATTCTCCTAATCTCATCATTAGGGACATGCACATGCCTAATCCTTGATTAGGATGTCACATCCTCCAACTTTTGCAAGTTGGCCACTAATCTCTCTTAGCCACCTAACCCTCCTCTAATCCTTCATTAACTAGCCTAATCAACCTCTCAAGGAATTTTTAATTCTTTTTATCCTTCCAAGGAATATTAAATTCTTTTTTATCTTCCCCATGTGATCTTTGACTTGTCACATCAAGTCACATGTGAACTCTTCCCCTTCTCCCACTTGCCTCTAATATGTCATTAATTTGTCTAATCATGGTACTTGCACAACCTTAATCACTTAGTTAGGTCAACCTAATCTCCATGTCATTTATGGAATGTGTTATAAGTCAACCCTTATTAAAGGCTTTCTCTTTTTGGAGAAGGCACCCCTTTCCCCATGTGAATTTTTAATTCACATTTAATCCCCCAATGCATTTCAAAGAATTTTAAATTCTTTCTCTCATTCCCATGTGGATATTTGAGGAATTTTTAATTCCTCACATGTCCTCTCACCCACATGGGGACAAGGACCTCCTTTATGAGGAGATCTTGTCCAATTCCCAAGGTACTATGTAGTACCTCCATGTCATGTACTCTCCTTCCAACTCATTTACACATCATCTTTCTCAAGCCACTTCACATGCCACATGTCAAGATGTGAGGGCTTGTGAGTTCTCAACTCACCATAGCCCTACATCTTGGCCATGTTGGTTTAATCTCAACCGTTCAATTCCTAGAGAATTCAAAATTCTCTATAAATATTCCCTCTTTTCTCTCATTTTAGGAGATCATTGTGCTAGCCAAACTATTGCAAATTTTCCATTTGAGCCATACTTAGTCAAATTTCTCATTTTCTTGCATTCACCATGGAATTTGCATCCATTGTTATCCAACTTCAACCATCTTGCATCCTCATCATCCACCATCAAAGGAGCATACAACATCAAAGATTGAAGGGCCAACCAAAGGACAGTTTCACATGGTGAAATCTTTCATTTTGCTTTGTTAAATTAAACGATTTCCCAATCTTAAGGTGTAGGGTGTTTATAGTTGTTGTTTGCACTCTTTTGTTTGCTGCTCATTTTCTAACGTATATTTTCACCCTTTCACAGTATCATCCTCTCTAATGGAGGGAAGCTCATTCCTTTTGAGGTGGTTTTCGAGTTGGTTTCCTATTACCATAGTGGTTTGAAAGAAGCTATGATGTTGGAACTGTCCATGGATGTTTTAGGTTTTCTAGCTTCTCCTTTTCTACTGCAGGATGGGTGGTATTCTAAGCTGCTCTCTACATCCTAGTGGGCTGAGGCCCCTCAAGTTATCTTTCTTGGATTTGTGGTGTCTTCCATGAGTGGCGGGTTTGTTCATTCCTAGCAGATGTAGGCAGATTCTCTATGGATTTATGGGGTTTCTGGTCCTAGTTAAAACCAGGTTGTAAAAAGGTTTTGGGCCATTGCTTGTTTATTTGATGTAGCCTGTGTTGTCTTGTCTATCTTCTTGAGGCTGCTATTGGGCTACTGATGGTTTGGGTTTTATCTTTTTGGAAGCTTGTTTTTCTGTGTTAGGTTGACGGTTCCCTTCAAAACCGTCATGTATTGGGTTTTGGGCCCCATCAAAACCCGCTTTTACCTCTAATAAAAAATAAATATTAGTTTTTCCTAAAAATTGTTTCAATACCTCATTTATAGGCCGCATAAATGTGCTTGATGTATTGGTTAATCCAAATGGTATGGCTAACCACTTGTACAAGCCCTCTTTACTCTTGAATTTTTTCTTCCAATCATCTCCTTCTCTGATATGGATTTGATGATTTACCCACTCTTTAGGTCATTTTTTGTGAAGAACTTGGCTCTACTCAAACAATCCATAAGGTCATCCATTCCTATCAAGGTAAATCTATATTTGATTGTAATCTTGTTAATGGCTCAAGAGTTTGTACACATTCTCCATTATCCATCTTACTTTGGTGCTAGTATTGCAAGTATTGCACACGGACTCAAACTCACTCAAATCAATCATTTCTTCAATAGATCTTGAACTTGTCTGTTCAACTCCTCATTCTCTACAAGAGTCATTCTATGGGCTGCCTTGCATTTCCCCATGATAAATTTACTTTTTCTTTTGACTATTTTTTTATTAATATTTTTATCCATAATAAATTTGTGTACATAGTGTTTCTATATATTTATTCCCTTTTATATTTATCTATTATTATTTAATCTTCAATAGTACAATTTAATTAACTCTTCTAAAGAATTAATAAATTTGAGAATTCTTCTCTATGTTTTTATTTTCCTTTTGATAATTGCTTTCTCTTGATAATAATTATTTATGTACCTCGAGTAGAGGATGATGATCCATATGTGAGCTACTACTATATACTTTTAGAATTAATTCCATCCATATAGAATAATGATGTTGATCAAATTTACTTTTTCTTTTGACTATTTTTTCTAGTTTGTCTATGTGGTTGATGAGGGGGCACTCCACCCAACACCCACACATAACATAACAACAAATATCAACACAAAAAATGTAGGAAGGAAAAAAAAACCACTTTTGATTTCTTTTAGAAAATGAAATTACATATTCAAAAATTATAATGCTACAACCACATGGACTTGGCTTGCTACAAGGAAAATTAACTCTCTAAGAAACTCCACAATTTGGAGCCACAATATTATTGCAAGTATGTGCAGTTGGTGTTGTTTGAAACTATACTCTTAGGTAATCCATGCAATCTCACAATCTCCTTGAAAAATAAGTCAGCAACATGCACAACATCATTAGTCTTCTTACAAGGAATGAAATGTGTCATTTTAGAAAATCTGTCCACTACTACCATTATATTTAATCATATCCTCTTTGTGTTCTTGGTAATCCCAAAATGAATTCCATGCTTATATCTTCCCAAGGTCTCTCTGGTACTGTCAAAGGTTGATACAATATAGTATTTAGACTGCTCCCTTTTGCAACTTGAAAAATTCTGCAAATTTGAACATCCTTCCTGACATCCTTATATATTTGTAGCCAAAAATAGTGTTCACTCACCAAAGCTACTATCTTATTCACTCCAAAATGGCCTACTAATCCTCCACTATGTTTCTCCTTGATCAAATTCTCCCTCATTGAAATCCTCAGAATACACAACTAATTTCCCTTGACTAACATACCTTCTTGAATGAAATAATCCAACCATCGGCTCTAATCTGTCACTGCTGGTTCTTTACATGCTCTCCAAGCTTCACCAAAATCTACATCATCCTCATACATATGCTTCAATTCTTCAAAACCTAGTACTTCTATCCTCATCCCTGTTAGAAAATTCCTTCTTCTGCTTAATGCATGTACAACTTTTTTTGACTTGTCACTCCTATGCTTCAACAAAAATGTATAACTCTACAAGAACTCAACCCATCTCACGTGTCTCTAGTTCAACTTTCTGTGACTGTTCAAATACTGCAAAGCTTGATGATCTGTATAAAACAAAAAATCCATAGGCAAAAAATAATGTCTCCACTTCAAGGATTGAATTATGGCATAGAATTCTTGATCATAAAATGAATATCTTCTCTTGGAATCATTCAAATTTTCACTAAAATAAGCTATCGGTCTTCCTTCCTGACTCAATGCTACTCCTATTGCATTCCCACTTACATCACAATCAACTTGTACTTTTTCAAAATCCAGTAATTCTAACATTGGCTACTTTGTCACCGTTTGCTTCAATAATTCAAAACTTCTTTGTGCTCTTGATGTCCACTTAAAGTCCCTCTTATCTCCTCTCATTGTTTATATCATAGGGTTACAAACACTGATAAAGCTCCTGATAAACTTCTGGTAGGAACTTGCTAACCCATGTAATGATCTCACTTCTCCAATGTTTACCAGTGTAGGCCAATCAACAATTACTTTGAATTTCTCAGGGCCCATCTTCAATCCTTCCATAGAAATAACTAAATCTAAATACACCAAATCTATCTTTATGAAACTACACTTCTTTTCATTAATCATCAATTTCTCTTCTCTCACTGGATGTGCCACAAATGATCTTCTCTAGTCCTATTGAAATTCAAAATATCATCCAAATATACAATGACAAACTTACCCAAAAATTTCTTCAGTACCTCATTCATCAATCTCATGAAAGTGCTTAGTGCATTGGTCAATTCAAAAGACATTACTAACCATTCATACAATCCTTCATTAATCTTAAATGTAGTCTTCCATATCTCCTTCTCTGATTTTGATTTGATCATATCCACTCTTTAGGTCAATATTTGTGAAATACTTTGCTCCACTCAAACAGTCCTCTATGTCATCCATCCTTGGCAATGGAAATCGGTACTTGATAGTGATTCTATTGAATTCTATTGAATTTGTACACATTCCCCACTCTCCATATTTCTTTGGTGCAAGTACAATAGGTACCACACATAGGCTTAAAATTTATCTGATCAATCCTTTCCTAGCAACTCTTGTATCTGCCGATTCAACTCTACATTCTCTACCGGTGTCATTCTATGTGTTTCCTTGTTTAGAAAGCTTGCTCTTGACCAGTATTAGATCTATATGATGATTGATACTCTAGACTGGGGGTAAACTATCTGGTACATTCTCTGATATGATATCTTCATTCTCTATGGTAGGGTTCTCTATCTCCAAACCATTTCTTTTCTTTGGAATCAATGTAAAACACATGTTCTCATGCCTCAATCCATCCAAAAATTTCCTTCCATCTACCAAACATAGTCTAGCAGTTCCACAAACTTCAGTCTTCTCCTCTTCCTCTAATGGTATCAACTTGATTCTCTTTCCATTTGATGTCAAGGTAAAAGTATTCCTTCTTCCATCATGAATAGATTTCTTATCATATAGTCATGGTCTTGCTAATAGTAAATGACAAGTATCCATAGGAATAATATCACACAATACTTCATCCCTATATGATCCAATATGAAATTTCACCAAACATCACTCATTCACCAACATCTTATTCTTATCTTGAATCTATGCTATGCTACAAGGGTTTAGATGTTTCAACCTCTCCAAATTCAACTTGGTTACCATCTCCTTTGAAACTAGATTATCAGTGCTACCACTATCAATGATAAATTTACATACCTTTCCTCCAAACTTACATTTGGTTTTGAATAAACTCTTCTTTGAGGTGGTTCCTCAGTCACTTCTTCATGCATCAAAGCTCTCCTCATCACCAATGATTTACCTTTCTTAGGTTTTCCAACTGAATTAGGGGATTCAATAGGTTCCTCCTCTACATATGTTGTTCTTCGAAGTATGCTCAGGTTTCTTGTTGATCCTTCCTTGATGGCATTCAAATGCTCTAGGTCCTTCACCTATACACTTGAAACAAGTTCTCTAAATGATCTTCTCTCAGATCTTCCTTCATCTCTTTAGTATCCTTCACCGTGGTAAGAATTATGGCCTCCACTATCACTATGGTAGAAATTTCTATCTTCTCTGCCTCTGCGGTATGAATTGGCATCCTTTTTTTCACTCCAATAAGGCTTTACATCTTTGTTTTGTTCTACATAGGGTCTTCTTTCTCTGGATTGTGATCTGCTCCTCTGGAATGTTCCTCTTGCACTTCTCTTCTACCTTCAATGCAAACTAGTATGCTTCTTCAACTGATGTCATCTTCACTAGACCCAATTTTTCTTGAATGTTTGTCCTCAATCCATTGATGTATCTTGCAACCTTTTCTTTTCTTGCTTTGTTATGACCAATTTTGATTATCATCTTGTATAATTCTTTGGTATATTATTTCACAGATCTTTCCTTTTATCTTAGTTTCTACAATCTCTTCAACAATTTCAGTTCATAATCAACTGGTATGAATTGATTCTTCAACTTTGTCACCATTCTATCCCATTTTATGATTTTCTCCTTTCCTCTTCTGTTCCTATCCAATTGAACTTCTTTCCACCATAAAGCAGCATGACCTTTCAACTTTGTTTTCACAAGTCTCACTCTTTTTGGATCTTTAATTTCTTCTATTCAATGTATTCTTCCATTTCATTGATCCAATCAACCAATTCTCCAGGATTTAAATTTCTTGTGTAATTTTAAATTTCAAATCTAGGTATTTTTCCAATCCTTGAAATAGCTAAATCAACATCTTCACTTGATTTGATTCTTCTTCTTCTTCACCTAGGTTCTCTCCTTGGTGGCATATCTCCCCTTGAATTTGATGCAACTGCCTCAATTTGGTGATCTAGCTACAAGGTTTTCAACTACTTCACAATTGTCGATGGTTGAAAACACATGTATTCTACCTCAATTTGATGATATTTTCACCTCAAGGAATGCCTTTAGTACTTGCAAAATCCCTCTAATACCACTTGGTGTGGTCATAGATGGAGGGTTCTAAAAGAATATTCCAAACCATGCAGCTTAGAGTCAACACAAGAAAATGTTTTACAAACATGAATCTTTATTGAATTGGAAACCTTACGTGCAACATATGTCTCATGGGTGAATATCCAGGGATGACAAGCCTACCACATGGGCATTCAACATTACAACTGGCCAAAGTCCTTATTATAGTCCCCAAAGGGTTGATGCGAAGATCTAATATCTAACTATTGATGAATAAATAAATTGATTACTAACTTCCTATGAAGTAAAATGATTATAAATATGCTTCTCAAGCTCCAAAAAAGGTCTGCATTGGCTAGAAGGGTTTGCAAAACTTGATGAATGAACAATTGTGAATGTTGACCTCAAAATATAAAAAGATAATCCTTCACAAAAATAAATGACTTGCAAATCTCCAAGATAAATCTCAATGGACCCAAAATGCTTGTATGATGTCCCATTAAGCTTAGCACATTTTGGAATAGGTCCGCACTAAGAAATCTGGACCAGGTAAGCCCCAAATGCTTTGACTAGAAAATACAATGAAAATTTGAGAGTGATAACTTTCTATAGACAAATGCAAATGATCTGAAATCTGGATATGTGATAGATGTCCATGTGTAGATGCTATATCGGTCTCTACAAGATGAGAAATGGTAATGCAGTGAAATGAAGAATGAAATACTGAAACTGATACTGAATGTGATGTAAGAAAATAAATGTTTTTGGTTGATACATGATTGCTTTACAACCATGGATGCTCCTACATCACCGAAAATATGCAAGACTAGATATTCTTTCACAGTGAGATGTGGAGTAATCAAAACATACATTCTGCATTGGAAACATTGTCACTTGCAGACCCAATACTTTGTCATTTATAACTTTTGCATTGAAGGTTGAAACAACATGAAAATTTGGATTTAGACTCTCCTAACATCCATTTTTTTTCTTAGAACCATAGAGCAAGATACTTCAATACGAATCAATGTGGACCCGAAAAATGATGCTCTATATACTAAAAGCTATGTTATGAGACCTATCCAAATAACTAACTCAATTGTTCTATACTAGAGAAAAACATTTACATCTCTATACTGGATTTCCATCATTTCAAACAAATATATGCACTATACCAATTGCACATAAATCTTCACATCACATCACAATATTGACATCAATGGAAACACTTTAACTGCACACTATACATCCATGCTCATGTTTCCAACAAGAAAATCAATGACAAAATTTTCAAACTTCCAACACTAGAGTGTTCAACAAGTATTCATGGAGAAATTTGATATCACAAATCTAGGACTTCTACATTACTTTCTTGGTTTATAGGTTATCCAGTCTTGAGATGGGATTGTCATTTTTAGTAGAGGTATGATCTTGATTTTCTTCATATATTTGGCATGCTTGTTTACAAGTCTACCCCCACTCTATTCCATTTAGGTTTTATATCGTTTTCTCATTGTTCCACCCTTTCATTTGATGCTACATTGTATAGGTAGTTGGTCGCTTGTCTTTTGTACTTGACATATTCACATCTTGATATTTCTTTTGAATTTTTCCTTGTCTCCTATTTATCTCACACTCCACATGATATTCATTGGAGGACCCCCAAACATATTTTAATATATATTAGGGAATCACACATTTTGGTATTCATTATACATTGCCTCTTGAATTGTTAGCTTCACTAACTTACATTGGGTTGGCGATGTTGGTGATAGGATTTCTACTTCTATGTTTTCTTTTACCTCAATTCTAGCCTCATTGCATGATCTTGGAAGAAGCAATATACTATTGTATTATCATCTATAAAGGATGAGTATCAAGTATAAATATCAACTAGCAAGGGGGTTCTTTGGCTTTGATATTTGTTGTTAGAGTTTGGATTCCCTCTTGATATTCTCACTATTACTTAGTGTGACAATGAGAGTGTCATTCACATTTAACATAACCCACTAGAGTATCAATAGAATAAGCATATTGAGATCCAAATGTAATTCATACAATAGCTCATATAGGATGGTTTTCTTAGCTTGTATTATTTTCTTATAGAAGAGTACATTGCAAACATATTCACTAAGAATTTAGCATCACCCCATTATCTTCAATTGCTATCAATGCTTGGGCTGAAGTAAGTTTTCCTTAAGGGGTCTTCTTGAGTCCTTCACAATTTCCGTGTTTTCATTTAATGTTTTTTCTCTCTTTTGGGGAGGATTATTTTCTATGATTTTTTCTCCTTTCTTTATTTATGAGAGATACGTTTTGTACTAGGTACTTCATCAAGCCTAGTTTTCAAGAGTCATCTTTGACTTTAATGAATTATTTTATGACTCCATAAGTTTCACTTAAGGGGTGTTGGTATTTAAAATGTACTTTATCTAGATAGTTAGATTTGAACACCTATTCACATCTTGTCACTTAAAATTAGGTATTTTTTCCTTTTTGTCTTAATTTATAGGATTTAGATGGCATATGGCAAATTCATCATCAACAATTCACTACCACGGAAAATTCACCAACAAAAAATTCACTGCCAAGTAAAAATTCATTGCCAACAATTCACTGCAGCGGAAAATTAACCACATTAATAGTTTTTAATATTAATATTTCAAAAACTGATTTTATTAAAAATATTAATGTGGTTAATTTTCCATTGCGGTGAATTTTACTTGATGGTGAATTTTTCATCGGTGAATTTTCTGCGGTGGTGAATTGCCGGCAGTGAATTTTCTGTCGGTGAATTGCTGGTGGTGAATTTTCCTAGAGCCGATTTAGACACATGGCATGATCTTAGTATGTCTTTAGAATTTTATCCTTTCTCTTGTAGCAAGGTCATTTCATTACATTGTATTATACTATACTTTATTTTTCTATGGCAATATAGCAATTTTTGTTACAACTTTCATTTGTAGAAGGGTTTTTCGCTATGCTGATATATTGTTGTACCTATGGGTTTCTCCATTATTACAACAATTACTAATGCCAATTTTATAGAAATAATCTATCTCTTCAATATTTTCTCTCATAGTTTTTCTTTTTCTCTCTTCCCATTTCTCTCCAAAAATATAAAACAATCATATTTTCCTTAAGACCTCTCAAGAATATTGAGTGAACCATGATGCAAAGAATAACTACATGTTTGCAATACTAGGGTTCTATTATGAGAAAAATCAACAAAACATATTAAACTAATTTTTTCTCTTCCCAAAATCCATAACTTGAAAATCAAGGATCCTAAATGCTTAACCAACAATGATTAATGGACAACCTCCCGAATTAGCAAAAACCACTAAATAACAAATCCATTCCCCAAAGGACTAATATAATAGTTAATAATCCTACCATAAATCCCAAATGAGATTTAATTCCTAAATTTTATGAATTAAATCCTATGGTCTAAAGAATTCCCATGCCAAGAGTGACTAGATCCTTAGGCTACTATGATAACTTAGATATGTACATTTAAGTTTATATTTTTGCTATCATACAAATAATTTAGTGAAAATTTTTAATTCAAAGTAGGATATTGTTAGAGTTTAACAAACTCAATTCTTAATAGACACACAAACACACACATAAACACCTAACACCCCTCCTCTAAACAAGATGTTTATATCTTTTTTCTTTTTAACTTCTTGCAACATAAACAAATTACATAATATAATTCAATTTGATTAATATTATGTACAAAGTAATCAATTGAATGATTAAACCTATTATCATACTAAAAGGAATTCATGTCCAACACAATTGATAATTATGGTCAAATAACAACAATATTAAATAATCCAAAAAAAATAGAAAAAAGACACATGATAAATAATAACACAACAACAACAACTGAGAAGCTTTAATCCAAAAATAAATTTATAAAATATTTATAATCAATAATCATATAACACACGATGTACATTAGATTTTTTTTATATAAATGAAAACAAAACTACTTAAAAAATTTCTAAACTCAATTTTATACATATTTAAAAGTTTATTTTACAAATTTATAATTTTGATGTATTATAATTTTAGAGAAATTTTAAGCCTATCATGCATTTTCATGGTCTTTTCAACTATAATTATAGTTATATAATATACTTTCAATAAGTACAATTATAAAGGTGAGATTAGTGATACTAGTGAATGTGTTAGTGTTGTTGCTAAAGGCATTAGTGAGGATAAAACTATATAAGTTGTGTGTAGAATTATTATAAGTATATTAGGTGTTACTGATTGGGAGTAACAAAATTATTGGTTTCACAACATAAATTTGAAAATGTTAATGGAGATTACTTAAATTGTTGAGGAAGGATCAACATATATTTTGGGTAAGTAATATATAGTTCTACACAATATCTTATTAAAGATTTTTTTTTTTTAATTTCGTTAAGTAAAAAATATACTTTTGAGATGTTTAAAACATTTAAAACATACATTAGGGGAGAGGGGCCTATAATGGAGCAGGGTCCAATAGTGGGGATACAAGTAGTTCTCAGTGGGCCCCATAGTGGAGCACTTTAATATTCAATTGCAAAACACTTTTTATCCATAAAGTATGCAAAGTGACAAATCATGTGATGCCACATCAGTGCACCAATAAAACATGACTTAGTGCACCACTATTGGTCTCACTTTTTTTTTGGGCCTTTTTGGATAGCTCAACGAAAAGCATGCTGATGTGGCATCATATTTGATGATGTGGCCCTAAAATGAAATATAGAAGCACACGAGTTGCCAAATAAACTGTTGTACAGAATTGAGAGTGATTTGAAATTTCCATGTAGGATTTTGAGAAACGCCAAGTTAGGGTGCTCCAATATGGGCCCCTCTCCCCTAGTATTGTCTATCCAACATTTTTGAATGTACATTTGACTATATTCATTAATTAATTAAAATTTTAAATATAATATTTTATTAGATAAACTTTGTCTCCGCATCCTTCTTTAACTCTACACTTGAAAGAATCCTCTCTATCCCTTGCATCGTTTTTTCGGTCTCTCTCACCCCCTCCCACACCTCAACTCTTCTTAAGGTCAATTCTGCAATCCCATTTTTTATTGTCCTCTTTTTGATGATGGATCACTAAGTGTGATTTGAAACATCAATTTTAAAAATACATACATAGGGGAGAGGGGCCTATAATAGAGCAGGGTCCAATAGTGGGGATAGAAGTAGTCCTCAATGGGCCTCATAGTGGAGCACTTTAATATTCAATTGCAAAACACTTTTTATCCATAAAGTATGCAAAGTGACAAATCATGTGATGCCACATCAGCACACCAATAAAACATGACTTAGTGCACCACTATCCGTCTCACTTTTTTTTGGGCCTTTTTGGATAGCTCAACGAAAAGCATGCTGATGTGGCCCTAAAACGAAATATAGAAGCACGAGTTGCAAAATAAATTGTTGTACAAAATTGGGAGTGATTTGAAATTTCCATGTAGGATTTTGAGAAATGCCAAGTTAGGGTGCTCCACTATGGACCCCTCTCCCCTAATTAAAACCAGAAGCACTCATAACTAATATATTACCTCATCCATCTAAAAACAAAATAGAATAGTAAAATGGAAGGCATGAACCTATCATCATGGAAGAAAACCATGTCTTAAGAATCTTTGATTTCATTGTATATACACAAATATCATCAAATGAGAAATGAAATAAATCTGATCCTACAGGAAAGATACACATTATGGATTCTTACACTTTTTATTTCAAAAGCCAATAGATTATGTGATCCTAAAAATAGTCCTGTCTACTTCCAATAGTGCTTTGTATTATTGTGGGACATTACCATATTTCTTAGAAATTCCAGTGATCATCATCTTCCTCCACACAAATCAGTATGTTTCATGCCATGGCTCTTTGGATATCCATTGACACGTCCCATCCAATAAAAAATATTTGGTATTGGTCAATATCCATTACTTCTCATCATTGTATCCAACGTCATCATGGGCATTGTGACAATTTTAAATAACAAGATAAAGATGATGATGATGATGAGATAGTGACGATCACAATGACGAGGAAAAGTGAGGATGAGCTTCACTATTTTTGATCACAATATAAGTTGACCCTTTCTTCATTTGTTGTCCAATGCATGCGCCTCTTCATCATATTAGCCCAAGTGCTTATATTCTTGTCTTCAGATATAAGATTAATCCTTCTCTTATGTTGTACTACTCTTTTATGATGTTTTATCTAGAGTATTTTTTATTCTTAGAAATTATATTCAAACACTAAAGGCATGATGTTTTCTCAAAAGCTTCACATAAACAAGAGCTGCAGAGCAGTGAAGTTCCTGCCAAAGTGCAAGAACGGTTTTGTTTTTGTTTGCAGGTTGTTTGATTAGTTTTGTAGTATGTAAGGATTGTGCAATTTGCAAAAGTAAAATGAAGCATTCATAACTTTGAACTGGGCAGTCCATGAAGGAGACATTCTTAGGTTTCAAGCTTTAGTCATGCCACCCATTTATATAAGACTTGTGAATAGATGGATGCATTGAAACAGAAAAATGAATTCATTAAAGATATTGTTCAAAAGATAATGCAAGAAGACAAGACAGTGTGGTAAGAAAATGAACTGCAAAATTAAAACAATCTACCAAAACAAGCTTTACAAACATTCAAGCAAATTCAATTGGCGGATTTAAGGCCAAATTCCAAATTCCACAACTTTTCCCAGCATCCTGCCTGCTTGTGGCAGGATGGGAGCTTTGGAACAGGGTATGGACATTCATCAAGGATTATAGAAGGGGTATTTTTGTCAGATGTTATAGTTGCAACTGCCCTGGTAAATATTTATGCAAAATGTGAGAGCATAGACAAGGCACTTGAACTCTTTGACAGAATGTCTCAAAGAGATGTGTCCTCTTGGACTACAATAATTGCAGGATATGAAAAAAAAACATATTTATGCAAAATGTGAAAGCATAGACAAGACACCTGAACTCTTTGACAGAATGCCTCAAAGAGAGAGATGTGTCCTCTTGGACTACAATAATTGTAGGATATGCAAAAAAAGAAAAGAAAAGACATTGATTTGTTGAAAACACTTTAGAAACATCCAAGCAAATGCAATTGACAGGTGTAAAGCCAAAATCCACAACCTTTAGATATCCATATTTCTATTAGTACTTCATCTACTAAACTGATAATTGATGCAGAAGCAGGGGATTTGCAAACTGAGAAAACACAAATCTTCAATGTTCCATCCACATGACCTCATTGTTTTATAATACCATGAAATCAAATTATAAAAAAAAAAGGCTACAATACAATGCTTTGAATTAATTCAGGATTATTCTATTTTCTGCTTATAGCAACTACGACTCACTATCATAAGAAGCCTAGTTATAGACTTCCACCAAGTCTTCTTTGGCTGCTCATAAACTCAAAAAAACTCTTATACAATTGACTGCCTAAATAAATAATATATCTACTTCAGAACCCCCATTAACAAATGAGGTGTAAGAACCAAAGATATTTTTTATAATCCTAGATTCTTAAGTACAACAAGTGAAACCTAACAACAAAAATGGAACAGAAAAAGAAAAGAAAAATCTTCAGCAACATGAATACTTTGACTTGGAAGCATCATCTCCATCAATAATTTTAACCCTGTCTAAGGACCATTCAGATGTATAGGAGTCAGAGTTCAATGCTTTCCTACTCACACTATTGTAAACCTCTCTAACCACAATCTAGAAGGCCGACATGAATTTTGTGTTATCCAAGGCAGAGGTCTCTATTGAAAAAAGCCCCTCTGCTTCGGCAAGGCTCTTGCCATCTTCCACTGAAACTTCTTTGATATGCTCCAAATCACATTTGTTTCCCACAAGCATTCTCACCAGGTTGGTATCAATGTGCACTGCAACACCAAAAAAACAAAAGTTAGAGCTGAAGCCATTAAACATACAAAATCAGATGTTCAACAAAAAGTCTAGTGGTATGGTAACAATATTCATGATTATGGCTTGAGTTTAAAACCAATTAGACCATGCTCTATAGATCACAATGAAGCCATTGTATGTCAATATATATTCTCCTAATATGTACTTGTACATTCCTGTGCTTATGAGTCATGTTTTATATCTACATATAAAAGTGTCAATTATGATGAAGGCCTATCCATATTTAAGTCGAGTGCCTATATTTGGGTCGCCATCATGCCAAATTGCAATAAAGCTCAATTCTCCTGGTATATGAAAAGGTTCGTCCTAATTTCTTAATAAAGTGTAAAGTTAAGTCAAATTAGTCAAAGTGGAAATTTGAGAGACATATGTCAAATTTCTAAGTGCTTGTAAGTTGCATTGATATGGAAGTCCAAGAAAAATTTGTAAAAAATGTAGAAGCACAATGCTGAATCTAAAATTATAAGATAACCCCAGACCTCTGGTAATGAAAATTGTTTAAGTCCATAAGGAGGTTCATGAGTCTGGGAAATCCATCAATGTTTTGGCATTGCATTGGTGAGTGGGTCACAGTCTTATAGTTAAGTCAACCGAACACTAGTACAACTTTCATACAAAAAAAAATCTATTCAAATTGTCAAAAAGTTGAAGTCCAAGGATCAAGGAGATTGCAAATTTCACCAACATGCTAACAAATCAGTAGTAGGTACATCCAAAACTTGCCACCTCATCCAGCGCCATTCATTGGAGACAAATAGTCAGGGGATGGACAGATTATAAGAAGTTGATGATTTATCAAGGTTTTGATCACATTGTGTGTCATAACTACATCATACGCTAACAATTTTCAGTGTTACCAGATGCATTGCAAATCTAATTCAGATAACTTTCTAATAAGAAGCATATTCACACAACTTGATTTTAAAGTGCATCTAAAGTTTTGACCATTATCCCAGCCATTGGACTGAGAAAGTTTAACTACAGACACTTGGGGATCTCTTGAGCCATAATATTGTCTCATCACACTTATGCGTCTACATTCTAAAAATTGGCACTTCTTTGACTTAATGTTAAGTTTTCAGTAACTGTTTGGAATTACACTTGGGGATCTCTTGAGCCATAATATTACATTCTAAAAATTGGCACTTCTTTGACTTAATGTTAAGTTTTTAGTAACTGTTTAGAATTACCGCCCTTTTTGCAAAACACATAGTAAAAGTAGTATGTGTTGATGTAGATAAAGTGTTCATGACCACCTGTGAGACTATTAGAATCTAGAAGAAAAGCTATATTCATGTACAACTCATTAGGAATTCTTGGAATAAATTGCAGAATCTTATATTTCAAGCTTGCAATTAAAAAAGGAGAATTGTATGACATGTAAAGGAACTTAAATTTGTCACATAAAAGAAAGAATAAGGGCTTCCTTGATCTAGGATAATTGATGAAGGTAGTTCTGAAGTATTGACAGGTAGCTCTCATAATTTTGCTCTGGAATGTATGCATGCCAAGTGCCTTCACAATTAGTAATTTTTTTTCAAATAATTTTGGTGTCATATCAGTCTTGAAACATCATGAGATGGCTTCTTCAACTCATACTTGAAGGGACTAATTTTAGTAATTCTTTGTCGTAAAGTTGAGTTTGAGATCTAATGAGATAGAGGGATCTCTCTGTTTCTATTTTAGTAATGACAATTATAGGGATAGTAAGCATAACAATAATAGAGGGGAGTCAAGACAGTCATAGAAGGCTATGTTGAAGACATGTTACATACCCTTGCTAAAACCTTTGTTCATTGTTAAAGCCTTCCCTAACCCTGTGCATTCTACCAGTTCTAGATAACAGACCAATGAGTGATAGGTTAAATAGAAGGACAATGTTGTTTTAAACATCATCAGCTTTGAGAGGGTTGGAAGGACTTGTGATGATGTTGAAGAATGAATAAGAGATAGTCCATTATGATTTGGGGGTTTCACAAGTCAACAAGAGAAGGATCACATGACAGTAAAACTTATGATGATAGGACCATTATGATGCTGAGTAAATGCTGCAAGACCCAAAAGCATGGATATGGCACATGGAAGGAGTTCAGTCTTCAAGGCATTCAAGACAAGACACATAGATAGGTTTGATATGGCAGAATATACACAAAAAAATATGACAGTCCCATGAAATGAACCTAGCAGGCGAAGAGTTTGAGGACAGTTTTAGTTGTCAGTTTGACTAAAATTGATGTCAATATTTTATGCCTTGTTTTCCTTCCAATCCACAGTGAGCAAGCCATGGAGGACTGAGATGTATGAAATTTTGCATGTATATCTTAGATGATAGGTGGACAATACCAAAGTTAGCATAATAACCTCATATAGTTATAGTCAGAACAGTGGTAGTCCTTCACAGAGTAGTCATCATGAAGTATAGTGATAGAACAGTCATATTGAAGAGATGAATGACAGTCTATAATGGGAAATGACCATCCTAGGGTAGATAAAAGAAACATGATAGTATTTCAAATGGCAGTATATTCATGACAAGTATAGGGCAGTCTATGGAGGGCAGTAGAAGTGCACAGTCAAAAGGAGTCTAAAAGACTGTTACTTACCATGGCAACCCAAAAGGGAGGATACACTTAGAGACAAACACAAATGATCAATCAATGGCAGTCATGACAATGAGTCAAATGCCAAATCACAAATGGCAATCCATGAATGGCATAAGGTCTGGAAGAGATTCATGATAGTAGATAAAAGTCTAAAAATGACTGCCATCACAAAGATATGATTATCTAAAGGTAATGCGTCGGTGCTGTCACCTGAAGGTTGTGTTTCAAATGATCAAGTTGAGAAAAGAGGCTACGAGAGTGTTGACAGAGATGACATAGTGGCCATATGAGGACAGTCACGAAGAGTCATGAATGCATAGTCCAGTCATGAAGATAATATAAAGACAGTCATGAAGACTCAAGAAGCACAGTGAATCTACAGTGCATAAACAGTGAAAAAGAAACAGTTAGTCGAAGAATATAGTCACCTATACGACCATGGGATATTTACAAAGACTATCACAGGACAGCCATAAGAGATGAATGAAGGACAGTGTTGAGAGGAGTCAAAGAGAATCCACTACAGTCTAAAAGGGACAGTCACAATAGTGAATAGATAGAGATCTATCTAAACTGAAAAATAAAGTGAAAGACAAAAGGAGAAATTCGGTAATGTGTGGCATTTCAATGAGAAGAGGACTGTAGTCGAATAACAAAAGTAGCATGACAAAAGAACCTTGAAGACATAAAGCATGTCTCAAATTCAAACCTGGAAGTTCTCCTACGCCTCCAAGGGATTGTTGACCTTGTCAAATCATCAACAAATGTCCTATAAACATGGTAAATGAATAGTTATGACCAGTTCCCTGTGTTCTTATTAGTTATAACCACAGCCTCTAAAATCTCTCCAAACTGCTCAAAGTACCTGCGCATGGTATCACTTTAAGTCTCCCATGCCAAACCTCCAACAAAAACTTTGGTAAGTGTGGTGTCTCCAGACTGCGAACCTGTAACTGAAACTGATCTAGGCGCCCTTATTCCCTGTACTTTAACAACAAACACCCAATACCACTGCTGCCAGGAAGAATATAATGTAACCCTAACAAAGCAGAAACAAAATTGCTAAACAGATTAAGCACAATGAAGAGAATGCACAGATTAATGTGCAACTGAATCTAGGATTCTTGCAAGCTGTGAGAAACAAAAATGAGAATTAGGAGATCACCAAGAAGATTGTGCATTAATCAATCCAACCATCAATAATTTCAGTTTACCTGAATGAAAAGTAAATTAGACTGTTGTAGATCAACACGGATATCATATATAAGTCTCTCGAGATTTTGTTGGTAATTGTCAGCAGTTTCCTCAGAGTTGGCATCACTTTCACATTGATACCATAAAAAAGCCCTTAAAACTTTAGAGCTTTCATTATTGTATCCAAGAGCTGCTCTGCCTGTGAATAACAACCGATGGTGACCGCCTTCATCCTGCAGACCAGCCACGTCTCCTCTACATGCAAACATTGACACCATGTTAATCGCCAAGTGTCACAGCCTGTCAGATGCAAATCATTTATCGTGCGATCTCTTGCCTTGAAATGCTACAATAGCCCCTGACAACCTCTGCAGCACCAACCACAGGCAGACAAAACTACTGAATAAATATTTTGACATAAAAATCGTGCATGTTTGGCCCCCCCAAATTATCACTGCTCTGTAAAACTTGGAAATATCTGCATACTGATTGGCCAAAACAACATTGCTTTAATCACTGTTTAGTGATTGAAGGGTCCGCTATAGTTCCCGACAGGAACTAATATATAGCATAGACATGAATACATTTTTAGGGTGTATATAGAGAAATTAAGAAAACCATGTATGACATTGAGAAAAATTTACTGTACCAAGATTTTGGCATGGGTAGTTTAAACCAAGTTGAGGAATTCTTTGGGAACCCATGGTTTCTAAACCTTCCAAGCTAATTATCTTAGATTAAGTCTCTTAAATACATAAGGTAAAAAATAGTTGAACTTTTCCAAGAGTTGAGCCGGAGTTGGGAGTTGGTAGGTGGGTAGGCCAGTCCAGTCAATATTGATTGGTCGTGAGAGGAGATCAAGTGTCCACAGTACTCCCAAGCATAAAAGGATGAAGAGGAACCCAAGACCCCACTGGGGGGTGGGAAGATATAGGGATTAGGCCTTAGGCGGCAGAAAATAGAGGGTCGAGTGGGCAGGAATCATAGGGCACCCTATTCCCTTTATCATATGGGGCTGGTATATGAACATTAAACAACGTAGTCAACATGCACACATGGGCATCAACTTTTTGAAGAGCTTGGTTGAGGAAATTGACAACGGAACAATCGACTGATTATTTGCCTTCATAAACAAGGTGACCACAATGACAGTGAGGAGGAGCCAGATGATAATGGGGTCTAGTTTTTCTCAGTTTCCAGTGTTGGGTATCAATGGTGTTTTTTGTTAATCTCTATTATCTACGGTAGGGTTAAGTTTGTGGCTCGGGTCAATAGCAGGGGTTCGGGCCAATTTTGCTAGTTGGCTCATTTTGCTGTGTAACTATCTATTGATAGTAGAATTGGATAAAGATAAAGATCTAATTTGATAAAATAATATTAGATGAATTATTAAGTGGATAAAATTTAATATTAATTGATGTTTTCTTAGATTTATTCTCATGTAGATAATATTTAAAAATATTGTTTTAAGATTATGTTGATTTCAATTAGAATTGAAAAAAAAAAAAATTATTATCCTGAAATAAAATTTTAAAAGGAAAGAGATAAAATGAAATACTTTATCCTAAAACAAAATATAATTACAAGGATAAAATAATATTTAATTATTTATATTATCTATTTTATTGTTTTTTAAATAAAAATAAAGATTTAAAATAATCAATACAGAAGTGAGAAGGAAAACTATAAATAAAGAGGAGTACAAAGAAAATATTATAGAAAAGTTAAGGAGAACATTCATAATGGGAAGAAAAACATTTAGAATGGATGGATAAAATGTACAAGATCTAGCGTATTTTAGGTTAGTGGTCCTATCATAAAAATTTGGGTGTTATCTAAATAGTTTAGTTCAATTATAATTTGAAAATTAAAATGATGTGAATTCTTAGGGGCCTTGAAACCCTTTACAAAAAGAACCACTGCTTAGAAGTGTAGACATGTAAAATTGACCTAACACCTATCACACACTTAAAATGACATTTTCACATCATCGGCATCATTATCATCAAACATCACTACATTTCACATCAAAAGCATCAAAAACTCTAAATTCCTTTATTAAATGAATAATACGACATTATTTAATTATTCACTTTTCCATCATTTTTTACTAATTAAATAAATTATATTTATTTAATAAGGTCCTAAAAACCCTATTTCTGCTATTAATTGAATAAAATGACATAATTTAATTAATTCACGTTTCATCAATTTCGACCAATTAAATAAATCACATTTATTTAATAAAGTTTTAATCTCGCATTACTTCGTCTTGATTAGTTAAATAACACCAATTATTTAATTACGTCACTAAATTATATTATTCCCCTAAGTTGATTGAATTATTAAATTATAATAATTTAATTAACTCACTTTCCCTCCAAATTTGAATAATTAAATCAAACTATTCTAAACATTATCAAAAATCAAATCAAACTAATGCAACTTTGTTTGCAAAAGTCAAACTTGATTTGCATGTTCAACTCCAAAAAAGAAATTAATCAATTAAATCAATTAATGAGTTTTTCTCACCCACTTTTTGATTAAGAAAATTATGATTGTTGATTGAGCCATCTAATTTGCTGACTAAGCCATCTATTTCTTGACTAAGCCATCTAATTTCCTAACTAACTCATCTAAATCTTGACTAATCAATCTAAATCCTGACTAACCAATCTATTCCTCAATCACACAAATTATGCAATCTATTTTGTACAATCTACTCATGTCTAAATCCTCTCAACACATTTCAACCGTCGATCTTGATGCAACATTGTTTGATCCTAATCATCCATTTTCAATCACATTTTCTATATAACAAACCTATTTCCTCACAAAAAAGGGATCGAAGAGTCAACATCATTTGCATAATGAAGTATTGTCGACATTCAAAACCACCATTAGAGCTTCAACATTTCTTCGACCAACCAACCAAGACATCACGCATCAAGCTTTTACACACGAACTATGGAGGCTTTGCAATGATACAAGCAATCCAACATCAGGCGCGAACACACTTCGATACTAGATGGGTAACAATTTCATTTGTTGAATTCATAGGTTTATGTATTTCATTTTCATGTTCTTGAATTCAGTAGTTTAAATTGTTCATTTCGGAAGTGTAGGATTAGATCTTAGATTAGTGCTATTGATCTTAGATTAGATTCTGATTTCAATTGTATTTCTCTCATTTAGTATCTATGATTTTCCCCCTCACACATTCTAGCACGCTCGATAGGACCCTAGTCCCCTACACTAACATTTCTATCAGACATTTTTGAAGTTGCAGGTTCCGGAATCACTTTTGGAGAAGTTTTCACACACTATCCCAAAAAAAATTGCACTTTCCTATCAAGAAAATAGTGCACTTGCCTTTGAAACCCGCGCTATTAACACTAAGACCTGCACACTTGCTCTTTTTCTATGTATCTTACTGATGATAGAGGGCACACTTACTCTTTTTTAACACATTTCTCTTTCACAGATGGCACACTTGCTTAGATTTGTGCACTTTTGCTCTGGTAGACCTGTGTCCGAGATCTGCATATTTTAAATTATTTTTTTTGCTAATGGATGTCTATTTTTGAATGTGTGACAGGTGTTAACGTGTTTGTATGCAAGGTTTGAGAAACACTAACACGTTTTCTATAGGGAAGATGAACAGTCAAAGAACTCCAAATTTACAAAAAGTTTTTTTTACAAAAGTTAGGAATATTTTGTTTTGGTGCATAAAAATAACAAAACACTTTTTTTTTTAAGGTGCTCTTAAAATGAACCATTTCAAGCTTTTTTAAAATTATAGGAATATTTTGTTTTGGTGCTTAAAAAGAAACCACAAACAAACACATTTGTCTTTTGGTGCTCTTAAAAATGAATCATTTCAAGCTTTCTTAAAATAGAAACTTTTATTTGGTGCTTTCAAAAGAAAAACACAAATGAACATTTCATTTTTGGTGCTCTTAAAAAATGAACAATTTCAAAGTTTTTCTAAATTAGGAATTGTGATTTGATGCATTAAAAAGAACAACAAACATTTCAATTAGGGTGCTCTAAAAATGAACTCTTTCCAAGTTTTCATAATTAGGAATCTTGATTTTGGTGCATAAAAAGAACAATGCAAATGACCAAAATGATTTCTTTTTGTTGACCACGTAAGACCGGGATCACTTTAGAAACACTCATATTTGGGCTTAAAATGGACAAATTATTCTTTATGTCTTTCACCTTTACTATCTTAAGTAATTGATATCTAGAATACTTCGTATTGGTGCAATTAAAAAGAACAAACTGTTATCATTTATTCACATATTTTTGGGGATAGCACCGCTCGAGGTGCTTAAAAAGAATCAAACTGCTATGAATTTTCTATTTGCATTCAGTGTTTGGCAAGCTAGATGGTTGTCTTCTCCCCTCACACCTTTTGGTGATCTTGGGTGAGTGAAAACATCTTGAGCTTCACACCGTTATTTTCAAAGCAAACCTTTAGAGGACCTTCCTATTGAGATACATCCTACATTGGAGAACTCATAGGTGACCCAAGCAGTACTTTCATTCTGGACTGCTATATAAATAAATTATGGGTGTGAGGAAATTTCATCATCCCATCAGATGTTGTTGGCCTATACCAATGTATTCTCCCTCAATATCCTTGTGATGTGTAAAAACCAGCAAGGGCTGGGAGGCCTCTTAATTGAGAAAAATGCCACATGTATAGGGGCCCAAAAATAATATCCCTAGAACATTACTAAGAGCCAAATTGTTTTAGAAGTTGTTGAGAAAATATCCAAATTCATACTTCTTCAAGTTAGCAAAGAGTGGTGCTAAACTACCAATAGATTTTAACGTGGAGGCCATCAAGGATCCTAATCTTATTCCCTTAGGGGATAACTTAGTGGTGAGACAAATAACCGAACCCCGAAGATGCTAAATATGCCACCCATGTTCTCACAAAACAGTGGTCAACCCATGGAAAGCCCCTTGTATAGAAAACCAACTCAGATCGAACAAGCGGTAGTGGCACAATAGTATCAAGGAGGTCCATCCTAGTACGTACTGCAAAACAACAATCCACCTCTCAAACAATATGTACCTCAAGACACTTTGAATTTTGACCCTTCCCAAAACACGCATTCATCAACACCACCAACACACCACAGATATGGTCTGACCACCACCTGTCTGGGATCGTTGGAGTCCTCAGATATCATTGTCCCAGTCAATGGTGGTACGGCTGTCTGATCCCTTCTTCACGATCCGGTTCATTTGCGGTAACTTCGAAGCGATGGCCGGAACAAGGAAAACTTCGCAAGAGAATCCTTCTTAACAATAAAGTTCGAAAATCCTTTCCTATCATCCGGGCGTAACCACCCAATGCCTGGTCAAGGAACTTCAAGATGAATCAGTAGCAGGTGTCACGGCGGTCCTTTCTGCGAGTCCATCACGGCGTAAACTCGTCAATGCAAAATTATCAAGAAACTTTCAAATATAATTCTATATCACCGCAATTCAAATATGAGGGCGGCTCCACGTAAACCCCATCGAATAGTGTCCCGCTAACGACATAGGTATCTTCAAGAGTACGGTCATGTTATGAAATGTAACCTTTTCTTTGCCACACAGACCCAAATCCCTACCTATGTTCAAAAACCACCTGTCCATACACCTTTGTTGACCGTTCACGACCAAATCGGCGGTAGATAATGAAAATGTACGCGCGTTTCAAACAACATGCCCAAAAATGAGATAACCGCGCCGCCCGGCCCACAAAACACGGCAGAAAACGTTAGCCGTTCCACCTTGGTGTTTATCTGTCCTCGTCCAACGCCCCATCATTGCACTACCTTTTCCAAAGAATTTTGAAATACCCAAGTTTGACAACAAATATAAAGGAAGAGGATATCTAGCAGAGCATGTACGAGACTTCTTAGTGTCATGTATGGAGGTACAAAACAACGAAGCTTATATTATGAGACTCTTTCCACATAGCCTTACAGGTCATGCTTTGGAGTGGTTCACCTTTCTACAACTAGGAATCAAAACCTTTGACAAACTATCTAGCAAGTTCATAAGCCACTTCTCATTTAACATAGAGCAAGATGTCACCATCACAAGTTTATCCACAATCAAACAGAGTCAAGGAGAGTCCTTTACCTCTTACTTACAACGATGGAGACACAAGGCTAGTCAATTCAAATGGACCATTCTTGAAAAGGAATTGGTAGATATCTTCATCTCAAATTTCCTACCTGATGTCAACTACCAACTCACTATGTTATACCCCACAGAATTTGAAGAAACAATTGAAAAGGTATTACATATTGAGAGATCCCTCATTGCAAGGGGGTCCTTAAACTGAACTCAAAATACAATCCCTCTAGTTCCAACGATAAACCTAAGATCTTGGAAAAGAACAAGAACATTACAAACGATGGGGTGGTGGACACTAGAGCACTATGGAATGCACAAAACACACCTCAAAACAAACCACAGGTGGCACAAATGAGTTATGTTCCAAATAATTCACAAAACAACAAGCTTACCTATCTTAAGAACAATCAACTGGGGAGACATGAAAGACGAAGAGACATTCAAAGGAGACTTCTCATCCATTATTTACAAAGAAGACCAAGAAGAGCTAGAACATCAACAAACCCTTCTATTAGACCCTAGCAGTAAAGGCTACCAACTAGTTAAAAAAATGGGATACAGTGGAATGAGTTTCCTTGGGCTACACAAACAAGGTAGGTGGGAACCTATCATAATGGAACAAAGAAAGAAAAATATGGGACTAGGTTATGATCCAAAATACATTGTTACTCCAGAAACCAAACAAACCTCTTGTAAGAAACAAGAGACTTCTGCAAACGTTACGGAATTAGATATCTACCATATCATGGACAATGATTTACCTGTCAAAGACTTATTCAATAACTTTAGCTTTGATAGGTTCCCTCTCCAGTTCATCCAAACCTCCCCCTATATCTATTATTAGTCTGGAATGGACTCTAACAAATATGAATGGGACTTCCCTTCATTTTTCACTAGATACAGTTCCTCTACTTCAAGTAATGATGACCTAGACACCCAGTGGGAAAAAGATACCAGAGCCATACTAACCCTTTCACCAACCTCCGTAAGCTTTTCAGACTAAGACGATAGCCTCCCACTTTGTTACCTGCAACTGATAGATTGGGACCAACAACAATAGACACCTGTTTTAGATCAATTCTAGAATGATGAGGCAATCACGGAGTTCATGGGACTTTGAATAGACATACCAATAGGAGATCACAAAGCGGGGTTTGTCATGGATCTCGAACAGGATGCATACTTTGGTGGAGAGATTGAACCTTCTAGTCACAAAAATGAAAGAGAACATAAAAATAAACATGAGGTCCCCTAGAGAAAACCACATTGTGGCTCTATCAGATCCAAAAAAGAAGAAGATAAAGGACGCATCTAAAGGTGAAAACCTCCAAGAGGCACCTGAGGATGGAGGGTTCAATCTCCCCATATCTGACTACCAAGAAAGATCAACACTCCTAGTAGAGGAAGTAGAGTCCATAAATGTTGGCACCACAAAGAATCCAAAAATAACATACCACATGGCATCACTTGATCCTGAAGGGAAAGAAATATTCACAGTATTCATCAATGACGGAAAGGTAAATTTTTCCTAGACCTATGTTGACATGCCTAGACTAGATCCAGCATTAGTGGTACACCATTTAGCTGTAGTCCTTGGAGCAAAGCCTATCAAGCAAAAACTCAGAAAAATGCATCTGTAGATAGTATTACTAGTAAAGGTAGAACTAAAGAAACTACTAGATGTGGGTTTTATCAAACCCATCAATTATCCACAATGGATATCAAATCTAGTACCTATGTCAAAGCCTAGTGGGGGCATAAGGATCTACACAGATTTCAAAGACCTAAACAAGGCCTATCCAAAGGAAGAATTCCCATTGCCAAGTATTGACATGATCGTGGATCTCACAGCAGGGCATGAGATACTATCCTTAATTTATGGTATCTTCAGATATAATCAGATAAAGATCTCTCCAGACGATCAACAAAAAATAGCCTTTACTTGTGCTTGGGGTAAATTTTGCTAGAATGTAATGCCCTTTGGCCTAAAGAACGCAGGAGCAACATATTAGAGATAAATGACAACCATATTCTGTGATATGCTACACACCATCATGGAAGATTATGTGCATGATATTTTGGAAAAGTTCGTCAAAAGGGAGGATCACTTGTCAAATCTTGCAAGGGTGTTTGATCGGCTTGAACAATACAATCTGAGGCTCAACCCTAAGAAGTGCATGTTTGGAGTAACATCCAAAAAACTATTAGGATACATAGTGTCAAGAAGGGGGATCAAAGTGGATCCTGCAAAAGTAAAATCTATACTAGAGATTCCTCCACCAAAAACACTAAAACAACTGAGGAGTTTACAGGGAAAGTTGCAATCCATCAGGCGATATATCACACAATTGGTAGACAAATGTCACCCCTTCACTCATCTTCTACACAAGGATATCACCTTCAAGTGGGATGGGAGATGCAACCAAGTGTTCCAAAAATTCAAGGAGTACCTACTTACTCCTCTTGTACTCATGCCACCTATCCCAGACAAGGAAATGGTGCTCTACGTGTCTACCACACAAGTAGTGCTCGGAGCTCTCCTAGCCCAGCTAGATGATAACAACAAAGAAAGAGCAGCCTACTACATCAGTAGAACACTCATGGGCTATGAACTGAACTACTCACCCATTGAAAGAGTGTGTCTCTCGTATTTGCGACACAAAAACTGAGACACTACATCTTAAACAAGAAGGTAAAGCTGATTTCAAAAGTAGACCCACTCAAGTATCTACTAGCAAAGGTAGCCCTAACAGGCCGAATTGCCAAATGGGTGATGATCCTGAGAAAATTTGATATAGAATATGTGGATAGAAGAGCCATCAAGGGAAAAATCATAGCAGACCCATTGGTCGAAGTACCCATAGATGATCACAAACCTCTCACAGTGGACTTTCCATATGAGAGTATATTGATGATACAATAGCCAGGCCATTAGATTCTATACTTTGACAGGTCCCACACTCAGCATGGCTCTAGGGTAGGTGTTCTATTTTCACACCACAGGGAGATAGCATACCCAAAGCATATAGGATCACTTTTCCATGCACGAACAATATTCATAATATGAAGCTCTTATCATAGAGCTCAAAAAGGCTATATAATGAAGAATAAAGGAGCTACAAGTTTTTGGAGATTCTTAGCTAGTGATTAGACAGGTGAATGATGAATACCAGACAAAGGATGACAAGTTGATGTCATATAAAAGGATGGTGGATATCTTCAAGGAATACTTTTTCACAATAAACTTTGAGCAAATTCCTCGGATCAACAACAAAGTTAGCGATGCAATGGCAACAATAGGCTCACCGCTTGATATTCTATAGAATGTTCCTAAGTATGAGTTCCTCGTCAAACAATTGCTTGTACCTGCATTTCACATCCCAGAATCAAAACTAGTATGTTTTTTTGTTGGTTCTAACTCCTCATGGTACAAAGATACTTTTGACTACATCCAACACGATATCATGCCACTTGACCTAACAACCACTCAAAAGAAAACTTTCACCCATAGAACTTCTCGCTTTACAATCCTAGGAGATACCCTATACCGTCATAGTCTAGATGGTATGTTACTCTAGTGTCTTAATGCAAAAGAAGTACAAACAAACTTACAAGAGGTGCACGAAGGTGTTTGCGGGTCCCATTCTAGTGGACCCAACCTAGTCCAAAAACTGCTTAGAACAGGGTATTATTGGCCCTCCATGGAACAAGAATGCATGCAATATTCTAGAAAGTGTCATCAATGCCAGTAGCATAGTGATCTAGTTCATACACTAGCACAAGAGTTGAAACCCCCTCACAACACCATGGCCTTTCTCACAATGGGGATTAGACCTAGTAGGTGGGGTCATATGAACAAGTCACCCCGCAAGCCTGACACAAATGGGATCGAAGCCCACCACTTGATGGTCCTACCCTGGATGGCGCTATAGTATAGGGTTGGAATGCTGGATGACACTATGGGTCAAAGAGCTAATGGAATGAAAAGTGTCTACCTCAGTACTCTCCTTCACAATGGAAGGGATAACGATGTGCTCATGCGGCGGCCTAGTGAGAGGTCATCTCGCTTGCTGCCTAGGATCCTATTGTGCACCGGGTCTATCTTAATCCAACCCCCCACCTCTCCCCTGGAAATCCCTCATATAAAAATAATTTGGGATTTTGTTCAGGATGAACTCACAATATAATTTCATCAGGAAATATTGTGGGACTTCGCAATTGTTGCATGGTGGGTAATCAAAAACCATGTACCACCTATCCCAAAAAGAGTTCCTAATATGTTGGTGGTGGCACCAATGGATAGGAAACCTCTACGAATTGAGGCTAAGATTTTTATTTGTGCATAGGTTGGTGAATAATGTGCACAAATGCAATTTTGTAATTTTTAGATCTTTTACATCTTTATAAGATAATTTATCCCAGTAAAAATTCCTAGTCGCATGCCTCCTATCTTGCCAACCACTTAATTGTTTGTTGATTGCATCTACATTTTTTAACATTTCTTTAAGTGAATTTACAAGTGTTTTTTATTTCCATGGTTGAACTGTTTGGATCATACAACCTCGTGATTAACTCCTCAATTTGTTTTTTATTGTTTTCAATTTCACTCATTAAATTTTGTTGAGTGTCAGGAGGATGTTGAGGGATTGGTGGAGGAGATTGTTGTTGTGGTTGTTGAACTTGAGTATTTTGTTCATGTTGTTGTTGCTTTGCTTGTTGAGGATTTTCAGGAGGGTTTTGAAGAGGGTTTCCAGGATCATTATCATCTCCTACAAATTCAACAAATGAATATCAAAAACTACCTAAAACTAACAAATTCATGCAAAAAAAAACAAACAATCCTTACCTCTTCGACCTCCCTGTCGACGTGGCGGCATCCTAATGACAAAATAGCAACAAATAGATGAAAAAATTGCAAGATTCACTCCTCCCAGAATGCGACCGTGCAAAAGAAGGGCTTTTGGCAACAGGCAAAAAAAAAAAAAATAGTCACAACACAAATGAGCTCGATTTCTTTTTTTTGGTTTTAATGGCTCATAACATGGGCAGGAAATAGGGCTCGGTGTGGCCGAGCCTTAGGCTCGACACACCAAGCCATAACGCGAGTGCGTTATGAGCTATTTGAACTTTTTTTAAGATTTGGCCACAATTTGGCCCCCCATCTTTTTGCACCTGCCCCTTTACATAGATAAACTTATCTAATTCTAATTTTCTTTGAAAATCAATTACTTTTGGAAGTAAGTTAAACTAATAATAATTATCAAAATAAAACATAAGCTAATTCCTTTATAATATAATGTGAAATTAATTGTTTAAAAATTGAAAATAAATTTATCCAATACTAATCAAGCTTAAATTAAACTATATTAATAAATTAAAAATTACCTTTCTAATCTCATTTCCTTAATTAACCCCACTGAATATAAAGTTAACTAAAACTATTTGTCTTTTCAAATGACTTAAACTATTTAAAACACTTCAAGGATTACTTTGCAAATATAATTTGAATAAACTTAAACTATTTAAAACACTTCAAAAATTACTTTTGCAAATATAACTTAAACAAATATTTATTTCTTTTCAAAACTATTTAAAATACTTCATAATTACTTTTGTAAATATAACTTAAATAAATACATATTTTTCAAAATAAACTTAAACTATTTAAAACACTTCAAGAATTACTTTTGCAAATATAAATTTAACTATTAATAAAGTTAACTATTCTAAATACTTGAAAATTGCTTGCAATTATGAATTTATTAATACTTAATTGTTCAAAAATAGATACTATAATAAATTAACCTAATATCTATCACTTTTGAAAGTAATTAGTATAAAACATTAAATTAAAAAAAAACCCTTTAAAAAATAGAATAAAAATCAAATCATTTAGGCCAAGGACTAGTCCTCATTTTTTCATCACCAAGATCCACAAGGGCGAGGTGAGAGCATACAATGAATATATAATCCTATTTATAATTTTAAAGTTAATAAATCTAATTATTACTTTGCTCATAATTAATTTAGTACTTATCACAATAATCAATGGACCAAAAAATCCACATATTAGTATAATGAAATATATGCTTGTATCCATAACTATTCAATTAGAAATTCAATATGCATCAAGTAAAACTATACAAACCTATCATATAATGAATGCGATGTGCAAGAAGTTATAAATATGATCTATCATTTCTTACAAGTATTAAATCTTCTCCTAAAATATTTCAAGTAATGAGATTATATTACCACATTTTTTGTCTAAGTTCTAGAATAGTATCAATAATAATTATTAAGTTATAAATGCAATCTATCATTTCTTACAAGTATTAAATCTTCTCCTAAAATATTCTAAGTAATGAGATTATATTACCACATTTTTTTGTCTGAATTAAGTGTTAGTGCCTATTTTGGTTATCTCTCATTTTCAAGTTGTTTGCCTTTGATTTTCCTAACAAATCTTTAGCTTGGGAATTTTCTATCATTTTGGCACGTGGGGTAAATGGGCTCCCACCAAGGTTGAGCTCAGCGTGCTAAGTGTTCATGCCTCGGATGGCTAGATCTTTCTTTTCTTCCTTGCCTTGTTTTTTTCTTTGCCTGGCGGAGGCGGAACCGAAATGGAAACCAGTTTTGGAACCTTTCTCATGCTTATGGTTTCGGGTTTTGCTCTGACCTCGGCTCCGCTCACTTTTTTTTCCTTTTGCTTTTGGCAGGGGCGGAACTAGGTAGGGGTT
This sequence comes from Sequoia sempervirens, assembly GCA_007258455.2. Lineage (NCBI taxonomy): Eukaryota > Viridiplantae > Streptophyta > Pinopsida > Cupressales > Cupressaceae > Sequoia > Sequoia sempervirens. The sequence goes on along the minus strand of VDFB02047230.1, from coordinate 433,385,829 downwards.
TGTCTTGGAACTTTTTGCGAGGTTCCTAATTTCATTTTGCCTCCGACTCCGCGGCTTCTTTGTTCTCCTTTTGTCCCGTCTCCGACTCCGTGTCTTTCCTATCTCCGGCTCTGACTTGGTCTGGTTCCCGTTCCGCTGGTCTTTTTATTCATTGACCTGCCTGGCCGGTGCACTTTCCACTTGGTCATTTTTATGCCCCATTCTCCATTCATCACTGGCCCCTGGTTGTCGCTTTCACCGGCCCCACCTTGCCTTCAGTGTGACCTTTGGTTCTCGGTGTGACATCTTGGCGACCCCTGCTTGTCTCCCCGAGGTCTTATCTTCTCGGCCAGTGTTTACTGTGTCGGGGAGATGTCTCCCCAACCCTTGCTTGTCTTGCCAACTTTGACGGCCCCTTTGATGCTCGATGTGACCTCCCTTCGGCCGCGGTGACTTCGCCATGATGTCTGGCTGACCCAGCCATCTCTCCCCGACTTTGTGATGCTCTCAGTATGACCTTTCGATTTCATTGTGATCTCTAGGCGACTTCGTGATCTCTCTCTGAGATCTTTTGTTTAGTGGTCCCCGCTCGATGTGTCGGGGAGATGTCTCCCCGACCCCTCCATCTCTCGCCGCCTATGTTTAGTGATCAATATAACATGTTCTCTTTGGCCAGATGTCTCCCCGATCGGATGGTGTGTTGCCAATATGATTGGCTTTTTAGTGTATCTTTTCATCGACCATTTGTTGTCGCCCTGAGGTCTTCCCAACACCGCTTTCTCTTGCCGATGGTGCTTCTTGTTGGGGTGTCGACATGATCTCCTGCCGATTGTACCTTCTCTCGCCGATGTGGCATTTTTGTCGCTGTGATGTTTGGCCAAATGCGCCCAGTCTTGCCGAATGGTATGTTTGCTCGATGAAACATTAGGTTCTCAGCGTGTTGTCTTCCCGACTCCGCGGTGTCACGCTGACTGGTTTGCTGGAAGCTGTGGCCAACATGGATTGAACCAGGGATGCATTTATTGTGGTTGGTCACTTGGCCCATGGCTCAAGAATGGCGATGAAGATTTCACAGGATCAGCATGATGACCCCAATTTGGTCCTGAGCCTCGATTGTTGGTGCTGGTTGGTGCGACAGAGATCGAATTAATTACAGAACTAGGGCAGCGGGTTTTCTGATGATGTGAAGCAGTTGAGACAGATGGCTTTTGCATTTGTGGCCTCTAGATTTGTGATGATCGCACCTGCGGATTTCCTGTGATGGCATGATCAGTGTACCTTCCTAGTTTGACTGCCATGGCAACCCATCCCTATACCTGCTTCTTCTGACCTGATCGGATCTGCACCGAGATTTCCCTGGGATCACCTGGCACAAAGCATTTAATGATATCCGGTGAAGCTGGTGAAGCTGGTGACATGGCCTGCGAGCTGTGTTGACTGGTCATTTTGTCTGATGACATGTAATCTCATCTGGTCAGTTGCTTGTTGCTTCTCCTGTTCCTATAAAGGAGAATTTCATGGCCAAATGTAAGGGTTCCGAACTTTGGTGTTCAGTTCCACTTTCTGAGTTCTAGGATTGGTCTGAGATAGGCTAGGGTTTAGTCTAGTGTCATGCATTGAGTCTATAATCTGTAATTCTGAATTTCTCTGTAAATGCAATCAGTTTGTACAAGGAACACATGAAGACGCTTGTCTCTCATGCATATGCCATCAGATTGCCTCCATGCTTGTATGATTTGATCATTTGAATGAATGCATAAGGTTCCTTTGTTCATCTTCTCATATTTCATGAGACTGTGTCATTTGTTGATAGGTCTGCTTCAAGGGAGTAGTTAAAACCCTTTGAGCAGGTGATAGTGATTGTTTGTATGCAAGCTGGATTTGGTAAGAAGAGTCTGACTGGTAACAAGAGCTGGATTATCAGTGTAAGGCACTAATAGTTGATGCAAGGCATCAACAAAACAAGATCCACTGGTTGAGGTCCATTTGCAGAAAGTCTTCCATTTGTGTGTGTGACTCCATGACCCCAGATTAGGCACTAGTCTGTCTTCCAGCCCTGTCCCTCTCAAAAAACAATTCATATAAATCATTGAATATCTTTTGCTTGATGTCTTGTCCTACCTCTTTGTTGATTCAAGTGTTTTGTAACTAAGAATCTAGCCCTATTTGATGTTCTCAACACTTGGCATCAGGAGTTATCTGCTATAAAAAGCAATGTCTAGTCTTATTTAAGGCATTGTGTGGGTATACCCGCCCTGGTTCTGCAGAGCCTAAAGTGCAGAAGATCTTAGTTTTTGATTGGATCTTGTCATTTGGTCCAAGTCCTCCGAGTTGCCCTTGATTGGAGATGGCTACTCCATAGGTAGAATAGGAGACAAACCTTGTTACAAGAAAAAAGAACCAACAGATTGGCGACTCCGCTGGGGAAAAATGCAAGAAGAAGAGAAAACAGGAGTAGAAGTTGAAGCCATCATAGCTCTTATGGTGTGCCTCCTCCTCTTGTTGAATATCTTGGAGAATCTAGAAACGAGTCATATCATGTGCAATAGAGTCATTTTTTGTTTTCCATGTTGGTGATGTTCAAGTGATGAAGGCTTGTTGGCCTGGAGAAAGTTTTGTTGCAGTTAGCCTAAAACATTTATGGTGCTCTACTGGTGGAAGGAACTCAGAGAAAGATTTACATAAAAGGGACTTCATATTATTTGAAGTTCAATCCTCTATAAAAGAGGTGGCGACTCTGTCAAGATGAACCTGCTGAATATTTGAAGAAAGTTCCAGAGTTGCAATGTTTCCAGGTATTCTTCATGCTTTTGAACATTGAAAAGACTTTAGTTCCCTTATTTGGTGAGATCAAGCACTGTCATCAAGGGATATTTGAATATTGCAACTGGATAGTGTAGAGGGATAGGTTTCATTTGCAAAATGCATTGTTGTCCTGATGCTCCCTCTACAAGCTATGATACCATGCTTAAGGCACAGTCTTGTCTTCATAAAAGGGCGTATGATAATGAAAGATACAACCCTTTGGATTTTGATAGAATCCAGGGTTACCCACATTTTGTCCCTTGGGGAATTAATAAACATTTACCCAAGTTTAGAGGTGATATTGAAGATTTAGCATCAATACATATGCAATTTTTCATTGATTTCATGGAAGACTGTCAGATTGAAAAAGAGGATGTGGTCATGAAGTTTTTTGTAAGAACTTTAGAAGGTGTGGCCGATGATTGGTTTGCTTGCTTACCAGTGCACTCCATTGGTTCATGGTATCAGCTCAGGACTTTGTTCCTTGATACCTTTGATGATGTTTCATCAGATGATGAAGAAGTTGTGTTTGAACAACTTGCAGAAGTGGTGCCCCAAGCCAGAGATCAAAGTTTGAGTCTCCCAAGTCAAAAACCCGAAGAGGAACATCAGTTGGACTGGCTCTTTGAAGAAGGGAGGTGTAATCGGCAATGTGATGAGACAATTAAGCAGTTCAAGTGCACAAATGAGTGCAGTCTTGACACAAGTCTTCATGAGAAGACAAATGAAGTTGCTAATGCAGGGAGTACCCTAGAGGATATCAGGTTTGACTGTGAGGATGTGGAGGTCCACCCTCATGAAGGTAATCTTTTTGTAGATACCTTGGGATATCCTGATTTGCTGCTTGGTAGTGCATCCAGTCTTGGTGGAGGTCAAGAAGAGGAAGAAGTGGTTGAGAGGGTAGGACAGAACATTGACCTACTAAGTTGTAAACAAATATCAGATTTGTTAGCCACCGAATATCAAAGGTATGCACACAACAACTCTAGGTTGTTGCGGGCAACTCATATCGACCTTGACACTAATGAGGACCTGCAGGATGCAGGGTATGATGCAAGTGAGTCTGATGCCCCTTCTAATGGTGATCTTACAAATCATGATGACACTGATTTCAGTCAGAGATCATATTGCACCTCTGGACTAGAGTTGCCCGATCATGAGCAAGATTGGAATGATGATGATAGTTGGACGGCCTATTAAGAGGAGTTAGAGTCCTTTGATGACTCTCATTGCTAGCATGATGAAGAACAAGTGCAAGAAAAAAGAGGAAGCAAGAGTAGAAGTCAAAGCCATCATAGCATTGATGATGTGCCTCCTCCTCCTGCTAAAAATGATGAAGAGCAGTTGCAGAGTGTGCTAACAGATGAGTGTATCCTTTTGTATACACTTCAGGGTAGTTTTCATAGTGAGCCAGAACTTCTGGTAAGTTCTTGTGATGATTTAAATTTTGATGGGAAAACTACTAATCAGAATGAGCATAATAGTTCCAGCCATGTAGCAGATTGTGTGTTATTTTTGTCAGCTGGATGGAGTCTTCAATGAATGTGATAGTATGTAGAACACTAAATCTAATTGTTTTCAGCTTCAGAATGATGCAATTGATTTAAAGCATGGCTTGTTGTCACATAACAGTCAGTATTTGGAAAGTATGCCTGATTTCCAAATACATAGTGATTTTGAACATGTTTATAGTGTTGATTGTATTGACCTATTGAGAGATACTAACATGTTTTATCAGGTAGCTATTTGTGATCAGACTATGTTTTCATATGGTCTTGATCAGTATTCACAGGTATTGCCACATGACACAAAATTAGACAATGAATAGTGTGGCAATGATAAAGTTTATTGGATCTGGTTGCCAGTTGAAGATAAAACTAAACAGAGAGTAAGTTTTCACTTGCATAGAGGCAATCAGGTACTTGTGTTTGCAGGGGTGTTGTCATTCATATTGTTGCAGTTTGGCAGAGGCAAGCATGAGTTAGGGGAGGCCAACTCATTCTACAGAATTGTATTTGACAGGGGTAAAAGTTGGCTCTCATCTTTCATTTGGTGGCCTAATGTCATCAGATGGGACAAGGAGTGAATCAAGTGATTCTTGAATTGCCAGTTCATGGACAATTCTTGATGTGGTACTTCATTTGAAGTATCTCTTTTCCATGAATATTAGCTTACGGTTTTTGTCTTCCGTTTTGTTTTCCTTTTCTGTTTATTGGCTCTGTCTGGGCTAGTTCCTGGTTTGTTTTGGTCCTTTCTTTTCTGGTCTGCTCACCCTGAGATCTGAATTCTTGCTATGCCCACAAGGGGAATACATCCCCAACTGGAGCCTATGTTAGTGCCTATTTTGGTTATCTCTCATTTTCCAGTTGTTTGCCTTTGATTTTCCTGACAAATCTTTAGCTTGGAAAATTTTCTATCATTTTGGCACGTGGGGTAAATGGGCTCCCACCAGGGTTGAGCTCAGCGTGCTAAGTGTTCATGCCTCGGATGGCTAGATCTTTCTTTTCTTCCTTGCCTTGTGTTTTTCTTTGCCTGGTGGAGGCGGAACCGGAATGGAAACCGGTTTTGGAACCTTTCTCATGCTTATGGTTTCAGGTTTTGCTCCGACCCCGGCTCCGCTCGCTTTGTTTTCCTTTTTTCTTTTGGTGGGGGCGGAACCAGGTCGGGGGTTTGTCTTGGAACTTTTTGCGAGGTTCCTGATTCCATTTTTCCTCCGACTCCGCGGCTTCTTTGTTCTCCTTTTGTCCCGTCTCCGACTCTGTGTCTTTCCTATCTCTGGCTCTGACTTGGTCTGGTTCCCATTCCGTTGGTCTTTTTATTCATTGACCTGCCTGGCCGGTGCACTTGCCACTTGGTCATTTTTATGCCCCGTTCTCCGTTCGTCACTGGCCCCTGGTTGTCACTTTCACCAGCCCTGCCTTGCCTTCGGTGTGACCTTTGGTTCTCGGGGTGACATCTTGGCGACCCCTGCTTGTCTCCTCGAGGTCTTATCTTCTCGGCCAGTGTTTACTGTGTCGGGGAGATGTCTCCCCGACCCTTGCTTGTCTTGCCTGACTTTGACGGCCCCTTTGATGCTCGGTGTGACCTCCCTTCGGCCGCGGTGACTTCGCCATGATGTCTGGCTGACCCGGCCATCTCTCCCCGACTTTGTGATGCTCTCGGTATGACCTTTCGATTTCATTGTGATCTCTGGGCGACTTCGTGATCTCTCTCTGAGATCTTTTGTTTGGTGGTCCCCGCTCGATGTGTCAGGGAGATGTCTCCCCGACCCCTCCATCTCTCGCCGACTATGTTCAGTGATCGATATAACATGTTCTCTTGGCCAGATGTCTCCCCGATCGGATGGTGTGTTGTCAATATGATTGGCTTTTCAGTGTATCTCTTCACCGACCATTTGTTGTCGCCCTGAGGTCTTCCCGACACCGCTTTCTCTTGCCGATGGTGCTTCTTGTTGGGGTGTCGACATGATCTCCTGCCGATTGTGCCTTCTCTCGCCGATGTGGCATTGTTGTCGCTGTGATGTTTGGCCGAATGCGCCGGTCTTGCCAAATGGTATGTTTGCTCGATGAAACATTGGGTTCTCAGCGTGTTGTCTTCCTGACTCCGCGGTGTCACGCCAACTGGTTTACTAGAAGCTGTGGCCGACATGGATTGAACCAGGGATGCATTTATTGTGGTTGGTCACTTGGCCCGTGGCTTGAGAATGGCGATGAAGATTTCACAGGATCGGCATGATGACCCCGATTTGGTCCTGAGCCTCGATTGTTGGTGTTGGTTGGTGCGGCAGAGATCGAATTAATTGCAGAACTAGGGCAACGAGTTTTCTGATGATGTGAAGCAATTGAGACGGATGGCTTCTGCATTTGTGGCCTCTGGATTTGTGATGATCACACCCGCGGATTTCCTGGGATGGCATGATCGTGTACCTTCCTGGTTTGACTGCCATGGCCACCCATCCCTGTACCTGCTTCTTCTGACCTGATCGGATCTGCACCGAGATTTCCCTGGGATCACCTGGCACAAAGCATTTAATGATATCTGGTGAAGCTGGTGACATGGCCTGTGAGCTGTGCTGACTGGTCATTTTGTCTGATGACATGTAATCTCATCTGGTCGGTTGCTTGTTGCTTCTCCTATTCCTATAAAGGAGAATTTCATGGCCAAATGTAAGGGTTCCGAACTTTGGTGTTCAGTTCCACTTTCTGAGTTCTAGGATTGGTCTGAGATAGGCTAGGGTTTAGTCTAGTGTCATGCATTGAGTCTATAATCTGTAATTCTGAATTTCTCTGTAAATGCAATCAGTTTGTACAAGGAACACATGAAGACGCTTGTCTCTCATGCATATGCCATCAGATTGTCTCCATGCTTGTATGCTTTGATCATTTGAATGAATGCATAAGGTGCCTTTGTTCATCTTCTCATATTTCATGAGACTGTGTCGTTTGTTGATAGGTCTGCTTCAAGGGAGCAGTTAAAACCCTTTGAGCAGGTGATAGTGATTGTTTGTATGCAAGCTGGATTTGGTAAGAAGAGTCTGACTGGTAACAAGAGCTGGATTATCAGTGTAAGGCACTAATAGTTGATGCAAGGCATCAACAAAACAAGATCCACTGGTTGAGGTCCATTTGCAGAAAGTCTTCCATTTGTGTGTGTGACTCCATGACCCCAGATTAGGCACCAGTCTGTCTTCCAGCCCTGTCCCTCTCAGAAAACAATTCATATAAATCATTGAATATCTTTTGCTTGATGTCTTGTCCTACCTCTTTGTTGCTTCAAGTGTTTTGTAACTGAGAATCTAGCCCTATTTGATGTTCTCAACACTTGGCATCAGGAGTTATCTGCTATAAAAAGCAATGTCTAGTCTTATTTGAGGCATTGTGTGGGTATATCCGCCCTGGTTCTGCAGAGCCTAAAGTGCAGAAGATCTTAGTTTTTGACTGGATCTTGTCAGTTGGTCCAGGTCCTCTGAGCTGCCCTTGATTGGAGATGGCTACTCCATAGGTAGAATAGGAGACAAACCTGGTTACAAGAAAAAAGAACCAACATTAAGTTCTAGAATAATATCAATAATAATTATTATGTTAACCTACACCAAGATTATCTTTTAATATGAATTTAACTAATAATAAATTTGACTAAATTTTTAATTACCTTTGATAGATTTAAACTATAATTCTTGAAACCTACTTTTGCAATTGTTACTAATTTTTGCGTTTTGCATAAATTAGTAAGAGTTTGGCAGCAATTATTTGCTGGGGTATTCAAAATTTTCTGTCAAAGGTGTTCAGTGAATTTTGTTTTCAAAATTACAAATTCAAAAATATGTTTTAGGATTGCTTTATCAAAATCAGTCAACCAGATTGAGTTAAACTGATTGGACAGTCTTGGCAAGGCAATCGTTAAACAAATCTCATTTGAAGAACGTCATTCAAGCTGAGTGATTCATTATGTAGTGATTGTTACTGCTGTTTTTCAGAAAAGCATTACAGATTTAAGAGCTAGAGTGCAGATAATCATTCATTTTGATTACAAAACATGTTTACAGAACAATTGCAATATCATTGTTTCATCATGTAATCGGAAAAAATTTAGGTTCCTGATCATAAGACATTTCATATCATGAACAATTGATTTATTAAAAGAAATATGTTTTGTGATCCCACACAAGCCATGGGTAGACTAAGTTGATTCAATTCAACAAAAAATACAAACTATACAACTGAAGAACAAGTAAAGTGAAACATGTAAAAGAAAATCATGTCGTCATTGCCTTGAGGGCTGGTGTAGACTTGATTCATCATTCTTCTATTTGGTCTTCAGCATCTTCGATCTTCAGCTCCTTAGCTTCTCAAATTCAGCATCTGCAATTGGTAGAAAGTGGTGTTAGAGCTCAGGTCACGAAATTCAAAACATGCTAAGTTCAACCGAAATATAATTTGCATCTGTTGTTGAATCAAATCAATATAGTCAAATTCTAAGAGAATAAAAAATACCAGATTCAATCATCAAGGAATCATTCGATCCAATGTTTTTACTAACTTGTTTGTTTCATGTGCAGAAACAGGAAATGTAATGTTGTTGAATTCATCAAATTTCAATATGAGTGGGGTTAAATGAGGCTCCCACAAGGGTAGAGCTCAGCTCATATAGTGGTATCAGCAATATAAATATCATATCAACATTGAGGTTTGCAGAAATTCAAAAGATAGCTTCATACAACAGCTAAGTACATTCACATATTTTCATCAAAGGATACAAGTGTATATTCATATTTGGATTTTCTCAAGTAACAATAAATGAGAGAGAAGTTTGATGGTATAGTATATGGCAAACAAAGGAAATAAAAAACTTATGAGCACCCAAAGCAGTATGAAAACACTATTGGTTGAGAATGAACAGAAATTGTTCTTTCTCTATGATCTGTATAAGGAAAAGAGAGGGACAGTACGTCTTTATCTTCTCTTTAAAACAATGACTAATTTCAGGAAAAATGAAATCTCTTTCAAAAAAATCATGTAATTTAAATCTTCATAGAGCAAAGATTATGTCAGCCAAAATGAAGGGACAGCATGAGGCATTATCAGAAAATACAATAAGTATTGCTTAACACAGAAGAATCAGCAATAATAGTGTCTCTTTTCTGTTGAAAAGTGTTTTGCTTTGTTTGTATATCTTCTGTAAATTGGATAGCATTATTTCATTTTTTCTAAACAAAAATCTTTTGCAATATGGTGTTGAATGCTCAGAAGTATAAGGCAGTGATTTGTTCATATCAAATCATAAATAGTAGCGTGCTTTTAGCATGGAGGAGTTTCATAGAATGATCACAAAGATTGCAGAGGAGTTCGAGATGTTACTCATAATGTGTATGGTTGCAGCCAGAGAAGTGAGTAAAATGAAGTTGCTTGAGCTTATATGAGATTTCAAGGATAACCCACACAAAAGAATGGTAAAAGAAATAGTATTTCAAAGCTCAATATAGGAGATACATAGCTGCACCCAACTCATGAGAGGTAAATGCACAGAGACAAAGAATAATTATTCTTTTATTCAATGTTCAGCAAAATTGTAATGCCCAGATATAGAAATGCATAGCCACAGCCAGAAGAGTAAAATTTCTGATATACATGGAAGAAATAAGAGTATATGTTTACTTTTATACCTTTATGGAACTTGATTTAAGCTTTTGATAAAAAAGAAAAGAAGTTGAACTTCTATAAAAAGCTCGACTGGTAAAAAGACTTACCCAGCTACAAAGAAGGAAGCTGTGAAATTTCCTCATTTCAAAGCTCCACAGAAGCTCAGCCAAGAGTAAAACATGGTGACCAAGTCAAGAAAAATAGCAGAAACAAATTTCCATAGAGAATATCAGAAATAGTAGATGGCAGCAGCTTGTTAACCTTCCAAAAGCTTTCAAAGACAAAGAAGATTCTCCAGATTTAAAGATAAGTCTATTTGCCTTCGTATTTCTGCTATAAATCTTCCAGAATCTTCAAAAAATGGCTCAAAATATAGTGAAAACCAGTAAAAACGTGGCTAGGGTTTGCAGATGGCGGCGCCTCCCAGCAGCAAAATGAAGTGACAAAATAAAAATACTGTCTTTCATTTTAGGTTTCAAAACCTAAAGAGCTTGGTAGACTTAGGCTTTTAGCCTTAAGTTTTATTAAAAAACTTTCCTCACATAAAAATGAATGCCACGATTTTTGCTTTGCAATTCCTTTTTTGCTTTAAATGAAAGCCTTAGTCAAATTTTATATGGCTTTCTCAAAATTCCTTCTTTTTGCATTTTGATTTTAAATTTTGTAAAACTTTATTTAAAGTGATATTTATAAATCACTTTAGATAAATGTATTTTAAAATGCAAGATAAATGTTGAAAGACTTAGTCAATTCAAGTCTTTAATATTTGATTAGAGTTCTTTTATTTTTGCATTTCAATTCAAATAAAAACTTTATTTTAAGTGATAAATTATAAATCACTTCTAATAAATGTTACTATTAAATGCAAAATAAAATATCTTATGATGAAGTCTTTATTTGCATTACATTCAGAAATTGTAATCTTTATTTAAAAATGATGAATTATAAATCATTTCTAAATAAATGATATTATGAAATGCAAATAAAAAGTAATTTGAATGTAATTTCAAATTATTGAATGATGATCAAATGGAGCATTTAAAGCCTTTGCTTTATTCTTGGAGGAGAAGTTTTGCCAACATATGGAGCAAAATCAGGGGTTTTGAGGCAGTTATTTATGAGTTCTACTTCAGTTTTGAATTCCTTTTGACTTGACTTGAATAAAGGAGTGTTTTGAGGGATATGATAGCTTGTTACATTCAGTTTTGAGCCTGATTTGGAGGGATTTTCATTTGCATACGGCTCACCAAGTTGTTCAACTTTGACAACTCTTGTTGGAGTTGGTTGGCAATTGCATGCCTTATTTGGAGGAAAGGATGGACAACACATAAGCTTTTGGAGCCAAAATTCAATTTCGAATTTTGAGGCACTTTCTATAACTCTTTCTCTTCTTTCATTATTGGAGTTAGTTCTTGGTTTTGAGATTGCTGAGGCATATCGTTCTCACTTTGTAACTCATGATTTCTTGAGATTTGTAATGCAAATATCCCAGATTTTTCAATAAAGAAGCTTGTCATTCCTTCTCAGATCTGTCTTGTGCATGTATTGTGAGTAAGTCTTTGGATTAATAGTTTGTGATTTCCATCAAATCCTTATTTTAATCTTATTGTCTCAATGTCTTGCTTAGATTCAGTATGTTATAGTGCAGGTCATTGATTGTGTTTCATAGATTTGTTGAATGCTTGTTATGAAAACATCATTGTTTTCTTTCAAACAAACTTCGATCAAAAAAACCTTTCAAATGAATCATTTATGCAGAACATGCTAGATTGAGTAGTGAATCCTCTTTTAGTTTCATTTGTTGAAATATCTTGAGAGGTTTTAAAGCAGATTCAAGTCATCTTCACATATTGGTGAATCACCTTATTTTCCTGTTTTATTTTTGCTTTATCCTTCTATCCTTTACCTCTGTTAAAAAAACCAGTTTTACAAGAAAATCCAAAGGGAACCAGCCCAAAACCTGGAGGTCTATTCTCACCATAGGATACCCACAGCCTGAGAATAGTCCCATGTGCACAGGATTTATCGAGCTTTTCAGCTTAATTTCGGGTGCAAATCCATGTGTTAACAGCAATATAAAATCCTTAAATACTATTTTTTTTTAAATGATTTGAATTATATTAATTACTTAAAATTTCCTTGCAATATAAAGTTAATAAATTATTACTTAAGTACTACTAATACTAGTTACTTATAGTATTTTAACTATTTGGTTTACTCTTGAAAATAGATAAACCTCTCTCTACTTGCAATATTAATTTAATATATTATATTCACTTTTTGGATATTGAATTAATTCTAAATTTTGAGACTACTAACTAGTTTTACGATATAAGTCAAATTGGTGAATTTAATAAATCTAACTATTTTGGTTTTTCTTTGAAAATTCCTACTCGCCTATTGGCAACTTATGTTGGAAAAAATCATTCTAAGTGATTATTCACTAACTATTCTTTTTATTTACCTTTAAAAATAAATTAATGTTAGTTACCTTGAAAATTATTTTTGAAATGTAAATTTAATTGAACCAATTCTTAAGATATTTACTACTAATTACTATGAAATAAATTAACACTATTTTCCTTTAATATATTAATAACAATTACCTTATAAACTAACACTTACTACAAAATATGGAGTGGTTTGGAAAATGTTGTTCACAAGGTTCATGAGGAGTGGTTTGTGGCTATGGAGGATAGAGTGAACAAGCTCAGCAATGACCTGCAAGTTGTGGTGAGAATTAGAAACTAGTCCCTGAAATCTAGTGCATAGGGCTTGTCTTTGTTGAATGAAAAAGCAATCGATTGGACTAGTAAGAATCTAGACCTTGGTGAACATGAGGAGGCTATAGCTGAGATTAGTCGTATGAATTTGGTGGAGAAGAATGTGGAAGTTGATTCGTGCTTGCGTACTAGGAGCAAGACAAAGAAAAGGGCAACCATTTCATTCCACAAACTTGAGGAAGTGGTAGAGATGCATGACAAAGTCATATCTAGTAATCTAGATTCGACTAAGGTTCTTGATAATATGTTGTAGTTTGTGTTTGATCAGCCTTTTGTGCTGATGTTTTGCTATCGGTTTGTTTAGTGTTATCTTTTGACAGCTTTTTTGGCTTTTTTGGGCTGCAAGTGCTTATGTTTCTTTCTCTTTAGCAACCTCCTTTCATTGTAAGGGTTTCAGGGCCCTATAAAAATATACTTTTCCATATCAAAAACACTTACAAAATAATTATAAACTAACACTTTTCATCTTGAACACTAATTTACATTTACAAAATTGCATAAATAAAAGCATTACTAAGTATCTGAAATTAATTATATTTTTTCTTGAAAAATAAACTCTCTTTCAACTAACACTTATTGGAATTTAAACTAATTCTAGTTACATCGAGAGGCGTATACAGTGAAAGCAAACCTTTGTCAATAAAAATGAGTGAGGTTGAAATTGACGTGTAGATGATAGTCGGAATAGTCTTTTCTAATAGATTTTAATTTATTAAAATTTACAACAATAAAAATAAAGGTAATGGATTTTTTTCCAAATGCTTTTTTCTTGTACATCTATATTTCACGTAAATAAAATGGTTATTGGTAACTGTTGCATTCTTCCATAACTATTTTTCGGAACTTACATATTGAATATCAACTGCTCTTGATAAATCACCATTTCGCAAAGCTGTTGCAGTTTATATTCTCAGATCTATGGTCAATTGGCATTATTTTCTTTTAAACTATTTAGTTCTTTTCAAAGGGATAGCTACTTGCATTTGAAGGTTTAAGTTCAAGATTATGATGTATATCATTTTTGAGGGTATTCGTGCCCAGGTTGTCACTCCTTGTGTTTTCTAGTTTGTAGTTTTAGGGTATTAAAATGTTGAAGTATCTAAGCAAAATGTTTTGTTTCTGGTATTATTTTTTGTTTTAAATATTGGTGGTCTTGATATGAAGACAGTTGTGGATTGCTTCTTTGGGTTTGTTCAGAAAGATTTTTGTATTGGGTACTCACTATTTTAGTATGTATTTTTGATAATGAATAAAGAAAACCCTGTCGTATTTTCCTCTGGTATAACCTGAGCATGATTCTTCCTCATTTATTTTCCTACAATATTTTATACTCTTTTCAGTCTTGAGCATGAACTGCAGGAATAGGGTATTCTATTGAAGTTTATTTTTAGGGTTAGAGTATAAATTTTAGCTTAACTTGTAGGAGAGTATATGTTTTCTTGAGACAAATTTGTCGGAGCAGAGATTGATTTGCATCCGAATCACATCCCAGTAAGTTGTGTTCTGTAGAATCCACCCACGAACTCCCAAGCCACCAACACTTCTCTCCATCTTCTTAACAAAGTACTTTTTCAACGAAGCACGCGCTCAATCAATATCCATTTCCAATCCGTCTTCACCTACAATTTCTTTCACAAACTCAAGAGAAGCAATGTTGATAATCTCAAAGGTGCGCTTGAGTCTCAAATTTAAGACTGCACCCCTATAAGGGATATCACATCCTGCCTTGCTAAATTTCATATTGCGTTCTATGTCTTGCTAACCCCTACACAAAATTTATGCTATAGAGAAAAACTTACTAAACCATAGAAAAATGATAGAAACATCCACAATATATCCATAATCCACCATATATGAGTTTGGAATTGACAATTATTCATTTAAATTAAGATGAAAAATCATCCCAAGTTTTAAGTTGTTAGTTTGGCACCATGGATTGAGGATTCAACAATTTTTTTAATACAAGTTCCATGTCACATAAGCTTCCTTGAAATTATTTGGGGATGCCTTTCACTAAATTAAGGTGAGCTATGAGGAGAATAATGATTTTATAACAACTAGCGCTTCTGGTTTTTTCCATTCAATAGAAATTTCTGTGAAAAGGTCGGTTAGAAACTTAGATGGGAATAATGTCAAAATTTTCTGTATGCACAGAAAACACACAAAGTTGTTGCTTTGTTTCCCCCAAAACAGAGGAATACAAATGTGGAATAAACAAACAAAACAAGGAGACAAATTTGGGCATGCAATGTTTTCCTTTTTATATTAAATATGTTGGAAATCGAAAATACATGAAGGATAAAACTTAAACTACAAACTTCTAACTTCTGGGAGCTTCATGAGCTGCTCAACCAGACACACAAAAAAATCCAGGAGCTGCTAAGAGCTCAACTGACAAGAGCTACGTAGAGCTCTTCAGGAGCAATCACTACTCAACCAAAAACCAAACAACCACTGTTGTTCAGGAGCTTTCAGAAGCTCACACAAAACATTCTCTGTCTACAGACTGCTGCTGCATAGAAAATTCTTCAACTCTCACTGAGTCTTCTCAACTGACTCTTCTCCACTAACAGAATAATCTTCCTTCATTCTTTTTGTCTTTAACTCATTCCCTCTCAATTTTGAAATCATCTACCAGCATTGAATTTGGAATTCAAAATTCCTAACTTCATTAACTTCTTCTGCAATCTTTAGGTGCACGTCAGGAGCAAGTGGGGAAGGCAATCCGCAAAACAATCTTTCAGCTACATGCATCGAATGCTCCTGACAGGTAGGTGGACGGGAAGAGGCTCAGGAGCATTTAATTTTCCAACACTCCCACTTGATCCTGAGCTGACGAAACAGGATCAATCCTGATCCAAATCAACAATGCCCAATCTGGTTCTCAGGCACTCAAAACTGTCTCTGCTCAAAGGCTTGGTGAATATGTATGCTATTTGTTGCTCAAACCTGTAAAATGCCATTTTAATTTCACCATTCTCAACCAATTCTCTGATAAAATGATACCTGATTTCAATGTGCTTGCTTCTTCCATGAAACATAGGATTTTTCGTCAAGGCTATCGATGAAACATTGTCACAGAAAATTATTGTTCCATCCTCTTGTTCTTCTCTCAAATCTGCCAAGATTATTCTCAGCCAAATAGCTTGACATGTTGTTGCATTTGCTGCTATATACTTAGCCTCTGTTGTAGATAGGGAAATGATGGGTTGTTTCTTGGAAGTCCATGAAATGACTTTCGATCCCAAATGAAACACATAGCCCGATGTGCTCTTCCTATCATCCAAAATTCCTGCCCAATCATTGTCTGTGTATCCAACCAGCCCAAAAATGTTTGTTGTTGTGTACAAAATTCCATATCCTTTGATACCATTCACATACCTCAGGATTCTTTTACCCACTTTCCAATGGGTGTCTCGTGGAGTCTCCATAAACCTGGAAATAAGACTCACACTGTGCATTAAATCAGGCCTAGTTGTTAAATACATTAAACTTCCAACCAAACTCTTAAACATAGTCGGATCCACATTGCTGTTGCAATCTTCTTTGCTCAACTTCAGACCTATGGCTATTGGAGTTGGGGCAAGCTTGCTTTCAAGCATCCTAAATCTCTTCAAGATCTCATTTGCATATTTTTCTTGAGAGATAAATATACCATCATGCATTTTTTTTACTTCTATGCCTAGAAAATATCTCAAGAGACCTAAATCTATCATTTCAAACTCTCTTTTCATGGCCTCTTTAAAATCAGCAATCAGGAAATCATCATCCCCAGTAAAAACTAAATCATCAACATACAAGACAACAATCAAAACCTTACCATTTGTTGCCTTGATGTAAAGAGCGGGCTCACCATCGCTTTTGCTAAAGCCATTGCTCATCAAATATGAGTCAATCCTACTGTACCATGCCCATGGAGCTTGCTTTAGCCAATAAAGAGCTTTCTTCAGCCTATACACCTTGTGTTCTTGACCTGGAACTTCATATCCAAATGGCTGCTCCACATAAACCTCTTCTTTCAACACTCCATTTAGGAAGGTGAACTTCACATCCATTTGAAATACCTTCCACATGTGCTAGGCTTTGATTGCTATGACTGCTTGCACGGTTTCCATCCTTGCAACAGGAGCAAATGTCTCATTATAATCTCTCCCAAACTGTTGTTTGTACCCCTTGACAACTAATCTTGCCTTGTGTCGGTCTATCCTTCCTTCGGCATTGCACTTGGTCTTGTAGACCCATTTCACTCCAATAACTTGCTTGTTGGGAGGAAAATTTGTTAACTCCCATGTGTTGTTCATCTCTATTACATCTATCTCCTCACCCATGGCCTCACACCATTTCTCCTCTTTCACAGCTTCTTCAAAATAAACTGAATCACTATGAGAAAATAATGCAAAATTCACACTCTCATCAAATTCTTCATCATACCTTTCATTCTGGTAGATCTCCCTTAGACTCTTGGTCTTCTTTGGAATTAGGGAGGCGAGAGGTGGATCTGTACTTTCACTACTGCTACTGTTGTGCTGAGCAAGTAGGTTCAGGGGTTGTCGGGAGCTTTCAGGAGCTCTACCGGCGATTTCAGGAGCTCTTCCAAAGCTTTCAGGACCTCTCAGGAGCTCTTCAAGAGCCGATCTTCTGGAGCTTTCAAGAGCCAATCTTTTGGATGTCTCTAGCTACTTTCCTTTCTGTCTACTCACTTCAGAAGCTTTTAGGAGCTCTTTAGAAAACTTGAGGAGCTCGTCCAGAGCTCACTGCAGCTGAATTTTTAGTTGTCTGTGACAATCTGCCTGACTGTCTACCAACTTCAGGAGCTCTCAGGGGCCTCTCAGAAGCTCGACTGGTACCTTCAAGAGCCAATCCTCTGGCTGACTATGACAGTCTACCTGACTGTCTTGCTAACTGTATTTCGGCTTCAAGAGCCGTCAGGAGTCATCGGGAGCTTTCAGGAGCTCGTCCAACGCTTTCAGGAGCCTCTGCAGACTCTTCTTGTTGAACTTCATGTTCAGTTTCTGCTTCTTTAGGAGTTGTCAGGAGCAGTTCTGAGCTGTCAAAATCTACCACTCCATCCCATGACTTGTCTTCTAGGAACTCCACTTCCCTACTAATCACTATCTTTTTGGTGACCGGATTGTATAGCCGATAGGCTTTGTACTATTCACTGTAGCCCGTGAAAATGCATTTTTCACCCTTGTCATCCAATTTTTGCCTCTTTTCCTTGGGCACATGTGCATATGCTACACACCTGAACACTCTCAAGTGCTCAACTATCCACTTGCATCTTGTCCATGCCTCTTGAGGTATCTTGTCACAAACCGCCTTTGTTGGACTTCTATTAATCAAATAAACAATTGTTGCTACAACATCTCCCCAATATTTAGTCGGGAGTCCTTTTACTTTCATCATGCTCCTTTCCATCTCCATGATGGTCCGATTCTTTCTTTCATCCACTCCATTTTGCTGCATAGTATAGTTGGTTGTTAGCTCTTTCTTGATTCCATTTTTCTTGCAAAAATTCACAAACAAATTAGAGGTATACTCTCCTCCACGATCTGACCTTAGGATCTTAAGCACGTGTCCACTCTCCTTTTCAGCCTGGGCCTTAAACAGCAAAAACTTGTCAAAAGCTTTAGATTTATGTTGCAAAAAATAGACCCATGTCTTAAAGCTGTAATCATCAATGAAGGTCATAAAAAATATGATTTTACCAACAGAAATGATTTGCATAGTGCCTACCAAATCCGTATGCACCATCTCCAATGGTGCTCTTTCCCTTGTAGAGTTTCCCAATTGAAAGAGCTGCCTATGTTGCTTGCCCAAAATGCAAACCTCACATCTAACATTAGGCTCTACTATCCTTGGCAAACCATCAATCATTTTATTCTTAGACAAAAGACTCAAACCAGCATAGCCTAAATGTCCATACCTAATATACCATAGCTTGGAGGGATCTTGAATGGTGCTCTTGAGCACTACATGATGTACTGCTATAAATTCTCCATTCTTGAGAGGTGTAGCAATGGACTAAGATGAGAAACACGTCTCAATATTCAATGGAAACATCTGGTTCTTTGTCATTTGGACTGCTGCAAACACCTTCATCCTCTCATTCTTGTCATAAATGATGCATTGACCCTTCTCCATCAGCACTTTGTATCCATTTTGGATCAGCTGACCAACACTCATGAGGTTGTGCTTTTTTTTTTTTAATAAAAAGGAGGGTAAAAACTTTATTGAATCAACACAGCATTACAAAGTCAGAAGAAAGAGGCCACAAGGGGCCAAAAACAGAAAGAATTAATTCACACCCAAGAAGCATCGCATATCCTCAGCAACCCAGTCCTCAAGAACAGGAGCCATATCTTTAGGAAGATTGTCCCAATCATCCACACACCAAGAATCAGTCTTTTCCGACGCCCATTTCGCTAGCCCGTCAGCCACCCTATTCCATTCCCATGGAATATGGCAAAAAATGGACTCCAAAGTACCACTCAGAGAAACAATCTGTTTAACAACCACAGCCAACTGCCAATTCACATCCTCTAAATTTCAGTTATTCAACATATCAATAACCACCTGGGAATCAGCCTCACAAACAATCTGCCGCCATCCAAGAGCCACCGCACGCTCCAGCGCCAAGAGAATAGCACTCGCCTCCATAAGATTATTAGTTTGCAGACCACGATACGTGGAAAAGAAGAAAACCACCACCCCAAGGCTATCTCTACCAATACCACCAACACCAGCATGCTCAGGATTACCCCTAGACGACCCATCAGTATTAATTTTTAGCTCCCCAAGAGCAGGTGGGCACCAAAAGCCCTCGCGAGCGACCCTTTCACGCCCACGTCTATGGTGCTCTTTGCTCAAAAGACCCCTGACCCCAGTGTCAAGGCCAAGGGCATTTACAATGCCCAAGTCTCCGAGATCAAACGGCACCGACAAATCACACTTCACAGTCAAAGTCTCCTGCAAAGCGCCAAGAATTCGTCGCCAAAGTTGCCCCATAAACAATTTTTTACCAAGAAAAATTCTTCTGTTACGCTCCAACCAGATTTTCCAAACAATCAAGCTAGGACCAATGCTCCAAGCAATTTTAAGAAAAGAGGTTGTGGCGGGCGACGAACCCTGTCTTTTCCAAAAATCCTCCAAAGAAGAGACATGGCAACACGGTAAGCTCCAAAGATTCCACCAATGATGCCAGATAGTCCTAGCTAAAGAACACTGGAAAAAGAGATGTGATATGCATTCCTCATGTTGACCACACAAAATGCACATGGAGGGGCCCTAAAACCCCCTTTTGCACAGGTTGTCCCAAGTAAGACATTTACCATGAACCACAAGCCAAGAGAAAAAATTACTCTTAGGCCAAGCAAATTTATTCCAAACCTGCTTCCACCAAGAAACCTGGGAGCTTCCGAAACTCTGTTTATCCAACACTTGATAGCCAGAGGCAACTAAAAATTTGCCTTTCAAGTTAGGACCCCAAGCAAGAACATCAACCCCATGAAGAGAATTACAGGCACGACCCGATAAGATCTTAGCAAGCTCTTGACGATCCTCCACCGTACCACCAGGCGGCCAAACCAAGGGGTCCTTCCACCTGGCCACAGAAATCTGACCCAAAGAATGTTGAAATTTGAAATCCACCACATGACTCCAACCCGCCTCCACGAAAGACTAGCACAAAGTGTAGAGGTGGGGATGAGAGGACACAATGGGTGGGTGTCCATCCCAAGAGTCATGCCAAAAGAGAGCCTCTCGACCCCTATTACAAATCCAAAAAAGACCCTGTTTAACCAGCTTGGCACCACGTTTAAGGGTTCCCTAGATCACTGAGCCTTTCCCCTCCATATTGAATCTTGCAACCTCACTGTAGTCCACCGTCCCCAAATATTTGGAGGTCAGAATTTTAGCCCAGCACATGTGTTGTTGAGAGCACCAGCGCCAATACAACTTAGCAGCCAAGGCCTGCCCATTCAAATCAGTCTGCCTAAGACCAAGACCACCCTCCTGTTTTGGCCTACAAACAACATCCCACTTCACCAAACTCCATTTTCTATGAAGAAGATTACCAGCCCACAGAAACTGACGAGACAATTTCTCGAAGTCTTTAATAAAACTTGAAGGGGCAGAGAGAACAAAGCACTTATAAACAGGAAGAGCCTGGACCACAGACTTTAGAAGAGTCACTCTACCAGCAGAAGAAAGCCACCTGCAAGTCCAATGACTAACTAATCTTCTAAACTTATCAAGAGTCTCCAGCCAAAACTTTTTGGGGAGAGAACGAACCGCAAGAGGGATTCCAAGGTAGGAAAAAGGTAGCGAGCCAATCTGGAACCGAAGGATACTAAGAATTCTCCTTTGAATACCCTTAGGAGTATGGAAGAAGTAAATGAAGGACTTTCCCTCATTTATGCATTGTCCAGAAGCCGCCAAGTAACAGTCCAACACACGGCGCCAATTGAGAGCCTCCTCAACCTTAGCCCTACCCATCAAGGCAATATCGTCGACAAACTGCAAATGAGACTGAGGGGGAATATCTTCTCCCCAACTCCATCCCTGGAGCAAGCCGCTAGCAACCTGAGCACGAATGAGTCTACCTAGGCCCTCCGCAAGAAGGATGAATAAGTAAGGGGACAGGGGATCTCCTTGCCTAAGGCCTCTAGAAGCACCAAACAAGCAAGTGGGTTCACCATTGACCAGCACCAAAAAGGAAGAGGAAGTGACACAGCTTCTAACCCAATCAATCCAGCCTTCCGCAAAGCCGAAAGCTCTAAGAACCTTAAACAGAAAGCTCCATTTAACATGATCATAAGCTTTGGCCATGTCCAGCTTGATAAACATAGATTTCTCCTTTGAGGATTCCATAGAGTGTATGGCCTCAGTAGCAATAACCACCCCATCCATGATCTTTCTGCCAGCAACAAAACCCCCCTGTTCCTCAGAGATTAAATCCTCAAGCCAAGGTTTCATCCTTTCCGCAATCAACTTAGTAATAATTTTGTACACCACATTACATAGTGCAATAGGCCTAAACCGATCCAAAGAGTTAGCTCCCTCCACCTTAGGAATAAGAGCTAAAAAAGTAGCATTCAGGGATTTCAACATTTGCTTATGCATAAAGGATTCCTGAACAACCTCCAAAAGATCCAATTTAATCACTTCCCAGAATTCCTGAAAAAATTCAAATGGGAACCCATCAGGTCCAGGTGCTTTACCTTTCTTCATCTAAAACACAACATTCTCAAGCTCAGACAAGGTAATGGGAGCAAGCAAAGAATCATTCATTTCATTAGTCACCAGCTTCGGGATACAATCTAAAATCCGTGCTTCATCCTCCTCTGTAGGAGGAGAGTCCTCAGTGAAGAGAGTAGAGAAATACCTAATGCATTCAGTAGAAATAGAAGCAGAAGAGGACAAAGTTTCCCCATCAGGTAGCAAAATAGAAGAAAGAGCATTACCTTGTCTCCAATCCTTGACAGAGTTATGGAAAAAGGAGGTGTTCTGATCACCAGCCTGAAGCCATTCAATACGAGACTTCTATTTCCAAAAGATCTCTTCTCTTAACTCCCATTCCTCGAGCTTTTTTAAAGTAGCAGCCTCTAACAAACTCAGCTCCTCTGAGAGGCCGTGATCGCGGATCTGCCTGGTGATTAGATCCAGATTATCTTGAGCCATCTATTTTTCCTAGAACAAATTACCAAAATGTTGCCTATTCCATCTTTTCAAACTGTATTTAACATACTGAAGCCTCTTTGAGAAAGAGTACATAGCAGTGCCATAAGCTGGCTTCCCCCGATCCCACCAACCAGGGAGAAAATCATGAAGAGATTCATCCCTAAGCCACATGAGTTGGAACTTAAAGGATGGTTGAGCACTACGTTGAGGCACATCAGCCACCAACTTAATAGGCCAATGGTCAGAACCATGACTATCCAGAATTTTAGAGCTTGTCAACCACCTGTCCCCCAACCAAAAGCTAGACACCATAAATCTATCAAGTCTTTCAGAAATAGAAGCATCACCAATTCTCCTATTATTCCAAGTAAAAAGACCAGTGGCCGGCTTAATATCAACAAGATTCAAAGTAGAGACATTATCCTGGAGCAGCAATGCGGAAGCCTCCAACCTTGCAATACCACCCTTCTTCTCAGCAAGCTCTATGATAGCATTAAAATCACCTCCAATAATCCAAGGATGGTAAGGAAAAAGGCTACGAACTAAACGAATGTTGGACCACAAGAGTTGTTTCCCCTGCAACTCCACAGGCACATACACATTGGAGAAGAGAGAAATTTCCCCAGACATAAAACAAGAGGCCACCATGGAAAGGGAAGACTTGAAAGACACCCACCAAAGGGGGCAGATCTTCCGCGGGTTCCATAGACACGCCACCCCGCCGGAAGACCCCTGAGCACCAATGCATTGACAATCACCATTCCTCCATAACTTTGGAACTAAATCCATCATACCCTCCACAGAGAGCTTAGTCTCCTGTAGAAAAAGAACATCAGGCGCATGACTCTGAATCAAATCCCGAACAGCTTTTTGTCTAGGGCCACTATTCAAGCCCCTTACATTCCAAGAGAGAACTATCATTTCAAGGGAACTGAAAAATGTGAATCTAGAGTCTTGACTGACCCCGACTCCACCAAAGTCTCCCCTATCATCCTAATCTTCTCCTCGTCCTTCTTCCTTCCCAGCTTAGTGTTTTTCTCCAGCCCCCCCTTCTTGAGGGTCTTTTGCAAAACACCCAACTGAGAGGACGGCTTGACAATCTTCTTACCCACCTCCGAACCAACTTTCTACAAGAGGGGATCCTTGTCCCCACTATCTTTCGCTACCTCAGCACTACCACCCAACCCATCCTGCACCTCCAACTGTCGATCTACCCCTAAAGCCAAGGTCCCCTCAACAAGTGAAGACAAAGGAACCTCAGAATTGAGTAATGGCTGACTAGGAACAATCCCGACCTCATCAAAGCATGGAACTCCCGCCACCCCCACCTGTTGGGGGGCAAGCGAAGCCACAACTGAAGAGTCATGTAGATCCATATCCAAAGTCCCATGATCTAGATCCAAAAAACCTGGGTTCACCTCCTGCTAACTAAGATCCTCCAGCACCTCAAACCTGTTGAAAGTGTCCTCCTCCTACCTGTCCTTCAAAGTCCTTTTATGACCTTTATTTCTGTTTCTGCCTCGAACTAGAATAAAACCATCTTCCCTACCATCAAAACCCTGAGAGGGATCCTTGCCCTTGTCCACCCTGGGTGGATTCGCTGAAGGCTGAGAAGATTGAGCCTCCAAAGGCTTGGCCTTTGGACATCTACGCAGGAGGTGACCATACTCATGACAGAAACGACAACGGAAAGGAAGCATTTCATAATCAAGTTGTTGCACCCATGAGTAATCTCCTGCACTCACCTCTAACGAATTTGGCAATAGTTAACTTAAATCAATTTCCACACAGAACCGAGCAAAAGTCATTACCTTTTTTAATTGCATTTGTTGTGACAAACCCACAGGTTTCCCCAGTTTCGAGGCTAATAGATACAACACATCCTCCCGCCAGCATTCCACCGGGAGCCTCGGGAGACGAACCCAAACCGGAACCCGATTCGGAAGTTCCTCTGCCAGGTTGAAGCCTGTGTGCCACGGCTTAATGAACAAGCCCACTTGGTTGTAAAAGTATGGTTCACCTTCAAAAACCCTATTCCGATCCGCCAGACAATCAAATGAAACCATGAAATAGTTATTTGCCAGGAGGCGGATCTCCATCTCTCCTTCAAGCGTCCACGTCCTATGAGCCCACGTCTCCAAGAAATGCAAAGAAATTTTCAAACCTAAGAATTTGCAGTAAAGAGAATGCCTATAATAATAATCAATGTCTTCAGCCATCATCTCCATCGGAATGACTACACTCGGCCTCTCTTTACATCGTTCGAGGCACCCATTAATCTTTGGGATTCTAGGCCCTCATGTTGGACCTGTCATAACTTTTTCAGGTTCCACCGAAAAAAGAGTATTCTCAAAAACCTTTGAGTTCTGAAGAGTTGGTTTGGAGCCAACCGCCGATCGAAAATCCATTTTGGGGTCAACCCCAGAA
Source organism: Sequoia sempervirens (assembly GCA_007258455.2). Taxonomy (NCBI): domain Eukaryota; kingdom Viridiplantae; phylum Streptophyta; class Pinopsida; order Cupressales; family Cupressaceae; genus Sequoia; species Sequoia sempervirens. The sequence continues at coordinate 433,361,015 of VDFB02047230.1, read as the reverse complement.
GATTCTCCGTGCAACATAGAGGACAAAAATACTCTACTCCGACATGCAAACTCACAAAAACCCCAAGAACACGAAGGACATCAACGAGAAGACACCCCTCACAAAACCACCCCACCACAAAGGAAGGCACACACCAAATTTCTGCCGAAGCACCAAACCATAACACACACCCCGCTTCACACCCCACACCAAAAACTCCACCCACGGCCAGGCAGAGTGAACCAAACAATACTCACCCCCTTACCATAACCCTTCACACCGTATCCACGTTTAAACCCAGGCCGCATCCACCACAAAAGCGAAGGAATGGAGCAACAGTCGCGCGCAAACAGGAAACCCTGCCACCGAAAGCCACCAAAGACACATACAAAAGTGAACAAGAAGCACGTCCCACCCTGCACATGACCAAACGCCCCCCCTCAGCCACGCACAAATAGGAAAAAGCAGAAGATGAGCTAGGGCGCGGATGCCCTAGCTCGGCACGGGAAGACCGGAGCCGCCGACGCCATCTCCTTAAACTCTACTTTCCAAGGTTGTGCTTTAACCCGAGAGCAAGAAATACATTTTGTATCTCTTTCTTCTCACCTTGCTTGTTGCAGATCATAATAGATCCTCTTCCAACAATAGGAACTACTCCATTGTTCCCCATTATTATTTCAGACTTTACATTTTTGTCAATGAAAGAAAACAAACTTTCATTACCACTCATGTGGTTGCTGCAACCATTGTCCAAATACCAAACTTTGGGGCTGCCTCCACCAATGTTGCACATGATGAAGGTTGTGGACTAGTTTCCTTCAGCCACATTTTCACTTTATTTAGACTGATCTCTTTGCTTGGTCCAGCATTCACTCGCATAATGGTTGAACTTATGACAGTAGTAGCATTCAACATTGCTCTTGTCATTCTTCTGGTGTGAACTGTTGTTCTTCTTGCCTCTTCGGGAGCTGGTCCGAGAGCTGCTCGCTCCCTCTTGGTTGTTTGCTCGCGCCGAGCTTTCTTCTCCAGCATTGCCACATCCATATCTCCCTCTACCACGTCTAAAGTTGTTTCTACCTCTCCCTCTTCCTCTTGCATTCGACTGAGCTTTAAAAGCTTTCTCTTGGGAGGAACTTGCAGAACTATTTAGGCACTACTCATGGGTTTGCAGAGAACCCATCAGCTCATCAACAGACAACGTTGTGAGATCCTTTTCCTCTTCAATGGCAATCACCACTGCATCAAACTTCGTGGGTAAGCTCCTGAGGACTTTTTCTACAATCCTTTGATCATCAATGATCTCAGCATTCACTCTCAACTGGTTTATCAAACCGGAGAGTCTTGTGTGGAAAACTAAGATGGACTCACTGTCCTTCATTTCAAGAGTCTCAAACTCTCTTCGAAGCATCTGGAGCTTCACCAATCTGACCTTGTCAGTTCCTTTGTAACAGGTTTGGAGGATTTCCCAAGCTTCCTTTGCATAGTTAGCTACTGCTATTCTGGGAAAAATGGCCTCTGTCAAGGCTGCTTCTATTAAACTCAATGCCTTAGCATCTTTCCTCCTTAACTCCTTCAACTGATTCTTCTGGTTGTTTGTGAGCACAGCATATGATATTGGATCAATTACATCATTGAATCCATTTACAACAAACTCCCACAAATCATTGGCGACCATAATGGTCTTCATCTTCTTCGCCCAAACATCAAAGTTATGTCCATTAAAGGACGGTGGTTGTTGCCAGCTCTTTCCTTCATCTCCAGCCATGTCTCCTACACAGAAAAAAACTCAATACCCAAAAAAAATAGATGCCCTAACTCATGAGGAAATGGGGCCTATGGCTCCAATACCATGTCAAAAAAAATTGTATTCATAGAAAACACACAGAGCTTCTGCTCTGTTTCCCCCAAAACAGAGGAATACAAATGCAGAATAAACAAACAAAACAAGGAGACAAAATTGGGCATGCAATGTTTGCCTTTTTATATTAAATATGTTGGAAATGGAAAATACATGAAGGATAAAACTTAAACTACAAACTTTTAACTTCTGGGAGCTTCATGAGCTGCTCAACTAGACACACAACAAACTTCAAGAGCTGCTAAGAGCTCAACTGACAAGAGCTACGCAGAGCTCTTCAGGAGCAATCACTACTCAACCAAAAAACAAACAATTGTTGTTGTTCAGGAGCTTTCAGAAGCTCACACAAAACATTCTATGTCTACAGACTGCTACTGCACAGAAAATTCTTCAACTCTCACTGAGTCTTCTCAACTGACTCTTCTCCACTAACAGAATAATTTTCCTTCATTCTTTTTGTCTTTAACTCATTCCCTCTCAATTTTGAAATCACCTACCAGCATTGAATTTGGAATTCAAAATTCCTAACTTCATTAACTTCTTTTGCAATCTTCAGGTGCACATCTGAAGCAAGTGGAGAAGGTAATCCCCAAAACAATCTTTCATCTGTAGGCATCGAATGCTCCTGACAGGTAGGTGGACGAGAAGAGGCTCAGGAGCATTTAATTTTCCAACAAATAAATGGAAGATTAATACTTTTATTGGGTTATTGAGAGGAGTTTAAGCAAAAGACCGAGGTAATGTGTGCGAGAAAAAATCTTTTCATTCATCAAAATTATAAATTCTTGAACTTGATGATGAGATTGAAGCCTGAAGGTACAAAATTTGAATAATATATAAGGCATAGAAGAAAACCTTCCCAGCTTAAACTAGGACTCTAAAACTCACCTATACCTTGTTCCATCCTTGATAAGGGTTTTAATAGGGTCAGCTTCAAAACAAAATTAATATATTAGTTGTGCAAAATCTTTGCCAAAAAGTTTTTTTATGCTTGGTAGAATTGTGTAGTACAATCATTCAAGTATTTCATGCCATTATACATGAAGATCATACACTATTGTATAACTATGAACTAGGCATGAACTCAATGTATAAATTTTAGGCATTTTAAATATTTGATTTGAATGGTGTATTTAGTTCTTAAATGGATGCTCCAATATACCACTGTTTGTTACTCAACAAACTTGCCAAATATCCAATAGAGTTATGGTTAGCCTTATTGTAGAAAAGGGGATTTGGAAAACCTCTATGAAGTTATTCTCTCTTATTCTAATTTGATTTTTTTGTTTCATCAAATCTATTTTAGTTGCAATAGATGCCTCTCGATGTATTTTATATATATTAATATTTAATATATGTATGCTAGTTTCTAACATACTTTTGCAAAATAAATAATTAAGACCTAACCTTAATTATGTGTAAATAAAAACTAATTAGTTTTGCAATAAATTTTAAAAACTAACACTAATTGATTCTCAAATTCAAATAAAAATTAACACTAATAAATTTTAACAATACTAAAAATGAACACTAATTAAATTTCTTTAAAATTAAATGCTAATTTAATTAATCATTTTAAATAATTGTATGTAGCAATTAAATTACTATATTTGAGAAACTTTCCTTTGCATGTAACAATTAAATTACTATATTTGAGATACTTTTTTTTCGCATAGGATAATTAGATTACTAACAAAATCCACCAGTAATTTATAAATCTATTGATTGAAAGGAGTAGTTGATTTTTACTTTTAAGATCTTGCGTGAATTTGGAAACTTCCAATAAAAATTATTTACTACTACTTCAAGTTTGTAAAAAAATCAAGATGTTTTGATTTATGAAGAATCTTTTTTTCAAACTTCTAATTTAATAATTAATTTAAAGCTTTAACTAAAAGATCTAAACTTTTGATTATAATTATTTTTCGAAAATCTTTAGATATAGGATTTTCTAGGAGATAATTGATTTAATAAAAGAATTAAGCTAAAGTTCTAAATTCAAAGTTTAAATAATAAAAGAAGATATGATTGTCTAAATTTTATTCATAATAATTATATTAATGATCATTCCCACAATTTAAATATATATATATATATACTTACGTTTATTTCATTCCAAAGAGACTATATTTAAATATTAAAAATAATCTTTTATAATAAATTTTTTTTTTTAAAAAAAAATTCTTTAAATCATTTATAAATAAATTTATTATTTTAAATATTATTAAATTATAATTATATATATATATAATATTATATATCTTATCTCATATATTTTTATTTAAATTTTAAAAATATAATATTAAACTTTCATTAAACAATAATATAGAATTTTAGTTCTAAAATTCTATATTTATAAATATTATTAAATTATAAATTATATATATATATATATTATAAATTTAAATATTTAATATTATATATAATAATTCATAAATTTTATTTAATTTTTAAATAAAGTAGATGTATATATAAAAATTTCATTTAATAAATAAAACTTAAGGTAATGAAAATTTTTAAAAGGACCTAAAAAAATTAATGATCTCCTTTGGGAAGCAATAACTAGGGGAGAGGGGTCCATAGTGGAGCACCCTAACTTGGCGTTTCTCAAAATCTTACGTGGAAATTTCAAATCACTATCAATTTTGTACAATAGTTTATTTGGCAACTCATGTGCTTTGTATTTCGTTTTAGGGTCACATCATCAAATATGATGCCACATCAGCATGCTTTTTGTTGACGTATCCAAAAAGGCCCAAAAAAAAAGTGAGACCAATAGTGGTGCACTAAGTCATGTTTTTGTCACTTTGCATACTTTATGGATAAAAAATGTTTTGCAATTGGATATTGAAGTACTCCACTATGGGGCCCATTGAGGACTACTTCTATCCCCACTATTGGACCTTACTTCATTATGGACCCCTCTCCCCTACCTTTTTAAGGAGTCGTAGCCTTCTCATATATATGAAGGCCTATGACCTGTTTGCACATGTCGCGGCCTCCGACCTTTATTTTTATTATTATATATTTTTAAAATAAATTTAATATGTTTAAATTAATTAAAATGACGTTTAAAATATAATTAATAAAATAAATTCACTAATTTTTAATAGATGGTGGCAGGTTTCTATGCATGAAAAGATTTTTTTTTGTAGAGAACAAAATTTTCTTCAAATTGAGAAATATAAGATTTACTTTAAAACTTGTTTTAAATCAATAGTTTTAATAAATCTTTAAAAAATTGTTAAAAAAAGATTTACAATAATTTCTTCAAACATCACGATTTAACAAGAAGATAAAAGAATTAAAGAGGGTAGATCTTAATTTGAGGATTTGATTATATAGAAAGATTAAATTTGAAAGAATTTATAAATAAAATAAATTAATTAAAGAAGAAGAATCACAAGAGAAGGAAGAGAATCACTTACAATTTTGAATCTTCCTCTGAAACCTCGTAAGAAGCTTACTCAAGAAACCACATTTTCTCAATCTAGTTGGTGTCTTCTTCTTTCCTCCATGCTTCTTCTTCTTCCCCAACGTATGCATTTCTCATCCTCTATTTTATAAAAAATTCCCACTGAAAACATGTTATAAACTATAAATTAAGTAAGCCCCCCATTTGACATAGAATATGTCATAATTCACATTATTCATAGAATAACATACAAGTGTCATAACATCTCATAAAATATATTCTCTATTAAAAGTTAAAATACATTTTTAACATAAATTTAAAATATGTATTTGTTCTTTTTCTTTTTTTAGTTTTAAATTAATAACTAATATGGCATGTATTTTAATATTATAGTCAAATGTAATATTAATATTTAATCTTTAGTTTTTTTTTTTTTAATTGAATTTATTTTGCTACATGAATCTACTATGATATTAATTTACTATCTTTTATCAAATTAAATTAACACACAATTACTTTATTTAATTTTTTTATTTTTATTTAGATTATTATCACTACTTTCTAATTAATTATTATCAAATTTTAATTATTCATAAATAATATTGTTTTAAAAATTAGGTTATGACATTAAGGATCTTATTCAATGCTCCACTAGCCCCATTTGCTTGTGTGTGGTAGGGGGTGCTTCGGTTATGTGTGATCATGAAGTTTGATAGTATTTCCTTTATAGTTCTGTTGACAAAGTGTTTCCCTTGGTCACTTGTGATACTTAAGGGATGCCCAAATCTAGTGATGATATTGTAATATAGGAATTTGGCAGCAATGTAGGCATGAAGTCTTTGGTTGGTTTTGCTTCTACCCATTTGGTTAGATAGTAAACTTCAATGGTAATGAATCTTTCTTTGGATAATTTTTTCGGATGGTCAATGGGGCTAATGAAACCATTTTCCCACTTTTCAAAGGGATTTTAGGCTAAGACTAATTGGAGAGGCATCCCATCGTGTATTGTAGGGCATCCAATTCATTGGAAAATATTGCATTTCTTGGTGTACTCTTTGTTGTCCTTGTATATACTAGGCCACCATAATCCAGATAGTAGGATCTTTCAGGCTATATTGTCCCCGCAATTATGTCCACCAACTATTCCCTCATGTGCTTCTCTAAGAATCTTCTTTATTTTGTGTGCATAAATGACTCTTCAGAGTACATCATCTTTCCCTTTCTTATACAAGGATCCTTTGATTAGGGTAAATGGTAATGATTCCCTTAGTATTTATCTATCATGGGTGTTCATGTCTAGAGGGTATGTTCCGGTAGAAATTTATTCAATGACATCATGTAGTTCCTCTTGAACTACTGTAGTTCAAAAAAGGTATGTACCAGGTAGGTCTTCCTCATTGGCCTCATTAGGTTCCTTTCCTATATCAATCCAAAATAAATAGTTAGGACCTTGATTATGTTTTCATGGCTTGACCATTATAATAAAATTAAACTCTTGGAATAGTAAGAGCCATCGACATACGACCTTGTGTTATTGGTTTATTTAGTATAAATGTTAATGGTTCATGATTAGTGTAGAATGTAAATGGGGTAGATAATAGATAGTACTAGAATTTATGGAGTGTATAGACCATTGTTAGGGCTTCTTGCTCAGTAGTGGTATAGTTTCTTTTTTCCTTGGATAGTTTCTTGTTGGTGAATGCTATTGGGTGTTCCTTATTTCCTCTAGGTTGGGCTAATACGACTCTTATAGCGATTCCAAATGTGCCTACATGAACATGAAAGGGTATTGACTAGTCTAGAAAAATGAGAATGGATGCATCTGCTATTCTTTGTTTGAGGATGTCAAAATATTATTAGCATTCTTCTATCCATGTGATTTTCTTATTGGTCTTCTTTTTGAGAAGTTCTTTTAGGGGGAAACTATATTGGCATATCCTTTGATGAATTTCTAGTGGTATCAGGTGTAGCCTAGGATTGTTTTAATCTCTACGACTATTTTGGGTAGAGGGAGTGTTAGGATTAGAGCCAATTTTGTTGGGTCAATAATTAATCCTTATTTACAGATAATACAACCTAACAGTTATTGCACTAAGTTGTCATTAGTGTTGTCATTGATGTCAACCTCTAGTGTGTATATGATGAGAAGGTGTTTGTGGTGTTGAGTAGGTGTTGTAGATGCACCAGGGTCACTTGGTTTCCAAGTGCTTTTGAGAAAATTTGCATAGAGTGTACAAGGTGTCAGGGATGTGTTATGTATTGTGCTCCACATTTCTTCATTCTTTAAGATGTGCTTGTGTGGTTTGGGTTTGATGATTGGAAGTCTTGAAAGGTTTTATATCCAAAGTTTTAGGTTTTGGATCGTGTGGTAGTAGGAGATGTGTTTGATAGTGTTTGGTTTCTGAGGAAGGTTATCTGGGAGAAATGGAATTGCTCCGCATTTATTTGATTTGAAGTTTATTATGTTGTGGATTTGGGAATGTTATAATATTGCATGTATCTATCTTCCCTTGGATGGGTGTTTAGCTATTCCACAAGCTTGGTTCATGAGTTGTATCTTAGTGGCAGTTTAACTGGTTGCATAGGATGATAGTATTCTCAGTTGCATGTGTTTGTGCCAATGATTTTGAATATTCTATTGGTGCTGGAATATTTTAGGATGTTGTGTAATGTTTCTATGTGTTATGTAGGATGTTTCTAGACCTGGTGAAGTGTCTATATGGTTGCTTGATAGTGTTAATTTTGGTTTGGCCAACCTAGCGTGTTAGCGTTGTTTGTGGATGTGCTTCGTGGTTTGTGGAAGCATGGTGTAACATGTTAATGTAGATTTGGGTCCTCATTAAGCCCTGGTGTGGTTTTCATTCACTTCTTTATATCACGGAGGTGTTTGGTGCCTACCTATTTGGTAGTTACACATTTGAGGTGCATATGTTTCATTTAGGCCGACCTAGAGAAGATTGTCTGAGGTCACAAAGGATATATATGCAAGGTCAATTGTTGGAGAAGTGTGCGATGTGAAGCATGATGGGAAATTATGTATGTGTGATCAAGTTTTGTGATTTGAGTATGAGCATAAATGCCTAAGACTATCGGAAGTAGTAAGTAGAAGGTGTATATTTCAATGTTCCTAAAGTTGTTGGAGGTAGTGAGCCGAAGGTTGCAAATGGTAGTGGTGGTTTCTCTTGTTGCTTTGAGGTAGTGAACCTCCTTGTAACAGTTTCTTTCTATTTTCTTGTAATCCAAAAGAAGTGATATTCCTCGATAATGAGCCCTTGGCAATGAGCCTTTCTCTCTTTTGGACAGTAAGTCCTTTGGGCAGTGATCCCTTCTAACAATGATCCTTTTTGTAATTGGTTTTGGTATTCATATATGTGTGAGTTAATCCTCATCGTGGTTTTTCCCTTGTTGGGTTTTTCACATAAAATCCGTTGTTCCATTGTGTATGGTTGTTGATGTGTTGATATTTAATTTTTTTACATTGATGTTGATGCTTAATAAGGGTTTGAAGGTTAATGAGGGTTTGAATGTTTTAATGCACAACTGATTCACCCCTCCCTATCCATTGTCTTGTGTGTCTAACAATTAGTATCAGATTAGAGGTTCCTTGGAAAAAGCTTAACCACTTAAGATAGATCCGGATGGCACACATGAATGGTGTCAAAGCTCCTATGTTCGATGGAACAAATTATGCTTTTTGGAAATCCAGGATGGAATCATTTCTTGTCTCATTAGGGTTTGGTGTATGGAAGTTAGTTGAAAATGGATATACTATACATGTTACTCCTTCGATAAGTAAAGATGATATCAAGGATTATGAGAATAATGGGAAAGCAAGGAATGTTATTTTAAGTGGGTTGTTTGATTTAGAACTTGTGAAAGTGATAAGCCACAAAACTACTAAAGAGGTCTGGGAGAATTTGGAAATCATTTATGAAGGAGATGCTAAGGTCAAGCACGCAAAGATGCAGAATTTTAAAGTCAAGTTTGAAACCCTAAGGATGTCAGAGGATGAAGATATTGCAGGATACATGCATAGGGTGGATGAAATTTTCAATGTCATCAATGGTCTTGGTGGAAAGCTGGAGGAAAGTGAAATTGTGAAAAAATTTATTGAGATCCCTTCCTAAATCTTATAGTGCTAAAGTTTATGCTATTGAGGAAGCTCAAAATATGGATCAATATACTAGAGATCAAATGTTTGGTACCTTTTGACACCAATTTCCTTTAGTTTTTCATGTCTAAATATACCACATATTTTATGGCCATGAGCCTTGGCATGTCACTTTCCTAGTATTAAACTTAAGAACAACACTCACACATTGGTCCCACTATATTTCGTTGGTTTGGATGACCCAATTATTGCTATCAGTATCATGGCAGCTTGAGAATGGGAGACACATTGGTTATTTTCATTTTCTCATGCTTGGTTTCGTTCCCATGACATACTCAGATAATGATATCATAGTTCCTTATTCTATGAATGTGTCTTGAGGGTATGTTTACTAGGGTATTTGAGTCTTATCTTTTATCTTTATTTTATTTTTGTTTTGATCTTATTATTTTCAATGTCTTTTATCTTTGTTTTATTGTTTCTTTGATTTATTTTATCTTTGCTTTATTTTTTTGAATCAATCCTTTACACATGTGGCACATCGTCATAATGATCATTGATATCATGCTACATCATTCCTATACAACTCATCATTCTTGGCATCTAACTATGCTTGAATACTTTGGGAAGATCATAATCATCCATATCCATATCCATCATCCTAAGCTCCAATTCATCCATCATAGACCACGCATTATCATATCATCATATTTCATCCCACCCCATTCTTATCGAGCCTCGTACTTACCATTATGAATTTTGTCAACCTTGTAGAAGTTGAGAAAGCCAACTTCACAGACCCCGAAGATCACCTGCATGCAAATAACCTGTCACAGAAAGAAGAGATGGAGACAAACAAGCAAGGGTGCTGCCGTCAAATTTTTTGCAGTGGACTACTGACGTCAGCATGACGTCATCCGTATGGTCGGCCCCTCTTTGCCCCTCCTAACCCTAGTTTTCCCTAAAAGAGCAGTTTTTTTCTTTTGGTCATAACTTGGGCATACGGTATCGAAATCGAGCAAACGAGATATGTCGGAAATCTGGTTCGAGCACTTTCCAGTAGTGTTGTTTATTTTTCAGTATTTTACTGTTTTACTGCATTTATTGCTGTTTGAAGTCAGATGTTGTTTTTGGACTTCCGAGCTCATAACTTTTTGCCACGATGTTCGATTTTCGCCTCGTTTGCGACGTTGGAAAGGTATTAAGGAGCTCTATGTTGTTGTCCATGCACTTTTTCTGTATCTGTCCCAGGTTTATCAGTTAGTCTATATTTGTCCCAATGGGTTATTTGGCGATTACTTGGATGTTTTGGCAGTTGGGAGAGTGCATCTTGCATCTTTGCACTTCGTTTTCAGTAATACATCATTTAATAATTGCTTGTTGCTTCATAGATTCCAGGGTTGTTCCCGTTTGGAGTTTTCGAGTGTTCCATGGCATCGGGTCTGCTGTCACATTATTTGGATTCCGGTTTTGGTTTCAGTTGTAGACAGAGATATCTTTCCTTGCTTGTCAGATTGCGGTTCCAGTGTTACTCTACAGAGTTCTTCCAGTGCTTCTTTGCAGCATGTTATCACATTGTAGGGGGGTTTTGTCCCACTGGGTTTTTCCTTCTCTACCTCATATTGCATTTGTAAATGGGTACCTGATCAGGCCTAGTTGTCGGGACCCATCTTTGCTTTCATGCATCTTATTCTAGTGTTTTAGCTTCTTCCTAAGTTCATCTTAAGGGGGGGTGTTAGAGTAATAAGTTATTATGCTTAATTAATTACATCACATTGATTAATTAATTAAGTTACTTATTCCTCTTTATTACTTAAGCTAAACTTAGGCACATTAATAATTAATTAATTATTAATTATTAAGTGTGCACACTAGGGTTTCATTTAGGGTTTCCCTTTTAGGGTTTCTTGATCTCCTTCATAAGGATTGATCACTTTGTAATAATCGATTCTCTTAATGCATTTTTACTTTGAGGTTTACATAACATCTTTTCGGTTCTTCATATATTTTGCATGTGACAGGTATCCATCTTGCATGCAGGTGATCTTGGATTCTAACAAACCTTACTATTCTCCTCCTAGTCTCTATCTCTACATCATCCTAATCTTACTCTTCTTCCAATTGTCATCATATATTTCACCCTCCCACTCAATCATTTCTTTCATCATTCACATCATGTCTATTAACCTCCATTCTTGCCTCTTTCCTTTTCTAGAATCAGTCCATTTATTGCAAGAGTATAACCATGTTCTTCCAACCCAATTGTTCTCTAGAGGGGGCATCATCATCTCATCATTTGATTCAATCCCAAAAATCAAATCAACAATTTGAATCCAAAATCTACAAAGCATCCTTTGAATCCAATTATCTAATCAATCAATCTAACCAATTAGCCCTCAACCTTTGATACTTGGGGAATTATCTTTCATCAACGCCAACACACCCTATTATTTCCTTTCTTTGAAATGGCATTGCTTGTTCTAGTTGAAATGTCATTTCAAAAAGGGGGAAAATGTAGACACTAACATCACGTATACACTAATTTTTTCATTTACCACCACTTAATCTATTAAAAATGCACTAAACACACCATTCAAAAATATTAGCCTCTCATATGCAAGGAATTCATGACCCAAAAGCATATTTCAAAGCCATAAAGTTTGGAGTGAGAAGGCGAGTGCACAAAATTTTCTCTCCAATTATATTCTTCTCTTTCTTCTTTCAATTATTTATCATTATTGGCTAAGCTACATTCCCTATAAAGGGTCTAATGAAGTGAGCAGTGCTACTATTCCAATACTCAAACCTCAAATGAACTCATGACCTTTCTATTTCATTTATTTTAGTGTCATCATACTCTCATATCACTTTTCTCTCCCATGCCACTTTGCTTCCACATCCCGCTAGATGTATCAATAGGATTTCTCTTCAATACCGTCAACCTTCCACATACCTTCGGGTATACAAAGAGGTGTGGTATATTAGAAATTTTGGCTTATCAAAGATACAAGTATACCAAGAGGAAAGAAGAATAAAATTGAAGAAATAAGGGTTTCTCCTTTAAGTGACAAGAAAAAACCTTCAAACATTTGAAACTCTAGATCCATTTTTTTAAAAATTTGGGTCATCATGCTACATAAGAAAGACCTTACATTGACATATGTCACAACGAACCCTAATTTACAAACAAAGTGATAAAATTTGTGTGGCCTTAGATATAATAGAGGCATTTATCACTTCAAGTGGCATTTGTCAACAATTCTAAGCCATGATGTGAAGCCTTGCAAATAGTGCCCTCCAAATGTGACCCATCAAGCCTTAAAGGCTCTTCAGTCACATTCAGATAGTAAGGCAAAGAAGGTGAGGAAAAGCACCCTAATTGGGTCAACTTTTTATTAGGCAAAAGTTGATCATTTTTAATGAGCTTGAATGACCACAACAGCCTATGAGAGTCTCTTTCTACCCTAGTTTTAGATCACAAAAACCTAACACTAGAGGGAAAAATTGACACCTTTTTGGCACCTTGTACTACACTAAGAACGTTGAAAACTTTAGAGAATAAAAGGTAGTAGAAGAGTATTCATGAATAAGCTAAGAAAGTCATTAGCATTTTTTAGTATTATTTTATTCTATCATTCAATGTTGTCAGGTATCCATGTTGGCAAGCTATAATGAATTTCATTACAATTATGTGTACTAGATTCAAATCCCCCTCGTATGAGACTTTGAAGATCAATATGTTTTTGATAAAGTAAGCAGCATTTACAAGGTGTTGTAACCTTTACACGGAGAGCCCTCAAGGCCAAAAATGGGCTAGTTCAAAACAAGACATGAACTAGAAAACAAAAACAGGACATGAACAACCGACAAACCGCATGTCGAACAAAGGATGAGGACTAGACAACCCTAGAATTTGAGGGGACAGATCTGACCCCCAAAACCTGAGGTCATGTTTTGGGGAGTCCCTTCTTTTTTCTCTACACAACAGAACAGGAAGGCTCGGAGATGAAGTCCACCAAGCGAGGTGAGATGAGTGGTTCCTCAACAACCATCATGGACAAAGAGTCACCACACAGCGAAGCCAATGATGTAGAAGAGGAGTCAAGAGCATTTGGAGGATCAGCATAAGTGTTCGTTGAGGGACAGGTAGGCTCTGTCGACACAACGACAGCAATACGAGGCAACACTGGTTCCACAGAAGGAATAGCCGGAGGAGGATCCTGGGGAGACACAACCTCCAAAGAAGAAATAGTCGAGGAAGGGACGTAGTAGATGTAGTAGATGTAGTAGATGTAGTAAAGATGTGAGCAATGTTACAAAATATCAGGAGTGGACCAAGATTGGTTGCACTATCATGTTGCATGGGTGGAGAGATAGAAGAATGTGTACTCTCATTACAAGATCAATATGTTAAGGGATGTAGTAGATGTAGTAAAGATCAATATGTTAAGGGATCTAGTAGATGTAGTAAAGATGTGAGCAATGTTACAAAATATCAGGAGTGGACCAAGATTGGTTGCACTATCATGTTGCATGGGTGGAGAGATAGAAGAATTTGCTCTCATTACATTCCTCGTCACATCCTATCTTGGCATAGTCTCCCTAAAATCCATGGATGCATCAAATAAGGTGAGATCAACACAACATTATTTCTACTATTTGATGAGGTGATCATTGAGGTAGGGCCACCAAATATGGTCTAGTTTATAATAGATAATGTAAATACTTGTGCTTTTGTTCAAATATTTCTAGAGACTTCTAATGGAGAAGTATCCCACTATGTTTGGAGCCCATGCACAACACAAAGTCTCAATCTAACCCTAAAGACATTGGAAAACTTTAATGGGTTGAGTATGTATTAAAGGCAACCCATGCAATAACAAAATTTATATACAATCATGCAAACGTGTTGAGTATGATGCACACCTTCACAAAAGGAAAGGAACCTCCTTCAACCAATGGTAGCAAGATTCACTATTCACTTCCTTGCATTGCAAAAAATAAATTTAAAATAAATGATCATTTAATATGAAGAGATTGAGTCTAGCTTTTCCAACCATATAGATGGCAAGACCATAACAAACTATGCATTTTATTTAATTAATTGGGCAAGGGCACAATAGATTATCCAATTTTAAGAGCCTCTAGTTAAAGTTTTGAGAATAATTGATAGGGATAAATCCCCCACGGGCTATTTGTATGAGGTTGTAGATAGAGACAAAGAAGCTATCATGGACAATAATATTATCCTAATGCCATTACTTTATCATGATTAACTTAAATAAATAATATTTATTGCTTAATTAATTTAAAATGAATCATTTCCCATATTATCCACCAATAAATTAATTTAAATCCTAAATTATACCTCATCAATTAACTGTACAATCAAAATAGTTAACAAAATAATCAATTTAGTTAACTCGCTAATCAAAATAGTTAACTAAATAATCAATTTAGTTAACTCACTCATCAAATCTATTAACAAGTCGATCGATTTGACTAACTCAAAATCACAAATTAATTTTTTAAAAAACAATTATCAACTCACCATTCAAATGAGTTGACTACCTAATCATCTTCATCCAAATAGCGTATTGATTGTCATCTCTCCCCATCACATCCATCAATCATGGATCAAACTCGTGGTCTAAGATTTAATCTCCACCATCCACTTTGCTCTCAATTTTTTATAAATTGGAGCTTAATCCTCCATTCATTAAGCATTCCAAAAATCGAGCAAATAGATGTTATCCAAACAAACAATAGACATATGAACATTATCAAGAGCACATCCATTTGACACTCTATTAGAGGTTTGCATGTGTTAGAATAATGTGTTTTAAATGTTATTTTTAATGCTCTATTTTATTCTAATTTGCATGCTTACAAAAGACATATGATTACTTTCATCCATACCCATTGGATTGGGTAAATTGTGTAAAGATTCAAGTTACAAAAAGATGTAAATTTTGATCTTATAGAGGATGATGTGATTTCACCCATGCATTTGGTAGTGTGTGTGGGAATCCATATTTGTATGTTAGGTATGTTATATTCATAAGAAGGGCTAACAAGTACCAATTGGTCAAAGATGGACTCAAGCGCATTATCAAGGGACACCAAAGCAAAGCAAAAAAATTGTCATTGTATGTTTCAATCAAGCCATTAAGTTGATTCAAGAGACCAAGCAATTTTGTTTATTTTTATTGAAGGACAAGCAAGATAATGTGGTTGGGATTTCTTTTATGTTGAAGACTAAAAAGAAAGCAAAGGGTTTGAATGAGTCATTGGCATCATTTCAATAGGTTTTTTTTTTTAGCCTAGGGGGCTACTCCTAGAGAGGTAGAGCATGAGATTCACTTGCTTACAGATTCTCATCTATCCAATATTGGATTGTACAGATAGTCATTAATAGAAAACAATGAAGTGAAAAAATAGCTTCAAGAGTTGTCAGAACAAGATGTAATTCACCCAAGTACTTCATCATGCAGTTCACCCATTGTTGTGGTAGGGAAAAAATGACTTCTAGAAAATATGTATCAATTATTGAACTCTCAACAAGATCAGCACAAATAATTGTTTTCTCCAAGGATGGACCAATTGTATCAACTACAACATACAAACTATTTTACAAAAGCGGAATTAGATTACTATCAAGTACAAATTAAGGAGGATGAATGAAAGAATTTTTCAATAATGGTTAACTCTTCCTTTTGGTTTATGTAATGCATCTGGTACTTTCATGCATTTGATGAATGATACTTTAAGGAAATTGATAGATACATGTGGCATAGTGTATCTAGATGATGTTTTATTTTTTTAATGCTACATGCAAGAAACATCCAATCTACTTAAAGCAATTTTTCAAGGAAGAACAACCCTTGTGCAACACGAAGAAACATGTGAGTTTGCAAAGGAACCATTTGGCATTTGAATCATGTAGTTGGAGGAAGCGAGCTAAAAGTATATTCCGCAATGGTGGAGGCTATCAAGAATTTCCCAATGCCAAAGATTTTCATAGAGACACCAAGCTTTGCAAGCACTACCTAGTGTATACGTGAATTCATTCTAAACTTCTCTTCTATAGTTGCTCCTCTTCACTAAATTGCAACCATGGATCAAAACTTTTAGTGAGGTAAGATACATCATGAGTTGTTTGATATATTTAATGATAAGAGATGTCATGCTCCAATATTAGTCCTGCCTAATTTACAATCACCTTTTGAGTTTGAGACCAATACTAGTCAAATATGCCATGGGTGTCGTCTTTTACAAGGTGATAAACCTATTTGTTGTCATTTTGAGGTTTTTATGTTCAAGTGCTAGGGGACATTTAGTGTATAAAAGGGAACTTTACACATTAGTTCAAGACATCAAGAAATGGAGACAGTATTTACTTGGAAAAGAACCATAGTGCATAGGAACTATCGATCTTAAGGATGGAATTTTTGCAACAATTATATTTAGCGATCAAATACAAGAAAGGAAGGACCAATGTTGAAGTGAATATGTCATCTAGACCGCCAATTTATGTGCACATATAAGCTCTCAACTATGATGGCTCAACATGAACCTTTCACGAGGGACACCTATGGTAAAGATAATGAACAAGACTCAAATCTTGGGAAAAAGTATAAGCAGGAATAAAGGTAAGAAGTTAAAAATGAAGAGGACTTCTACCTCAAAAAGGAAAGCAAAGGTCCTTTTATAGTCCACGATACCAGGCAGTCTGTTTTTGGTTCTACAGATGGCTTACAATATATGAGACTCCTCGTACTCCCACTATGAGGGAGGCACCTAACTTGTGCTCCACAATACAAGATGTACATACCTTACGCCCTGCAAGATTTGACCTTGTGACCTCTCTCTCAAGAGTACAAGTTCTTCACCATTAGGCCAACAAAGATGGGTTGCTCTATAGGTTTAGCAAGTCATGTATGCCAAAGGCGCGTAGACTTCTACTCATAAGGGAGGCACATACCTCCAAAAGTGATGGGTTATTTCGGTGTTGTAAATCAATGGCCCACTTACAAAGTATGTGTATTGGCAGATTTGTTTGAGGATGTGAAGTGTGTTGCACTATTAATTTGAAAGCTAGAAAGGAAATTTTGTATACTTCTCTTATGGTACCTACTAGACCATTAAAGCATTTCTATTGATTTCACCAGTGATTTGCCAATGAGCAAGGATAGGATTGATTATCTTTTTGTTGTTTATAGATTTAGCAATTCATATATTCTCACCCCATGCAAGAACACTATCACTAGAAGAGAGCTGATTTGATTTTTGCTAATGTTTTGAGTGCATTATGGATTGCCTAGATATATTTGATGAATCTTTGACATATATACGACACTCATATCATGGAGCAATTTATTCCTTTACTAATCAATGACCCTTCAAACTATGTTTAAGTTATCTAATTACCAAACCACTTGATGTTCCAGTTGAACAACTTGACAATCAAGAAGAATTGGATCTGAGGGTGGCAAAAGCAAAGAAAATTATTAAGAGGGTTTGCTACATCCAACTCGAAGTAAAAGAGCAACTAGAGAGGTCTAAGTTGAAGTATAAAACAGAGCATGATTAACAGGTGTGGCTTTCCCTATGCAGAGTAGTTGTAAGAACAAGCCAAGAAAACCAAAGCTTAGAGGTACGGGCCATTTACTGTCTTAGAGGCAATTAGAGAGAATGCGTTCAGACTGGACCTACCCCCTTTAATGATATTTCACTTACCAATTACAAATACCTCTAATTACATGAGCCATACATGTTGGATGATGAAGAAGATTCAATACTACCCTCGTTGGAAGACTTCGTCTATGACAAGCAAATAATTCTTCCTAAGGAGATGGTGCTACAAAAAAATGAGAGTGAGACCAGAAGGGGAGTCCAAAAGTCTTGGCAAGTGGGACTCAAAGGATACACTAAAACAAGTGAAGTGGTACTCCAAGGAAATGGTGGGGGAATTGTTGCCTCACTTGTGTTTCGTCAATTGAAAGATTTCTCAAAATTTTGAATGGTGGAAGTACTCGTTTTGACACTACCAAAACTACCAGTTTTACCCATGGCATTTTCATACCACAAGGGCAGTTTTATCACCACCGGGGCATTCATAACTGTTGGTTAGTGGTAGTTTCATCACAGAAAGACCGGCAAACATCTCCATATAGGCATTTGAAAGACAAAGCCAATGTGCTAAGAGATTAGAGCATCCAATAGAAGGGAAAACTCGGTTACAGTTCAGGAGAGACTTAACATAGAGCAAGAGCTGCTATAAGGTTGTAATCCACTATTTGTACTTGATTTCCAAGCAATATAAATCAGGTAGACGTGCTATTGGGCACCTACCAGCCACTTTTCTCTACTTATTTTTTAAGGTTTTCCAAGTTAAATCTGTGTCCACAATTCTGTAGAATTTTTTAATGTTATTTGATTGACAATCAAACTAGCTTATAAGGGTAAATCAAAAAGTTTTAAGCGGAGCAGTATTGTAAGTTTGGTGTTTTTAGTTTGCAATCAAAGTGCTAGACAAAACCACAGATCACAATAAAACTTTTGTAAGTTAATGAAGTTGAAAACAAAACATTTTGCAAAATATCTGACCACACCCAGCTGCCAATACACCTATGAAAAATCTCAAAAGAGTAGGCTGTGCCTTTTTGCTGGTGAAAATAAAGCGAGTTGATATAAGTTTTAGGCAAACTGGAAAACATAGTCGATGACTGTTTGAGAAGCTAATAATCGAACCTGTGAAGAGTGTTCTGAAAATACTTGTGGTTGAAGTTTCATAAATTGAAAAATCAATTGAACCCCAATGCCCTGGGATCATTTTGGTTCAGCCAAGTACCTAGTGTTCATAACAAGCAATCAAGTCACTTGACATAACAAGATTGTGAGCATATCCCTGAACGGCAAATGTAACACTGACAGAACAATATAATCAGTTATAATAGAGAAGCTATACGAAAGGACCTTGAGTAATAAAAAGTGACAACTAACTGATTCCTAATATAATAGACATCAACAAGAGGGAAATTTTATGTTGTCAAAATATTATTCTGTTTAAAGCTTCTGTTCATTCACGGTAAATGATCAAGCCAGACATTTGTATCTTAATCGGACAACAGTTTTCAACACTTAATACAACAGGTATTGATGAAGTTATTTATCAGCTATACTCGTGAGAGAAGGGTGAAAACTGTAGGAGTAATCAGCAAAGAGTCACAGCCAACTTGATTGATTTTCACCATACAAACAAAATGAAAAAACAGATTTAAAGAAAAACATCCATGATCCAAGAGTGCAGCGAGATAAATTGCCTCATGTACCCAATGTGTACACTTTAGTTGTACACCTAAGTTTCAACCACAGTCGGATAAAAGTGATCTAAATTTAAGAGTGGAAATAGTAACCAAATTGCACAGGTATTGTTGTTGCATTACATCGGCATTTGTGAAATACATCAAATACATGCATGGTAAAAACACAATGATCTTTAATCCCAAATACTATATACACAGTAGTTTCCAAAATACTATGGACTGGAAATTTTATGTTGTCAAAATATTTTATGTTGTCAAAATATTATTCTGTTTAAAGCTTCTGTTCATTCACGGTAAATGATCAAGCCAGACATTTGTATCTTAATCGGACAACAGTTTTCAACACTTAATACAACAGGTATTGTTTAAGTTATTTATCAGCGGTCTTATATTTCAATAAGCAAACAATGTCACTTGCTCATGAATTTTAGCATATCTTCCCTATCATAAAGGGTTCGAGCAAATACCCTTTTCGTGTGCATTTTTTTAAATTATTTTCTGCAGCGTGAACACCCACTACTTGATTCCCTACAATTGCTCTTGTTCGATACATGACTAAGCATTTTGTTTCCATAGTTATAAATATTATAGGATGTACTTTGAAATAGAGGCAAATAAATGATCTTTCTCCTTGTCCCTAAACAAATAAAAAGATTTATTTATACAACATGAAGTATCCAATAAATAATGTAGGAAGTAATTTATGCTTTTCAAACTCTCAGCATGAATTATTTATTATTTAATTAGATTAGTTACTGATTATGAAATTAATTAATATAGAGGAAATATAGTTTGTTAAATACAGAGCATACTGTACAAGGGAATCAAGATATCTTGTATCCTGTTTGCGGTTCAGCACAGAATTCATGATATACTCAGTGACGTGAAATGAAAGAAAAGGACAAGGACAATTCTGGGTTCGTTTCAAGCTAACAATACAATAAATAATAAGAACCAAGTGCCCAATCAATAATTTGATATCCAATTTGTACTTCTGAAGCTGTGAACTAGAAAAGAATTATATAATTAGATTAGTTACAAATTACCTAATTAATTAAAATTTAATAGGAAAAAAATATAGATTGTCTAAGTACATAGCCTACTGTACAAAAATCGTGGACACTATTTGCAGTTCAACAAAGAATTTGTAATAGCCAGTGGGGGTGAAATGGAAGAAGAGAACGATTTCCGAATTCATTCAAGTGGCTTGACCATAACAGCTCTACATGGTTTCAAGCAAACAACACAACAGCTAAGCAGAAATATATTATGTAAACTACTAAAGCTGTAAATATCCCAGTCAATTCAGTTATAACTAAGGCCTGTATGGCCTCTGTTATTTGCCAATGCCACCTTATGACTCCCAACCACTACCTCCAACATTCCCATTACTACCTGCTGCTGCATGATCCCATCCACTAGGCTGTTTAGCCCAATCTTTTGAAGTGCTTGGTATATCATCACCAACTTTACTGACACCCTCTTGTCTGCCTGTACTATCTCTCAATGAAGCATCACGATCACTGACTTTCGAAGAATTCCAGCCATCACTCAATTTTGCAGTATCCCACCCATCATTTCCCCGTCTGTTCAACTCACTTTCCCCAGAGCTCACAGTCCAACCTCCTCGGGCAGGAGATTCCGGAATTCTGCTGCCAGAATTGCTGCCCCATTCCTCAGTTTTTGATCCCCATGCATCACCAGAATTTCGCCCCCACCTATTGTTAATATTTGATTCATTCGCTCCCCCTCCAGTCCCTCTACCTCTTGCATTATTTCTTCCCATTCTATTTCGTCCATCCTCACTCCACCTACCTCTCATACCTCCACCCCTGCCCTCATGTCCACCTCTATCAAAACCAGCATCTCTTCCTTCATTCCAACCAGCACTGCTACTGCCACCACCTCTCCCTCCCCTTCCCCTTTCTCGACTGTTTGGTGGCCTAGGTAAACCACTTGGAAGCCCACCAGTGGCATTATGAGGATGATAATCATTTCCACCTGTTCTTGAACCTGGTGTGGATGATCTTTCCCAATCTGTGCCCATGTGGCCCTGCCAACCACCATCTCCCCCGCTATTAGTGGCCGATCCTCTCCAGCCACCATCTCCCCCTCTACCACCATCCATGGCTGACCCTGCCCAGGCACCATCTCCCCCTCCACCACTATTTGTTGCTGAACCTCCCCAACCACTTCCAACAGAACCGCCTCCACCTGCCGATCCTCCTGGACCTGGGCTTTTCATGGGAACCATTGCTGCAACAGACCTAATTGGAGGAAGAGAATCTTGTTGAACAAGATCATTTATGTGCTTTTGAAAATAGGAAACAAGCTTGTCCAGATTATCAAACATTCTCTTTCTGAACTTAAATCCTTTGGGATATAGCCCAAAATACTCATGATGAGGATTTGTACTCCTAATATAGCTAAGCAAAAATGCCCCAGGATGTTCATGTGAAACAGATATATAATATGGAATTCTTGTTGGATTTTCATATTTTTCCTTCCGTAATGCATCATCAACCTCTGCTTTTGTTCCCCTCCTAAATTTCCTGTAATCAAGGATTGCCTTCAAATTGCTAATGAGCGGATCCACATACCTATCTATGACCTGCATTTTCAAATTTACAAACTCAATTAAAATATTCAAGCCTTCAAAGTAAATTTCAAGCCATGAATTGAGTCATGATATACTTAATTTTGTGTTGGGCAAACCTCATCGAGATCTTCAAATGTCTCCTCCCCAATTGAAAGTGTTTTCCCAAGTCGAAGGAAGCTAGCAAAATCCCTATGGTCTTTTCCTCCCTCCACAATATCCTTGTGAGCATAAACTCCATCAAATATTTTCAGAGTTAGCATCAAGTGAGAAGGCCCTTTCAAACTTGGACGGATAATACTCTCTCCTGCATCTTTATCTGATAGAAACTGTAGGAAAAGGCAAGCACCAGACGATTAAATTACATCATTGAATATAATATCATATCATTTTAGAATGTTATCCTGCTACCAATGCTCAGGTACATACATGTAAAGTTGTCAGCATATTTGGTATGCCTATCTCTTCTATATGCTTTATGCCACATTATATTTATAGCAAATTTAGAAACAAAAATGATATAAAGGGCATGAAAATGAACCCAAATCAAAAAAAAAAATGAACCCAAATTTCCAAAATATCAGATGGGATATCTGTGTGCATTGTTGAAGACTTGTAATTTGCAATTTAAAAAATAAATAAGGTAGCATTCAAAGAGATTTGCCACTATTTACTACCATAATGAATCTTACAGCAAGCATGAGAAAAGAAACTATGAGCAGAGCCTGTCTGAGAGGAGGATATTAAAACAGGAAAATAATTTTAAATTCTTGTTAGACATAGAAGGTAAATATATAGGCATATCTGACAGTTCTGAGTTAATCAAATGCAGAGAACATTTAAAGCTACATATTTGTTCATTTTATAGACCATCAAAATTCAAGGATTCATCAAACAAATTAAGGTTCAAATGTCAAGAAACTTCCTTTATGACCAGAATGTATTAGGCTACTAAAAGACTTCAAGATTCTTGTGGGAGGAACAAATGCAATGAATGCATCTATAAAAATTTCCAGGATGTCATTAGACACCCACCTAGTGTATGTGCTTATTTCATATCATATAATATTTAGTACTACTAAATTCAGACTCAAATCTTATATATCAGAACAAAGATTAAATACCTGTCAAATTAGAAGATTATGAAAAAAATTCCTTGGAATCTCATTTAGTGGGTTGAATTGTTCAGAATATGGAAATGCACGTAGGTACAAATATACAATAGAACTGTAACCCATTCTAGTGTTAATATATACTTGATCACTTTGCTTACAGAGAACTAATTCCTTCATAGTTGAAAAAATACCTTAATAGTTTCATCCTCTGAAATATTCAGGA
The DNA here is from genome assembly GCA_007258455.2 of Sequoia sempervirens. NCBI lineage: Eukaryota > Viridiplantae > Streptophyta > Pinopsida > Cupressales > Cupressaceae > Sequoia > Sequoia sempervirens. The sequence goes on along the minus strand of VDFB02047230.1, from coordinate 433,337,390 downwards.
AACGTGGATGCACAATCATCCGAGGTTTGAAAGATTTTTTTGCAAGTTCCTTTGCCTTCCATGCATTCTCTTGTTCACTTTGTAAAATGGTATCCTGTTTTGCAAAATAAGGATCCTTAACATCCTTAACATCCTTACCATCCTTATCCTGATCACTCAGCCAGTTATCATTCCTTAGCACACTCGGTTTGCAACTCAACTCAACTAGGTACTTTGCTTTATGCATAGCTGTCACTCGACAGGTAAGGATGCTGCCTTCTGCAACCTTTTCTACTGGATCTATATCTATATCATCAGAAAGCTCTTCCTTCACTATTATTCCTGTCAAGCCTGATTCCAGATCACAAATTATACGATTATTTAGGACTCTACGGGCAGTTGCTTGTACGATCTTCCCCTTTGAAAGGGTCTCTTCATTTTCTCCAGTTAGCAGATAAAATTCCTCATCCTGGGATGGCTCTTTATATGGTGATCGCCAATCCTTAAATCCATGTAACAATTCAATCTTTATGTCACCAAGGGTTTCCCGCTTTTTATTGGTTGTCCTTTGTTCCACGCTTCTAGCATATTCATCAATATCAAGGGCCTTTAACAGATGGGGATATTTTTTGACATGTTCAACTGCCATTTCTTGTGTTTCCTCATCCATATCATCTATATCCTGTCCTGCATCTTCACAATATACATCCTCAGCCATTTTCTTGGCTAGTTCATATGACTCTGGATGAATTCTAGTATCATCCAGTGGATCCATAACATGGTTTCCAGAAGCTGCTTGTCCAGTCCCTCTAACCCTTAAAAAACCAGCAGCATTTATAAAGACAAGTCGCTTCATAGCTTCTAGAGGGGTCAACAATTCTCTGCGACTGTATACCCTTCCAGCCCTCAAAATAGCCCTTTGTATGGATGCGGCTTTTCTGGGTCCAAGGCCCGCTACAAATTGCAGGGGAGAAAACATCCATTCATGTGATGCTGCTAGGTTTATGTCAACACCAACTTGGTTGGTTACTGTAACCATTACCTGTTCAACAGCTTCATACCTGTCATCTGGTGTAAGGAAATGTTCCAGTGAATGAAGCTTCAATGATAATATCTCTTTGCCAGGACCACATAATGTTGCAACCATGGCCAATGGATTCTGAAGATACCGGCCAAGAGCCACAGCACGCCTCACAATCCCTGCAAGCAAATATGGGCTAATAAAATATGATGTGATCTCGCATTTAATTCTAACAATAAAGTTCTTCTAATCTGTCATGCCCCCCGAAATTGTAACACTAAGATAAATAAATAAAATAAATAACAAAATACATATTAAAAATATAAAAAGAAATATTAGCAATTTAATATTATTATAATTATAATTATCATAAGATAATATTATAATTATAAATATCAAAATATAAATATAAATATTAACAATTTAAATATATTATAATTTGCACAATTTGTTGTATTGATATATATATAAATAATCCTTTTTAGACTTAGAACTAAATTTATTTCATGGATTATGACTGTCATATTCATCTAACATGGTTCCAGGTTTCCATAACCAGACTTACATCATCTCAATTTTAAGTAGGAATTATATATTTAACTACAATCTGCTATTGGTTTCATTTGGAATTGTGATTTCAGGGCAAAATATAAGGTGATCCCAAAAGGGGACATTACATAATCCATCATTTATTGAGTAAATATCAATGATTCAGATTTAGTTTCTACATACCTCTCTGTGTTGGCAACTGGTCCTGAGAGATGCGAGAATTCTCGTAAAGTGTAGGTAAAAATTCATCTGCATAAACAACATTTATCGTGTCCAATCCTTCTGCCAAATCACGTGGATGCTCCTCCACAATCTTAAAAATAACCTAAACAAAAAATCAACAACAAAACCCAGATCAATTGAAGCAACAATCAAAATTGTTTACCCACAATTTTCTATCAAACCTAAAAGTATATTATAGAAAGTAATTAATAACTAAATCTTCATTTCATACCTCAAAGATATCATCCTTCAAGTATTTACAACGCAAGTTTGAGGTTCCCAAAACAACTATATGAGGTTGATGATCCATCATAAACTTCAAAAGGCGCTGCTGGTCATTCTCCTTTCTCTTTTGCAGACCAGAATTCTTTGAACGAATACTTAGATGTGATGTAAAAAGAATATCAAGCACTTCACCTGCAGGATCTAGCATCACAAATGTTGTTGGATCTTTACTGGATCCTTGACAGCACACCATTATACGGGTTTCTGCATCTTCTTCAGATGACTCCTCATTATCAGGTTTCTGACGCTGAAAAGGTGCAACAGAAACTCTCTTCCACAGCTGCATTCCATAGTCCTGAACCAGCCAGTTTTTGGCTCTTGCAGACAACACTATTCGAGCTTCCTTCTCCATACTAGGCAAAATGTAGTTGCATATGGCATCCTTCAATATTAGTTTGCGTTGTTCATTCCAAAGCTGCGCAGATCTGCTCACCCCATCACTAAGATAGAAAGCTTCAAATTCATTCATTAAAGTGCCATCTAAGTCATCCTTAGGCAAACCAATAGTAACCTGAAGAAGTTTCTCTTCTTCAGCTTTCTGAATGAGAAGCCACTGTGCATCATCAAACTTACTTATTGGCTTGTTCTGTAACCACTTTACCCTGGCATACTGATGGGACGAATCTATGGCATTGTTACCATCAGCAGTAGGCTTTGTAGTTACAACTGCCTTTTCCATATAGAAAGTACGGGCATATTCCTTAACAGCTGGCTCACAACTAATTTCTACTGCTGCCTGAAAAAGGCAACAATATTCCATTAGCTGATAAAATTTTACCACATGAATCATGCAATACAAGAATACAAGTTGTGAAAAATGCATACCATGTGCCTAGCACCTTTGAGCACTGACTGTGGATCCCCAAATTCTCCAGCAGAAAATCCAGCTGCCACATCCTCTGGTGTATTACTATCATCTTCAACCTCATGCATCTGCAGAATATTACAAAAAACAGCCCTTCATTCATTTGCTGAAAAGTAGCCTACCCCATCCTATTAGGGGCAGTTTTAGATATAGAAGACAGCCAGTTACCTTATACATAGCTAAAAGATTCTTGCCCAGTTGCTCAGAAGTAAGACCGAAATTTCTTGATACAACCCCCAATCCAGACTTCCGACAGATGCTATACATGGATTTGCGTTTTGGCCTCTTGAACTGACCTTCTTCTACCTCAATTTCATCAGGAGGAAAATGCAGGTTAAATTTTGTATCTATGTCATCAATAGTCCGATCAGACTCTGCATCATCAAGGGACTGAAAAACTGTTTCTAACAGCTTCCATTTGTTTGGATCTCTTCTTGCTTCTTCTCCAGCACGTTTCTCATAAGATGCTTTAAGAGCAGTCTTCCTCCTTTGAAGTAGAAGCCATTTTCTATCCCGCAGTTGTATTTCCCACAATGCCTAAAAACAGCATACATTGTAAGCCGTTTGACATTTTGATTTTGCTGTGTCACATAAGGCATTCTTAAACTTAACTCTTACCTTGTACATTTTCATCTTAGGCTTCTTTTCTTTGTCTGCAGCTTCTGTAGAGCTGTACTCTTGATCTTGAAGTAAGTTGAGACACATTTCTTTCCGATACATGGCAATAAATGGGACCTTGCACATGCAACATTTTACAGCTCACACAATTTATAATTGTACAATAAGCAGTCCTCGACCAAACATTATGCATTATTTCACCAAAATATGCATGTTTTAACAAAAATCACTTTATTTCACCAGCATAAAAGTGAATCTGCATAAATTTAACTTTGCAGAAAAACATACGAACTTACTTCTAACTTTTGATCATGGAACATCTTTAATACATTAGCAATATCCTTCACTACTTCTTCCTTGTCCAGCTTTGCAATATGCTGAAACTCTTTCCTTGTCGATACTGCTAATGAACCAAATATTTGCTCATATATCCACTTTGCCTCTGGTACTGTGTTCTCATTGTGTGGAACCGGACCAGTAATCTCTTCAGACAACTGAAGAAAACCAACAGAATACTCACAATCCATGTTATGAAAGCCCAGAAAGTGAAATAAATCTTAAAGCATCAATGATGTTTCACATAATAAAATAAATTGTGATAGCAAGCATAATACTACTGCTTGACAAACTTGAGACTGTATGGTGTTATAGCTAGCATCATACAGATTACTTAACGTTTAAATTTCCAAACATGGATAATAGAATAGTAATACAGAAGACAAAATTTATCATCAATAAAATACAAATTTTACCCACTTGAAATCGTTCAGGCACATCTGTTTCACGAATTTCATCATCCTTAGCTGTCATGTACTTCTCTGCCAAAATGCTTGGCTCAAACTCATCCTCAAGTCTCCTTGCACCTTGGTCATCATCAAGCACTCCTAAACCATCAAACCCTCTTGCTTTCAGACCTTGCTTTCGACGACTCAAAAGTTCATCCACATCACCAAATATATCCTGTGCTTCTTGCAAAGCAATAGATGATATGCCTGGAGCTTGCCTGGATATTCGTTTTTTTGATTTCCTCCTCCTCCTAAAGCAGAAACCAAAAAAACCTAGTTTTGTAAGACATAAACCAAGAAAGTAAAAACGTTCACACATTGGATTATAAAATATATCATCTTAACAAAATTGATAATAAATGGAAATGCAATAAAAGATACCTTACAGGTAAGCCGTTTTCATCCACTTCTTCTTCATCAACTATAAAATCTGCCATTTCATCTTCTTCCCCCATGTCCTCCTCCTCCTCTTCTTCGAGTTGGTCTTCCTCTTCTGCAACATCTTCAGGGGGTACTCCTGCAAGTTTTCAAGTAACCATGCCTAACTAATGATCTACTCTTGAGAAAAATCAGACCTTTGATTGCAACTAGGCAGAGCAGAGGAAAAAGGAAAATAGCAAGTGAACCAAGGAGAGGATCAACAAACCCTGATCTCTTAAGAATAATGTTAATACCTTCATCATCCCCAAACAAACTACGTTTCAATTTTTCCTCAGCAGTGGCACCTGTCCAACCACCCTCTTCCAACTCATCCTCATCAGAAAAGCCTGTCTTTTCCTCTAAGTGATCATTCTTTCCAGCTTTCTTTAGACGTTTAAACTTCTTGCTACCCTGCTTTCAAACCAAAAATACCAGATTAATTAATTATCTTTCTATTGAAAGAATTGAATCAGAAAATATATATATATATATATATATATTGGGCGTTTATACAGACATACAGATTTTGGACGGTGAAAACCAGTAACATTGGCCTCCTGTAGTAATTCATAATCATCTTCATCGAGTTCATAATTCTCTTCAGCCTCCCTATGCACAAACACAAACAATGAAATAAAAATAAATAAATAATAGGTTATTCACAATGTAAATACCCTTTCCTAACTTAGAAAATGCCGGCAATCAACAGTACCGGAACCAACCTTTTTTTCCTCTTTTTTTTCCTTGCTTTTGCTTCTTCATCGCTACTTTCTCTAGCTTCCTCTTCTTCCTCTTCAACATCATCAACTATAAAGCCATCTTTCTCATACTCATCCTGCCCCTCCTCTTCATTGATCATGCAGAGTACTTTTATTATGTACTTCAATCTTTTATCATTTAAATCATTGTTTGATCTTAAGTAAAATTTATAATTTCACACCAAAGATATCTTGCAAAAATAAACATACAAAAGTCATGCATATGACTTCATTCAAGGCATGACTGTAATCGCAATAAGAGAAATTACACATATGCTTTACCTTCAGCCTCCTCTTCATCATCTTCATCAGCTGGCTCTGTATCATGAGCATCCCTGATGTCGCTTTCTTCATACTCTGGAATAGAAACCCCTTACGTAAGTTAGGCTCAGGCTAAAACAAGACACTAAAAAGAAGGTAAAGATCAACAAACAATTAACAGGCAGACAATCTCAAAAATTAAACATCATTGACTCATTTCTTGAGGTTCTGCGGCAGGAAGAATGAAAAGCAAAAAGAAATTGCCTACAAACAGAAATAATCCCACTTCATCTTATTTATTCACATCTTTAATAAATAAAACATCAGATTTTGGGGTAAGGATAGAGGAAGTAATAAAGCAAAAACAAAACAAAAGAAGCAGCAAACAAAAATAGTCACAAAATCATCCTCATCGTTCTTTCTATAAGCCAAATTCAAAGACACACATGCTAGACAGTGTTTCAAGAAGCACCTTTCCAAAAATGAACATAACAGCAAATGCAAGATTAGAGCAGAAAATTGTAAATAGAAACAATGGGCTGTGTTTCCTCATGTTTGTATAAAAATAAAATACAATTAAACAAGTTAAGGATAAGTTCCAACCTAAAATAATTTCCATATATTCTGGATCAATTTGGATAGAATAGGTGAAGTTCTTTTATGAGGCCAAAAGCCAATCATTCAAGCTGAGTGTAATAGGTCATAAGCATATACATTGGTACAAACTAAATGGCCGATATACAGCTTACAAGAATTTTTAAATTGGTCTCTGTAATATGTTATCCCAAGGAGAGAACTAACTACTCAATATGGAATCTAAATAATTTCTAGTGGAAAATATTTTGAAAGAATAGAACCAAACAAAGAATCATTATCACACAACAAAACCACACAAAGTTCTAAAACAACATATTAGAGTTCTAGCATCCATGCCACAAAATGGAAAAACCCATTTTAGCTTTTAACTCTACAATTGTGCATTTTTTAACGATCCCAAAAAATTCAAAAATTTATGCCTATGTAAATGCCACATGCAACTTTCCTAAGATGTTACAATTTTCATCTTTCCTTCCCCCATGAATATTGCTTTGAAAACAGATACTGAAATATGCCTCCTAATGAATATTTCCAAAACTAGAGAAGTTAATAAAATAGTACCTGCACAATGCTGCAATAAACAAGACCTATCTTAAGTCTATTAAATTCAACGTACCTTCTTCGTCGTCAGAAACAATATTTCTGGCACCCATCTAGAAAGAAATGAGAAATCTGCTTCAACGCCAACAAACTGAAAAAGCAAAACTATACCCGACTCCCCTGAAAGAGACAAGAAAAAAATATATGACAATCCAGAAACACAATCCAAGTTAATCCAATCACATAGTTTCCCTATTTCACACCTTAACAAATAACTAATCAAATCAACTCCACAAATGCCAGAAAAAAATTAAGATTATTCAAATATTAACCCATCAAAAAACTGGTTTGATTTGCAAAACCTATCAAACTTATTCAGGTCCACCTACATGCAAACCATAATTGCACCAAGCGAGAAAAATCAAAAGAATTGAATAGATGGAAACACATTGATGATCAAGGATAGCTGCAAACTGTTATGGCACGTGGTGTAGTTCATGGCTCTAAGATCTTTGTGGATACCAAAATGTAAGACAATAAATAGAAAAAAAAAAAGACTTTCTCAATCAGCCTTTAAAAAGCACTTAGGAAGTAATCGGCATTGCTCATCAAATGTAAATCAGAATATCAGTGAATATGTAAAGTGAATAATTCTCACAAAGGCACATATGTTAACTGTCTTTCTTTTAGGAGCTGAACTCTCATGTATCGCTTATGTAACTTTTATGTTCCTAGAAAATAATGAGATGAATTTATCCCAATATAAACGGGAAGGTTCAAATATTGACTGAAAATCTCTCACTCTCACCCAGTAAGGGAAATGTTTCCAATCATCTTGACCTTGTTCAGAATTAACCCTCATGCAAACTAAATAAAACCCAAAAAAAAGGAAGACAGTAGCGAAAAGCAAAATCTATCAAACTCTTACAGGCCTGATTTACACTATTTACCAGTTGCAAAGCCACGATCACAGCAATCTCCAATCAAATAACAAAAATTAAAATAAGTAAATATATGAGGATACTTAAACGAGAGAGACAGCGAGACAGCTATTGAAAATTTTGTAGAAATCAAGACGTAAGGCAATGTTTCAGAAAGACAGACCCCTCCCTGCCGAGAAAGGGAGTTGAAGACGTTTGCAATAGAATTGGCACTGCTTATGAAAAGAAAATCCAGAAGTGTCAATAAAAGCACATTCCTTAGATGTATTGGAAAGGAAGGGGCCATACATGTAACCCTATTGTAAGATTGGAGTAACTGTTTTGTTCCTTTTACAAAATATAGGACATATTAATGCTATAAATATAGGACATATTTCTTTGAAAAATATATACAATAAAGTAGAAACCATATAGTGCTCACAGAAAGAGTCTTACTCTATGCCAGCGAGGCCAAAACACCTAAAATAACGAAAACAGCGACAAGTCGAAATCTTTGAAACCCTCTGCAAATCTGTATTCAATAACTCAAAACAGATAGCTACTTAAGTTACACAATTTAAGAAATTGAAAGAAACAAGGGTAAATAACTCAAAACATGCAACTACTTATTAAGGGTTCCATTTTTCCGTGGTGAAGATACTTACCCTCTGCAAATCTGCCCAACTTTCTGGCCGCCGAGGCGATTGATTACAAGAAACCAAATATTGTAAAATCTGTGTCGAGCTTAGGAAATATTAGACAAGTTCCACTAATAACCTTGGCGACCAGGTATCCAGAAGGTTTAGCCCGCTACACTATTTGGCCGATTTGATATTTCATCCGCAATTCCAGAACTCTTCTCAGTATCCCTTATTTCTCTGTAAAATGAATGAGGAAAAAAGATGACTTCGTAGTTGGGGTAACCTACATCCGACACTGTTTTGTATGTTGATGGTGGTGATGTTATATAAGGGAAAGTGGCCCGCTGGTAACAGTAAATGGTAGCGCATAATGATGAAGGGCGATCACTATCGTAAAACTTCAGTTTGATTATTTTTATCTCGCCAGAAATATTGATTTTGAAACTTATATTTGTAATGGGGAAAATTTATGTTTATATACCCTTTGCCCATTTTCCCTTTTATTTTTGGGCCCAATTTATTTTAGAAAAATTGTTGTAATAGATGTTAAGAGTAGAATGTTTAAAGATAAGTATGTTAGTATCATTTTGTAAGTATTTTATAATTATTTTTGTTTATTTATATTTTTTTTTATTATGATAAAAATAATTATTAAAATTATTTTGTTTTTGGGTAGTTTTTTGGTGGAGTTTTTGGGTGGTCTTTTGGTGGTCTTTTGGGGTAAGTCGAGTGATCGAACCCTCCACATTCCCCTTCAATTATGCTCTTGTTGCTTAGCAGTTGTTTATGTCATGTATTTTAATTTCAGTTGCAACCTCATTTGGACTATTAAGGTGTGATTTTATATCCATCTACCTTTTTGTGAATATGTGTACTATTTTTACTTTATAAATAAATAATAATGATGACACATATTCATCAAAAATGTAGTATTGTTCTCATAATCATCAAGGTTCAAACACAATCATTATGATCCTCAATGTTGTCTTTATTGACTCATTATGGTTTTGGAGTTGGACTTTTGTACTGAAGTTGTTGGTGTTCATGTTTATGACTTCATGCTTCAAATCCTCTACTAGGTTGATGTGTTCATGGACTTTGTGCCCATATTGGGCCATTAAATGCATGGGTTTGAGTTATTTGCATTAATGTGGAGCATTCATGCTCAAGCCAAGCTAAAAATAATCCTATTACTAATAAAAATAATCATTAAAATTATTATGTAATTTAACAAACAAAATAGTAAATATTGTGTTTTAGTAAATAAAAATAAAATTATCTATTTTTTTGAAGCTGCTCTTCGATGCCTTCTACACACTATTCAAACCCTATTGTGTGGCACTCGTGTGCTCTATCACAACCTAATGAAGACCTACACAACTACAAGAAGGCATTAACTAATGGTGAAAGAGAAAATATTGGTGAGGGTGTGCAAAAACGGTTGCTAAAGGCCTCATTGGCAAATATTCCTCTTGTAAATGGCCTGGGCGTAGGGTTGGAGGAGGGTGATCAAGTGCCTTTCCATGAGGGCGGGTTTGTTTGGCCACCAAATGTTACACCCTATTTTTGCTTTACCAATTTACTTTTAACTTTTACATTGAATACAATTCTGAAGCATAATGATGTCATTATGATATTTAACATTTTGATGAAACTATATGCAATGAGATGTATTTGCATTTTAATGATTATATATTATTTAAACAACATTATGATTATGACGTAATTTTAACAGCTAACTATGTGAATGTTTTCTAAGTGAAATGCAGAAGTATTTATTGCCCTCCAAAGAGAAAGGGAGAGTATTACTTGGGAGAGGAGAATAGACTTCATAATAACATGTATTGTTATTTGAGTTTCCACACACTCATGTAGGTCTATTTTAAACCTTTTTTAATCAATTTCAGTATTAAGATTAATTGAGTCAAAAATTTGAGTCGTTAAGTGTAACCTAGTCGTTGAGTCTTGGTTTCCTTTTCAAAAAAGAAAATTAAAATGTTTAACTCAATAAGTTTTTCATTAATTCAATTGATCAATTTTGGATATTGTGTTAAGATAAGTTGATTGATATTGATTTGTGATAAATGTTAATTATCTATATAATATATATAGATAAATATGTGTGTATATATATATATAGAAGAGATAAAATGCATATATATGTATGTATATAGGTATATATATGATAAAATAATATCAATATATATGTATATATTATTTGTGGGATAAAGCTTAAGGGATCTCTTAATAGGTGTCTTTCCCTAAGGGCGTTTCATTAAGAAATAGATCACAAACCTGTAAAGATTGACTTTCAACCTCAATGGTGAATCAATCCAACTTGGATCTCAGTCCTTAGGACAATAGGTAAGGTCTAAAATTAAATTGAAATGATTTGAATCACTTAAACTAATTGAACATCAAGACCTAATACATAAAACGCAAATTCTCAAAAGTAGAGAAATAGAAATGACAATTTTGCAAGCAAATCTATGAAGGATCTAGACACATGTACCTATCACCAAAAGTCGATTTTGAGACCTACTGAAGGATTGGTTCACCCCTAGGCGAATGGGTCCTGGTTAGGGCTTCTAAAAATACTTTTGACAGTCCTCTGATGCTAGATCTTGGCTTCAATTTGACACAAGTCCCACTTGGTGGAACCCTAAAATTTCATCGTTTCATTGGTCCCATGGTCAAGCCTATGATCTTTTATTCCCCATTGTCATTAGGGTTTAGGGTTTCATCACTCTATTCATTTATACCCTTAATTCATTTATTGGCTTGTATTTGCTCATTGATCGGCTGCACTAGGTCACCTTTTAAATCAAGCGGCATTTTATGACCCCTGCTATCATCATTTCGACTGGCCCCATTGTTCAAGTTACCCGTTATGCCTAGGAGGGCCCTCTTTTAAGAATGACCTTCACCCACATTCTCTTAAGCACCCTTTAAGTTCATCTCTAATGGTTCATCGCTCATCGCGCACTCTTTTTAAACCACTTGTGGTCATCCTGCGATGAGCAATACGTTACTTTTTGAATTGCCCATGTTCATCACCCATTGCGCGTTGTTTTTTCACTGTTGGAGAGTAACCAGCGACGAGCGATGCTTCATCCTTTTACGCCCCGAGGTCCATCACCAATCATGAGTTTCAATCTCACCACTGGAAAACAACTCGCTATGAGCAATGCATTCAATTTCTTAACCCTTTGTTGGCCCTCGGTCTATCGTCGATTGTCTCATGTTATCTAAAGTAGAACCCACGACCGTCGATGATTGGAGTTTTCCCCCATCATGCAGGCTTAGTTTATCGCTAGTTGAAGCTGCTCAACAGAGGAGGAACTCACGATGAGCGATGTAGAGCAAGGATCTCCTGCTAGAATCCTCTCGTAATCAAATTAGCGGTTGGTATCTCATCATTGGCTCCAAAGCCATCACTTGATGAGGTTCCAAAGTGGAATGTGAACCAATGATGGGCGATGTGTTTTAGGATGTGGCCAAGATTTTCCCACGATCATCAATATTGACGGTGGATGAGTTGAGGATGATAGAGTGAGGATGCGGACGAGTGTGTGGTAGCTTTAAAGCACCTCTTCATTGTTTCTAAGTACGATCAATAAAGCAAGTGGTGATCCTTAATGAGCCTCATTGATCGAGTTTTAAATCTAGGGCAATTGATGATTGAGATGCGACATGCAATAATTGATCATTTTGCTCATGCAAGCAAGCCAGGATGGCCATTAATTGCGACTAGCCTCAAATTCCTCTATTTAATGAGGATTCTCTACAGCTTGTTAAATCATTCTTAAATCACCATGGCATAGAGTTGATTGTTGTGAGTACTAGAGAAGTAATTTTAGAGTTTGCAATAAGGTAGTGCAAAGGTGGTTGCATGGTGTCTACTGGTGTGTAAGTGTTTGCGCTTATTGCATTGATGTTACAGTTCAGTTGTTTTTTGTGTTTGGTATTCGTGGGGCTTTCCATTGCTTATATGTGATAATATTCTGGGAGTTGTGGTTTGTATCTTTCTAAATAATTGGCTCTGGTTGTTATTATATCTTGAGAAGATGAGTGAGCCGAATACTCCCGTCACACAAGTCCGAAGGTCTAGAAGATTAAGTATGCAGGAGCCAGTTGCATACGTACCTGAAGCCAAACCTCTCCCAGCAGAGGTGCCAATTGTCCCTAAAGGAAAAAGGAGTGTACGTAAGAGAAGTGAGAAGGTTGTTGTTAAGAGCGCTTATGCTCTGAGGAATAGGAATGTGTCACAAGAACTGGTCAGAGTTGAAGGGAAGGGGCATGTGTTTGTGAAAGAATTAACGAGGCTTGGTATCGGTCCTAGGGTTTGCTCGAAGAAGCCCGCTACTCCTATTTTAATTTATGATGATTCTTCAAGCGAAGAGGGAGGAGTTGGCCATGGACCTGACCAATGCCCTGCTTCTCTTGTTCCTTATAGTGACTCGGATGATGATATAATTATTGCAACTCCACTCTCTATAAAAAGGCCCAATGAGGGTGTTTACTCGGCGGCTGACAAGGCCAAGTAACACCCGTGTCCTCTTCTAATGGTGTTTGGTTTTTGGGCGTTGTGGTGATTGGACTTCCAAGTGGTTGGTTTGTGGGTTCGTGTTGTTGATGGCGATGGTGGTTACTCCGGTATTGGTGAACGTGCCAATTTTGGTGACACCTTTTGGAAGCTTGTGTGGCATCTCCAACAAATGGCATGGCATTCTTTTTGCCTTTTTGCTTTCTCGTGGCGGTGCAATGATTGAAGATATAATGGTCCAGGAATCGACCCTAATGAAATGAAATGAATTGTGAAATTATCATGAAATGTAATTACATTTGAGTCAGATGCTTGTTTCTCCCTTGTATTATAAAAGGGATTTCATGGCTCAATGTAAGGGGTCCTGATCAAAAATTTGAGTCCAGTACGTTCTAGGTAGGATTCAAGTATGGAAAGCAAAACAAAAATGCAAAATGCTTGATCAGTCTGCTTGAAAATTGTCTTGGGTATAGGTTATATATGTAACAGTCTTAAATGGTTTTACATAGACTATTGATATTGAAACAAATATAAATTCTGAAACATATACTCTCCTTTTGTACACTTTTATAGATCATAAATGAAATTATCAAAGATCTTTTAGTTTGTCATCAATGGTTCAATTGAATGTATGGCTTTATTTCTTTGCTTTAACTCAAAGGGTTAATTAGAATGCTTGAGAAAAGTCATGGGTCTGTGAGAATTTACAAGGATTTGATAAGAAGTGATGTTTTGGATGATTTGAGTTTTTGTATTGCAAGGTATTACAAAGATAGTCTTTATATGTCAGAATTAAATAATCAGTGTATTACTGGTTGTTTCATATTTGACTCCATTTACCCAATTGATGAGGCATTGGCTTGTTTATCAAGAATTCATGCAACTAAATGAATAATGAGTATGTCTAGCCATGGATTCAAAATAAGAACAACATTTATTAAAAAAATTCCAATTTCGAAATGTACATTTGAAATATGTCCACATTCCTAGCAAATAGACATTTATTTACTCAAACATCTGCCAAATCCTTGGTGAATTTTGTATATTTTCCTCAAGTAGGAATGAATCTGTGTTGAAGTGTTCTTGAGGAATTGATCTATCATATGAACACAAGAGAAGGAATACCATCATTGGTCCCACAGAGCCTAAAGTGTAGGAGTAGAGACCTCAGAATTCTCTATTCGTTGTGTTGGCCACTAGCCTGAGGTAATTCTTAAACATAAGGGTTGGCTACCCTTTAAAGAATTCCAAGGCTTAGCTGGAAAAAACACCAACACCACTATTGAAAAGTCTGAAATAAAATCTGCAACTTAATTTTTGTGGCTTGAGAACAATGATGACAACTTGTGCAATAATGCAAAATTTCTCCTTTGAGGTCTCTTCAATCCTTCTTCAACCTGTAATCTACACATACACAAAGAGAAAAATTATTTTGTGGGTTTGCCTTAGTCAAACCTCAAGTTTGGTAATTAAACCTTGATAGAAAAAGATAAATGAGAATGGAGAAGGAAATGATGAATGAACAATGCGTGTTACAACTCACCAACCCTTTAATGACTTCCCTTAGAGGATTAAAGATAAACACATCACTCCAAGGAATATGATCTTACTTTGCTTGATGGATTTGGACACTTGAAATGCTTAGATGCTTTAGGATCAACAATGCATATTAGCCTTCACAAGATGACATGAACACACATAAGCTTGAACATGATGTTAAGATCTTGAATGTTACAACAAATGACTAATAAATCTACTCTTTACAATAATATTTTCTCTTGGATTGCTCTCTTAAAGAGTGTTAGAATGTTGCTTAGATTTGAAATGATAAAAAGACTATGTATTTATAGATGTTTATCTAATTTTTTGAAAATTAGATTCCAAAAGTCGACAATTGCAAGTTGAATTTGAATCATTAAAATACCACCAAAAACATATTTAAAAATGGGTCCTAGGACTTAAAGGGGACCCATTCGCCCTTGGGTGAATGGGTTCCGGCCTATAAGTCTAGGACACACATGTTTCAATGTGATTTAATTATTTATTGCATTAATTAAATGTGGCTCTCCTTTCAGAAAATGAGAAAAATAAGGCTTTGGAATGCATAATTTGGAAAATTAGAAGCTTAATTAAGTTCAATAAATTACGGAACCCAAACATAGTGTGAAATTGTAAAGGTA
Organism: Sequoia sempervirens; assembly: GCA_007258455.2. Classification (NCBI taxonomy): domain Eukaryota; kingdom Viridiplantae; phylum Streptophyta; class Pinopsida; order Cupressales; family Cupressaceae; genus Sequoia; species Sequoia sempervirens. The sequence continues at coordinate 433,322,203 of VDFB02047230.1, read as the reverse complement.
TACAATTTCCTACACTAAATGTATATATAAATATATATTATATAATATAATAAATAAAATTGAAGGCCTATTAGCTAATAATGCCAAAATCGAAAGGAAAGTTAGCCTTAATCGATGCTTTTTTTGAAGGCATATTAAATAGCTTTTAAGCCAAAAGATAAAGATTCTTTTTGGCACATCATTTTTTCTTAAAAGTGTTTTGAAAGCCACTATTTGGCGATAGTTCATAACTCTTAAACTGTGTTAAGCCACTTCTAAACCATGGCTAACAAGTTTAAAAACTATTTTTAAATTACCAAATCTTTAGCCACAAAAGTGGCAAGCTAAATCATTATACTGAATGCCTTTTTAATTTTTTAAAAGTGGCACCAGTCTAAAGCCATTTTGGGCACATCATTAAAGCCACTTTGATGGCAGTTTAAACTACATCATAAATTCTCTAAAATAGTTCTAAGTTGTGGCACTTTGAAGGCATTTGTGCCATTATAATGAGGTGATTAAATCTGCCTTTTAATGCATTTTAGTTCTTCTATGTTTAAACCATAAAAATGTTATTTGAGACTTCTTATTGGCTTTAAATGTTTCAATTTAAATTCTAATAGTGGCCACAACTTGAGTTATGGGGGAAGTGGCACTAAAGTGTTTGGCATTTGGAAATTAAAGATAACAATATTGAGTAAAAGGTTATACCATTCCATTATGAGTGGTGGGCACCAACTTAAGGGTAGGCAGTTAAGAGTAAATGCCAATGACATTATGTAGAAGGGTCAACTTAATCAAAAGAAAGGGGTTTATCTTTGAGCATTATTTTTTCTTATCACACTAGTTAGAGAGGAGAGTGGGATTCACATTGAAAGAGTTTTCTTGAGGATTATTTTGGGAGGCAAATAGTTGGTTTCTAGGTAATACATCAAAGAGAACAACTATGTAATGGATTTTCTTTTATTCTATGGAGAGTGGAGGAGGTAGTGCGAGTTGGAAGTTGTTATTTCTCTTTGCTTTTCATTATTCAAATCACACATTAGATAGAGTGGCAGGGGGACAACTGTTGGTGTGGTGAAGTGGTATACTTTACGTCATTGTCTTGTTTGGTGTATTCTTGTGCTCTTTTCTAAAGCCACGACTTTGCCTATAAGAGTAGCAACTGGCATAGTTCTTGGAAAATTTGATATTTCAATCAGAGGTTGGTTTTAGTGCGGTATTAGCTAATAAAGCCTGAGTTTCTCTCCAAATTTTACATATATATAAAAATGCCGAGAGATATTCTTCTTGAGGCATCTATTGCACTTTTATGTGACTAATTGATGAAAAAAAGATGCCTCGAGAAGGATATCTCTCAGCTTTTTTATATATATTATTAATAATAATATATATATGCTAGTAGCATTCACAATGCAAGATGGAAGACAAAATTATTAAGGTTAGGGTTAAGGATAGGGTTAGGGTTAGAGATAGAATTAGCATTATGATTAGACATAAAATTAAAATTTAGGTTAGGGTTATCATGACAATTAGGGTTAGGATTAGGATTAAAGAAAGTATGGGGATCTATAGTAGGGTTAAGGTTAGGGTTTAAGTTAGAGATAAAATTAGGGTTAACATTGGCATTAGGGTTTTAATTAGGGTTAGGGTTAGGGTTAGGGTTAGGGTTAGGGTTAGAGTCATGGTTAGGGTTAGGGTTAGAGTTAGGGTTAGGATTGGAATTAGACTTTAAGTTTAGGGTTAGGGTTAGAATTAGAGATAGAATATGGGTAAGTGTTAGGGTTGGGGTTTGAATAAGAGTTATGGTTATGGATAAGATTAGGGTCAAGGTTGGGGATGAGGTTAGGGTTAGAATTAAAATTAGTCTTATAATTAAAACTAGTGTTAGTTTTAGAATTAGGGTTAGGATTAGAGTTATGCTTACAAATAGAGTTAGAGTTAGAATTAGTGTTAGTTTTAGGGTTGTTGTTAGGGTTAGGGTTAGAGTTATAATTAGTGTTACAGTTAGCATTGATATAGAGTTAGGGTTAGGGATATAAATAAGGTTAGGTTTAAAGTTACAATTAAAATTATTATTAGATTTAGAATTAGTATTGGGATTAGAGATAAATTGAGTTAGGGTTGGGGTTAGAAATAATGATACTATTAGAATGGCTGCAATGTATATTGAATTATAACCCTAGCTTAATTGAACCATAAACCTAACCCTAATTAAACCCAAATGATAATCTTATTTGTACCAAAAACATAACCCTAACCCTAAGCTTTATCATAAAACCTTAACTCAAAGACTAAACCTAATTGCAATTGAAACTTAACCCCAACTATAATTGTAACCCCAAGGATTATCATAAAACCCTAACCCTAATTGAACCCTTAATCTAATCGTAATGGTTAGTATTGGATAACCTTAACTCAAAGACTAAACCTAATTGTAATTGAAACTTAACCCCAACTATAATTGTAACCCCAAGGATTATCATAAAACCCTAACCCTAATTGAACCCTTAATCTAATCGTAATGGATGCCTAACCCTAATTGAATGCTAATGTACACTAACCCTAATTAAATCCTAACTCAAATTGCACCCTAAACTTAATTAAACCTTGATTGAATGCAAACCTTGATTGAACCCTTAATCTAATCCTATATCTAACACTAATTGAACTCTAATTCTAATTGTGACTTTAATTGATGCCTAATCATATTTGAACCCTAACCCTAATTGAATCTTAGCATTTAGCGTAATAAACTCTAATTGAGCTTTAACCCTTTTCTAACCCTAATCCTAAACATAATTGAATCCTATTTGTAACCGTAATTGAATCTTAATTAAATCCTAATTGTAATGTAACCCTAATTGAATGTTAATTAAACCATAATTTTACCCTAATCCTAATAATCTTGATCGTAACGTTAGGTTTTTTATTAGCATTAAGGTAAGACTTAGAGATAGGATTGGAGATAAGATTAGGGTTAAATCTAGGGTTAGTATTATGATTAGGGTTTGGGTTAGGGTTAGGATGAAGGTTAAGGTTAATTTTAGGGTTAGAGAAAGAATTATGTTTATGGTTAGTGTTAAGGTTGTTGGCAATCAGGATTGCACCCTTAGCCAAGTTAGACTTGCCTATCCTGTTGCAACATGGAAATGCTCTCAAATTTGTGGGAAAATCTGTACGTGAGAGCGAGTCTCCAGAGTGGGTTGGTTCCCCCAGTAAACCACCTAATCTAGAAGACTTTTAGAGGAAAGGGTTAAAGGGAAAAACTAAAACTGAGATCCTAAAACCTAAGATGATTCACCAGCAATTTAAAGATTTTGACAATTTTCTACTCACAACAATCTCTCTAAAACTTTGATTCTTACAATCCCACCCTAAAAAACATGTAATCCAACAATTTTTTGCGTAAAGGTTCACTAAATGAAACACAAAATACAACCCGAATTAAATGAGACTCTTGAAAATGAACTCACAATAACAAGACATGAAGAGGATTTTGCATTTGAATCATAGTTAACATTAATTGATACTGTAAATCTGAGACAAGAAAATGGGAAGGAAAATCCTGTTGTTTTATTGAAATGAAGGAGTGTCAAGCTCAAAATTTGAGTACAAGAAAAAGTTTACAAGACTCTCTGAATGAGTAGGAGAACAAGAAACAATCAATCTGAACTTCTCCAAACTTATATCTCCCAAGTGTCCTCAAAAGTGAAAATAGCAAAAATTAGCTCAATTGCCTCTCCAAAATAGCAATTCTGAACTATTTTTTAGCTCCTCAGAAAAGCCTAAAAAATAGTGCTTCAAACTACTCTGAATTGCATGAGAAAAGTGGCAACTTTCCATCTCCAAGAGGTTGATCCAGAAAATCCACAAAATTAGGTCCAAACAGCTCAAAACTGAAAATGGAAAGTTCAATTTGCCTCCTCTTTTCCAAATTCACCCAAGTGAACTCAACTCAAAATGAAAAGTCCAGTGAAGACTCAAACACCCAAACTGCATTTTAAAAACAATAACAAACATTAAGGTAATTTATAGAAACATTACCTTAATGATGTTTTACATCATGTGCAATTTAAAAAAACAAAATAGAAACCCTCCCTATTACATCTAATTTTTGCAATTTGAGTCCAAATATTATGATTTTTTGTAGTTTGAGTGAAATTTGATATTTTGCAAAAGAATCAAAATACTATGTAAAGGCTCCTATACATTTGATTTTTCAATAAAAAATCATAAAAATTTAACCATGTCTATATCCCCACAAAGCAACTAAGGCATATGAATAACTCAACTTAGAGAAAAGGGCTAATGTGCACATGGTTTTCTCATAAAATATAAAGCAAGGTATGGGTTTGTTTGATTTTCTTTAAAAATCAAGAAAAATGCCTAAGGCATGGCTCGACCTAGGCAACATTTGGGATAAGGCATTAACAAGGCACTTATTTTTTTAAAGAATGTGATAAAAACACATTTGAATTAGGGCACTTTGGAAAACCCTAACATCAAAACTGACTTCAATCCCTAATTCTTAGCACCATTTTCATTGGCCAAGTTTGGAGGAAATGAACTCTACATTCGACCGCCATGGATAACTAGGGTTTGAGCATTTCTTTGCATTTTTTAGTCGATTTCTCCATGCTTGGGGTCAAAATCCTCTTGCAACTCGATGGTAAGCCATTTTTTGATCTCTCTATGGTACTTTGACTCATTTCGAAGGTTTTTTTTGTAGCCTCCAGGCCGCGGCCTCTGTAATTTTTTTACTCATCTTTCATGCCTTGTCTCTCTATCAAATTCTTCTTCACTTCGAGCCGCCATGGAAGGTTTGGTTTGAGCTTTTTGAAGAATTGGCTCACATACTTTGAATGATTTTCTCAACACAAATACCAGGGTAAGCTCCATGCTTTCATTTTGATGCATTTCCCTCTTAAATAAGCTTGATTTGAGCATTATTTAAAAGAACAAAGTTTGTATTTTGTCTAGAAAGAAAAAAAAAGTTCACTCCTCCACATAGGTCATGGCCATACCATGTTTGTTTCTTTGTTTTTGCAAAAGATAACTTGATTTTGGGCTCGACCAATGATGTATAAATTGATGAAACTCTTAAATGGAAAGGTTCTTCTCATTTTGTATTTACTTTCTAGATTTGAAACCCTTCAATGGCCGCGTCCATTCACCAGGTTGCTTGCATTTTTTGAGGGTTCTTAACACTTGCACGAGCTTGAAATCTTCATTGTCCTCTGAATTTGAACTTTAAGAACAAAACCCCAAATGGGTTTGAGTTTTTGTGAAGAAAAACGCATCTCTAGGCCGCAACCATGAGAGCACCAACTAGGGTTTCAATGTATTTTTGGATCTCTAATTCATTTTATGAGTATGCAAAATGCAGTACGTTCTTTCATTTCCTAGCTGACAACAAAAATAGAGCCTCTCCCAACAAGGTTGAGGCTTGAAACTTTTATGGGTTTCACATTTCTGAATGAGAAAATTCATTATTGTTCATTTTCATTTCGAAACCCTAGCTTCATTAGCTCACTATTATGAAAAGAACAAAAGTGGTTTAGTTTTTCTATGTGTGCAATGTAACTTCACTTGTTTATTCTCAAAATGCAAAAACTCCACTTCAGCATGTTTAACTTTAAGCAAAAACAAAAGCTTTTGTAGCTATCATTATTGCTTTTTTGTAACTCTTGCATTCATGTAATTCCACCATTTGCTTTCAAAAATAAAATAATACAACTTCTTTAGCATTAGTCTTCTTCATTATAATGCACACACTGGCCATTTATTACTTGACTCCCATTTATCATCTTGACACCATTTGGAAGCCTTCAAACACTATGAAACCTTCCACTATTAATTGTAGCCATTCATTTGCAGGCACTTTGAAGCTTGATTCTGTAGGTTGCATTTCATTTGTATTCATAAAATTCACTTCAAACTTCCACTCTTTACCACAGTTTCATTCTTATTGTGAACATAGAACAATGCAATGAGATTCTCTTTTGTAATTGGAACACCAACATGCTGAAACAAAATTTGAGTCTTTGTATTCCATTTACCTTAGTGATGCTATTTCATGTTCCATTCTACTCAAACCCTTTGTGTATTGTGCCCACAGTTAATAATGCTTATTTTTCCTTCATACCTTGGCTTTCATATTTCACTTTCAACCACTTTGCACTTTCATTTCTTGATGGAGACAAAGTTTCTCTCTGTACTCTTCATGCATTTTTATTTCTCCTGGACAACTACAGTTGATGTGAGTTTTGATCTTTAGTGCGTAGAAGATTTTGAAATAAGTAACACTTGATGGTGGTGTTTTGAAGCTTCTCCATTTGCTTCAGTTGTTACTCTTTATTTGTAGACTGGCATTATGTATGCCTATTCACTATCACTCCATGACAATGCATCACTTGCTGCCCCATCAATGTGAACATCATGTTAATGAAATGTGGCAGTAATATAATGTTATAGCAACACTTTGAACATGACACAATTGCATGTAAACAAAAATATATGATGAAAGATAGTACATTTAATTTATGTTTTGTATAATTTGAGCATTTTGAGAATGATTCCTTGCTCATATGTGATTATCATCTTCACTTTTGCATTTTGAATTTGATGGTCATGTATGGGTGATGAATCCATTTCTCTTGCATTACTTTATGAGCTTCTCCTTCAGTTGGATGTTCCATCTTGACACTGTAAATGTATCCCTTTTATCAAAGCCCCACTTGCAGTCAAGGTGTAGCATGTCGAGCTCAACCCTTGTGAGAGCCACGTTTTACACCACATGCTTTTAAGTCTTCAAAGCAAATCAACAACATGACTTTTCCTATACCTGCACAGGAAGCAAACATGTTAGATGAAAAAAAAATAAGTTCAATGTTCTTGTGATGTTTCATCCTTTGTATTCTCTTGGACACTTATGATCTTTGCTCAACTAATTCAATGCACCACAAGCAATGTTTTATATTACTATTGATAGATCATATAGGAGGATTCATAACCCGAGCTCTAACAAAGCTTTCCCAATCATTTGCAGGCTCACTTGGAGAACAAGAGCAAGGAGGGAGAAACGACAACGAAGAAAACTTGAACACACCCCAGGCAATGATGACTATGTTTCTTCTTATGTGTTCCTTTCTTTCTTTTATCTTCAGTAGCATAGTGCATTTCTTGTGTTTTGTTGACTCAACTATTCCCACGGCTTGTGTGGGACACTTGATCTTTCTTTTCATCCTAATGAATATAAAACAACATTTTTGTGCAATCTTGTTCAATTATGTACTTCTCTTTTGCAAAAATATATGAAACATTATGGAATGAATAACTCAATACAGAATGAAAGTATTATTCTTTGTATCCCATGCAATTTTTTATGTTGTAAATCATGGATGGAAAACTGAAACACATTGCACGCTTAAAAATTGAACAACTCTTTTAAATTCCAATACATGCAATGGTTTAAGCAACTGCATAAATGAATTGAAATCTTTTCACCTTAAAATGAACCTGAATTAATCAACTCTGTCAATTTGAGCTATGGTGATAAAATTGATAGCAATCCTCGCGACCTCTATTGAATGCTTGCCTGCTAAGCATCAAGTCAGTTGCCTTAAGTAAATCCATTGGGCACGAAGTCAACTCTGCCCCTCCAAAACTCAGAAAATATTGAAAACTAAAACTTGCAACACTCCAAGCAGCAGAAAACAAAACCAAAACAAATTGAAAACAACCTACAAGGCCCTGGTGGCCAGAAAACATTGTGCGGAAGCACTTATGGAAAAGAAACAACTAAAAAGAAAAGTGCTTGAAGCACTTATTAGCAGTAAAACTATTCTATCCTACACTAACCAGTGAAAATGGCACTCAGATGAAACCATTTACTAGTTTTGAAAAATAGCTACCCCTCCTAATCAATTGAGGGTGCTTTGCATGCTTGTGAGTCCACCAAAAGATGCGGAGAAAAATCAAATATCTGAAAAAATACTGTAACACCCTCCAAGGAGGAGAATACAACCACTTACCCACCTCCTTTGATTTACGAATCGGTGGTGATCAAGTGAGCAAGTGGGTTGGTTGTGCTTGAAGTGATAGTTCCCTTGATGCTCTAGATCAACATTGTCATGGGTCTTCTCCTTGTTGATTTCCACCCAGGCCAGATGCTTGATAGGACATCCTTGCGAAAAGATGAAATCTACACTCTCCTTTCTAACTTCACACTGGTCATCCACTATTTCAATATCATTTTCACGATTGCGATCATCTGAAAACATGTCACCTAGCCTTTCACAAAACTCATTCAATTATATTAGTGTACAAAACTTCATCGAATCCATCATTATTTTTTTATTCATAATAGGTTTTGGGGTATCTTCCTGACTGACTTCTTGAGATCTTGGAAAGATATCAAGACCCATACCTTGAAAAGCAATGTCATGCTTTCATTGAGCTTGAACAGTGTCTGCATGTACCTCAACTTCGTGAATATCCAAATTAAGGATGCTCTCATTTTCCTACTCATTATTCACCCCCTTGTCTGAATGGCTTCCATCATTTTTCTGCTCAAAACTTGATAACTCTATTAGTTCACATTCATTATCTTCATCACTACTAATAAATAAAGGAAGCTCTTCAAACAAAATAGTCAAACCTTGAGTTTAGACACCCTCCTTTACCTCCTCAAACTGTTGTCCTGCACTTTCTCCCTCAGAAGATGACTGTTTGACATCTAAGTTTGAAACAAAAGTCTCCAGGTCATCCCAAAACATGTCTTCTTCCTTCTCATTTTTTAGTTTTCTGTGAAGGGGGACTACTTGCTACCGTGTTGTAGCCCTCTCGAGATATCAAAACATCAATGTTTTGAACCTCTTCTTGTTGTTCTAGAGTTGGTATGGGTGTGGTCTAAGACATGCATTCTCCATCATCCACAAAAAGTGGTAATTCAGCAAATAGATCGGTCAAATCTTAAGAACTCTCAACCATTTCTTGATCTAGAACCTGTTGTCCCTCGACTACAACCTCCTCTATCTCTTCAATCTATTGCTTCTAATTTTTTGGATCTTCTTCCTCACTCTACCAGCTGGGTATTTCAAAATAGTCGTCGATATTCTGTTGTTCCAATGAAACAACCTTCTCCGCACATGCAACATTCTTGTGTTCAGTTGAGAGAATGGTACAATTAGCAACAACTTCTTGCTTTATATCCTGTTGCACTAGCTGATCTTCTAAAAGAAATTATCATCTTCCACAAAACAGTGAAGCTCATTAGTGAAAACATGGGAAAATTCATCAAGAGAAGTCCTTTCTTGTTCTATCTTTTGTTGTTGCAAACAGTAGACCTCCAAAGCTGAACCCAATGTGTTTAATTTCCTAAGCTTCTCTATGTGGAGTAGGGTCTCTTGATCCATGAATTCATCCTTGGGTTCATCCAATGAGGAAACTTGGGGAGCTTCTTGGGTTTCTTGCAAAGGGAGATGTTGCTCAAGGGGCTGTTTCAAAACTATACTAGGCTGAATATGATTATTTTCTTCCACTTGAAAGGGGTGAAGGCTTTTGAAACTTGGGATTTCAAGATTGAGAGGCTAGTTCGGGAAGTTAAGGACCTTATCCTGTCTAAGACTTGGAATTTCAACTTTGGAAGTATAAAGGGGTTCACTTTGTCTAAAACTTGGGAATTTATGATTACGAACCTCCTCTTGAATAAACTGATCTGGGACTACAAGAGCTTGTTGAATTTCGTGCTTTTGTATCTCCAATTCCTGCTCATAGAGATAGGCCTAGTAAGCCATCTCTTCTTGTTGTTGATTGTGCTCATGTTGCCTCTTGATCTCCTCCACCTACCTTCTAAAATCAAGCATGAAGTCAAGCAACTCACTCTTTAGGCTTGAAATCTCCTCCTTTTCACTGTTTGTGAATTAATTTTGAGTGTATGAAGGCTGATATGGAGATCAAGCGGGGGTGGGTGGGTGGTAATTATATTGGGCATGTTGGTTTTGAAAAGACATGGAATTGAAACCAACGGCATGATCGACCTAATATGACTGATGATGAGGTGGATAAGCAACATTTTTGTGATATGGTGGATGGTAGGACATATCTCCATGAAACATAGGCATCTTTATTCATTCATAAGCTAGAAAACAACAAAAGTTACACTTTTTAAAATAAACCACCACTTGGGTCATATTGAAACCAATAAACTTAAACTCGGAGTCACCAAATGTGTGGTTTTTTCCTCTAAAGGTAGATTTTACTGACATACCTAATATAAGCAATAATAATCAAATATGGCACTGAAAGAGCCTAATCGGTCCCACCGGGCATGCCAAAAACTATTGGCAATTAGGATTGCACCCTTAGCCAAGTTATACTTTCCTATCCTATTGCAACATGGAAACGCTCTCAGATTTGTGGGAAAATCTGTAAGTGAGAGCGAATCTCCAGAGTGGGTTGGTTCCCCCAGTAAACCACCTAATCTAGAAGACTTTCAGAGGAAAGGGTTAAAGGGAAAAATTGAAACTGAGATCCTAAAACCTAAGATGATTCACCAACAATTTAAAGATTCTGACAACTTTCTACTCACAACAATCTCTCTAAAACTTTGATTCTCACAATCCCACCCTGAAAAACGTGTAATCCAGCAGTGTTTTGCATAGAGGTTCACTAAATGGAAAATAGAATACAACCTGAATTAAATGAGACTCTTGAAAATGAACTCACAATAACAAGACATGAAGAGGATTTTGCATTTGAATCACAGTTAACATCAATTGATACTATAAATCTGAGAAAAGAAAATGGGAAGGAAAATCCTGTTGTTTTATTGAAATGAAGGAGTGTCAAGCTCAAAATCTGAGTACAAGAAAAATTTTACAAGACTCTCTGAATGAGTAGGAGAGCAAGAAACAATCAATATGAACTGAAAAAATAAAATTTTCTCCAAACTTATATCTCCCAAGTGTCCTCAAAAGTGAAAATAGCAAAAATTAGCTCAACTGCCTCTCCAAAATAGCAACTCTGAACCATTTTCGAGCTCCTTAGAAAATCTTGAAAAATAGTGCTTCAAACTACTCCAAACTGCATGAGAAAAGTGGTAATTTTCCATCTCCAATAGGTTGATCCAAAAAATCCACAAAATTGGGTCCAAACAACTCAAAACTGAAAAATGGAAAGTTCAGTTTGCCTCCTCTTTTCCAAATTCGCCCAAGTGAACTCAACTCAAAATGGAAAGTCCAGTGAAGACTCAAACACCCAAATTGCATTTTAAAAACAATAAAAAACATTAAGGTAATTTATAGAAACATTACCTTAATGATGTTTTACATCATGTGCAATTTAAAAAAACAAAATAGAAACCCTCCCTATTACATCTGATTTTTGCAATTTGAGTCCAAATATTATGATTTTTTGCAGTTTGAGTGAAATTTGATATTTTGCAAAAAAATCAAAATACTATGTAAAGGCTCCTATACATTTGATTTTTCAATAAAAAATCATAAAAATTTAACCATGGCTATATCTCCAGAAAGCAACTAGGGAATATGAATAATTCAACTTAGAGAAAAGGACTAATGTGCATATGGTTTTCTCATAAAATATAAAGCAAGGTATGGGTTTGTTTGATTTTCTTTAAAAATCAAGAAAAATGCCTAAGGCATGGCTCAACCTAGGCAACATTTGGGACAAGGCATTAACAAGGCACTTGATTTTTTAAAAGAATGTGATAAAAACACATTCAAATTAGGGCACTTTGGAAAACCCTAACATCAAAACTAACTTCAATCCCTAATTCTTAGCACCATTTTCATCGGCCAATTTTGGAGGAAATGAACTCTGCATTTGACCGCCATGGAGAACTAGGGTTCGAGCATTTCTCTACATTTTTGAGTCGATTTCTCCATGCCTAGGGTCGAAATCCTCCTGCAACTCGATGGCAAGCCATTTTTTGATCTCTTTGTGGTACTTTGACTCATTTCGAAGGCTTTTTTTTTGCATCCTCAGACCGTGGCCTCTGTAATTTTCTGACTTGTCTTTCATGCCTTGTCTCTCTATCAATTCTTCTTCATTTTGAGCTACCATGGAAGGTTTGATTTGATCTTTTGGAAGACTTGGCTCATGGACTTTGAATTATTTTCTCCACACACAAATACCAGGGTAAGCTCTATGCTTTCATTTTGATGCATTTCCCTCTTAAATAAGCTCGATTTGAGCATGATTTAAAAGAAAAAAGTTTGTCTTTTGTTTGGAAACAAAACAAAAGTTCACTCCACATAGGCCGTGGCCATACCATGTTTTTTTCTTTGTTTTTTGCAAAAGATAACTCAATTATGGGCTTGACCCATGATGTAGAAATTGATGAAACACTTAAATGAAAACCATGTTTTTTTCTTTGTTTTTTTAACTCTGGGCTTGACCCATGATGTAGAAATTTGAAACACCTTCTCATTTTGTATTTGCTTTCTAGGTCAATGGTCTCGTCCATTCACCAGGTTGCTTGCATTTTTTGAGGGTTCTTAACACTTGCACAAGCTCAAACTCTTCATTGTCCTCTGTATTTGAACTTTAAGAACGAAACCCCAAATGGGTTTGAGCATTTGTGAAGAAAAATGCCTCTCCAGGCCGCAACCATGAGAGCACCAACTAGGGTTTCAATGTATTTTTTGGATCTCTCATTCATTTTATGAGTATGCAAAATGTAGTACGTTCTTTCATTTCCTGGGTGAAAACAAAAATAAGAGCCTCTCCCAACAAGGCCAAGGCTTGAAACTTTTTTGGGTTTCACATTTCTGAATGAGAAAATTCATTATTGTTCATTTTCATTTCGAAACCCTAGCTTCATTAGCTCACTGTTATGAAAAGAACAAAAGTGGTTTCATTTTTTCTGTGTGCACTGTAACTTCACTTGTTTATTCTCAGAATGCAAAAACTCCACTTCAACATGTTTAAATTTAAGCAAAAATAAAAGCTTTTGTAGCTATCATTACTGCTTTTGTGTAACTCTTACATTCTTGTAATTCCACCATTTGCTTTCAAAAATAAAACAATGCAACTTCTTTAGCATTAGTCTTCTTCATTATAATGCACACACTGGCCATTTATTACTTGAATCCCATTTATCATCTTGACATGATTTAGAAGCCTTCAAGCACTATGAAACCTTCCACTATTAATTGTAGCCATTCATTTTCAGGCACTTTGAAGCTTGATTCTGTAGGTTGCATTTCATTTGTACTCATAAAATGCACTTCAAACTTCCACTCTTTACCACAGTTTCATTCTTATTGTGAACATAGAACAATACAATGAGATTCTCTTTTGCAACTGGAACACCAACATGCTGAAACAAAATTTGAGTCTTTGTATTCCATGTACATTAGTGATGTGTCATGTTCCATTCTACTCAAACCCTTTGTGTATTGTGCCCATAGTCAATAATGCTTCTTTTTCCTTCATACCTTGGCTTTCATATTTCACTTGTAGCCACTTTTTACTTTCATTTCTTGATGGAGACAAAGTTTCTCTCTGTACTTTTCATGCATTTTTATTTCTTCTGGACATCTACAGTTGATGTGAGTCTTGATCTTTAGTGTGTAGAAGATTTTGAAATAAGTAACACTTGATGGTGGTATTTTGAAGCTTCTCCATTTTCTTCAGTTGTTACTCTTTATTTGTAGACTGGCATTATGTATGCCTGTTCACTATCACTCCATGACAATGCATCACTTGTTTCCCTATCAATGTGAACATCATGTTAATGAAATGTGACAATAATATAATGTTATATCAGCACTTTGAACATGACACAATTGCATGTAAATAGAAATATATGATGAAAAATAGTGCATTTAATTTTTGTTCTTCATAATTTGAGAATTTTGAGAATGATTCATTGCTCATATGTGATTATCATATTCACTTTTGCATTTTGAATTTGATGGTCATGTATGGGTGATGAATCCATTTCTCTTGCATTACTTTATGAGCTTCTCCTTCAATTGGATGTTTCATCTTGACACTGTAAATGCATCCCTTTTATCAAAGCCCCACTTGCAGTCAAGGGGTAGCATGCCAAGCTCAACCCTTGTGAGAGCCACGTTTTACACCACATGCTTTTAAGTCTTCAAAGCAAATCAACAACATGAATTTTCCTATACCTGCACATGAAGCAAACATGTTAGATGAAAAAACAAATAAGTTCAATGTTACTGTGATGTTTCATCCTTTGTATTCTCTTGTACACTTTTGACCTTTGCTCAACTGATTCAATGCACCACAAGCAATGTTCTATATTATTGTTGATAGATTATATAGGAGGACTCATAACCCGAGCTCTAACAAAGCTTTCACAATCATCTACAAGTTCACTTGGAGAACGAGAGCAAGGAGGGAGAAATGACAACGAAGACAACTTGAAGACACCCCGGGCAATGGCGGTTATGTTTCTTCTTATGTATTCCTTTCTTTCTTTTATCTTCAGTAGCATAGTGCATTTCTTGTGTTCTATTGACTCAGCTATTCCCACGGCTTGTGTGGGACACTTGATCTTTCTTTTCATACCAATGAATATAAAACAATATTTTTGCGCAATCTTGTTCAATTTTGTTCTTCTCTTTTGCAAAAATATATGAAACATTATGGAATGAATAACTCAATAAAGAATGAAAGTATTATTCTTTGTATCCCATGCAATTTTTTATGTTGTAAATCATGGATGGAAAACTGAAACACATTGCCCACTTAAATTGAACAACTCTTTTAAATTCCAATACATGCAATGGTTTAAGCAGCTGCAGAAATGAATTGAAATCTTTTCACCTTAAAATGAACCTGAATTAATCAGCTCTATCAATTTGAGCTGTGGTGAAAAAATTGATAACGAGGGTTATAATTAGAGATTGAATTATGCTAAGGGTCAGGATTATGATTAGTTAGGGTTATGGTTAAGGATAATATTAGGCTTAGGGTTTTAGTTATGGTTAGAGATAGAAACAGGGTTAGGAATAGGGTTATCATTATGATTATGGTTAGGTTTAGGATTAAGGTTACATTTAGGGTTAAGTTTAGATATAGATTTAGGGTTAGGATTATGGTTAGGGTTAGGGTTAGGGTTATGTTTAGGGTTAGAGATAACATTAGTGTTAGGGTTAGGATTATGATTATGATTAAGTTTAGGGTTAGGGTTGGGGTTAGGGTTAGGGTTATGGTATGATTAAGGCTAGGTTTATGATTAAGGTAATGGTTAGGGTGACAATTAGATATAACATTAGGTTTAGGTTTGGGGTAAGGATTATTGTTAGGGTTAATGCTAAGGTTAGAGTTATGGTTAGGATTATGATTACAATTAAGGTTAGGGATAGGGTAATGGTTAGAGTTAGAGTTAGGATTAGGGTTTGGTTTATAGTTAGGTTTTAGGTTAAGGTTATGATTAGGGTTATAATTAGATATAAAATTAGGGTTAGGGTTAGGATTATGATTATGATTAGGGTTAAGGTTAGGGTTAGGGTTAGGGATAGAGTTAGGATTAGGGTTCTCATTATGGTGAGAGAAAGAATTAAGATTAGGGTTAGGGTTAGGGTTATGGTTATGGTTAGGTTTAAGGTTAAGATTACAGTTAGGTTACAATTAGATATATAATTAGGATTAGGGTTAGGGTTATGATTATGGTTAGGGTTAAAGTTAGGGTTAGAGTTAGGGAACTAGTATTATTATTATGATTAAGGTTAGGTTTATGGTTAGAGTTAGGATTATAGTTAGGGTTAGGGTTATAGTTATGATTAGGGTTTGCTTTTTATTTAGAGAAAGAATTAGAATTAGGGTTAGGTTTCACATTAAGGTTACAATTAAGATTAAAGTTAGGGTTATAGTTAGATATATAATTAGGGTTACGGTTATAACTCATATTAGGGTTTGCTTTACGGTTAGAGATAGAATTAAAATTAGGGTTAGCTTTCACTTCAAGGTTACAATTAGGATTATGATTAGGGTTATAGTTGGATATAAAATAAGGGTTAGGGTTATAGTTCGGATTAGGGTTTGCTTTATGGTTAGAGATAGAATTAGAATTAGGGTTAGGTTTCACATTAAGGTTACAATTAGGATTAAGGTTATGGTTAAAGTTATATATAGAATTAGGGTTAGGGTTATATTTATATAAAGGAATTAGGGTTGGGGTTATTTTTATAACTCTAATTCCATCCTTGATCGTAATTATAGTCTTAACCCTTATCCTACTTCTAACGCTAAGAATAATTCTCACCCTATTCATAATCCTAATTCTAATGACAACCTAAATTCTAATTGCAACTTTAATAAAACCCTAACCCTAACTATAAATGAACCCTAACTCTAACCTACCTTTAACCCTAACTATAATCGAATCATAATCCTAATCCTAATTAAATATAAACCCTAACCATAACCCTAATTAAATTTTAATTGAACCTTAACCATTACCAAGTAACTGTAATCCTAGTTGAATTCTAACTCCAACCCTAACCCTAACCCTAATCCCAAATTTTATCTTAGAACCCTAACCCTAATTGAGCATAAATTGAGCCATAACCCTAACCCCAATTGAATATTAACCCTAATTACACCCTAAATCTATCATTAATTAATCCTCAACCTTAACCCTAATCCTAACCCTAACCCTAATCTTAACCCTTACTCCAATCCTAACTCTAATCTTAACTTGTAACTCCAACCCTAACCCTAACCCTAATATAAATCCAACCTAATTGAACAAAAACCCTAACCTTAAAATTTATCTAAGAACCTTAACCCTATTGAAATTCAACTCTAATTGAACTTGATCCCTAACCCTAACTCTAACCTATTGAAGTTCAACCCTAATTGAACATAGACCCTAATGTTGACCCCAAGCTTTATTTTAGAACCCTAACCCTAACTATAATCCTAATTGTAATTGTAACCCTAACCCTAATTCTAACTCTACTCATAATTTTAATTCTAACATTAACCTAACTATAGTAACAACCTTAATTCTAACATTAACCTAATTGTAATAACAACCTTAATTCTAACTATATTACTAATTGAACCCTAACCCTAACCCTAATTAAAACATAACCCTAGTTGTAACCTTACCCTAACCTAACATTAAATATAACCCTAATTATTCCTAATCCTAATTGAACCCTAATGCTACCCCTAGTTGAGTCCTAACCCTATTCCCAATCCTAACCCTAACCCTAACCTTTACCCCAAGCTTTAACCTATATCCCTAACCATAATTGAACCCTAGACACTAACACTAACACTAACCTAAGCTTTAACCTAGACACTAACACTAACCCTAACCCTAACCCAACCTTAACCCTAAGTGAACTCTAATTGAACCTTAACTCTAACTAAACCCTAATCCTAATTGATCCCTAACCTTAACCTATCCCTAATTCAACCCTAATCCTAATAGATCCTTAATCCTAACCCTATCCCTAATTAAATCCTAATCATAATCATAATGTAATTCTAAATAATAATATCATATAAATTATTTAATTTATATGGTAAATAAGCTAGTTTTAAATATATTAGTTCAAAAACTTATTTTCATATGTAGTAATAAATTTATTATGTTTTCTTTGTATTTAATTTTATAGTTTTAAATTGATTTTAGATGTGCACTTATTATGAAAAACTTTTATATTAGACTGAAGTTGCTATCTTTTTGTCATGCACAATGAAATCTTTAGTAAAACCTTAAATTTACAATATTTTTTAAAGTATTGAATGTTTTTTATGTTTTAAATATATTACTTTAAAAACATATTTTTATGTGTAATAGTAAATTTAGGATATTTCTTTTTTATTTAATTTTTATATGTTCTAATTATAAATACATTAATTTAGATATATATTTTTTTAAAGATTCTCAATATTTTTTAATATTAATTTAGATATTTCTTTTTTAAATATTCTCCATATTTTTTAATTTTAAGTATATTAATATAGAAACTTACTTTTATATGCAATAGTAAATTTAGGAAAATTCTTTCACACTTAATTTTCTAAGTTTTACAAACTTCCTTTTAGGTTATAATAATTTAACATATTCTTTGTATACCTTATCTTTATAAATAATGATTAGTTTTTATTAGAAAATATTACTTTTTAAGTATATTAATTTAGAAACTTTTTATAAGAAATAGTAAATTTATAATATTTCTTTTATAGTTAATTTTTAAAATTTTAGAAACTTCTTATTATGTTTAATAATTTAACATATTTTTTTATATTTTATCTTTTTTAACATTTTTATTTATACTTTATCATTATTATAATATAATTTTACATAAAAGACTAAGATTATTAGAATAGAATTCCACATAAAAGACTAAAATTATTAGAATACAATTTCACATAAAAGACTCAGTAAGATTGGTAACCTAAATAAACGCTATACTTGATAAGGTTTTAGGTAGCCATTAATTTATACTATCATTTTTTTCTACCCAAACATCATTTGTACAATTTAATTAAAAGTGAGTACTATAACTAAATATTAAAAGACAATGTTAATAAAATAGGAAACTTTACTGATAGTTATGACTATCTTGAAATCTTTATGTTGTAAATAGATGTAGATTCTATTTTATCAATATAATTTTCAAAAGAAAAACACATAGGAGATAAAAATAAATAAACCATGACTAACCAAACATGTAATATAATTTAGATGGTTCTCAAATTTGATGTTCTTTTATCTACTATATTTAAATATTTTCCAAAGATAAATAAAATGATTTGTATAAGAAGCATGCATACAAAAGAGAGAAGTGGAAAAATGTGAACAAGTAATCATTCTCTTAAATATTTCTTCATTTTATAACCTAAGTATTCTCAAATGCATGCCTTAGGGAAATTAAATTTATTGCTAGTTATAAAACAACTCTAAAATTTTTACACTTCCTATTAAAATTTAAATAATTCTTCTATAAAATTAATTTTTTATTGATTTGATTTTTTAATTTTTCCATTAAAAATCTTCAAAGTAATATTGAAATCCTCTTATTGTTTCTCGAATTTCTATTTTTAATTCCTTACAATATAAAGTAAAAGAAAGATACAACCAACCTATGATTTATATAGCCATACCTACAAAATATTGCATCAATCATTTAGCTAAAAATTTAAAAACTTCATTAATTTATGATTAAACTTTAAAATAGAACCAATATTTCTATACTATTATGAAACATTCTCATAGAATTTTGACATCAATGAAAAATCGTAGAAACCTCTACATAGAAAAAATTAAATTATGTTACCTCAACAAAATTCTATTAAAAAAGGACATCTCAAAATTTTACCCTCTTCAAAAAGTTTCAAAGAAAAACATTTCCACAACCCAAATATTTATTCATTCAAACCCTCATAAAAACCAATTGTAGTGCCCCTCAAGTTGCCTCTATGTGTTCTGATTTGCTTATGCTATTAGACAATACCTTTACTTTGATAGACTCTGATACCTTGTTATTGTTTTATGATTGCTGACATTGGAGCAAAGATGATGCTATACTTTGATGTGATGATACATTATGTGGATGCTTTTAATTAGCATAGTTGTTATTTGAGTTAATATTGATGTACACTCATGTGGTGATTTATTGATGTTTTAAATTTCGTCAATCTTGATGTGACTATATTGGTGAAGAGGACAGGATTACATCACTCGCTTGTGACTGCCCTGTGAATCCGTGATTTCTCTTCACGGTGTGACTGTTATGTTCTTTTTATACATTTATGACATTTGTCTTGGTTGCAATATTGCATGTACAAGACATTGTTTCCACCTGGCTTCACAGGTCTGAGCGTGCCCATTTTCCCAATGGTATTGTTGATTGGGAGATAGAAACGGGGTTCCCTTGTCAAACCACAATCCCAACACAGTGTGTCATCAGTTCGTGTTTGGTATGTCGTAATGTCATGTTGTCCTTGTTTGTTTTGATAATTAATTATCTGCAAGGTTGTTTGTGAAAATCAATGATTAAAAGGTTTAAATGATTATTTATTTATTTTAGATTAAAGTTATTAAAAGTTTTAATTTAATTTAATTAATTAAATTTAATTTATGGGGTAAAGTAATTTAATCCTTGTGGTTAAATTTATTTTATTAAGTAAATAAACTAATTAATTAAATTTATTTTGTTGAGTAAATAAATTAATCAATTAAATTTATTTAGCGAATAGTTTAATTGTATTTGTAAAGTGCATAGATTAAGTGATTTAAATTTATTTTGAAACTAAATTGTGTTTTAAATTATTTAAATGCAAAAATAAATTGTGAATGCATAAAAGGAAATAACTATGGTGGTTAAGAAAGACATTTTTGGAATTTTGACTAAGTGTTGAGAAAATTAATGGGGGTATTTGATGGAAAAAGAGGAATATCTTGGAAAATTTGGTTGTTAAAAATGGAGGAAGATTTGGCTTTGTATTTTTACATTGGTCTATAAGTGTAGATTTTGGAAGAGGTTTTGGAAGATTGGATTTTGCAGGGAAGCTCAACTTCAGATTTCATTTCCTCAAGCTTCATAAAACAGGTTCTTTTATTGCTTTATTGTTTAGAAGCTTTGATTTTTAATTTTGAAAGGATGTCTGTAAACTTGTTGTGAATTTTTGAAAATCTCTGTAGAAAAGTTGAGAAATTCTTAAATCCTCTATAGGGAAATGAATTTAAAACAATAGGAAATTCAAAATGAAAACAATAGAAGATTTGAAAACCTCTTTAAGTTTGGTTGAGATTTCCTATAAAATTTGTGAAAATACAACCTCTGTAATTTGCCAATTTTAAAAAAAAATTACCCTTTCAACAATTGAAATTTCTAACAAAATTCATATGCTATTGAAATTTATCTCTGTGAAAATGAGAATTTATAAAAAAAAAACAAAACAAAAAAATCTCAGATGAAATTGCCGTATGACGGAATGCAAAACAGGGGAAGGTTTTTTTTGGGGAGGGGTTGGTGGGGTGTTGTGGCTGCACCATAGTCGCACCCATGGAGGGTGTGCTGCTTTCCCCACAAGATTGTGGGGAAGCGCGCACAAGGCCCCTCCACAGGGGAGGTCAACTACTCCTTATTTGGGGTTTACTTTTATTAAATTTTTTTATTATATTATATATATATAATAATATTAAATTTCTTTTTATTATTTAATATATATAATATACATATATTATATATATATAATATACATATATTATATATATAATATACATATATTATATATATATATATTATATATTATATATTTTAAATAATTGGATTTTATTTAAATGATTTGGGAATTTAAATTGATTATATATATATATATATATATATATATAATTGTATATACATTAAGTATATAATTATATATATGTTTAATATATATTTATATTTAAATATAATTATCTTAAGATTATTTTATTATAATAGTTGCAAATATTTATTTTATAATAAAATGATTTTATTTTTAAAAAGTTGGTTTTTATCATTATGTGTAATTGAGGAAAATGGAATTAAACTATTAGTTTTAGAATTCCTTAATGTTGCAAATGTAATTATATTTACTTTGAGTATTTGCAAATGATGTGTTATTGAATTATTTAGATTTAGGAAATCCTAAAGTTAGATTAATATGTTGCCTGAAATTGTTTTTTTTTTTAAGTTGTGTTTTCTCTCATTCTCGTTGTTGGGAAAATTGAGTTATTTGTTTATGTAAAACTTCCATATGTGTTTCCTTTGTAATGGGGTTGTAACTCGTGATGGTTTAGCTTTTGTATTAACTTGGGCAGTGCACGTGGGTTTTATTAAGTATGGACACCTGGTTCTATGAACAGGTTGTGTTGTATATTGTTATTGAGTTGGTATTTGTAATTGATTTATTTGCACCTTGTCTACCCATGGTTAGTGGAATTGGTTCCTTAGGTTGTTAATAGGGGAGTGGCTCTTCATGGGGGCTGACACACAAAGTGGTGTCAGGGTAACTCATGTAGAGTTAGTTTAATAAGTGAAAACTAAATAAATTTGTTAGGGAAAAAGGGTAGTTTAAACACTTAACTTATTGTAAGTGCCTCGCTCATGGACTCAAGGGCTAGTATAGACTTGGGATGAAACGGGAAGGCTTGGAATGGACAAGATCATTATCTTGTCTCTATGAAAGATAATCAATTCCGCATTGGATTGCATGTGGGGTCGGGTTTCGTAAGAGGTCACCAGGGTAACCCAAGATGGGGGCAGAGCCTAGGAAATTCGCCAGGGTAACCCATGCAACTTTGTGATGACACTCCTCCTATGACAACTGTCAGTCAGTTTGTTGTATTGTGTAGTTGATCATTGTATTTTGGAAGCATTGTAACCATCATGTTAGTATTGTACTTGTGTAGTTTAATATTGTTATTGCCTATGTCTAGAGGTTGTAGGTTTTGCCTAGGAAGCTCTTTTACTATCTCCTAGCATGGGGGGTGGGCCTTTCGGTACCACTTGGTTGGGTGGAACGTGCACCTTACACCGTTGGGTCCCTAGTTCTTGTTCGTGATGGTGGGTACTTCCTGATTGGAGAGCTCGCGTGCACCAATGGATTTGTAATTCTTTCATGTTATCACTTGTATCTATTGGATACTTTGTAATTGTATCACAACTCAATTGTATTCGAGGAGAACCCTGTTAAATTGTAATTGTAACACTTTTGTATAAACTATCTCATTTGGAAATGAGAATTGTAATTGTAAAATTAAATAAATGTAATGTGTGAATGAATCATTATTGTACTTTATATCTTATGTGATGTATTTAATGTTTTGGATGTATGATCTTTAATTCATGAGTAATAAATATAAGTTATCTTTAGTAACTTTTGTTAGTAATGGGTATTGTAAGTAAGCGTCGTCATGTACCTTAGAGAATGTATGTGTTAGTTTAGTTTAGTTTACTTGTTTAATTACACTTTAAAGAAAAGAAAAAATGTTCGCTTATGTTATGTGTGTGACATTCTCTAGGGTTTCGTGGTGGGCGTTACACCAATGGCTACTCACCAAAGGCACTGTTAATAAGCAACATATCAAACATGGTTAATAAATAAATAGAGACCCAAAATAGAGCACCACACAAAGGCAAAGAGAAACCTTCAAAAAAGTTAATTAAAATTGAAACAACTAAACCAAAATATCAAATACTTCATTCTTGCTTCTTATATCTATTCATCTAAAAGCTTAACATTTTTATAGAGAAAAAATAAAATATTTATTTGGAGATCTGAAAAATGTGATTTTTAATTTATTTTAAAAAAGCAACAATTCTCATTCCGTATTAATTTACACAAAAATAAAAATTCCAGTGATCCATATCAATACCATTGAATATATACATTAGCCAAGAGCTAAGTGAAGTTGCTACACTCTGTCGGCTGGGGAAGTCATCATCTCATTTGAAACATGCACAGGTAGCCTCTAATGGGTACTGTTGGGTACCTACTAAAAGAAATTGTAACAAGTCTTTGGTTATTGGTGCCAAATTTAACCCATTTTAGATAATATATATTATATTCCATATTGAGATCTTTAGCGTCTTTCTTTGATTGATAATAATATACAAAATAAAGAAAACTATGCCATAAATTACAATCACTTGAAGCTACGGCAGGTTTGTCTCTGGTCTTCACAATTTTATGCATCTACATAGAGAAACAAATTGGTTGGATCATTAGAAAAGCAAATATAAATTAATGGAGACACACATATTCTCATGGCCTAATCAGCTCGACGACGTGAATGAAATGTGCATGAAACATGTTGGTTCATCACATTATTGGTGCCCTCATGCATATCTTGGACAATAGCTCTACCATGAAAGCCATTATTATTATATACATTAGCATAACTTCGAGCCTCTACTCTTGGCTGCAAAAATTGGAAAGGACTGAGAACCATTATGATATATAGGAACCCCTCTTATGGGGTTGCTGCTTTTTTTTGGCTAAAACTCCAATAGTGAAATCGTTAATGTCCTTCCTCCTCAAATCCTCTGCAAAATTCCACAGAGGAGTTATAGTTTTCCAAAACCAATTTTGATTCCTTTATTTTAATGAAACTGTAAGTGGAGAGCTAAAGCGATTAAATGCCTAACCTTTTGTTACACCAAGACCACTCTTCCACTTACTAACGCCAAGTAATGTAACCTCCAACACGAACGATAGCCAACAAGGACGTCAATTTAAATGCAAAAGGTTTTTGCTGCCATTGTAGAACACCTCTCGGCATAACTAAGTTCTTGGGAAAAACTATAACTTGGAGATTTCTAAAGATTAAGTTCAAAAACACAAATTTATTCAAGTGCAGAAGCACAACAAATCACAAGCATGTATTCATGGTAGCCTTCTACTATTTATTTGGGTTTTTAAAAGAGTTAGCTTAATGCTATTTTGTGAAATAATTTCCATATATATATGAGGATGATATTTCTTACATTCCAAAAGTGGTTATGGGTTAGATAATTCCATTTTCTATATGTCAAAATAGAAAATTGCAATAGTATTTCCTTATATTATGAATTAGAAGTTTTCTCTGTTGAGACTATATATTCAATTTGGATTAAAAACATTTATGTGTGTGTGTGTGTAAATCATATTAAGAAATAAATTTATGAACATTTATTACACACTCGTATATTGTTATTTATTCCATAATTTATAAAGAATAAACTTGATAAATGATTGAGAAATTATGAGAATAGATAGTTGCTTTCTTAGTTGAGTCGTCCAAGTTTTAGATAGTCTATTAAGTCAATTTAAGGTGGAAATTTCAATATTCAATCCTACATATACTTTGAGTAAATTTTAAGTGATATTGTTATCATGAATAACCAAATTTGACAACGGTGTTCTTAAGGAACGAAACCATATGTTATAAACATTGAAAATATGGAACTTATTTATGAAAAAATAGTCTTCGTTATAAGTTAAATGTATTATTATTGTTGAACTATTGGACATTTTGTCAATATTATTAAAATGAGACTAGGACTTGGTCGAGTCAATGACATTTTGTCATCATGTTTAACTAAAGTATTTTAAAATAGGAGAGTAGTTATTCTCTTGATTAATAGTAAGAAATTGAACAAGTGGTAGTTTTCAAGACCCAAGATGTTATGAGAAAGTAACATGGGTGTTCAAAGTCAAGAATACTTAACCAACCTAGTGGTTTAATGACTTGGTGAGATATCACATTATGAATAAGAATTTTATGAAAAGTCAAACCATTTGGTCAAACAGTAAGTTTGAGTTAACCATAGTTTATTTAAGGTTTCCAAGTTGAGTTAGAGGTGGGTGAATGTATGAATCCACTTTTTAAGTGGTTGAATTATATTCAAGCTTTGGCCAAAGTAGGTGCAAAAGTCACTACTTGCACTTGTTGGGTCACTATGATCCAAAATTGCATAACCAGTTGGTAGTGTCATACTTAGTTAGAGAAGTTTATAGTCAAGTATGACTGTATTGGTTATGTAGGACACAACACTAGAGTCTCAAATGGCATACTAGGGTTTCCTTAGTCTATACTCTTCGTTGAAGGGTAGGTCCAATTCTAGATGGAAGGTGTGCGAGGGACTGCCAATCTGTGGTTGGAGGTAAAGCACTTGGGTGATGCTCTCCCTCTTGTAGATGACATGCTAAGGCTTGTGAAACAAAATATTAATCCGGATGTAGAAGTTTTTGACCTTAAACTTATTTGTAAATTACAAACTTGTTTACTTGATTTCAAATCTTACTTAAAGTTGTAATTGGAAAGATGCATTTCTTTTACAAATTGGAAAGTGATGATATTTCAAATGTGATATGTTTTATGTTTTCAATTATACAAAGTGAAATAAATGATGTTAGAAAAGAAGAATTTTACATCCCTATATTAAAATTATTTACTTCAAGGGTAAAACCTTAGTATTTATTGTGTTATATTGAGTAGATTGTTACATATGGTATAAGAGCTATTGGGTTCAATATATGGACCTATGAGCTCACTACAAAAAAAATCTTTAAACATTATCAGTAGCTAATTTTTGAATGTGAAATGTATGAAAAAGGGAGCCCTTAAGTTTAATGTCCAAAACCTAGGATCAATTCCAACTTTTTATAGGATTTCAGTAGGATGAAAATCAACAAGGAAAATAAATTGACTTTCAACCATAAAAGTGAGTCAATTAGACCTGTATTTGATATTTTTGAGTCTTGGAAATCGATTGGAATTGATTTTCTATGATTGACCTAATTGAACTATGTGACCTAACATGAAAAATGCAAGATTCTGACAATGCACAAACTGAAAAGTAAATTGCAGGAAGATCTAGAAAGTATAGAGGTACCTATCACTGAAAGTTGGGTCTAATCACTATAGCATGACAGGGTCACCATAAGGTGAATGGGTCCTTGTATGACTCTTATACTCTATTTTTGGGGTTCTCTAATGACATATTTGAGCATCTAATTTTTAGTTGAAGAATTTTCAAAACACTATTCAATAAATCTGTAATTGAGTTTACATGAGTTGACAAGTTGTAAGGCTTCAAATGCAATAATGGAAAATTTATCTTCAATATCCCTTCAATCCTCTTCAAACCTAAAACCTACACATTCAAAGAGAGGGAAAATTTTGTGCCATTTAGGAGCTTGCCTTATTCAAACCTCGTGTAAATGTTTCCACTTCCATAATGGTAATGTCAATGATAAAATGGATAAATGGATAGGAAGGAATGATGAAATCACAAAGTTTTGCAACTCACCACCCTTTACTGGCTTCCTTGAAGGACTAAATTCATGCACATCACCTCAAGGCCTTGATCTTGATTGCTTGATTTTCTTGAATGCTTTGGAGACCTACAAAAGTGTTAGCCTTCACAAAACAATGATAACATGAATATACACAAACTCACATAAGGTTTGACATGATAATAGGATCTTGAATTGTTGTAATAATGTTCAGAAATGCTTCTCTTGACTTGATCTTAAATGCTCTTGATAATAATTACTCCAATGATTTCTCTAGAGAGATTTGAAATGATGCAATAACTAGGTATTTATAGGCATTTCTCTAATTTCCTGAGAATTAGATCATGATAGCTAACATTTACAATTTAAATTTTGAATGTTAAAATGACCACTCTAACATGTCAAAAATCGGTCCCTAGCAGAATAAGGGGACCCATTCGCCTTAGGGAAAATGGGTCTTGGCCCTATTCTCTAGGACATTAAATGTCAAGGGAAAAATAATAATTGGATGCATTTGTTCAATGCTTGCAATTTCTCGAAAAGTGGTACAAATGGGCTATAGAATGCATAATTTGGGAAATTAGGGACCTAATTAGGCTTAATAATTTAGGAGGAGCAAAACATAGTGTGAAATTATCAAGGGTGACAATTTATGATGTTACAAAATGTTCTTTTTCCAAAATGGTAAGGACAAAAAAATTGCAAGGAAATTTGTAGCCAAAAACCTCCTTTATTTAAAGGCTAAGAAGGATCCATCCCTAGAAGTGAAACTCCTAGACATTATTAGTTACACTGAAGGTGCATGGTTGGCTGACTTTGAGACCTTGGTTGACACTCTCAAGTGTATCAAGCTAGAGAAGAAGTAGAGGGACAAAGTAGCTAAGACCATACTACATGTCCATGTGGTTGAACCAGTCAAACCTTTTGTGCATAGGGAGATATTGTTTGGTTATGGTTCTAGTGCCCCTATGATTAGTTAGGAAGTTATGGATGAGTACCTATGAGTACATCTACCTTCCAAATTTGTTTTAGTATATTTTGAGGATGAGGAAGAACCTAAGGAGTTCCTCTTTTTGACAGTGACCTATAGTCATGAAATTTCAAAGTTTTTTATTAAATAAGGATATTATGTAAATCCATTGATATTATAATAAAATTTTGGATTTTTTGCAAAATTCGCTCTCTCCATTTAGTTAAGTTTTATGAATGAAAAATTGATTAATGTTGCAATGTTGTAAAATTGCACCTTTGCAATTTCACATACATTCTTGCATCTGCTTTAGTGTCCACTCCCTTAGCATTTGTACAAGCTCATTTTAGCCCCTGCATAAGCCTTTTTCCCTTATTAGGATGCTCGAGACCCCTTTTCAATAGCTACCCTCACATGTCAGCTTTCTATCAAACCTTGTGCTTTTCCCATTCTTGTCATTTTGTAGCGTGATGTGTCTGGAGACTAGCGTGTCGTGCGGACGTTTGTGCACCGTGCTAGCATCCTGTGATGTTTCAACATTCAAACAATCGTTTCTAAGTATGTTTTCCACTTTTCAATGAGTTTTGTCGATGGTAATGGCTCACGACGCCTTGTAACCACCCAAGAAGCTTCTTTTCCCTCTTTAAAAGTTGTCTTTTCAACTCATTTGGTCGGCTTATTCTCCTTCTTGGCTTCTCTCTCAAGAATTCTACCATCTTGCTCTTGCTTGCATAGCTCCCTTGTTTGCTACAATAGCCTCAAGCTTACACAACTCACTATAACAATACCTTCAAGCACTCTTTGTATCTCTCTTGGCTCTTGCAACTATCTTTGCTTTCTCTTTGGCTTCCTTAAGCCTTGCAGCTAATATCTCTCTTGTCTTGTGCTTGCAAGAATCTTGGGATTTCACACATTCCTTTATTGATTGCATCTCTATTTTGTGATACGGGTTCTCCTCCTTGAGCGAGGATTATTTTTATCATGCCATATTTGCTTTGTTCACTTTCTCTATCTATCTAGCTTTCCATGGAGGTGGGAACACCAAAACAGGGGTTTGACTAAGGCAAACCCCTATACAACCCCAACATTTTCTCCAGATCTTATGCATGTAGGTATTGAAGACATTCATTTACTATAGGCTTCATTACTTGGGTTATTGTGAGAATTTTCTATCTCTTCTCCCCTTTAACTTTATCATTTACTTTATTTTAGTTCTATTGTACTTTGTTACTTTCTCGCATTCTGTAAGTTCTCAGCAATCTGAGTGGTATTCACTTTTGTGTTTTCTATGATAAAATTAGTTTTTGGTCTATATGAGATGCCAACATGCCTTTAGGACTCCAGTGTGCCACACTATCATCCTTATTCTACGCTATTGTCCTTTGGATGAGAACATGCTAGTCTATCCAAAAAGCCTCTGTGATTTTACTCCTTCAAATTCTAGAACTCTCACTCTGTTCCTTGAGGTAGTTTAGGGCAGTTCGCCCCTTGGAAATCTCTTGAGAATAAAGAGACTCATGAGTAGTGAATCCCCCTTCTCTACAAATGTTTATAAATAAATGTTAAAATTAGAGGAACTAGTTGAATGCTTAAACCGAAAACTTCAGGTGAAGTAGAAACTCAACATGGTTTGAACCAAAACCAACCTTGGAGGTAGCCAGGAGGTAGGAAAACCTTCTGGTAACTTTGATGCAAAATTATATTAGATCCTTTTAATGCTCAATGAAACAAGAGTGAGAATTGGTAACCTAGAACAAGAGGTCTAAGGCTAGAGTAGGCCTGAGAAAGAAGCATCTCATGAAGGTGAGGATGAAAATCGACATGAATATACCACTTAGAGTGGGCAGGGAGAAAATAATTTTGAATCTAGGCCTGATGAGGATAAAAGGAACCAACTAGCTCTTGAACTATCTAGGGATATCAAAAGGGTCACACCCCCTAAATTTGATGGAACTGTGAGTGAAAATGTAGCAAAGGCATGGCTAACTGAAATAGAAAAATATTTTGAAATCAGAAACTATTCATAAGCAACAAAGGTGATATGGGGAGCACATCAGTTGTTTGGGGAAGCAACCACTTGGTGGATGAATAAAAAGATGGAATTGGGGTTGAGTTCATTGAGTCTAACATGGGATGAGTTTGTGATAATCTTTAAGCAAAGATGGTTACTGCAACTATATTTTGATAAAAAAACTCATGGATTTCCAAAACCTCAGACAAGGTGACTCATTAGTAATTGAGTATTGGGAGAAGTTTACTCATCTCCTTTAGTATGTCCCCCAATACCAAAAGTACGTGAGGTTCTATATATGGAAGTTCATCATGGGGTTGAATTCCCAAATAGGAGGTGAGGTAGATGTTCATGGTCCCACAACCATGGACCAAGTATTTGAAAAGACAATTAAAAAAGAGAAGAAGCTTGAGTCCATATTTGCTTATCGGGAAAAGAACCATAAAAATTTCAATTGGTCACAATCTTCCCAATCATTCAAGAAGAAGAATGATAAGTAGGACTTTAAAAAGAAGGGTACTAAGGGATTACAAAATAATCAGAATGAGTGCAAGGGTGACAAGTAGAATAGAAACAAAAACTCCAAGAAGAACAAAGACAACACAAAGAAGCCTTTTGAAAGGCAAGGACCTCCAGGAGGGAGTTTCACATGTGGAGATGACCACTATGCTAATCAATGTCTTGGTAATACACAAGGAGTTCAACCTCATGGTAATCCCTTACCATCACAATAGGCATCTTTTTAACAAAGAATACATGCAACACTGGATAATCGATAGGTGGAGTACCAGATAACTCCAATTGAAACTCCAGGTACTTTGTTTGGTGTCCCAATTTTAGTTTTAATAGACACTAGTACCACTGAATGTTTTATTTCACCAAAAAATATTAAATAAGATCTCTAGAAAAGTTTCTTAATGGAAAAACCCTAGTTAGTAGAGTATGATAACCAGACAAGAGCTTAGGTAGAGTAGTGTTTGTTCGAAGCTAAGGTTGAACTTTTGAGTTTTACGACTAAAGTGAACTTGTATGTAGCACCCTTAGGATCTTATGATGTCATCCTAGGAATAAAATAGTTATGGAGGCATAGGGCTAAGGTAGATTGCTTTGCTAAAACTGTAGAGTGTCTAGACAACCTTGGAAACAAAGTATTCCTGCAAGGTACTCCTAGAGAGGCCAAGCTAAGGAAAATATTAGTCATACAATTGAAGAGGTCCAAGCAAAAGGATGTCAACGCTTTGCAGTCAAAATGGAGAAAATGGATGATTATAAAGAGCTCATCTTTCAATATGAATTAATGTACTATAAATCTCAAAAAATCTAAGAAATGGAAAAAGAATCTATGGATCAAGAAAGATCAGGTATGGAGAAGTATTCTTTTTTATGAGATTTTGAGGATGTATTTCCAAATGAATTGCCTAGATTACCTTTCAAAAGAGCTTTTGAATTCTCCATAGATATAATTATGATATTGGAACCTATATCTAAAGATCCTTACCAAATAACCACAATAGAGTTGATGGAGTTGAAGGCTCAATTGTAAGAGCTATTAGCTAAAGGATTGATCAGACCCAGTGTTTCACCCTGGGGAATGCCAGTGATCTTCGTTAAAAGCAAGGATGGTACACTGTGCTTATGTATAGACTATTGTATGTTAAATAAAGTAACTATAAAGAATAAGTACTTGTTGCCATGTATTGATGATCTCTTTGATCAAATGTGCAGGGTATTTGTATTTTCAAATATTGATCTATGGTCTAGATACCATTAGTTAAGAATTAAGGATGAAGATATCCATAAAACAACCTTTAGAACAAGATATGGACACTATGAATTCACAATCTTACCTTTTGGATTAACGAATACCCTACAACATTCATGAATTTGATGAACGTGTAGAGTATAAACTAGTGTCTTGCAAACTTGGTAGAAACCACACAATTTAGAAGAATGACTAGCTGAACAATCTACTCAACATTGTAAAGGCTTCATTAAATTATCAACTAGGGCTTGTAAACTTGTGATGGTGCTAGCACTATATGTTCTTTCAAAGACCTGAGATTACCTAGGTTATCCTATTAAAGGTATTCTACTTGCTAGAAAATCACATAAATGCATAATAGTGAAAGAAGTAAATTGGCAATAATGGTTATGAGTGCTTACATCATAATCTGTAGTTGAACTGCTACTAACAAATAACTACTAAAACTAACTCAAAATTGATAATTGATATTAATCTATCCCCCAGAGTACTACAATTCAATCAAATGCATTCATGCATATGAACAATCATTGTTGATAATCATAATATGAGAATCTATTTTAACTTACATGCAATTTATGAAGTAATGATAAACAAAAATAATTACTAAACAGGAATAAAATAACTATAAATATAGTGAAGAATAGTTACCTGGAGTGGCTTGCTCAAGTGGTTGTCTTCACTTAGCTAAAACCAAATATAATTCTTCAAATTCTACGCAACCATATTAACTTGAACTTCATTCATGACATATTCCAAAAGATCACATAAAATCTTTCTCAAAGATTGTATTAAAGAAAACCATTTCTGAACAATCAACATGTCTGTAGATTACAACTGAAAAATAAGAAGTAATTGATAACAAAATCCACTAGCATGAGATTAACCAAGTAACTATCTAAAAACTCAACCACCGACTATACATAGCCATGAGGGAGTTTATTCTAAACACAACTCTTAATTGAAATCACTAACTACAACTCCCTAGATATTAGAGTATGTAATTAAGATTTCCAAATTATTCAAACTATAACTGAAAAGAAACAAGAGTTCAAATAAAACTAAAACTCTGCAAAACAGATCTACATGTGGAACACATAATCAATTATCCAAAATCCTATCAATAAAAGAGTTATTCTTCTTCAATGCCTTATTAACTTTCATAATGATGCACGACTAACTCCATCAGGTGTCTCCACATAGTAGTTATTACACTCATCTTGTTCTGGCACTTCCCCTATTTTGTTGTCCAAGGCCTCCTTTTGTTGCAGGCTACAACTTTTAGTTGTTTTAGGCTACAATGTCTTCTTGGGCTACAAGAGGTTAATCCACAAAACACATACAAAAAGCTAACTACCATGATTAAACACAAAATTCTAATCACATTCCACACATATCCACATATAAATCATGCAATGCTAACTATATCATAACTATATTTCCATTACTCTAATTCTTGTACAAGGTTGTATAATCAACATAAAAAGATAGCATAGCATAGGAACATGTCTGAAAGGATTGTTTGATAATTTATGAAATCATGCATAAAAACATCAAGAAATGGACTATTAAATAGAATCATCACTCCCCCCAACTATACTTTTGCTTTCCCTCAAGAAAAATAAGCTAGGGGTAAAGATTGTAATGCAATGTAATTTCCCTGAGGTCCATGGCAATATCTACTCCCTTGAAATGCTTCAAGTAGAAACCTCTATAAGTTGCAAGCCTCTTCATCCTGGTTAGCTTAACCTCTTCACATTCCTTTGTCCTATCTCTTGTCCAATGTGGGATTGGATAAAGGAGCATAGGTGGTTGGAATGTGAGTGGCATCCATTTAGTTGCTTGATAAACAACAATATCCATGGAGCTTTCAATCATAGCTAGGAAGTTATATACTGAATGAGGTTCCTTTCTTTGTAACTCTAGAGTCAAACTGTTCCACCTTTCCTATACATGTTTATAATAATTTTGAACTAACCCATCTGTTAGTGTTTTCATTCTATCGTAGTCCTATATCCTTACTTTCATAATTTTTCTTCCTACACCCTTGCATTTCAGGATTAGTAACCACTCATCTATTATCTCATCAGGATCTTTGGATTCTTTCCTCACTGATAGTGCAACTAACTTTTATCTTTCTGCATACTCCTCCACGAGTTCAACTCTAAATTGTCCATTTCTAAAATAGGATGCTAAAGCTCTTACTTGCAAATCCCATACAAACATTAAGGGTTTCCACTGTGCATCCTCTGAAACCACATAATTGTGCAAATAGTACTCACATAGTTGGTCTTGCTCATCAAGGGTTGCATCAGCAAAAATATGGAGAAATTCAAACTTTTTGGTCATAGAAACTGGTTTATTATTGATCAACCTGCTAAATTGAAAACTTAAGAATTTTTCTTGGAGAAATAGAGCATATATTTTAGTTGGGGGTTTGCACCTAACAATTTGGGCAGCCTTATTTGCTATTTCTTACATTCTGGCTACCATTCTACTCAATTTAGGGTCCTTCCCCTCCAACACTTTAGTGTGCTCTGCAATTAGAGTTTCTTTCTCCCTTCTCCACTTTTCTTTCTCCTATGAGAATTCATCAATGACCTTCCATAGTTGATATCCAAGAGACAAAGTTGTATGGTAATTTGGAGTTTTTATGGTAGGAGGTTTTTGATTTACTATTGTAAGTTCTCCATCCCTTGTTTTGGTCATAGCCAATTGTGTTAATAGGTCTAACTTTGCACCATGCCCATATGTTTGCAACTTCTCCTCCAATTCTTGTATCTATGTCTCCCTTTCTTTGTCTCTCTTCTCATAACCATGCACTATTTTTTCTAGTTATTTAATTTTGTCTAGAGCTTCTTGGAGCTATTTTTTGAAATTTCTATCCCATATAAACATTTCATCTATTTCTAAAAACTATTCATTACCACCCCTTGTACAATCATAGTCTTCATGGTTAAGGCTACTAGGGTTTTGTTTTATGTTTTCTTGGCAATCAATACATCTTTTGAGTCTAAATGAGAAGTGATGGATTCATACTTCTTCTTTTTTGTAGGTGTATCCACATTTCCAAAGGTTTTTCCCTTTGTTTTTGAGTTTGTTTTAACCAACATTACATCCTCTTCCTACTATTCCTTACCCTTTACCTCTTATTTTGGTGTTTCCACACTCTCCCTCATAACACCTTGCTTTTTCAACTAGCCTGAGCGCCTAGGTGTAGGTTTCTCCTTCTAGATATCCTTCTTTTTCTTTTGTGTTTTAGAAGGTGTGGATGTTGTGGATGTACTACTTCTTTTCTTGGATTTAGGTGGTTTGGAGGAAGATGAGACTTCTTCTATTGTTTGTGACCTATATTTTGGCATATTGTGCTCCTCAGACTCACCTTGGCTATGGGTAGGTGAAACCATAAGTGAGAAAGGAGAACTTCCTCTTGTAGGTTCAGCTTGTGGTTCTAGGGTTTCAGGTACTATAGGTGCCTCAAGTAAACTGTTAATATCTTGACATTTCATAAAGTCTTCCTAGGATATATGTGGATATTGGATTCTCAAACTCTTTTTTGCTAATAGGTCTATTAAACAGTGGTGTGATAAAGTTGTATCACTATGTTTCCTCTGGTATTCAAATGCCATCCTTTTCAACATATTATAGAGGTAAGTGGGAATATTAACTAGTCTATTATGGAAAAGATGACTAAGTAATTTGAAATGTATAGTGTATAGAAGATTATGTCTACCATCACAAGTAAGTTATATAATAACATAAGAAGCATAGTTGGACCAAATCCATGGAAGAGAAAGTCCTTTTGTACCTTGGGATGATGAATCCAAGTTTTCTCCTCTCTTATAGGATTCTTCTCTTGCAACCACTACATTTGCTCGAACTGGAAACTCTGCTCCAATCATAGGCAAACCAAATACTTGTGAAATTGCTCCTTCTGATGCATCTACTGACAACCCTTTTACCATGGCTTCGTAGTGCTCTAATGTGGCTACAAATATCTTTTTTATGTCATTGTCTAACTCTATTAGCTTTAGAAAGTAATCTAGCCAACCAACCCTTGTGAAGATAGGCAATACCATTGCATCTTCTAATATTTGTTTGTGTGGTGATGACTCTCTCCTAATAATGTCACCTCCCATTGGTGAATCTCTTTACCTTTTCTCAATGTACTAACCTTATAAACTCAACTCAATTTCCACTTCACCACCCTCAAACCCTTCTCTTATTCTATTGTTTTCACATGCACTCTTCACTACAACTATACTGTAATTGCAACTTCCCCTTCTCCTCTGTATCAGCTTAAAATTGGGTTTGAATTAGCTGAGAATCACAGGATTTCGGGAATTGGCAATTGAAATTAACAAAAAAAAGTAGGTTCAATTTAAGACAAAAAGGGTTTGCATGTCATGTTTGTTTGTTTGCATTTGGTTTTAGGTGGCGAAAATGAAAAAATTGGATGATATAGTACCCTCCCCCCAACTTAAGGTTTGAAGTGATCTCACTTCAACTCGTGATAGGCAAAGGTATAACTAGATAATATGGAAACAATTGTAGTGAATAGATTGGATTTTTAATTTAATGTAAAGACATAATGAAAGTGTTAAGAAATACAATATAATTATGGTAATGTACTTTTCATACTTGTTAGAGTTGATTAATTGAATGTTGCACGTGTGAGCTAAGTAAAATGTATCCATAGGATGACTTGATGTGACAAGAAGTAACTGTAGGTGAATGAATGATGAGGTGGCGGGTGTAATATAATGAAATGAAATAAAGGGATGATGGTTAGTGATGTGATAATTCAAATGCTTAAAATTTGAATTGGCAACATGAAATAAGATAAGCATGTTGTGGGTACTTATTATGATAAGATGAATACTACATGTGTGAGAATAAGAGTGATAAAAATGGTGTGAATTGCAATTAATGTGGCATTAATTTTTAAATTTCCTACTAAACAATGTTGTGGGTACCTTCGACATCAGATCTTGTATGAATTGTGGCAACTTTTGTGCTACAGGTCCCTACTGCAACATGGACCTTATATGAATAGTGGTAGTTGTATATATAAGACAGGTCCCTCTGGAACAAGTATGTACATCATTGTAACTATGTTGTGTGTGCATGTGAGGTGAAAGAAGAAATTAAACCTGAGTGATCTTAGGGTTTGAGCTGTGTAGCTCAATCACTCAGTCACCTGAAGAACTTTGTATATCTACTACTGTTGAGTCATCATTCTATGTTTCTGAACCTGTATCTGGATCACTGAGAGGTCCATACTGGTGAAATAGAGAAAAAATGAAATCTTCCTTATGTATTGGTTTCTTATAAAGTTTCAAAATACGTCCATTGACCAGGAGGGAGAACCTTACTGCATCTATGGTGTGCAACTTTACTACTCCATTAGGAAAGACTTGGCTGATCTCATAAGGTCCCAACCACCTAGATTGGAGTTTCCCTTTGAAATATTTGTATCTTGAATCATATATTAAGGCCCAATCTCCTACATTAAATTCCTTTGTCTTGATATATTGGTCATGCAACTTTGTCCTTTGGTTTTGTACTATCTCAGTGTGATGCATTTCCTCTATCCTGATTTCATCTAGCCCATTTAATTGGTGTAACCTTTCCTTTTGAGCTACTATGAGATCCATGTCCAACTCCACTATTGTTCTTAATGTCTTGTACTCAAACTCGATTGGGAGGACTATTGTTTTTCCATATACTAGCTCATAGGGTGTAAAACCAATTATTGTTTTCCATGTTGTTCTATATGCCCATACTACTTCTAGTAATCTAGCAACCCAATCTTTTTTGTGTAATTGCACTATCTTATTTAGAATACTCTATATTTCTCTATTGGTAACCTCCACCTAGCCATTGGCATGTAGGTGATATGGTGTTGATTTTTTGTGCTTGATTTCATATTCTACAACCAATTTGGTAATGAGCTCCAAAGTAAATTGTGGACCTTGATAAGTCACTATCTCCCTAGGTAATCTATACCTAGTAAAAACGTCCTCATACAAGAATTTATCCACATTGCCATCTCTGGAAAACTATAATGTATTTACTTCTACCCACATAGTCAGATAATCAGTGCAAACCAGAATGTACTCTTGTTGTTAGAAGTAGGTGATATTGGCGCAATAAAGTCTAGACCCCATTTATCAAAGGGAGCTAGTGTTAACTATGGTTGTAATGGCATTTCATCACTCCTTGTTGGATTACCCATTCTTTGGCATCTATCACAACTCCTTGTGTATTTTATAGAATCCTCGTGTAAATTTGGCTAGTAGTAACCAGTTGTGAGGATTTTCATCACTCCTTTTAGCTGCAAAGTGACCCCCACATGGTTCATCCTGGAAAGCTTTCATGATATCAAATATTTCATCCTTCCTTATGCACCTTCTCATGATATTGTTTGCACTAGTGTAGAACAAGTAACCAAATATCCAAGAATATGGAAAAACATTATGTACTAGTTATCTCTTTTCCCTTTGAGAAAAGTGTGGTAGAATCTGGCCTGACACTAAATAGTTTGCAATGTCAGCATACTAGGGTATATGTATATTAAGAGAAAACAAGTTCTCATCTGGAAATGAGTCATCCACTACCCATTATGTTGATTGTGTTGGTAACCTTGACAAAAAATCTGCTACTACATTAGCCTTACCAAGCTTGTCCATTATAGTGATATCAAACTCTTGTAGAAGTAGCATCCATCTGACTAGTCTACCCCCTATTATGGGCTTGTTTGTTAGATATCTAATAGCTGTATGGTCTATGCACATAAAAAATGCAAACCAATAATGTAATACCTGAATTTATTGATGGCATACACTACTGCTAGCATATCCTTCCTTGTAATAGTATAATTTAGCTTTTCTCCCTAAATATTCTTGCTAATGTAGTAAATAACATACTCTGCTACCTTCTTTCTAACCCAAAACTGCTACAATAGCAAAATATTAAGCATCTATGCATATATGGAAGGGTAAGTTCCAATTTCCCCCCCTCAAAATAGGTGTTTAGGTTAAGGATTTCTTCAGTTCTTCAAAGGAATGTTGGCACTCTGATGTCCAATCAAATGCTATGTCTTTAGTCAATAGAACAAACAAT
This sequence comes from Sequoia sempervirens, assembly GCA_007258455.2. Taxonomy (NCBI): domain Eukaryota; kingdom Viridiplantae; phylum Streptophyta; class Pinopsida; order Cupressales; family Cupressaceae; genus Sequoia; species Sequoia sempervirens. Next base: position 433,283,584 of record VDFB02047230.1, on the reverse strand, counting down.
GGTGCAACAATCTTACTGAAGTTTTGAATGAATCTCCTATAATAGCATGCATGGCCTAGGAATCTTCTAACATCTTCCTACCTTTGTGGGACAAGTAGTGTGGATATGATCTCTATCTTATGTGGATCAACTTGGATCCCTACACTGAATATGAATTTCCCTAAAACAATTCCCTGAGTCATCATCATAAAGCACTTCTCATTACTGAGAGACAAATTGTGTTCTTTACATCTCTTTAAAACCTTTTCCAGATTGCTAAGGGCTTCCTCATAGGTTTCCCCATATGTAGTGAAGTCATCCATAGATATCTCCATAGATTCATGAGCATAATTAGAAAAGATGTTGAGCATTTCCCTCTGGAAAGTAGTTGGGGCATTGCATAAACCAAAGGGTAGAATAGAGTAAGCATAGGTACCCCAAGGACATGTAAATGTTATTTTGTCTTGATCCTTTGGAGCATTTTTTATTTGATTGTAACCATTGAAACCATCTAGGAATGAGAAGTACTTCTCTACTAAAGAGTCAAGCACTTTATCTATAAAGGGCAATGGAAAGAGGTCCTTCCTAGTGGCTATGTTCAGTTCCCTATAATCTACACATACCCTCTATTTTCCACCTTTCTTGGGAACAATGACTAACGGTGATACCTAATAACTGTCAACTATGGGATAAATGAAGCTTGCATCAAGGAGTTTTTGAAGTTCAACTTTAACTATTTCTCTCAAGGCAGGGTTCATTCGTCCTTGAGGCTATCTAATAGGCCTATAACCATCACCTATATAGATCCTATGCATACATAAGTTAGGATCTATACCCTTCATATCATGGTAGTCCCATGCAAAGGTTGTTGTTTGTTCCTACAACACTGCATTCGAGGAATTTTGCTGCTCTTTAGTTAATGGTTTGGTTCAACATTTTTTTTGGCATGATTTATAGTTCTTTGGATGATTCCTGCATAGATGAGAGGTCAAGGATAGGAATGATTGGTACACACTAATTTGGCAGTAAGGAATGGAAGATCTGAGATACATCTTCTGATGAGTTAGCAGTTATAATGCTTTGCAAAGAGTCTTGTAGGCATGAGAGACAATCCTATTGCTACTGGCTCCTACTGCAATCATTCTAGATTATGTGAACAATCAAATCATCTTCATCTTGATCATCCAATAAAGGGTTGTGTTCTATTGTCATCAAATTCTGCAGGGAATAGTGGTCTTCCTCATCCAAACTAGGCCAAATGGTTTGCTCAAGATTAGCATATGGTTGGTCTAGAGGATAAAGTACCAATTTCTTGGTCACAGTCCCATTAGGTATTATCATATTTCTAGACCTATAGCCTATGAATGCATTAGTTGTAGCTAACCATGGTCTACCTAGGATGAGTAGATATCTTGCAAGGTTAACCTTTGGATGTAAAACTATGAAATTAGCAGGATATTCCCAAGAATCTAATGCAATAACTAAGTCAAGTCAATGATTCCTTCAAACTTAATTATTGGACTATCAACCAACTATAAAATAATTGGTGTACGACTAAGGTTGGCTAATTGAAGTAATTGGATTATTTCTTTCGTCATGACATTTATTTTTTCCCCTAAGTCTATCAAGGTGTTTTTGATAAGGTTCCCATTAATCTTAACATCCACTATTGGACTACCAGGGTCTGTGTATTTAGGGGCAGTTATGTTCCCTAACATGATATTAGCAAGGTTCCCTAGGACATGAACTGTTTGAGGGTCCTTCCTTTTTCTCCCTGGTTTCTTAAGACATAGGTCCCTCACAGTCTTGGTATAAATTGGGATGTCCTTAATAACTTAGATGAGAGGGATCTTGATGCTTACATCCTTAAGTTGACCTAGTAGGTCTATCTCAGCTTGTGTATGATATTTTTGAATGGCTAAGAATTCAAAGAAAGGAGGCTATGGACTTATGGTAGTTTGGTGTACCTAATTTGACTCAGGTTCTAGAGGTGATTTGTTTGAAGCTTCAACTACAAGTTCCTCATCCTCCATCTCAATGATTTGAGGGGATGAAGGTCTAGCTAGTTGTTTCCTTGACATGAGGTGGACATCACTAACCTCTACCCCATAGGTGGGGTATTGCATAGCATCGTTAGTATAAGCCTATTGAACAAACTTGTTGTTAGGGTTAGGTGCAGGTTGGGTAGGTAATTGTGGTGGTCTTGGTGGCTAAGATGTAAGATTTGATGGATTAGGCATAATGGCTTGTTGTTGTGGCTGATAAGGAAGCATTGGCTGCTGATAATTCATGTTTTGCTGCTACCACTTCTAACCTTTTTGCCATTGTGGCTGTCATTGGGTTTGTTGTGTTGGCCATTGAGGATTGTAATTGGAACCTTAGAAAAAAAAAATTGACCAAAGATTTGGTTGCTACTGGTTCCAATTTTGTTGAGGTTGTTGCCATTGATTTTGGTTATTTGGCCAGGGTTAGGAATTCCAAGTAGAAAATTTCTGATTTCCAATTGGAAAAGAAGAATTGAAATTAGGAGGGCCATGTGGCGTGCCTTATCTTTGTTTCCATGGCCTTCTTTGAGCTATGTAAAATAGTTATCCATCCTCTCCTTCAAGTGGCTAGAAATCAGGTTTCTCTTTTCTATCTTGTTGAATACTAGCCACCCTCTTGCATTTATAGTTTTCTTTCCTTTGTCTACAGTTGGGGCAGTATTCAATGAGTATCGCTTTGGCTTCCTCTTGCTTCTTTATATGGAGAGTGTCCAATTGAGTTGTTAGGTGACTGATAATGTCCTCCTTCATGTTGGACAACAAATTACTTAAATCTATCTTTGAAACCCCAATAGATGATTTGCCAATGGTGGATCTCCTTTCTCCTCTTGGCCTCTTAGTGAAGGTCCTGAAGTAATTTCTACAGACCCTATAGATTTCTTCAAATGATATTTGAGAGATATCCCCTTGCCTAATAAGATTGAGGGCATCCATACAATCTTCATTGACTCCCCTCAAAAATACTAACTTGAGGGATTCTTTAAATAGCTTGTTCTATGGGTTTTTCTTCAAAGCAAAATGAAATCTCTCCACATAGTCCTCTAATGGCTCCTCCTTCTGTGACATTTTGAAAATATCATCTCTCCTTCTATCAAGTCCTTTGTAATAGTCTTGGTGCTTTTCCAAGAACATTGTTTTCATGGTATCCCAATCTGTAATAACATCCTTGCCTAATCCCATAAACCATCTTAGGGCTGCATCTTTTAGAGTGGTATGGAAGAGCTTGAGCTTATGAGCATCAGAGGTGTAGTCATAGCTCCTGCATAGGACATAAAATTCAAACATAAATGTGTCTGGATCTTCAATCACCAAACCATAAAAGGCTGGTAATTTTGAAGGAGGGATATTGTTCAAGATAGTAGCCCTTTCTTGGTGGGTGATTGGAAACTCAAATGTCACATGTTTTGGATCATCCCCTAGTGCATCACCCATGGTTCGGTATGTCCCCTTTGTAGGTGTAGTAGATATTGGGGAAAGGGAAGTTTCTTCTTCAGTATTACCCTCGCTTTGAGTACTAGAGTCACCTATATCTGCTATGACTTCTTGGCATGTTAAGGGGAGGAATCTTCCCAATGAGTCTCTCTACCTTCGTATACAATAAATATGGCTTTGTATAGTAGCTATCTCGCACAATGTTAGTGTAACTTTCTGGTATGTTGAAGAAGATTAAATCTAACAATCCTAATGTCGAAAACAAAATGTAAACTATGAAATCTTGGAAAAATAAATCTATGAAGGTAGCACCATCCCCAACAATGGTGCCAAAAAAGTAGAGTCTAAACTAGTGTCTTGTAAACTTGGTAGAAACCACATAATTCAGAGGAATGACTAGCTTAACAGTCCACTCAACATTGTAAAGACTTCATTAAATTATCAACCAAGGATTGTAAAGTTGTGATGGTGCTGGAACTATATGTGCTTTCAAAGACTTGAGATTACCTAGGTTATCCTATTAAAGGTATTCTACTTGTTGGAAAATCACAGAAACACATAATAGTGAAAGAAGTAAACTGGTGCTAATGGCTACAGGTGCGGCCTACAACATAATCTGTAGTTGAATTGCTACTAACAAGATAACTACTGAAAATAACTCAAAATTGATAACAAGTAGAATAAGGGGGGACATACATCTACACTCAAATTTCATTCTCCTTAGAATTTTTGGACTAAAACATTTGTTTTTAGGTATAGAATGATTCTTGAATGTTTAACGATTTGGTTTTGCACGATGTGGTTCCTAATGTTGTGGTTTATCATATTTCTATATAGGGGGATTCATCCTCTCGTTAGATGAATGCTCTATAGGATTCTTTTGAAATATATGTTTACAATATGATTTACTTTCATTACTTTATCTTGCATATGCACGTAGTGTCATATGGCTGCTAAAATGGGGTCTAAATGTAGCATAAAAAATTGTACTCCTTTTTAGGTGAAGCACAATTTCACACTTTATTTGGGACCTACTTAAGTGACCCTTTCATCAATGTATTTAAACATTCCTTAATCAGGCCTTAACTTCCTAAATTATATATTCCATAGCCCATTTGGACATTTATCAAGAAAAACCATTTGTAAAACCAATGCAAACATTTAATATTTTTCTCCCAATACTTTACACTCGACAAAATAGGGTTGGGACATAGTCGCCCTAGCCAACTTGGTCCCCCTATTTTTCCTCCAATTTTAAATATGTTGAGGACAACAATTTGTTATTTGAATTTCAAATATCAAATATTGTCTATCGAGATGTAATTTTTGGGAAATTAGATTAAATGTTGATAAATACCTAGTCATTTCACCATTTGAAAACTAATTGGGAAAATTGAGAAAAAAAAAGAAGAAAAAGAGATTAAAGTGCGACAATTACATTCTACCAAAACATTTTTTAAATTTGTAGGTTTTCAAGAATATTTTTAGATTTGATCAAGTTTCATTCAATGATTGGAGTATGATGCCAATAGAAGGACGTGATGAAATCTAGGTTTAGAAAGTGATCTTGGCCATTTTATACAACCTAATGACTTGTTTTCAGAGTTTTCTCATTTTCAAGCTTCATTCTACTTGTTGTCTAAGGTGAGGTATCCTTGTGTTTCAGATTTCCTAAGGGTTTTTGACTTTCTCTTAGGTGGATCTAATCATTGTCATTTAGGAATCCTTATCAAATGCACTTGAGTAGGGTTTTATGCATTTTAGCTCATTATAACCTGATGAATAGAAAAATGTGGTATCTAATGGTATCACACTTTTCCACCAATCATTCACTAATGTCCTAGGAGTCCCAATTGGACTGACTAACAACCTCTCAAGGTGAGCCAATTCACAATTAGGAGGGTCCTAAGAGGGGGTTGTTTAAGTTCTAAGGGGTTCACCACCAAGCAAAATCTTGGAAAAGAAAATATTTGAAAGCACACTGTGAAATGCAAAATGATTTAAAACTAGAAATGTAAGCTAAATGAGAGATGAAAATGATGAAATTATGCAACAGGGAGATATTATGTGTGTACCTGGGAAGTCTAGAGATGCTGTGAGGATTATGGAAATGTAAAGAAGCTATCAAAATATGTTGTGGAGGACTAAGATGCCCAAAATGGCATATTAGTCCTACTACTACTTTTTGGGGAAAATACAAAGTCTTCGAATCTCAGAATCGGATCTCGAAAAATCTCTAAAAAATAAGCCTGGGAGGACTAAGATGCCCAAGATGGCGTGTTAGTCCTATTCTGAATTTCTACAAACTTTGAATAGGATCTCGAGCTCTAAGGTCTACACTTGCTTCCTTTCCAATCTCAGGTTCTGAAACTTCCGAATGTGGCTTGTAGGTGAGTTTCCGTGAAGATGACAACTTTGTGATGCAACTTTTGCAACTTTGCACTCCAAGTGATATTCAATTCTACAACCTAGATCTGTAATCACAAATATGCAAGAAGAGAAAAACTTGTTTGTTAGTGAATGGGGGTTTGCCTTGGTCAAACCCCTTGTTGGTAATTAAACCTTGAAATGAAATGGAAATATTGAAGGAAATGGTGAATGAACAACATGCAATGCTACAACTTACAAAACCTTTATAAAGTCTGCAAACTTGTGTGCAATGGTTGTAATGGATATGGATCTTGAATGCTTGATAAATAGGACTTAAATTGCTTTGCTTGAATCAAAACCCTACATCACAAATGTTAGCACAACAACACACATGATGCAAGAAAACTCTTTGATATGATGCTTGAATATGAAAATGGCTCCAAATGCTTGATGAATTTGCTCTTGAATGCTCTCGTGAACTCAACTATGCTATGATAAAAGATCTCACAAAAGACTTGGGTTGAAATGAATGAAGGGACCTTGTATTTATACTTACTTATGCTTAATATCCCAAAATTACATCACACCAAGCCGACATATGAATTCATTAAATAAAGGAAGCTAAATCCCACCATAATTTGAAATTAAATACCAAAAATGACTCAAGGAGGACTAAGACGCCCTAGGTGGTGTCTTAGTCCCAAGTCCTAAAAACTTGGGGCACAAACACCAAAAAGGGGCCCAATCTAGAGATGCCAAAATCAGGGTCCCGAGAGCCTTGGGGGACTAAGATGCCCTAGATGCCGTTTTAGTCCTGACCCAAAAATTAGGGACACTCCAATGGAGTCATTAAATTATCATTTATGCATTGGAGAATGTCAGGATTAACTAGAAAATATGTCATTCATAGTACTTGTGGACACAAAATAGGACCAATTAAGCCATAAAGAAGCATAAATAAAGCAAGGGTATGCATTTTCCTACTCTACATTTAGCCCCCACTTTAGTGAGAGGATGAACTTGCTTCAAACTCACACTAAAGTAGCCAACAACGCAATCAAGAGGGGTTCAAATGTACAAATGTTAATAATATAGGATGACAATAATCAAGAGGGTGGCCAATCCCCTAGGATTAAGATCCTATGGAAAAACCAACATAAGCACAAAGGAACATGCTTGCAGATGATATATGAAGCCATAACTAGATCAAAAACATACACCATCAAAAACAAGAAAAAATGAAAAGGAAAACTACAATGGATCAAGCTTCGACGAGAAGTCCAACGTGGTGGACCGGGTCTAGGCTATTTGTCCAAAAAGGGTTTATAAGTGGAACACATTTTCCACTATGCAAACAAAACACACACTCACGAGGGCTAGTGGGAGCCAGGTGTCCACTAGGTGAGTCCCAAGGGACCATATTAAAGCCATACCTCCATGAATTTAATAAGGCACAAAAATACATGCTCAAATGGGCTAGTGAAGCTAGGTGCTCACTAGGTGAGCCCTAGGGGACCATATTAAAGCCATACCTCCATGACTTTAATAAGGTACAAAAATGCATGCTCACACAGGATAGTGAAGCTAGGTGTTCACTAGGTGAGCCCTAGGGGGACCATATTAAAGCCATACCTCTATGACTTTAATAAGGTAGAAAAATGCAACAAGAAAGAGGGATGCTCAAAGGGATTTTGCTTAGTTCATGTGAGGTCTTACACTTAGGGACATCATTCCTAATGTCTCAAGAGAGGACTGATCAAAGGATAAAAGATTCACTACTTAAGGGATGTAGTGTGTCGCATAACCACTAAGGGGAATATAATGTGCTGAGATAGATCACACTTTTTAAGGAAATTACTCCCAATGTCACCACAAAGAGGGAAACACATCGCGTGAAATAAGAAAATCACATCAAAGAACATGAAAAGAAAAGAAAAATGCAAGCAAAATCATGCCAAAATAATGCCAATGTATGCCCCCACTTTAAAGAAATTGCTAACACCATGCTGTGAGAAATTACTTTAAAGTAGCAAATGAAAATGCAAATAAGAAGAAAGACAGAAGAGCCAACTTGGAAAGCCCTATGCCAATTCATATGTTTCCGAGTTAAGCTGCGTCATGTGAGAGAAAAGGAAAAGAAAGGGGATTCCCCCAGAATGAAAACACCAAACACATAAGGGATCTATGGATTTGGGGTGAGTATGTTCTTTGCTGCAATGATTTTATTTTTATTTTTTAAAGAGCTTGGAACTGTGATCATCCACCAAATACACAAAACTAGAAGAATTACACAAAGAGAGCGAAAACAAAGAAAAACCTTTTGGGTCAACATGGAAGAGACATAGGGTGTCTCGACGCCTTCGTCATCCCCAAAAGGAAAACACAAGAAAAATGAAAAGGAAAATGAAAGGAAAAGAAAAGATAATGAAAAATCTTTTGGGTCAACATGAAGGAGACATGAATGTCTCGATGCCTTGCATCATCCCCAAAAGGAAAACACAAGAAACGAAAAATGAAAGGAAAAGAGAAAAGATCAATCAAAAGGCAAAAGTATACGACATATAGAAGAATAAAGGTACAAATAGAGGAATGAACATAGAGGGAGAAACAACAAACATAACATCATGGGGGATCACGTTATGCACATGCAAGAAAAAAAAAGAAAAAAAAAAGGAAAGCAAAAGAAAAAGAAAAGATAAAATACTAGTAAAGCACATGCGAGTCAACCATACAGTAGGTCATCTGCATCCCAGTCTTGTTCAGTATATGTAGAATGAAGATCACTTGTGAGAGGGAGAACATCAAGTGTTGTACTAGGAGAATCACCATGTTCAAGGCATGGTGAATCGCTCAGTTTAGGAGGATCGCCACGGTTGTTATCATTTAAGCTCATAGAAGAGGAAAATAACAAATTCAACTCACTATGCACTTCCTCATCAATTTTAGCGGCTTCCTCATCGTCATCCAAGTTAACCACGATAGGAGGAAAAATGATAATATCCATAAAGGTTGTTGATCCTTGTTGTGGTGAAGATATAGCTTCTATTTGTTCTAGTAAAAGAGGAGGTGCATCGTTTATTACTTCTATCAAGTTCGCAATTTTGATTTTCAATATTGTTCTCGTCATTCATCTTTCAAACAAAATCACGATGCCTATGCCTACGCTCTCTAGCATTACAGTTTCTTTTGTTTTGGTTTTCAAGTTGCATTTGTGTAGGAGCGGGTTTTTCAACCATAGGTTCCTTTTCTTCTTGTGAAGGAAGAACGAAAGAAACCATAGAAGGTTGTTGAACCACTTTCTCTTTGGCTTTATAAATTTTCTTAGGAGGCGGATTGGGACTTGTTTGGTTTTCTCTAGGTCTCTTGTAGGAAATAGGCAAGGGATTGTTCATGGGTGGGTCTTGGTTTGTTGCAAGGTTTTTAGATGCAACATTATTTCCTTTAAGTGGTAGAGGTTCAAGCATGGGTGGAGGTTCGATCATGGGCGGAGGTAAGTTCTCAAGGGATAATCTAGCTATGCATTTTTCTTTGAACTTTTGGTAAGATAGGAAAAGGAAGTCTTTGTGGGGTCTTATAGGTTCCATAGGTTCAGGCCAAAAATAATCTAAGGAAAATTTTCCACAGGAAGACGAGGGTCTAAAGCCACTATGGTTCACAATAAATATTTCATTTCCGACTTGAAACTTTAAGGACTTGTGGACAACGGATGGGACCACATTCATGGAGCAAAGCCATTTGTAGCCTAACTTCACATAAAATTGGTCCGAATTAGATATGATAGAGAATGATACATTTGATTTCTTTGGTCCTACTTGTAAAGGGAGTGTGATCGAGCCCATCATAGCATGAGCAAAACCATCATGTGTTTAATCCATGCTTTCGGTTGATCATATCTATCTTGAGTAAGTTCATGCACATATAAAAGTTCTTCGGTGATCACATTCTCTCCACAGACGGGATTGATTAAAATCCCAGGAGTGGGCTTGTTATTGATTCTATCGGCTATGTAAAGAGAACCATCAGGTGCATTTTTAATTGTTTCTTTTGAGGAGAAAGTAATGTCAATGGTTTGTTGTTTATAAGGCTCGATGTCAATGACTCCTATCATTGTGTCAATAAGACTTTGTTCATTAATATCCATAGGATTTTTTTCATCATCATCCATAGGACTTTGTTCACGATTGGTCAGATTTTCATCATCTGTGTCAGCATTCATCACATCAGGCTTAGTTTCACTAGCCTTAAAAAATGATATCTTATGGTTGGGCATGGGATTAGTAAATATTTTCCAGTTTTGATTGGGAGGAGCCACAAATTTATTTCCTTTGTCATTTACACCTAGAATTTGGATATGGTTGGAATCAATGAGGTCTTGCACAAGATGTTTAGGATGCTTGCAATGTTTTGTATCGTGTCCTTTTTGTTGGTGATAAGCACAATAGGCATTGTGCCTAAAGTTTGCAGGTAATGGCTTGCTAGGGTCAAGGGGTCGAACATGAGGTAGGGTAAGCATGTTTTTGTTTAAGAGTTGGGTCATAATGTTGTAAGTGTGTCGGGTAAGGGAGTAAACTGTCTTTGCAATCCCCAAGGATATATGGATTACTCTTCTTTATAGCAACTAATTGGGTATCAATTGGTTGGGTAGGTTGAGAGGTGGAATTTAGTTGAAGGAAACTTTTATTTTGTCTTCTAAAAGGTTGGTAAGTGTTTTGGTTTGAAGTTTCAGACTTTTCAGGATGGGTAGAGGTGGTTTTTGGTTCACTATTGGTTAGGGAATTCTGGTAGTCTCAAAGGGCAGTGCATAAATGCATGAAAGAAACTTCATCATGGTGAGCTTATCTCTGATCTTGCTTTGTAAGTTTTCTATGAACATCTTTTGAAGGTGGGAATTGGGACTTTTCACACCAATTTGGGAATAAAGTGATTGGTAGCGTGAAATAAAGTCAGTGAATTTTTCACCCTCATTTTGCTTGCATCTCATCAAATCAGCTAATGTCATTTCAAAGAACATGTGCACTTGGAAATGGTTAATAAAGGCCTCAACAAGTTCATTGAATGAATGAATTGAGTTATTCGGTAATGCAAAAAACCAATCCAAGGCAATGTATTTGAAGGATCGGGGAAAAATTTTAGCCAAAAGTTTGTCAAGGATAAAGTCACTACACAATGCAGTAAAGGAATTAACATGATTAGTAGGATCTCCCTCTCCTCCATATTTCTTAGATCTAGGGATCTATATACCTTGTGGCACCGAAGTTCTCAATATCTCCAAGGATAGTGGGTTACTTTTGACATAATATGATGGTGGACCATTTTTATTTTTATTTATGGTGGAAACTTGGCATTGAATGGATGAAAGACTTTGTAAGAGATGGTTAATGATAAGATCATTGCTTGTAGTGGGTGATGAAGATGAATATGGTGGTGGTATGTATGTATTGAATGGATTTATTACGGGAGGAGATACAAGACTAGATGCCACATAGGTATAAGAAGCACTAGTGGAAATTTTTGAGGTAGGAAGGATGCTACTAGTTGGTTGCATTGTTGTGGTCATTTGAGGAGTGGTATAGGTGGGAATTGAGGTTATGGTTGAAGAGGGAGGAGTTTGAATTCCTCCTTGGTTTTGCATATTGTTTGAAGCTTGGGCACCATTAGTGGTGGAAGGAAAATGTTTTCCAAATATTTGAGCTAGGTTACGCACAACTTCCAGTCCCTCACCACTTTCCATCATGTGGTGAAGGTTCTCTATGGCAGGTATAATAGTGTTTGAATTTTTTTTAGTGCTTACACTATCTTGTAAATGAGCTAAGTCTTCATGCATTTTCATTATGTTTTCTTGAGGAATATGATCAACCATTGTTTGGGCACTCGACACAACACTTGTAGGTAAGGTAGGTATAGCAAAAGAGGCGTCAAAGGTATGGTCCATACCTAGTGAACTAATGCCAACACTAGAAGTAAGAGAGCTTGATAACCCAAGATCCACAATGAGTGTCTTATCATGGGATGCCATGAATCTCACACTTTGTCTAACCATAGTATTAGTAGTAGGACACTAAGTACTACAACTCATACAAGGGATAAACCACAAAAAGTGTAATGAACACAATATCCTATGCTTGCAATTACACTTGAAATGAAAGAAATTGGAATAACAACAAATTTGGAAATTGAAATAGAAAACATGAAAAGCAGCCCACAGAAACACAAAAAAGAAATTTCAGATCCTGAAAATTGGAGAATCAAATTCAATAGGGACTAAGATGCCAAGAAGGGCGTCTTGGTCCTCCTAGTGAGATTCTGAAGTTCCAGAGGCTAAAACAAGCAACAAACAACAAATAGACTTTTGAGGCAAAAATCCTGAGAGGGACTAAAACATTAGGAAGGGCGTTTTAGTCCTAGCAGAGGTTTTTTTATAGAAAAATAGTGAATTATGGAATGTCAACAATGTTTACAGATTTCCTATGCAAGATACTGATGCTCATAAATAGAAAAATGTGCAAATGAGTGCAAGAAAAAGTAACTAGGAACAAGCAATTAAATGCAATTTTTTTCAATTTTAAATGCAATAAGAATGTTTTGAAATGTAATGAAGATGAAGAACAATGCAATTTTTAGTTTTTCAATGAAATGAAATGATGCAATAAAGTAAATATGCAACCTATATGCACTTTTACTAATGCAAATATAGGAAACCCTAAATGCAATTTCACTAATGCAAAATGCAAGAACCCTAGATGCACTTTCACTAATGCAATATGCAATGAAAGAATGAATGTAATATAGATCTAAGGACTTTAATGGACTCCAAATCAGAAATGAAATAAATGATCAAAAGTCAGGTTCAACAAAATGATGAATAGAAAAAATGTGGTATCTAATGGTATCACACTTTTCCACCAATCATTCACTAATGTCCTAGGATTCCCAATTGGATTGACTAACAACCTCTCAAGGTGAGTCAATTCACAATTAGGAGGTTCCTTGGAGGGGGTTCTTTAAGTTCTAAGGGGTTCACCACCAAGCAAATGCTTGGAAAAGAAAATGGTTGAAAACACACTGTGATATGAAAAATGATTTAAAACTAGAAATGTAAGCTAAATGAGAGATGCAAATGATGAAATTATGCAATAAGAGATAAAATGTGTGTACCTGGGAAGTCTATAGATGCTGTGAGGATTCTAGAAATGTAAAGAAGTTGTTAAAATATGTTGTGGAGGACTAAGATACCCAAAATGGCGTATGAGTCTTGTTTTTCAGGGCAAATACTGAGTCTTCAGATCTAGGAACTAGATCTTGAAAAATCTCTAAAAAATAAGCCTGGGAGGACTAAGACACCCAAGATGGCGTATTAGTCCCATTTTGAATTTCTACAAACTTTGAACATGATCCTGAACTCTAAGGTCTGCACTTGCTTCCTTTCTGATCTCAGGTTCTGAAACTTCTGAATGTGGCATATAGGTGAGTTTCTGTGAAGATGAAAACTTTGTGATGCAACTTTGCACTCCAAGTGATCTTCAATTCTACAACCTAGATCTACAATCACAAATATGCAAGAAGAGAAAAACTTGTTGTTTGTTAGTGAATGGGGGTTTGCCTTGGTCAAACCCCTTGTTGGTAATTAAACCTTGAAATGAAATGGAAATATTGAAGGAAATAGTGAATGGACAACATGAAATGCTACAACTCACCAAACCTTTATAAAGTCTACAAACTTGTGTGCAATGGCTGCAATGGATATGGATCTTGAATGCTTTGCTTGAAATCAAAACCCTACATCACAAATGTTAGCACAACAACACACATGATGTAAGAAAACTATTGGTATGTGGCGACTAATCATGCTATACTATACACTTTTCATGTATCCTCATCGGGGTCCAGGTTCGAGGGTGGCAACCACTAAGAATTTTTTTTTCCTATTTTTTTCACATTGTCACCGAAAAAGGAAAAATCATCGAAAATGGGAAAAACCTGACTTTGTAGAACCTTAATCTGGAAGCTTCTAAGCTTGTTATAAGGGGTTGGGATGGGAGTTACAATATGTGAAAAAATGAATTATTAGCGAGATTGTAATATGTTTTACACTGGATAATAAAATCATTGGATGGCTGTGGTTTTATGGATGTAGCCCGAATTGGGTGAACCACGTTAAATTCTCTATGTTGTCTTGTTTCTGCTATAATTTTCTGTGTGTTTTATTTCTCTATTTTATTGGTCAAATATGCATTTAACTATTAGATATTTGCCTTCTAACCCTAACAAAAGCTCTTTGATATGATGCTTGAATTTGAAAATGGCTCCAAATGCTTGATGAATCTTCTCTTGAATGCTCTTGTGAACTCAATTATGCTATGATAAAAGATCTCACAAAAGACTTGGGTTGAAATGAATGAAGGGACCTTGTATTTATACTTACTTATGCTTAATATCCCGAAATTACATCACACCAAGCCGACATATGAATTCATTAAATAAAGGAGGCTAAATCCCGCCATAATTTGAAATTAAATATCGAAAAATGACTCAAGGAGGACTAAGACGCCCTAGGTGGTGTCTTAGTCCCAAGTCCTAAAAACTTGGGGCGCAAACACCAAAAAGGGGTCCAATCTAGAGATGCCAAAATCAGGGTCCCGAGAGCCTTGGGGGACTAAGACGCCCTAGGTGGCGTTTTAGTCCTGACCCAAAAATTAGGGACACACCGATGGAGTCATTAAATTATCATTTATGCATTGGATAATGTTGGGATTAACCAAAAAATATGCCATTCATAGGACTTTTGGACAAAAAATAGGACCAATTAAGCCATAAAGAAGCATAAATAAAGCAAGGTGGGCCTAAACAAGTGTGAAAATGCAAAGGGTATGCATTTTCCTACACTACATAACCTTAGATGCACTTAAGGTTAAGAGCATGCACACTTTTATCAATTGATTAGTTTACTAGTTATTTATGGAGGTAGAAATACAAAAAAAAAGGTTTGACTAAGAAAAAATCATATATAGCGACCCCTCCATTTCTTTTCTAGATTTATTGCAGTTTCAGATCCAAAGATAGAAAGTTGTAGAGTAGGAAACAAAAATCAGACAAAGAGTTACAAGACTACATTTTTAGATCTGAAAGAAGTTAATTGGGACATAATCATCTAGGGTGACTTGGTCCTACCAAATCAACTCCAAATTTGTATGACAGGTGCATAGAACTTTGCCTTTCTCAAATTTGTTATGGAAATTTTCTATTACAGTTTCTCTGTTGTTGAAAATTTACATTTATAGATTAGGGCACATAGTTTCATCAAGTTAATAAAAGCTATTCAATTTCAATCAATTTCCAAGGTATAAAAGGATTAGATCCAAGGCATATTGACTCACCTTTGGGGTTGGAAGTCAATCTAATCTCCTTGATGACTTGTATCCTAATGTTTTTTTGAAAAAGGATTGATGTTAGTGATCTATGCATTAGACTTAGGATCCATTTTTCATCAAAACAAGTATTTTATAATAGTTCTTATCTTAATACATAACAAATTATAATTTTTAATGAGTCTAGAAATAATTTTGGGTAGTAAAAAGGAGTGTGCATATCTATATTATACACCATAGTATGTGGCATGTCAAACAAATTTATAGAAATGTATAAAATTGTAAGATAGGGTGACTAACCACTTCAAGGCTCCAGGTCATGGAGAGCTGAGAGTGGAGGGTTTCCCTAACTTACCTCACTCTAAAATATTCTTTGGGATAAGGATTGAGAATGATGAGTACTATAATGTACTTCTATCACTCTACAGATCCTGAACTTAGGTTTGGGCTAGGCAAGTTGGTTTTTGGAGTCAATACTATGTCTCATACAACTCTCTCTCTGAGGACAATAGTGCAGTTCTGGGATGATAGCATGGCGCACTGGCATCTCTCGTGTGCGCTGGCATCTGTACGGTCAGAAAATAGTAAACTCAATACAAACTACCTAAAAACTAACTGATAGCCTAGCTAGTTGGTTTTGACAGGAAATATAGAATGATAAAGTATGAGAAATAAAGACAAAGATGATAAAACAAATAGATGAAAGCTAGGGTGATGAAGATAATCTCACAAAAGCGCATATTTGCCAGCTAGCTCCACACGTACGTTCACCTACACACAAGAAAGAGGGAAAATTGTTGGGGTTGTATAGGGGCCTACCTCAATTAGATCCTTGTTTTGGTGTTTCCACCTCCACAGACAACCAAAAAGCAACGAAGTAGAAATATGCGATAAAGGAAAGAAGACACTACAAACATTATTATGCTACTTCTATCAAATCACAAAGGAGAGGAGTGAAACGTTACCACCTCCACCCAAAATCTCACTAGCTAATGGAGGAGATATGGACTTGGCAAAGTCAACACAACCACAACTGTGATGAAGGGAGGTCTTGCAAGACTCCAAGCCCATGATTCTATGGCTTGCTTCACACTTGCAATGTGGAGTTGATGAAGCTTCAAAGGCTGTTGTAATGGAGTGTTGGAATGTTGCTTGAGAGTGAGGTGAAGTGGAAAAATGCTAAGAGAATGTGAATTTGTTGCTTAGAGAATGAAAAAATATGAGAATGGATGTTTTTGAAGGTGGGATGGGAAGAATCTACCCTTTTTGGGGTTGGTTGGTCGAAGAGGGACATTACAATTTTTCCCCAATCAAGAGTGTAACGTCTTTGCCAACTTTAGACGTAGGAATCCATCAAGGATGACAGCGCACCACACTTGCGTCCCCAATAAATATTCTCTCACTGAAACAAAGGATAGATGCCAAGTGGACAAAAGGAAATTGGGTTATGTGGAATTTCACCTTCGGATTTGATTTTCTAAGGTGAGGGTGTGTGAAAGAGGAATTTGCAAAAGGGGTGCAAATTTTCTCCTATACATTTTTCCCCCACTTTAGTGAGCACAAGTACTGATGAGTGCCTCGATAAAGTAGATCGAATATTTAGTAGGGTTAGAAATTTATACCTGAACCATCGAGGAAGCAGATCGCGATATGGCGAGCTCGAAAGCGTAGGACAGGCAAAGGACTCCATAGGTACTCTCCTCGAGGAGTGTTAGACAAAAGAATCCATAGCCCCATAGAACTATGAAGCTGCACAAAGTACACCAAAGGCCCTTAGACCAATGATGGACAAATCTCATAGGATGAGAACATCTCATAGGCTTGTAGACCTGCAAGGAGGCAACCCCCAAGATCTCTCGCATGAAGGAGGCCTGAGATATAAGAGCCTTACAAGCCCATAGACCTGGAAGGAGGCAACCCCCAAGATGTCTCACATGAAGGAAGTCCCGTGAGGTAAGCACATTATAGGCCCACAGATCTACAAGGAGGCATCCCCCAAGATCTCTCACATGAGGGAAACCCCAAGGAGACTCTGCAAATTTAGATTGGAAAGCGACTTTACAGGCACACCTGCAAAGCGACATGTTTACCTGTAGATAAAAAATTTCCTAAAACAAAGCAGCCACGTAGGAAAATAAGCGGACAGTCACGTAGACCATCAACAAATTGGAAGACTTTCAAAGGGGTCCCTAGGGAATCTGACATGAAGTGGGGCCCACTCAAGGGATGTGTTGTTTGAAAGTGCAAAAGAGACATTTTTTCTCAAAGCGATTCATCACCAAGGAATCCTTTCAAAATATGTTCACTTCATCAAGGAATTTGAAAGGTAGAAAATGCCCCCTCATGAGGGGAAGGTCAAGGTTGCTCCCACCTCAGAGGAAAGTTCACAAGTTCTTTCTTTGTGAACCCATGATGAAGGAAACACGTTCCATTAGGGGTCCAAGTCGAGAATGCAATTCTTGAAATTTTTTGCAAATATTCTCGAGAAGAGTTTCGTTGGCAACAAATGCATTTTCTAAAAATTGAAGTGTCATAGAAATGGAATTGCCACACATACAAGGGACAACTCAAGCAAAGAAGAGAGAAAGATAAGAAAAGAGTGAAAGAGAAATAATCACAAACAAAGGACACAGGGGGATCTGGTTTTGTGGGGTTAGATCTGCTCATGCTTATAAAAATATTAAGTAATCGCGGTGCAAGGCGAAAGATCATCAATCCCCACCAGATCAGGAAGAATGCATGGAAGATAAAGTAAAAATAAAAAATTGGGTCAACATGGGAGGGAAGCCTAAATTCCCCCAACACTTTGCATCATCCCCAATTTTCCAAAAAACAAACACAAACATGGAAGAATGATGATATAGATAGAAGAAGGTTTATGGCACAAAATCACTCCTGTATCCAAGCACCAACAAGGGTGACAAGGGTCATCCAGGAACACATAATACAATCACAAGGGAACACATCACAACACACACACATCTAATCTAAAGATAAAGAAGAGGCCTCCCCCTAACACTCATCGACCAAGAGGTCGTCTGCTTCCCAATCGGGATCATTATAAGGGGAAGGAGGACGAGCCTGCAATGGTGGAATATTAAGGGGAGGAGCTTCCAACCCTCCTGCAACAAGGGCTAAGGAAGAAGGCCCCACAAGGTTTTTGTAAGAGTTGCCGATGAACTCAAGCACCTAGGATCACCTGCAAAACCAAGATAAGCCTTCCACATGAGAGCAACATGAGGATGAATTACTGGAATATAGTGCAATAATTGAATATGACATTACCACACATAACGATCCAATATGCCTTAGCTCTCCCTTGAACTGATTGAGTTGATATGAACTCATTTGGACTAGATAGGAGGGAGAGGTTGTTGGAAAAATAAGGATAGACAACTGAGAGAGGGGGGGTGAATCAATTGTCACAGAATAATAAACTTTTCAAACTTAACTTAATCTCGGATTTGATGAATAAGCAATTAACCATAAGCAATTAACACATCAGAGAGACAAAGAACACCAAGATTTTTTTACATGGAAACCCCGTTAGGGGAAAAACCATGGTGGATGTTAGTCCACAAGATTATACCCTGTTAAAAGTATAATGAAAAAAATAAGGGGAATGCACATGCATTCAGGCACATTGCCTAGAGCTCACTACCCAACAATATAGAATAGGATTAAAATCTAGAGGGTATGAACTGAAAGAATAGCTTCTCCACAAGCTTGATTACAGTTCCAATTAAGCACAAAAACTCCTTCACAAACTACTTTACACTTTGCTCGACCTTCTTCACACTCTGCTCTGTAATTGAATGATATTCACACATACACACATAAGAGCACACTCAACACCTTTCCAACACACAACACTGATGAAACAATCGCTCTTAAATATCCGCTACATGAAATTTCATCAATAACTTAGTCGGCCAGGAAAATAAAACATATTTACAATGTCGGCCCAAATTTACAAATAAAATTTTAATGTGAATCCACCAAGGTCGGCCATAGCATAGTGGAGACCCAAATTTAAAACTCCAACACAAAAAGAATTCAATTAATTTCACCTCGACGATCCACAACACGCTACCATCAACATGTCAGCCAAGAACAAGAAAAACTAACATATGCAAGAAAAATTTCTGACCACAAGCACACAAATCAATGTGGATGTACCACAAAGATAGAGCATGATCTAGAAACATACAAGAGCACCAAGAAACAACATAGAAGCATCCACAACAACTGAGATTTCCAGAATCACATAAACTTCATTCAAGAACACTGATAGAGACCACAGAAACACTGTCAGACTACAACATGATGAAATATATATGCGAACCTTTGAAAATTCTGGTAGATTATCTAGATACACTCATTAGAAAACCCTTTAGTCCACAGTAGCTAAACTTCAATATAAAGAACAAGATTCCTTCAAGACCTGCACAGTTCCATAGGGAACCTGGAATACTTTCTTTTACAATTTTCTCAATATCCTCGACATATACAACCTCTAGTACACCAAATTCTAATAGTGTTGACATCAATGACAACCACATATCAACAACACATCCAAAACATCCAACAATCTCCCCCTTTGGCATTGATGGAAACACATGATGTGAAAAATACCATCAACCCAACACACTAACTCTTCTTCTCAACTGTACTTCTCCCCACCAGGCTCTTTTCCTTTGAAATATTTTTCACATTGCACTTCTCCCCCTTTGAAATCAATGGCAAAGGTAACCATGACCTTTCCATGATGATACTATGAACCGCATATCTGCACATCTGACTACTCCCCCTGAGTAGTAGCCACAAAAACATCAATCCGAATTAGAATATAGCAATGTAGCTCACATATTGATGCAAGTAAATGCATCTTCTAGTTCTTATCAGGAGGGGTAACTACCCCTAGCATTCCTCTGAGATACTCAAAAGTATCCTTCGGCAACGGTTTAGTAAAGATGTTTGCAATCTATTCTTTGGTAGGTGCATATTCCAATCTGACTTCTTTCTCATTCACTTTCTCCCTCAATAAATGAAAATTGATAGATATATGCTTAGTCTTAGAGTGTAGTACTAGACTCTTTGAAATATTTATTGCACTTTAATTGTCACAGTATATGGCAATAGGCTCTTCATATATCACCCTGATATCCTTCAAAATTTGTTTCATCGTATCACTTGAGTACAGTTGTTTGTAACAACAATATATTCTGCTTCAACAGTAGATAGAGAAATGGAATTATGCTTTTTGCTCAACTAGGACACTAACTTCTTCCCTAGGAAGAAAACACCACCACCAGTACTTTTTCTGTCATCTACATCACCAACCCAATCCGCATCGGTATATGCACTTAGAGTGAGATCATCATCCTTTGGATACCAAATTCCAAAGTGAACTATTCCTTTTAGATATTTGAAGATCCTCTTAACAACAGTTACATGTGATTCTTTTGGATCAGCCTGGAATCTGACAACCATACATACAACATTCATAATATCTGGTCTAGTTTGAGTTAAGTAAAGTAATCCACCGATCATTGACCTGTATCTATTTTATTTTCTTTAGGAGAATCATCATTATGTGTTAGCTTGCATCCAGTCACCATGGGAGTACCTACAGGCTTTGAATCTTCCATCCCAAAAATTTTCAATAGCTCTCTCACATATTTGGACTGAGATATGAATATCCCCTTGTCTAACTAGGTCACTTGTAATCCTAGAAAGAAATTCATCTCTCCAATCATACTCATCTCAAATTCATCCTTCATATCATCAACAAACTTCATGCACAAATCATCATCTCCTCCAAAAATGATATCATCAACAAAGACTTCTATAATTAATTCTTTATAATGATCTAATTTGAAATATAAGTTGCTATCAACAATACCTTTAGTGAATCCAAGCTTTAGTAAGTATTTGTCCAATCTAGCATACTAGGCTCTGGGGGCTTGCTTAAGTCCATATAGAGCTTTCTTCAAGCAACAAACCATATCTTCCTTGTCAGTTAGTTGAAATCCATCCGACTGTTCAATATATACTTCTTCTTCTAGTTCTCCATTCAGAAATGTTGACTTCACATCCATCTGATAGACTTCGTAGTCCTTGTATGCAACATAAGCCAGAAATAATCTAATAGCCTCGATTCTAGCAACATGGGAAAAAGTTTCTTCAAAATCAACACCTTCCATCTGAGAATATCCTTTACATACCAGTCTTGCTTTATTTCGGACCACTTCAACTTGTTCATTCAGCTTGTTTCGAAACACCCATTTAGTACCAATCACATTTTTGTCTTTAGGTCTGGGAACCAATATCCATGTGTCATTCTTTTCAATTTGTGTCAGCTCTTCCTTCATAGCTTTCATCTAGTGTTCATCTTGACAGGCTTCAGTGACATTTTTAGGTTCAATCTTGGAAATCAGGCATTATTCTTCTACAATCTTCCTTCTAGTTTGCACTCCTTTATTCTTATCTCCTATAATTTGGCTTTCAGAATGGTTTTTCTTTACATACCTTGGAGTTTTGGAATTTCCTTGAACTTCTGATTCTTCTGATCTTCCTTCAGTACTTACACTTGTCTCTGCTTCCTAACTACCTTGACTTACCAAAATGAATTGAGGTTGTTTTACCAAAACAAATGGAACATATGGCACAATTTGAAGTTGATTTTGTGTCTGAACATTCTTCCCTTTGTTTGTATTGTCTTCATCAGAATCATATCCACAATATCTTGATGATTTGAAAAAATCCTCATCAACTTTGACATTTGCACTCTCAACTATCTTTCTCAGTCTTCTGTTATAGCATCAATAGGCCTTGCTCTTAGTAGAATAACCTAAAAAGATTCCTTCATCACTTTGTACATCAAACTTTCCTATATCATCATCTCTCTTGATATAACATTTGCTTCCAAAGATCTTGAAATACTTAACAGTAGGCTTGTAACCAAACCATAGCTCAAAAGGGGTCTTACCAGAATTTCCATTAATATTTACCCAGTTTAAAGTATACAAAGTAGTGCTTATAGCTTCACTCCAGTAGCTTTGGGGCACATTTCCTTCTAACATCATTTTTCTAGCAGCATCCAAAATTGTTCTATTCTTTCTTTTTGCAACTCCATTCTATTGAGGGGTTCGGGGAGCAGATAACTGTCTTCTAATTCCATGTTCTTCACAAAAAGAGTTGAAATCCTTGGAGGTGAACTCACCACCTCTGTCAGATCTTAGACACTTGATTTTCAGACCTTTCTCATTCTCTACCATAGCCTTGAAACTTTTGGACTTTTCCAGTGCTTCACATTTTTCTCTTAAAAAGGAAACCCATATCATTCTAGAATAATCATCAATAATCAACATAAAGTACCTTTCTCCATGAACACTTCTGATTCTGGAGGGACCATAGAGGTTAGTATGTAGTAGCTCCAAAAAATCGTTTGAATGAAACTGTTTGCTCTGGAAAGAGACTCTAGTCTGTTTACCCATCTGACATTCCTTACAAATTGTGTTAGCAGGCTTCACTAACTTAGATAGATCTCTTACTGCTTGAGTGGAACTTACCTTGACAATGTTATAAAAATTTACATGACACAACCTTCTAGCAGTATTCAGGTGAAAAATATTACCTTTTGTTTGTTTACCAGTAGCAATCATATTGCAAGAACTTCCACGTATCTTGCACCTTCCATTTTTGAATTGTAGATCATAGCCTTTGCCCACCATCTGTCCAACACTCAAAAGATTGTGCTTCAAGCTTTCAACATAAATAACATCATCAGTGTTATCCTTACCACCAAGAAAAATAGAACCTCTGCCACAAATCACACCAACATTGTTGTCTCCAAATCTTACAACACCACCATCATATTTCTCTAGACTTTAAAATTTGTTTTTATCACTAGTCATATGATGTGAGCATCCACTGTCAATAACCCACTCATCCTTTTCTTCAACTCAGGTTGCAAGAGCTTTCTCATCTTTAGTAGACTTAGTAGCCACGAGACTATTTTCAACTGTAGCAATTAAAACCCATTCATCTTCATTTCCAATATCTTTATCAGACTCATCATCAGTCACTCCTTCTTCAACAAAGTAACATTTCTTTTAGAATCTAGGCTTGTTAGGCTTAGTTCTAGGGACCCTTTCAGGACATCTTGATGCAAAATGGCCTATTTTACTACATGAAAAACATTTAATAGGTAACACTCCTTCATACTTACCTTTCCCTCTACCTTCTTTCTTTACAATCAGTGCTTCCAATTCGTCTACCTCTCTTTCTTTGTCTTCGAGGTGCTTTAGTTCTTCACCATACTTGGATATCTTTCTAGAACACTCTCTCGGACTACATCTTTGCTTGTTACTTCTGGATATAGTAGCCTTGAATGTAGATTTAGTCTTTGGAACAGATTCACCAAATTCACTTAATTCAAAAGCAGCAAGCTTACCAACCAATGTGTCTCTTGACATCTTTGTTACTGATCTGAGCTCTTCAATAGCATGAGCCTTCACTTTGTAGGAGGGAGGCAAGGATCTGAGTATCTTAGCCACAATTTCATCCTCATCCAGAGAACCACCGACACATGTAATACCCATCACTATTTCATTTACTCTTTGCATAAAAGAGGTAATATTTTCATACTTTCCTTTCAGACTTTGTAGCTTAGCCATCTTCACCTGTGCATCTCCTTCATACAAAGTTTCTAGCTTTGTCCAAATATCATGAGTTGTCTGCAGTCCTACCACATTATCCATCTCCGAATTTGTCAGAGCACTCACCAAAGCTTTTGTATCCCTGATATTATTTTCAGCATCTTTGATCTCATCAGCAGTGGAGGGACCATTCTCATGAATAACATATGGATCTTTTGTAATCTTCCAATATGCTTCACCAATACACCTTAGGTGACATCGCATCCTGACTTTCCACAGTGAGTAGTTAGTTCCATCGAATCTTGGACTATCCTTCTTGAATGTTGCCATCTCATATCACCTCAAGCTTTCAGACTTCTTCAGAGGAACCTGCTCTAATACCAATTGTTGGAAAAATAAGGACAAACAACTTGGGGGGGGGGGGTGAATCAGTTGTCATAGAATAATAAAGTTTTCAAACTTTACTTAATCTTAGATCTGATGAATAAGCAATTGACCATAAGCAATTAACACATCAGAGAGATAGAGAACACCAAGATTTTTTTACGTGGAAACCTTGTTAGGGGAAAAACCATGGTGGATGTTAGTCCACAAGATTATACCTTATTAAAAGTATACTGAAAAACAATAAGGGGAATGGACATGCATTCAAGAACATTGCCTAGAGCTCACTGCTCAAATACAAAAGGGGCTCACTGCCCAACAATACAGAATAGGATTAAAATCCAGAGGGTATGAATTGAAAGAATAGTTTCTCCACAAGCCCAATTACAGTTCCAATTAAGCACATAAAACTCCTTCACAAACTACTTTACACTTCGCTCGACCTTCTTCACACTCTGCTCTGTAATCGAATGATATTCACACATACACACATAAGAGCACACTCAACACCTTTCCAACACACAACACCAATGAAACAATCGCTCTTAAATATCTGCTACATGAGATTTCATCAATAACTTAGTCGACCAAGAAAATTAAACATATTTGCAATGTCGGCCCAAATTTACAAATAAAATTTTAATGTGAATCCACCAAGGTCGGCCACAACATAGTGGAGACCCAAATTTAAAACTCCAACACAAAAAGAATTCAATTAATTTCACCTCAACGATCCACAACACACTACCATCAACATGTTGGCCAAGAACAAGAAAAATAAACATACATAGGAAAAATTTCTGACCATGAGCACACGGATCAATGTGGATGTACCAAAAAGATAGAGCATGATTTAGAAACATCCAAGAGCACCAAGAAACAATAGAGAAGCATTCGCAATAACTGAGATTTCCAGAATCACATAAACTTCATTCAAGAACACTGATAGAGACTATAGAAACACTGTCAGACCACAACATGATCAAAAATATATGCAAACCTCTGAAACTTCCAGTAGATGATCTAGATACACTCATCAAAAAATACTTTAGTCCACAACAGTTGAGCTTCAATGTAAAGAACAAGACGCCTTCAAGACCTGCATAGTTCCATAGGGAACCTGGAATACTTTCTTTTACAATTTTCTCAATATCTGTGACATATACAACCTCTAGTACACCAAATGCTAATAGTGTTGACATCAATGACAACCAAATATCAGTAACACATCCACAACATCCAACAGAGGTGAGTGTTGAATAAATAGTTGAATATGGGTATATAATTCCAAGAGGGGTAATAACTCCCAAATAACCAAATTATGTGGGAGTTATGCCTACTTGGAAAATGCAAAACATTCAGCATAACCTACTTAGAAAGAGACAGATGAGTGGTTTTGTGAGGTGGCATAAAAGGCCAAAAGAGGGTGTGACACTCAACTACCCAAGTGTGGGTGAGAGCGACACATGTAGTCGATGGATTACACCATGTGTGCTCACATGAACCACGTCTCCTATAACCTAAGGTATGCTTAATAATGTGTAGGAAAAATAATATTAAAAAAACCTACACTAACACCCCCCCTTAAGCATAGCTTATGTGGGTGAAAGGATGAAACATTGCAAAGATGGGTCCCAACTATGAGGCCATGTTAGGTACCCATGTACAATGATGAAACCTATCAAAAGATGAGAAAGATAAAACCCATAGGACAAAACTCTCTCCCAAGAGAGAAGAAGAGAGACCATATAGTCCCCCAATGTAGAATCTCCAGCATTGTTGGTGAATGCTCGACATAAGAAGCTGAAGATGATCCAAGATCGCTGAAAAATATTCCTCCCCTTAGGAAGAAAGAGAACCAAGGATGTATGCAATATATCTTCCCATTCCTGAAAGGAATATGAAGGAAGAATGATGAAAATGTATGATGTCTTTGAACTCTGCTTAGGTGTCCCCATGTCGATGCTAAAAATGGTCACCATCAAATAAGGTGTTCTAGGCTACACTATAGAAGATGACAATCTAGAACCTAGTGGAGATGGATGTAGAACAAAATTTGAAGACAAGGATATCTTCTTTGAAGAAAAAGAAGCCTCCTCTAAATGTTGTCCAAAAGTATCCACACTCACGCAAAACTGCAAAGAATGATCATGTAGAGAATGAACAAGAGGGTCAGAGTGTTCCCTCGCAACAACTGAAGAAGGATCATCTCCATCAAAGAAAAGATGAATTCTATTGATGATGTCTCCCAAATTTGCAATATGAGACTCCATAAACAAGTCTGAAATACCTATCAAGAAGCCATCACAAGTAGCCAAATCTAAAAGACAATGTATGTCCTACTGCACTAAATCACAAGGAACCAAAACTGTTGGATCACGAGCATACTCAGGTACAAAAGTAGATGATTCTGCCAATGCTGGATTACAAGAGTCCTTAGCCTCAAGATGATGACTCATATATGAAGAAGATGAACCCTCTAAATCTAGATTAGGAGCCATAGAAACTGAAGTCTCAATAGATGTCTCTATAGGAGGAGAAGGTTATGTGTCATCAAAACTACCATACCTTTCCAATCAGAAAGTGTTTTAGTTGTTTTATCATCAATAGGTTGAAACTCTACAAGTGGAATAAGACAATCTGCAACAGGATCCTCTGGGAATGGAGGTTCATTCAAGTCTTCATACATCTCGCAAAGTTTGGTCATAAGGTCACGAGGGATCTCAATACCATCAGTGACCATTTGTGTATCAATATCATAACTACAACCAATTACTCCTAGGATATGTTCTGTCTTTACGTCCCACACAACTCACTTCCATTTTGATGAAGGTTTAGGAACTAGTCCATAGAGATATGGCAAAAGATTAAGCCACCTACAATGTGTTAGGATTCCATCTCGCCAAGACTTAAAGTTCCATCGATTTAACATTATTACAACAGGATGTCTTTTGATTCCCATTTTAAACTCCTCAACTTTAGTCACACAATAGACCAATCAAGAGACATAAGCCAACAAAGGCAAAAGATTACCCCCCAAATTCACTCAATCAATGATCCCCCCATAAAAATATGATGGTGGCACTTTATAATTCAATGCAAGTACAATTGCCACTCATAGCACAAGTGAAGTGGTCTTGATTTCAGATTTTATAGATGCCCAATATAGGCCACAAAAAAGGAAGTACAATTTTATTATAGAATGGAATGAATCTAATCACACCACTGTGAAGTACACAAAAAATTATGCACTTACAAAAAAAATTGCACACAAAAATGTTACTGTATGTGCCCGAATGGAGCCTCAGAATGTCCAAAAACGAGGATTACTCATCAACACCTATGAAAATATGCAAATTATGAAAAATAAAGGCACCAAAACTAGAAAATAATTGTATCACTATGAAGAGTGTGAAATTCTATCCCAAATATAAAAAAATTCTCATGAAAAGGCCTCCATATGGCTGAGAACGAGCCTCTCAAAGTTAGCTTGCAAAATCAAGAAGCTCAACGGAGAGGGGGGCTAAATTTTCAAAAGGTCGCTGACATCACTACTGATGCAAGATGAAGTCAACAAAATGTAGGATTAAATTTGACAGCCTTGGGGGCGTCAAAAAGGAATATACCCTCACGCTGATGGAATATTCTTCTGACTGTGAGCTTAATTTTGACAAGTGTTTGACTGTCACCATCGTCGTGAGCTGAATGAATCTTAATGAAATATTCACACCCGTAGAATATGCTTTCGCCACCAATTTGATTCTTCATCGGAGTTTTTTTGACAAAGGGCTAGATGATAATTGAAATGCCTGCCGGTGTAAATGAAATGCAGTGTCGGGGTTGATAGGAGATTCACTGGTTTTGAAGAGTCGGTTGCTAGTGATATATGGGCCCGTGATGGCCACTCCTTGTACGCCACATGGAACTGAGCTAGCTGCCAATTATAAATGTACTTGTTGTACCCTGCAACATAGGGTTTGTACATAAAACTTTTTCTTTTTTTATTGTTTTTTAATTTTTTTTTCAAAAAAAAACTTTTCAAATATAAACATTTTTTTTTTAAATAATGATATTTACAAAAAAATCTACGAAATATACAATTTGCAGGAAAAATTTAAAAAATATTTTTTTTGAAAGATTTCACTTCGGAATGCATCTAAGGGTAGTCGAGCAAATTTTTTTTTCCCCAAATTCAACTTTGTCCAAATTGGACAAATTATATATGAAAATGGGGGTTTTTAGGCCTTCTAGACACAATGGTGTTGTCTGTTTTGGCTCAAAATGCTCCTAGAAAAAGCTCAATGCTAAATTATCCCAGATCAAGAAGGGGCTTGCAAATCTGAATGCTCTGATACCATGTAAGAGTTGCTGATGAAATTGAGCACCCAGGATCACCTACAAAACCAAGATAAGCCTTCCACACAAGAGCAACATGAGGATGAATTGCTGGAATATGGTGCAATAATTGAATATGATATTATCACACACAAAATGATATAATATGCCTCAACTCTCTCTTGAACTGACTGAGTTGATATGAAATCATTTGGACTAGATAGGAGGGAGAGGTGAGTGCTGAATAAATAGCTGAGTATGGGTATATAATTCCAAGAGGGGTAATAACTCCCAAATAACCAAATTAGGTGGGAGTTATGCCTACTTGGAAAATTCCAAAATGTGGCATAACCTACTAAAAAAGAGACAGATGAGTGGTTTTGTGAGGTGGCATAAAAGGCCAAAAGAGGGTGTGACACTCAACACCCAAGTGTGGATGAGAGCGACACATGTAGTCGATGGATTATGTCATGTGTCCTCACATGAACCACGTGTCCTATAACTGAAGGTATGCTTAATAATGTGTAGGAAAAAAAATATTAAAAAAACCTACACTAACAGTCTTCTCCACTAGGCTCTTGTGGAGCTATGGTCAACGATTTCATGAAGATCGCTGACAAGGCTGGGACCTCATCTAGAGAGTTGAACATGCACTTTACTAGAATGCCATGTTATACCTCAATGGACGGAGAGGACTGCACTTCAAATTCACCACTTGGCTCACTGAGTGACTCAGGAGTGGTGACAAACTTAGGGGAAGTTGGGACTTGCTCCATTACTATGACGAAACAAGGCCATCCATTGCTAGAAGGGCCATCCTCCACCTTCCACTTTGTTGGGGGATGTGAACTCCCCATAAATGAGGCAAGAGACGTGAAGGAAGAGGAGGAGGGGAAAAATACGGAAGATACCACCGAAGTATTCGACATATCCATGGGTTTAGGGAATGGTGGGATGTTCAGAAGGGACATCAACAGGGGTGGCTCAACCAAAGGAGAGATAAACACCTTCACCTTTTTGGGGTCAGGCACATTCATACTCATAGCGGGAGATGGAAGTGAGATTGAACTAGACTGAACATAAGTAGAGGGGAGGAGAGAGGAGGACACAACAAGAGGCCCTGGAGCAGGGGTGGTCATCTCCTCTTCCTCCTGCAAAGCGGCATGCTCAACTGCCAGAGCCTTTTGCCAACGCTTGTGCTCATGTGCAAGGTGGTTTTTGTGACTCTTCGAGCTAGAGGTTGGGAGCTTCGAAGGGACAGAAGGCTCCTACTCAGCCATAGGAGTGTCCATCATACCTATTTGTGGCAGAGGGATGGGCTCCTGAACAGGAGCAGGAGGAGTAGGTTGAGAAATAATGGGGGGGAGTCGGATCTAGTGCCTCGACAACGAGCCTCTTCCTGTTTACTGCTTTGGGAGCAGAAGAGGTGGGAGGTCGTGGAGGTCAAGACATAGAGTATTCCTCGCAGGGACCCTTTCTTCTACCATATCAAATGGATCTAGGCTTTGTGGGTAGAACAAGAAGCTCAAACACAGGATGCTTAGGCTTTCACCAAGTGGGCACCATAGGATTCTCTCACAAACATGAAACAAAATCTAATGGTGCCACAATAGGGTGAGAGGGAGTGTTAAGCTGAACAACGGAAGAGAAAGAAGAGGGACCCTGAGAGGGCTTCTCTTCTTCTCTTCTATAGGCTTTGGCAACATCACTGTCAACTTTTAGGCATTCCTTATGCGAAATAGCATAAGGTGATGGATGGTACCTCACTCTAGGTGTTAAGCACCCTTTCTTGTAATTCTAATAAGTCCAGTACAAGAGGTCCTTTCTAGGCGGGAGAGGGCCAATGGGTGTAGGCCAAAAATTATCTAAAGAATAACTGTCATGCGCAACCAGTGGTCTATAATTGGTGTCATGGATCACATGCATGGAACCCTCATGAATAAATTTTAAACATTTGTGCACAACCAAGGGAACTGTGTTCATAGCTACTAACTAGGGTATACCCAGCTTCACTCTAAAGAGTTCAGACCCCGAGATTATGTCAAACAATAGGTTTACAGATTTAGGTTTGACAAAGACTAACAAAATGATATTACCAAGGGGAGGTACAAAAAGTCCGTTATGTGTACAGATGGTGCTCACATGTGCATCATACCCATCTTTGTGTAGGAAGTTAATTAACATGATCTCCTCAGTTATAATGTTCACCTGAGATGTTGGGTCAACAAGAACACTTGCTACAGTGTTCCCATTTATTCACGTAGGGATATAAAGGGGAGCTAGTTCTCTATTAAAACCCATTGGAAAATCCTATGAAGTGAAGGTTATACCTGGATAACTACTCGTAGACTGCATAGAGGGGATAGGTAGGTGCAAAAAAGAGGCCATCACACACACTAAACGATACTATCACAAAGCCCCCCAAAGGTTTACAATCAATTTGCGACCCAACTAAGGTTTCATTATGCAACGCTTACAAAACCTTCCAACTACTCCTACTAGGGGTCATAGGTTGGGTTGTAAGTCGAAAGTCCTCACAACACTCACACCTACAACACTCCTAGAACACAAGGAAAGGAGCCTTCAACACTGCAAAATGGAACCAAAATGGTTCATATCAAGTTCACCAAAAATGTAAGAGAGGGGGACCAACCACATCAAGGCTCTAGGTCACGGAGAGCTAAGAGTGGAGGGTTTCCCTAACTTACCTCACTCCAAAAGATGCTTTGGGATAAGGATCAAGAATGATGAGCACTATAATGTACTTCTATCATTCTACAGATCCTGAACTTAGGTTTGGGCTAGGAGAGCTAGTTTTTGGAGTCAATACTATCTCAAATAGCTCTCTTTCTGAGGACGACAACACAGTTATGGGATGACAACACAACGCATTGGCATCTCTCGTGTGCACTGGTTTTTGTACGGTCAAAAAATAATAAACTCAATACAAACTGCCTAAAAACTAACTGACGACCTAGCTAGTTGGTTTTGATGGGAAAAACAAAATGAAGTATGAGAAATAAAGATGAAGATGATAAAAAAAATAGATGAAATCTAGAGTGATGAAGATAATCTCACAAAGCCACCTGTTCGCCAGCTAGCCCCACATGTACGTTCACCTACACACAAGCAAGAGGGAAAATTGTTGGGGTTGTATAGGGGCCTACCTCAGTAAGACCTCCCTTTTGGTGTTTCCACCTCCACAGACAGCCAGAAAGCAACGAAGTAGAAATATGCAATAAAGGAAAGAAGAGAGAACAAAAAAACTACGAATAGTATTATGCTACTTCTATCAAATCACAAAGGAGAGGAGTGAAACATTACCACCTCCACCCAAAAGCTCACTAGCCAATGGAGGAGATATGGACTTGGAAAAGTCACCACAATCACAACTGTGATGAAGGGAGTTATCATAAGACTCCAAGCCCATGATTCTATGGCTTTCTTCACACTTGCAATGTGGAGTTGATGAAGCTTCAAAGGATGTTGTAATGGAGTGTTGGAATGCTGCTTGAGAGTGAAGTGAAGTGGAAAAATGCTAAGAGAATGTGAATTTGTTGCTTAGAGAATAAAATAAGATGAGAATGGATGTTTTTGAAGGTGGGATGGGAATAAATTGCCATTTTCAGGGTTGGTTGGTTGAAGAGGGATGTTACAATTCATCCCCGATTGAGAGTGTAACGTCTTTGCCAACTTCAAATGCAGGAATCCATTAGGGATGGCAACGCACCGTGCGGACGTTTGCGCACCACGCTTGTGTCACCGACAAATATTATCGCATCGACACAAAGGATAGATGCCAAGTGGACAAAATAAAATTGGGTGATGTGGAATTTCACCTTCGGATTTGATTTTCTAAGGTGAGGGTGTGTGAAAGGGGAATTTGCGTAAGGGGTGCAAATTCGTTCCTATATAAAAATATGGTGTAACTTAGTTATAAAGAGTTTAATTATGATAAATACATATTTAAGTGTCAAGTTTGAGTTGGTAACATGTTCATTCTATTAAAGCATATAATTATATACTTATATTGTAAGTCTTATGATTTTATATATCAATAAGTATTTCGATGATTATAAGTGTCTATTTAGAATTCACACCATGAATTCTCACATATGTCTATTTTAAGTTCATCGTGGGCCATTATCCATAGGTTCTAAAATCTTTCACATCATAAAATTGGAAAATATCATCTTGCATTAGTTAAAATAACACAATATTTTATATGACATAAAACTTATTTCCAGTTCTCTTAGCCTTAGACATGGGGACATGTTATTTTTTTTACAAGGGGAGAAACCATCTCTAATTAAATTAAAAATACTCATTGCTATTTCATGGTGCAAAAATGGTTATGTATAGTTATTCCATATATGCGGGTTAGATTGACCAAATATATTAAAAAAATTATTTGATGATGTCCATTTAATGAGTCTATAACTGCAACAATATTAAAAGATGTAGTGAAGGTATTGACTTATCTTTACAAGTAAGAATTAATTTATAGAGATCTCAAGCCTAATCACATTTTGGTAGATAATGGTGCCATAGTCAAATTGAAAAATATTTGACTATGTTTATGAATGAAAAGGTAAGCCCAACAAATATTTGACTTTGGTATCTTAAGAGAAATCATTGGTGGAATGTAGCCTGGAATGTTTTGGCATGTTGGGGTGTGCTAGAAAACAAGACCTTTCTTAGCATAAACCTACCCATTCAGACGTGTTGGAACTATCGGTTTGGTCCCATGATGAACATAACAAAAATTATGCCACCTTGCAACTTTACACTATATGCACTGAGGCATCACAAAGAAGGACAAATTGTGATCAAAAGACAACAACATTGAAGAAGGTTTATTTATCATATACAACATCTTATAATCATGTTCATGACTTCATATGACAGTCATGAGATTGCTGCCCCTTTAATAACTGTGATCATGCATAACTCATAAATAATGATTGAAGCCAGAAGTACTAATAGTACTTATGAGGAGGAACAATACATATAGGTTAGCACTATGGATCAATCAACCCTCTATTTAATAAGAAGTTGAAGGTACTCTCATCTATAAATGTATGGTTAGTAGTGTAGATACCTAAATTTGGACACTTAATTTATCCAAATTTATCCCCTTTCGTCTAAACTTTCCCTTATTTGCATTAATTAAGTAATATCACTATTATTTAACTAATACCTCTAAAGTTATTCTAACCCCTAAAGTATCTAGTTAAATAATTAAATACCTTCCCCCTTTTATCAAATGAATTAAATAAATATGACATTTATTTAATTCCTCATATGTCACATCCTCCATCATTTTTATCTAATCCTATTCCATCTTCTAATCTCATCATTAGAGATGTGCACATGCATAATCCTTGATTAGGATGTGTCACATCCTCCAACTTTTTCAAGTTGGCCTTTAAAATCTCTTAGCCACCTAACCCTCCTCTAATCCCTCATTAACTAGCCTAACCAACCTTCCAAGGAATTTTTAATTCCTTTTATCCTTCCAAGGAATATTAAATTCTTTTTTCTCTTCCCCACGCGATCTTTGACTTGTCACATCAAGTCACACGTGAAATCTAACCCTCTTCTAATCATAATTAATTTATGGTTAGGATGTGCACACCCCTAATCATCATTAGGGTCACATCTTCCATAATCTCCCACTTGCCTCTAATATGACATTAATTTGTCTAATCAGGTACTTGCACAACCTTAATCACTTAATGAGGTCAACCTAATCTCCATGTCATTTATGGAATGTGTCCTAAGTCAACCTTATTAAATAATTTCTCTTTTTGGACAAGGCACTCCATTCCCCATGTGAATTTTTAATTCACATTTAATCCCCCAATGCATTGCAAAGAATTTTAATTTTTTTCTCTTATTCCCATGTGGATATTTGAGTTTTTTTTAATTCCTCACATGTCCTCTCACCCACATGGGGACAATGACCTCCTTTATGAGGAGATCTTGTCCAATCCCAAGGTACTATGAAGTACCTCCATGTCATGTACTCTCCTTCCAACTCATGTACACATCATCTTTTTCAAGCCACTTCACATGCCACATGTCAAGATGTGAGGGCTTGTGAGTTCTCAACTCACCTTAGCCCTACATCTTGATCTTGGTGGCTCAATCTCAACCGTCCATTTCTCTAGAGAATTCCAAATTTTCTATAAATACCCCTCTTTTCTCTCATTTTAGAAAGAGATCATTCATGCTAGCCAAACTCTTGCAAAATTTTCTCTTGAGCCATACTTAGCCAAATTCTTGCATTTCCATCCATTTTCACCTATTTTCCATCCCCATTGCATCTCACAACTTGCATCTTTTGCCATCAAAGGAGCATACAACATCAAATATCGAACGGCCAACCAAAGGATCGATTCAAGACAAGGTGAATCAACTTCATTTGTTATCTTTACTTTGTTTTTGAATCCAACTAGGCCAATCTTGAGGTGTAGGGTGTTTATATTGGTTATTCTCACTCTTTTGTTTGCTGCTCATTTTCTAACAAGTATTTTTGCTCTATCACAAGTAGGATTTCTCCTATTTGGAGGTACTCTCATGTAGAAGTATGAGTATGATCAGGATAAATGAGATTCATTACAGTCATAAAAGTACTCATATTAATGAAGGTTTCATCAAGTCAAGTATACCTCATGAAGGATAGTCAAATGAAAGGATGAAGTAAAGGATGTAAGTCATCTTGCAAGGTCAACAAGGGTTTAATAAGAAATTTAGTGTCATACCATTGCAAGAAGGTAGAATGACCAAGGAAGTAGCATGGAAGTCAACAGTCAAGTGAAAGATCTCATTTAACAAGGCAGTTTACCACACCAATGGATAGAGTTTTGATAGGTTACAGTTTCTTAAGGGGTAGTAAAACATGATCTATCATTACATAAGAAGGATAAAAAAGTCATTCACAAGCACTAGGTGTTGCTACTACTGATCAACTTGGCCAAAACCTAAATATGAACCTTTCAATTATGAAGGAAGAAGTTGTTAGTTTGATAGAGAATGCACACTTTACAATTGAGATTGAATAAATAGAAGCACATGATAACCCTATCTTAGAGAATTTTTTTAAAAATATCAAGAATAAAATGAAGAAAAAATAATACGGTTATTGCAAATGATTCATTTTTTTTCAAAAAATGTGAATGTTGACATTCATACATCAATCTTGCAAGATAGCATTCAATTCAAAGTGAATGAAGGGGAAGTTTACAATGGATACATCAATCTTGCACTTGATAATAGTTTGTTCAAAGTGCAATGGAAAAAGTGGAGATGTTAATAGAGATGGACAAATTTTATGAGCTAAGACCTGTTAGGTCTCAAAAACATAGATTGTAAACCTTAAGAGGATGCCAAGCTCTTTGGGAACATTTTTGGCTAACGAACGAGGCTAAATGATATGGTTAAGATCCCCCCTACACTTTAGGCCTTGCAAGACCTAGGCGGGTGTATCTAAATGATGGAGCAGATTTAAAGTTATGTGAATGATCTAATTTGGGAAATCTATTCACAATGGCATGTCAAAGTGAAATAGATGTAAATCTAACAACTAATCCTACTGTAAATGCTTTGAGAGTTGAATGTAATAATAAGGTTTATATAGTGTATTTATGTGAAGTGAATATGAATAGTGCCT
The DNA here is from genome assembly GCA_007258455.2 of Sequoia sempervirens. Lineage (NCBI taxonomy): Eukaryota > Viridiplantae > Streptophyta > Pinopsida > Cupressales > Cupressaceae > Sequoia > Sequoia sempervirens. The sequence continues at coordinate 433,247,337 of VDFB02047230.1, read as the reverse complement.
AATCCTATTGGGTAAATGGAGTCAGATATATATGATAGACGTATCCCTTTCCTTGGCTTAACTCTAACTATCTGGCACTTTTAATTGTTTATAACTTGTATAAACGTGCAAGGTTGTTAGTTATCAGGCTCTTCTTACTTATCCCAATGATATCTTATCAAATTACTGTGAATATTTGAAGGATTTTAACTCTTGTTTGAAGGAAACCAACTTGAGATGATTTGTTTAAATGATTTTAATTCTTGGTGGAAACCTATAAACATGAACCACTTAAGGAGGATTTTAATTTTTTCACATAGAGACCAATTAAATTAATCACACAGTGATAGCAAATGTACCCAGATAAATCATATATATGCTTGATATAATGATTTAAATAATTATAAAAGACCACTCTGGAGACAACAAAGATAACTTATAAAAATTTAGACTAAAAAGATAATTGAACACCAGGAAACTGAACGCTAGATTAATGCTTCTTCTCCATTAATATTGCTTCAAAAGATTGTACAAAATTCAACAGAAGACCTTATGATTTAACATTACTACACTATTCTAAATGTTGGATGATGATGATCCAAAACTAGGCCTTGGTTTCCCTTCTTATATGGGAAGCAACAAGCTTCAGGCCTCTTACAAAAAGGTGTGTCTCTTCATAATTTTTCTCTTAACTAATTACATTTGTTTAGAACATAAGGAAATGATTAAAAGTCTGTGATAGATCGTAACACTCACTCTATTATTCAACGTAGAGAACCCATGACCTCTCTGGATCTAGCAAGGTTCTCCTCTCCTTGATGAAGCATTTGATTGTTTATTCTCCTTCAACTCAATGCTTGTCCCTCCACATCTGAGACACTTCCAATCCTGATGATGAATAGATTTATCACTGACAAATGATCAATATATTCTTTCTTGATATGGGTATCTCTGTTTGTGATCATGTATTTCATATTGTATTCCATATACATTATTCCTTCGAGTTGTTTGTGGGTGTTCTCCAACATCATTTATTTGTCATTGATTAGATGGGATGCCCATGGTAACAATTGAGCCAATTCACTTTTCCAATGATCTTTCTCTTTAATTTCTCCATGATCATCGAAGAACAATGGAAATGGGATATCTAATGGTTGATCGAAATCGTTGAGTTCATCCATAATCCTAGCATGAAATTGACTATGTAGATTGATCAACCTGTTATACTTATGGAGCACTTGTCCATTCATAATATTTTTACTAATCAATTCCTCTTTCTTTTCTTCCATGCATTCCTATATTCTCTTATGTTCATGGAAAGCAGAGTGCACTTTCACAAAGAGTGTCCAGTACTGGTTAGCTTGGTTCATCACCTTTTCAAATCTCTTCTTGATTATTTTAGACACAACTTCAAACTGTGGTCTTTACCTTTTTCTCCAGTTTGTTGCATTTCTTCTAGACCTTTTCATGGCAACGCTTCCAGTATATGACATCTTCCATGGCATCTAACACCTTCTTTTCATGATCCACCAATGGAGAGTACAACTCTAATGAAGAAGAAGAGAGCAATTTATTTATGTAACTAGCTACTTCTCTTTTTAATTTCTCATTTTCTTTTATTAGCTTCTCAACTTGTTCCTTGTTGAAGTTTTGCAACATTTATGTTCAAATGTGTTGTTTCAATGGGATCAGTATCTCCCAATCTATGCACCAAAAGATTTCCAAACATTTGGTTTGGGTCATTGATAACTATAGGTCTCTTATATTGGGGGTACAAGGGCCAAATCAACAAGGTGGCTTCATCTGGATTATACCCTGAACTAGAGTACATTTTATCACTTGCGTCTTCTATCAAATGCAATGTCTTATCCCCTCTTCTTTTCAAGCTATCAAATACTATGGAAGAACTAATCCTACCCTGGTAGGAGCAAAACCTCAGCTTCTCATAGTAATTCCCTTCCTCTCATAGGGGTGATAGCCTCTAATTCTCAATCTACCTCCTTTCTTAATTCTCCCAGGGAATTTTCCTCTTGCTCTGGGGTAATATTTTTCATCCTCTCTTAATATACTTCCTTTGTCTTCATAGACAAATGATTTAAATTCTGAAGTCTTAACGAAATCATTATCAGAAACGAATTCTTGGTCGGCTCAGACTCTCACATCATCAAAGAGTTCATTTGATGTCTCAAATTTAACAATGCTTCTCTTAGGGGGAGGCTCATATTGTGTAACAACAGGCACATTTATTTGCTTAACTTCATTCTCTTCTTCATCATCTTCTTCTTCAGTAATAAGATTGTCCACAAAGAAGCTAACTTTAGGGGTAGGATGTGAAGGTACATATCTGAGAGGCTCCATCTCTTCGGCTTGTGTTATGGAACAAGTTGTCACATGTGTCTCAAAGACTATGGGAGGTACATCCTTAGTCAACTCATCCTCATGTGTGATTAATTGTTCCACTCTTTCCAAGGGGTCTTGTACATCATGGTATGCTCCTGTATATAGGGGACCATTTTCCTTCCTCCATGCCTCAACCACCATGATTCTGTTGTATGTAGCTATCCTCTATGTTGTTAAGGTTTCATCACAGTTTCATATTACATCATCGACAAAATAATGATGTTCATGCCCAAACAATTTCTGTGATAGTTTTGTATTATTGATGAAGTTTTCTGAATCAAAATTCTTCCTTTTATTTCCTATTGGTAGGTCATAATGTGCCAACTTGCTATCAACTTCTTCATATCCCTTGTCAGAAACAACTGTGAAGTATCCAAAATACAAAGTGCTTGGCATAAGAGACTATTTATTGTACCTTTTAAGGTGCACGACATCTGACTTGGCCAATTGCCTTATAATGTAGAGCAAAACACAAAACTCAACCAAGTTCACAAACAAGATTATAAAAAGACTCTGAAAATGACTATCCCAAAAATTGACAATAACTTATGCCAATTTTTAAATTGATCATGATTGCACTCAACAATGAATTCAAATTTGAAAACAATCAAATATCTTTATTCAATTCAAAATTACATTACATCATACATTGCAAATTCTTCCCGATGACTTGCTTTCCTCTTTTTCCTCCTCCTTGACTCAATTCTCTTTATTCACCACCCTCTTCACGAAATTCTTGAATGATGCCCCTTTTACACTCTTTTGTCATCCTTTGAAAGATTCCTTGCATTGGTTTCCCCCATGTTGTAACTATCCAATTATTTTATCAACTCACACCTTCCAAGAGCTCAGTCTCTTCATATTCTGCCAACGTATTCGCAGGAATTGCTCAAGTTTCCATTTCACCCTTTGCAGATCTCTCATGGCATGGTTCATGACATTATCTAATAACTCATGTGTGGCTTGGTGGGTCACCTCATTATATGAAAACACCTCATTGGATCTCATCACCCTTATCCATGCACGGTCTCCAATATCTGCACAATTTGTTTGCTGGCAACCTTGTCTGCTTTCAATTCTCCTTCATCACGACATCTATGTTCTTCGCAGCTCTTGTCCATTCAATCCTTTTTGTATGGTGCAATTTTGTCACTCTTTTCTTGCCCATTTCATGGGATCAACTTCCTCTTATGTGGCGCGACTCTTATTCTTTTTCCCATGCACTTTTTAAGCTCATAAGCGGCTTCCAATCTAGCAACCCTTCCAATTCCTTGGTTTGCTCTCTGCTCAACACCCATTGTCTTGAATTTTCAAACATCCTTTCCTCCTCATATGCTTCAATAGATTCAACCTTCATACTATGGCATGGTAACATAAAATTACCCTTCTTGTGTTGTGTGGGCCTCTTCAAATCTCACGTGCCCTCTTGTTCCTTCACACAATCTCTGCTAGGTTTGATCGATGCATTCACCTGGTATCACTACCTCACTTGTTTTTTTTGCTTTCCTGTCGCCATCTCTATCCTTTACAACCTCTCCTTCATATGAAATGAATTCTACAATGAATTTTTTTTTTAATCATGGACTCAAAGGCATGAGTTAAGGAGGATTCTACATTCTATGCATTCTCACGCAGCCTCTCAACTCCTTCAACTGCCTCTTCTCTCTTTGTACAGATCATATTAAATAATGTCTCTCACATAGGAAGATGAACAATTCCACTTCTTGTCTCTTTACCTTCCCATTCACTAGGCTCTTACATTATTTGTTGAGTTTATCTTTGTCTTTTAATTTCTCTCTCTTCAAATACTTCCCATAATGTTTCTTTCCAATAATTGTGTATCCCATCCACATGTAGGAAAATATAAGTAATCATTTGAAACCAATTGAATTCAATACACCAAAGTTGAAGAGGTGAATCAAAGTAATGCTAAAATCTATTGACTTGGGATGCTCCCACACCATACTCCCAAGGAAGAAAAGATTCAAGCTCTGCTTGAATGGAAGGTAGCAATAAAAGAGCCATGTTGGAAATCTTTTCCAGATGCCTTTAAGTCTTTTCACATCATCTTCTTTGGATTAGTTCCATGCTGCAATCGAACCTTGATTCTCACAAAGATTCTATTTCATCTACTGTAATTTTCCTTCACACAACACTTTCTTCAAACTAGCCTCTACCCAACAAAGATTCTAGAAGATGCACCCTCACGATCTCTTCTACCCACTTCCTCTCAGTAGAAGAGATTTGCACACCTTCTACCCAACCTCATCTCTATTGAAGGACAGTCAACATGATTCCCATGGAACCAATGACCTCTCAAGGCTTCATCACTCTTCACAAACTCTTCACCCATGATCCTAGTGCAAAGCGCCTCTCTCTCTCTCTCTTTGCACACTTAGAACCACCTGCTCTGATACCAATTTGATGTAGAGAAAAACACAAAACTCAACCAAGTTCACAAACCAGATTACAAAAAGACTTTGAAAATGATTATCCCAATAATTGACAATAACTTGAGTCAATTTTGAAATTGATCACGATTGCACTCAACAATGAACTCAAATTTGAAAACAATCAAATATCTTTATTCAATTCAAAATTACATTACGTCATACATTGCAAATTCTTCTTGACAACTCGCTTTCCTCTGTTTCCTCCTCCCTGGCTCAATTCTCTTTATTCACACCCTCTTCATGGAATTCTTGAATGACGCCCCTTTTACACTCTTTTTCCATCCTTTTCAAACTTCCTCGCACTGGTTTCCCCCATGTTGTAACTATCCAATTCTTTTATCAACTCACACCTTCAAAGAGCTCAGTCCCTTTGTATTCTACCAACGTATTCACATGAATTGCTCAAGTCTCCATTTCTCCCTCTACAGATCTCTCATGACATGGTTCATGACATTCTCTAATAACTTGTGCGTGGCTTGGTGAGTCACCTCATTTTATGCAAACGCTTCATCAAAGCTAATCACCCTTATCCATGCACGGTCTCCAATATCTACACAGTTTGTTTGCTGGTAGCCTTGTCTACTTTCAATTCTCCTTCATCATGACATCTATGTTCTTCACAACTCTTTTCCATTCAATCCTTTCTGTATGGTGCAATTTTTTCACTCTTTGCTTGCCCATTTCATGGGCTCAACTTCCTCTTATGTGGCACGACTCTTATTCTTTTTCCCACACACTTTTTAAGCTCATAAGTGGCATCAAATCTAGCAACCCTTCCAATTCCTTGGTTTGCTCTCTGCTCAACACCCATTCTCTTGAATTTTTCAGCATCCTTTCCTCCTTGTATGCTTAAACATATTTGGCCTTCAACTGTCACGTGGTAACATAAAATTCCCCTTCTTGTGTTGTGCAGGCCTCTTCAAATCTCATGCGCCCTCTTTTTCCTTCACACAATCTCTGCTAGGTTTCATCAATGCATTCACCTGGTATCACTACCTCACTTGTTTTTTTTCTTTCCTGTTGCCATCTCTATCCTTTACAACCTCTCCTTCATATGAAATGAATTCTACAATGAGTTTTTTTTTTATCATGGACACTGAAGCATGAGTTAAGGAGGATTCTACATTCTATGCACTCCCACACAACCTCCCAACTCCTTCAACCGCCTCTTCTCTCTTTGTACAAATCATATTAAATAATGTCTCTCACATAGGAAGATGAAAAATTCCACTTCTTATCTATTTACCTGCCCATTCGCTAGGCTCTTACATTATTTACTGAGTTTATCTTTGTCTTTTAGTTTATGTCTCTTCAAATACTTCCCATAATGTTTATTTCCAATAATTGTGTATCCCATCCACATGTAGGAAAATATAAGTAATCATTTGAAACTAGTTGAATTCAATACACCGAAGTTGAAGAGGTGAATCAAAGTAATGCTCAAATCTATTGACTCGGGATGCTCTCGCATCATCTTATAATCTCTAAATATGCAACCCTGTTAGGAACCATTCTTGGTAGCAAAAGTGGTGCTCCTTCAAACCCATATATTCTTATTATAGTGCAATCAACAAATGTGTACTAGTCATCCCAATTATGGTTTACCTTCTTTCTAGGGTCCTTCTCTTTGGGTCTGAGAAATCTCTGCAATTCAAGGGAAAGGTTGTAATCACATGGGTGACCTAGCAATTAGTGCAAGGGTTTAACAAAATATTCTTCAAAGTATAAATAATGAGATTTCACATATCTACTATCCTAGATTGAAGTCCACATCTATATTGGCCTAAAATTCCCATTCTCATATGTATCTTTTATTCTTAACTCTTCCCCCTATAGTCCCATAGCTTGTCCTTCATACAAGATTAGATGCATAAATACAGAATAGTGTTTGAAATTGATTGCATCACTGTTATTTTTTATCTTTTCAAGGGCCCTGTTTAATGCATTAGCTAGGTGCTCTACATAATCAAACGGCCTAACATCTCAATCATGTATATCTGCTGCTATAACCATAGGAGCTATTGACATGAGGGTAGGAACTTATACTCCCAATATTTGTCTGACAGTGTAATAGGTGTATTGAAAGTATTGCTCAAACAAATACACATGAAAGGTAGGGTTCTTATCACTAGAAAACCTGCTGAGTTGATTCCCTACATCCCAGGGTCTATGCAATGGCAATTTTCACCTCTTATAGCTGGTATCCATAGTGTGGTACTCTGTCAAAATATCTTTTATGATAAATGGCTGGTTCATAGTACAATCTAGTTAAAAGACAGTGGAAATGATGATAAATTCAGACCCATCCTACAACTGAATTACTCGTGTTTTTGGGTTATATCTAGTGGATAACACCTTAATCAACTCCACATTTACAATTAAATTAGGTACAACCACTTTACCTAGGTTCATTTTCCATGGGTTACATGCAGGTTGAAAACTATATTGTTTTCTGTAATGGTAGATAAACAAGTCATATCCCCTTTATGGTGTCTAAAGAATACCCAAGTCCTTATGTTTATCCCACAATTTGTTAACTACAAGATTTAATTGTGCACTTCTTTTGGACCTTGGTCTCGACCTTGGACATTGATCAATTAAATCTTGATTCGGAGGTCTAGTTTCTATTTTTTTCTTTTTTGCTTTTGGTGTTTTTGAGGTTCCTTCTATAATATAAACCCTAGCCTTTCCTTGTTGCACAGTCGAGAATTTGAGGTAGGAAAATTTGATACATTATCCCTCAACTGTAAACCCTACCTCAAACAAAAAAGCAACCTCAAAAACACCAAAAGCAAAAAAGCAAAAACAAGATTTATTTTTTCTTTATGTCCTTTTGGTTATCTCATTGTCATGACATTTATCTCCATGATTGTAACCCTTCTACATTATCCCTCAACTGTAAACCCTCTACCCTATACCCTATACCCTATACCCTATACCCTCAAACCTAATCCCTCAACCTTGTACCTTAGACCCTAAACCCTACACCCTACAACCTCAACCCTTCACCCCATGGCTGATACCCTCAATCCATACCCTAAACCCTATACCCAATATCTTAAAACCTAATCCCTATACCCTTGTGAATGGTGATCCTAGACCTGCAAAAACACAAAGAAAAAGCACATAATTAGTCCCATATGCAAGTTAGAAACAAAATTCCCCATGAGATTCATTTGTAACACAAAAACAAGAAATAATATGAAGAACACAATGAAAAAGCTATTATATCCTATTTAAATGATCAAACTCTCAATCCCATGGGGGAATTGGTGCCATTTTGATGTGGAAAAATGGCCCTTTCCAAACTCCTTGCAAGCTTGAATAATGATTGATGAAGATTTGATGCTCCTTGGTGGAATTCCTGCATAGCCTAGCTATGAAACTTGAAAACTATGAAAGTGGATGAATGATGGATGAGAAAATTCAAATCTCGAGATAATGACTTTGCATAAAGTTGTGGATCCAAAATCTAAATGAGAGCCTATTATTTATAGATGAGAATGATGGAGGATGAGGCAAAATGGATGAATGTGGGATAAAAGATCAACCAATAGCATAAAGCCACTTGTCAACATGTGAGTGGACAAAGGTGGAGCACATTTTGGTCATTGTGCAATTAAATGCAATTAGGTGGAATTTCAAAATTGATGAAATGACAAGTTGGAGGGAGAAGAAAATGAAGTTAATGCCACTTGGCTAAAGGCAAAGGACATGTAAGAAACTTAAATGCCTTGTTGGATGTACAAACCCTTTTGGAGGGATTTTTCAAACTTGGAGAATATTCCCTTTTTGATGCCTTTTTGAAAGTAATTAGAGATTTAATAAATCAATTAAAATTATTTTCATGAGAAAGTTGCAAAAGCTAGAGGATTTGATGGATTAAGATTAAGATTAATCAGGATTTGATTAATTAAGAGGGAGATTAGCTGATTTGACAATTTTGACTTAGACTTTTGGATAAATTTAAATCAAAATGTGAGGAATATGATTTTAGATTTAATTAAATAAAGTTTGATTTATTTAATTAAAAGGGATGATGTTAGACAAATAAAGATTAATTTATTTAATTTAAGGGAGAATGACCTTAGAGTTTAATTAAATAAAGTGAATTATTTAATTAAAAGAGAGACTATAAGATTAATCAAATAAAATGATTTATTTAATTAACATGAGATGATGATTTAATTAGATAAAATTGATTTATTTAATTAAGAGATTAAATGTGATGAATTTAATCAAATAAAGATTATTCGATTAAATTATTAGCAAAGGAGATGATTCAGGACAAACTGGTGTTAGTAAAATTAGGATCAGGTGTATAGGATTAATCGATACATTTTTCGTGTCTACATTTTGCCCCTCTTTGAAGCAATGCACTCGCTGCGTTGGTTCATAGAATAACTTGTTGCGATCAAAATTCAACTTTTTAAATTTTTTTTTTCAGATTCCCCACTACTGCCCCCGCGAAATAAATATGCTGGTATACTACCCCTCGAGAGATTAGACGAAAATTTGGATTTTGGGTGATCTCGTGAAAAATAGAGGACAAGGTGCCTGACGGGTCCAGGATGCCAAAAACATGCAAAAACATGAAAATAATAATGCAAAACGACCTCCGGTTAGGCGAAAATGAGATCGGGGGTCCAAAACCCTAGCTGGATGGCTAAACAAGGTCAAAAAACCCTAGTTTTCAAGCTTAAATAGGCCACGAGGGGCCACTTCCAATTCATTTGCACATTCAGCCTTTGGAGATTTAGCACTTTTGAGCTCTGACCACTGTTCGAGATGGTGTAACGTGTGCTTCCACGACACATTTCAGAGTGAGTGCAAGTGTACTAGTGGCTACCAAGCGCATGACCACTAGTATGTGACCCTTGAATTGTTTTTTCATCTTTTGTGTGCATTAATTAGGGTCCAAAGTCAACTTGAGTCAAGTGGTGCTGTTTGGCACCACTGAAAGTGTTAAATTGGTACCACGTGGCCTTAAAGTGTGCTGCTATTGAGTCTTGCATCGTGGCAATCCAATTTAGAGATTAGGGTTTAGGCTTCAAAGTTTTCCGCATATGCGAGTAGTGTCGTGGTGGTGCAATTTGGAATTTAGGTTTAGGGGTAAAAAATGGTCTGTGGTCAAACTGTGAAGCCGCGACATAGTTTGGAACTTTTAGGTACCCAATGGCACAATTTAGAATTTTCAAATAGCAACACCATTGCAAACAATGACGCATTTGTTGTTTTGATCGCGAAAACTCCGAACAAGATTTTGATTTTTTATGAAACTTGACGCTGTGACTTTACTGGTGCAAGAGGATGCAGAGCCGGTACACTCACAGGAGCATAGGTCTTCGATTTTGAGTAGATTGACTGGATTGCATTAGTTTCTCTAGGCTTACTTGGGGGTGATTGGGCTTTGGTATTTTGCGTACGCTCCAACCATCTGAACACACTTAGGGATGATGACAACATTGGCAGAGAGATGGCACAGTGAGATGCCCTCGTTTCACTTCCTTGCAGGTAAGGCGATAGTGAACCTGGAGGATGTGTGGCATATTCTTCGATTGCTGATCCACAGAGAGTAGGTCATCTATGATGTAGACACTGGGATAGATGCTTGCTATGATGTTATGGGCCTGTATGAGATTATTTTTGTTGAGGGATACTTTGAGCTAGAGCAATACAGGACCTCAGTGTCGTCATTCAAATTGATTATAGCTGCTATTATCTCAGGCCTTGTGGCACTAGATCGACGCAGTCGATACTTTAGTCTAGGATGGGGTCTTTCCTGGGAGCAGATGGTTCACTGGAGAGTATGCTTTACATGGGGACTAGTGATGGTGGTCTCCCTCTACCATGACTTGCATGAGTTTGCATATTGCAATAGCAGGGCTATTGGAGTAGGAGTTACAATTTTGCACATCGGAGCCTGGGAGAACATTGCAGTGCTCCGCCCATGAGTCACATCAGCCAACATGGAGCCAGATGACCTAGCCGTCTGGCGGTATAGAGGGGCCTTGAAATTCTCACATACAAGAGTGGCCGACATCCCTCACTGGAGGAGGGTGATAGATGAGATGACAACTTTTACCTGGAGGCCTTAGCTTGGTATGCACGCTTGGTACGATGATGTACAAAAACTCTTTTTCACAAGGTAGGACCGTCTTATGTAGGGCAAGGAGCATACCATGATAGAGTGTTATCTGTCGGATCGAGTTGTGAGGCAGTTTGGTGAGACACAGGACATGCCCGATGACCAGTACATGGCCATCTTTGCGCATACTATGAGCGAGACCACACGGGGTTGCACGATCCCTCCAGAGGATGCCATGGAGTCTTTCAGACAGTTGGTGGTCAGACCATGGCCATACGATCAGGGCCCGAAAGATGTAGGGGCTACTCAGGCATATCGTGATTAGTTTCGTCCATTGGTCAGATTGATAGTGCCTGGTGCATTATTACCGCAGAGGAGATCTAGAGACCAATCAACATGGCAGGGGTAGGGGTGAGGAGGTAGAGGAGATGGGGATGAAGATGGTAGTGGAGGTAGAGGAGGAGGCGGGTCACCTCCAGACCAGCGGGAACAAAGAGGTTAGGTTCCTAGAGATCAACAAAGAGATGGAGACAAGCAGTCAAGAGATGGGGACAGGCAGCAGAGAGACAAGGACCCACAGAGAGATGCCCCAAGGGACCATCAACAACAACCACCTCCACCGCCACCACCACATCAACCGGATCAGAGGGATGTCCTCATTCAACAGTTGTAGGCATAGGTTGCCACATTGATAGTCAAGCGAGATCAGGCCTACACAGAGCGAGACTAGGCTGTACAACAAAGACAGACTGTAGAGCTCTAGTTGGCACAAAAGACTGGGAGACACTAGTAGTTAGAGGCTACACAGGGCTGGACAGTCCCCACGAGGATGTACCGTGAGGTGGTCATGGAGGCACAGTACTGTTGGACACCAGGAACACTGAGAGGGGGGTGAATCAGTGTTCTACAATATTTGAATTTCAAATCAGATCTTGAACTAGCAACAACAATATTAATCTTTAATAGCATCCACAACAAATAAACAGAAGGAAACATGCATACACATTAATAAGACAATGTGAACACCATAACACCAAGATTTTTATGTGGAAACCTTGTTAGGGGAAAAACCACGGTGGAGATTAACCCATAAAGTATACTCTCTTAAAAGTATGATAAAAAGGGAATGCACTTGCATTTAGGCACACTGCCTAGAGCTCACTGCTCAAAATAGGGAAGACTCATTGCCTTACAAAGTATTTGAGATTACAAAAAAATGTTGAACTGAGAATATAGCATCTATAAATGCCTAGATTTAGTTCCAATGAGGCACATAAAACAAATTCTAGACCTTTTGTCCAATTCGCACTTCTGGTCTGCTCTACTCTGGTCTTCTACAAAAACCCTTCTGTAGCAGAAACAAAATTCGCTCAACATATATTATGATATTAGCCCATATAGCTATTCTACACTTTTTCGCACACACATGCTTTCTTACAACTTCATGCTTCCTTAAAATGAATTACCGATCTCTTATATATATCCGCTAACAAGATTTTATCACTATATGTCAACTTTAAACAAAATATAATATTCTTACATATGTCGGCTCAAATCACCAATTGGAATTAATGCATACCCACACAAGTCAGCTAGACCCACATCAAAATTCCCAACATAAGAAATAGTTAAACAACTATTCCTCATACATTTGGGACATGCCATACACAACAGGTCAGCCATAATGAGAAAATAAGCAATAAATCATTCTACCGAATCTCCAAACTCGTACATGGATGAATGTAATATCACAAAACTTATCAATCAGGTAGCATACATGCTTGAAAAGCTTCCCCGGGGATCCACACGACAAAATAATCATCGGGTGAAGTATTCAGACCAACTTATCAACTGGATACTCTGTTCTTCATGCATTTTTCCTGTAGAATACTGTCTTATACTTTTCTTGCCGATAGGTGCTACTTCCAAATTGTAGACCATACTACTGACTCCAATTGCCATCAATGACAACACTAGCAACCAAAAAAAATCTCCCAAAGTCATATGCCAACAATCTCCCCCTTTGGCATTGATGGAAACACTTAGTGAAAAATGACTACGTGTCGAAACACAAATTCAAAACTTCATAGCACAACAAAACAATGCAAAACACTGCATCCCCTTTGGATGTCAAGGCATTTATCACTGCATTCTCTCGCCCTTTGACATCAATGACAAAAACTTCCACTACTTTCTCTTACCCTTTAATATTTGACTGTACTCTCTCTTATTGCATTCTCTCCTAAAAAAAGTTGCAACTGCTGCTAAATTTAGAAAATTATTTTATACTTATCTTTCATTTCCGAGAGAAATTTCTTCCAAGATTCCACTGCAATCCTAGTAGCAATTATCAGACTATTGTTTTTTGATGTTTTATTGATGACTTGGACAAGGGATTTAGGAATGGTAATGCCTTCTTCCAACATTTCTCCTTTCTTTAGAACTTCAACCATTTTCTCTAATCTGCATTCAGTCAGGTCCTTCACTTTCCAGAAAGTGTCCATAAGAGTGTTTCTAGAAGAGTGAACCTTTGCATGCTCAACTTGCAACTCATGAATCTTCTTCTTAAATTCTCCATCCTTGTCCTGAACCATACTGTAGTCTTGTCTGATTTTGACAAGCTCATTCTCAATTTGTTCCAACTTGTCCTTGTATTTTCCAACCACATGAGGCCATCTGAGACAATAATTGAAGATCTTATTCACTGATTCAATACACTATCTTAGTACATTCATTTTCTTCTTCAGTTTGGTGAGAGATAGCCTAAACTGCATCTTCAGATGTGAGATTATTTTTTCCTCTTTTATGTCCTGAGACACAGAGTCCATAGCCTCCTTGATACATTCAATAAATTCTTCTGGAAGTACATTCTGCAAACTCTTCAATTCAATGTTGTTGTCAATAAAGTATCTTCCTAGAGTGTCCTTGATGCAGTCCTGTTCATATGATGGTCCATTCATCCATATGTCAGTTATCTTTTGCATTCCATCTTTTTCTTGAGTAATCTGTAGTATCTTTGCTTTGAATAAAGCACCTTCTTCATCACTTTCTTCTGTAATTACCACAACCGGTTCAACTAGTTTTGGTTCAACTCTTGGTGTATATTCCTCAGAATCTTCATCGACTACATCCACAACTATCTTCTTTTTACCTTTTCCTTCAACTTTTGTTGACTTAGGCCTTGGAGGAGTGTCACCAGCCAATTCTCTTTCTCTCTTCTGCTTTTTCTCCGTCTTATTGGAGGATGATCCAATTTCAATTGCTTTTACTAGGAGAGGAATACCAAACTTTTCTAACTTTCCAAAGAAGTTTTCATAAATTTGTTCACCATTTTCAAAAGAGTTGAAATGCTCAAAAATTTGCTTACAAACCGGTATATTTTCCTTCCATACCACATTATCATTATGAGGTAAACAATTTAGGAAATACATCATAATGCATATAACTAGGGTACCAAACCTGAAAGAGTAATCTATATCCTTCGTCAATTGCACATTCTCCATCAATTGATCCTTCAGCAATCCACATAGATCAAAGTCTTCATTTTCTATTATCATCTCGTGCACAATTTACACTGCACCTGCCGATGTTGATCCTTCTCTTTTTCTTAAGAATTTTTTTTATGAAATTCCATGTGCAATATACCTCGTTAATGGATCTTTGATTGTTGAGATTACCAGAGCCCTCTGATCTCCTGTTACTCCGGTTAGGGCTTCAACTTCGACATTCTGAATCAATTTCTTTTTTGGGACATTACCAACATTGCACAAACCTGTTAGATTTCTGATTACATCCTTAGAAATTTGATAGGGTTTATCTAGAGTAGGGATATCACCATCCAATTTGTTCAAGATAAATCGAACTACCTTCGCATTGACGAAATGAGGAAATTCATTCCAGATGTCCAAGTTCTTATGTTTCACTCCTCCAAGCTTCTTCGATTCGACGACAGACAACAAATTTCTTACATCCCTAACCTTTTGACTACTATATTCAACCAAAATTACTATTCCTTTGATTTGCTTCATTTTCCGTATCGAACAGGGTTCTATCGATCACAAAATAAGTATGAAATTGATAATAAATAGAAATACCTAAAGAATTCATCACTGAATTGACTTTCGCTCCTTCAAAATTTTGCTAAAAAGGTTCTCCAATTGTTCTTCTTTGGCACACGGTGGAAAATGAGGGTTTCAAATGCCATTTTATAACTTTGTACACCTAACTTCTTTGTCGTATTAAATGCTCTACCCTAGAAGTTCTGGTTACTTTTTTTTCAAACATCAAGAGAGAAATCCATCTACGGATCTTCAAGAAGCGATCACCAATACATTTGAGGATGAATAACACAATTGCAGACAACTTCTTGCAATACGAAACCAACTACACATGGGGGGAACAAAAGATTCTCATGAAAACTCCTTCTAGGCCAAAGGCCTGAAATCAATTGTCGGATGAATTACGAGAGGGAGCTTTCGATATAGTCTTATTACCTTCATTAGATCCACTCTTCTTTACCCACATTTTCTTCATCTGTTCTCTTATCTCTTCCACAAATGTTTTTCCCTTTCCCTTATCACCTTTCTGTGAATTTCTTCCTTGATAAACCAAACCTCTCTTATCCATTTTTTTGTTTCTGCAGACTCTTGCAATGTGACCAAATTTGTTACAATTGTAGCATACCAGATGTTTTTGTCTATACCATCCATTCCACTAATTTCCTCCTGATCTGCACTGATTAGCAATATGTCCAAATCTTCCACAGGTGTAGAATTTAATGATCCCTATATTGATAGACATACTTTTTCATTCTAATGACTTATGACCAAACTTCTTGCAGTTAAAACATTGACCAGAAAATGATGGACTGCTAGAACTTATCTTACTTCTACACTGAGAAGCCATATGTCCAAATTTATTACAAACAAAGCAATATCCATTAAATTTATGAGCATTGGGTTGTCTTACCGGATATCTTCTGCCTTTGTTCTTCTAAGTTTTCTTTTTAGGGTCCTTTCGTTCAGATCCAAAGTTCTCATCTTTCACATAGCCAAGACCTCGCTTATCATTTGCATCCTTTTTTCCTTTAGTTATTTCATCAATCCTAGCATAAATAATCCTGAACTTATCCTTAAACTCATTTGCAGTGGCAAGCTCATCTCTGAGAATAACTACCTGTCTCTCAAGCTCTTGTTCATTGTTTCTAGATTGTTGCAGTTCAATCTCCAGTTGAATGAATCCACTATTAACTCTGCTACATTCTTCAAATTTTTCTTTCAAGGACTAGGCCAGATTCTCCTCATTCTTCTTTCTTTCTTCAATATCTTTAGTTAGCTTCATTGCCATAGATTCCATTTCAAGCTTTAGAGCAATGTTGTCCTTAGCAAGTTTTTCACACTCTTCTATTATTTCTTTTAGGGTTTGATTCAGATGAACATCTTCTAGGCCTTTGCTTTATTTTTGCTTCAATTGACCACATTGTTCTTTCCTCTTTTCCCTTGAATCATTTATCTTATCCTTCAATGATTGAATGAATTTTTCGGCAGCCACAAGATTTTCTTTTAGTTCCATGACCTCTACTTTAGACTGATCGAGATCATCAAGTGCCACCATAAGCTGTTGTTGAAGACCACCTATGTCCATTGTAATCCAAGATCCACCTCAAGCTGTTAAACTCAGAAGAGGAACAAGCTTTGATACCAGTTGTTGGACACCAAGAACACTGAGAGGGGGGTGAATTAGTGTTCCACAATATTTGAATTTCAAATCACATCTCTAACTATCAATAGTAATATTAATCTTTAATAGCATCCACAACAAATAAATAGAAGGAAACATGCATACACATTAATAAGACAATGTGAACACCATAACACCATGATTTTTACGTGGAAACCCTATTAGGGGAAAAACCACGGTGGATATTAATCCACAAAGTATACTCTGTTAAAAGTATGATAAAAAGGGAATGCACTTGCATTTAGGCACACTACCTAGAGCTCACTACTCAAAATAGGGAAGGATCACTGCCTTACAAAGTATTTGAGATTACAAAAAAATGTTGAAATGAGAATATAGCATCTACAAATGCCTAGATTTAGTTCCAATGAGGCACATAAAATAGATTCTAGACCTTTTGTCCAATTCACACTTCTACTCTGCTCTACTCTGCTCTTCTGCAGAAACCTTTTTGTAGCACAAACAAAATTCGCTCAACAGATCTTCTGATATTAGCCCATATAGTTGTTCTTCACTTTTTCTCACACACACGCCTTCTTACAACTTCATGCTTCCTTAAAATGAATTACCGATCTCTTTTATATATCCACTAACAAGATTTTATCACTATATGTCCGCTTTAAACAAAATATAATATTCTTCCATATGCCGGCTCAAATCACCAATTGAAATTAATGCATACCCACACAAGTTGGATAGACCCACATCAAAATTCCCAACATAAGAAATAGTTAAACAACTATTCCTCATACATCCGAGACATGCCATACACAACAGGTCGGCCATAATGAGAAAATAAGCAATAAATCATTCTACCGAATCTCCAAACTTGTACATGGATCAATGTAATATCGTAAAACTTATCAATCAGGTAGAATACATGCTTGAAAAGCTTCACTGGGGATCCACAAAACAAAATAATGATCTGGTGAAGTATTCAGACCAACTTATCAACCAGATACTTTGTTCTTCATGCATTTTGCTGGTAGAATACTGTCATCTACTTTTCTTGTCGGTAGGTGCTACTTCCAAACTACAGACCATACTACTGACTCCAATTTCCATCGATGACAACACTAGAAACCAAAAACAATCTCCAAAATCCATATGCCAACAAGTACTATAGGGTTCACTACCATCAGGCAGTGCCTCGAGGAACCTGGGCACCAGAGTTCTCGCAGCAGACAGGGCAGAGGCAGGATCCGCCATGTGAGGGGAGCAGTCATCAGGGCTAGCCTTATATTTTTTATCAGAGACAACATTCTTTTTGAGATCCACGAGCTCCGTTTTTGATAGCCTCGTGGGTGATTGTACTATATTGATTGATACACACATTTTATCTTGATTCTTGTACCATGACAATTGTATTGTTATTTTAATGATATATGAGATGATATGGTTCGATCTGATGTTTGATGATGTGTTCTATCTTATTTATGCATGATGGATGGATGTATTTAATTTCCTATATGTGATTATATGACTCTCTTATGTGATGCATGTATGCTTTTTAATGTGATGTATGTTTGTATATGATGTTATGTAGTGATTATGCAAATGTTTATGGATGGATGTGTTTTTTTTTCAGTATCTTTCTATGCACTTTTTATGATGATGATGATGTATGGATGATATGGATGTAGATGATTTAAAATGCTTAGACTAATAGATCTGTATGGATGATGATGATAAAATATATGAGATGTAATGACATATTCTTTTTCTTTTTCAATATCTTTCTCATGTATGATGCGGTGATGCACTTATGGATGAAATTATGATGCACATGATATTATGTGATGATGCTTTTATGATGATACCTATTTAATGATGAATGATATAATAATGCAAATGATATGGTGTTTCTTTTTTATTATGATACTTATGTGATGATGCAAATGAATGATGTGATTATGCAATGGATGTCTTGATGATGCATATGATATGATCTAATAATGCCTATGTGATGATACTTTTATGTTTATGCAATGAATGCAAATGTATGGTTTATGAGATGCTTAGAATAACCAATCTATATTATGCAATGAATCTAAGATGATTAATGTTTCTTACATGATATGTCATGGTATGATATGCATTATGTTGATGGTTTGTGGATGCAGGACAAATGCATTAATGATGACTTTGTGATTAACTGTCACGGTACCATGTTAGCGCAGAAAGAAGTAAGAAGAAATAAGAGAATCCAACAAGTCAACTTTATTAGAGATGATGACGATAATGATGATGATGATGCTTACCAGGAATTGGGACTTTAAAAGGGCTATTTACCTTATGTTTGATAACACACGTAGGCATGATGCATCAAGGTATAAAGAACCAGGATAGCGTTGCACCTAGTGTGATGGACTTTGACTTGACAATCACATAGGAGTACTCCTGTTCACACGTGATATAAAAAACCTCATTCAAAATGCAGTTCATATATTCCAAATATCTCAGACCAAAACATAGAAAGGAAATCATTCCCATGTGGTCAGCAAGACACCTAAAACATCCTCCCTACACCCAAACAAAGCACGCATGACCAAGGTTATATTACAAGAATATCCAACAAGCACAACAAATAAAAAGATAATGATCATTGTCCCATTCCTTTCTCTCTAAATCCTTTTGTTTGGACATCATTGAGAGGTCATTGAAATGAGCGCAATAAGATAAGCCAAAAGACAAAGATAAAGTAAACAAACAAGCTAATGTTCTTCAATACCACTAGCCAAGACTAAACTACGGTGATGCCTGATGTTGATGTCCATTGGAGGAAGGATGCATCCTAGGACATGATGTTATCAGATGATTTGGGATTGATTGGATGATGGGCTATTAATACCAAGAGTTGACCAACTTGTTTACTTACTGACCTAGACTTGAGACTTTGACATTTTAGTTTTCACTTTAGAATTGCTAGACTTTTTTCTAACTGTTTTACCAAAGGTTGAGGATAACGATGATTTATTATGGGTGATGCTTATTGCGGGTGAAAGCAAGATGATACAAATGGATTTTTTTCAAATATTTGGATGTTTTTGGCATTTTTGAAATGTTTTGAGGCTATTTTTGGTATTTTCAATATTTTTGCAAATGTTTTGATTTTCCAATTTTCCAATGTTTTGGGGTTTTTTGAGATTTTGACCAAGAGACTAACCTAAAGACCTATCCTAGGGGCCTAAAGGGATGATCAACAGATTAGCCTTGCCTATGTTATACACACAAAGACCACGTAGTTTGACTAACACAGACTCGATTATTGATGAGATATGAACAAATGGATTGCTAGTTTATTATGACAAACTCCTAGAGGACTGACCTAAGTGTCTTAGGGGATGATCAAAGATCAACCTTTCCTACGTTCAGAGCTCAGAGACCTGTAGTTCAAAAAGATGACTCTATTTTTGACTTTTTGATTGATTTTTTTAACCTATTTTTGGATTTTTGATATGTTTCGAATGTTTTTGGATTTTTTAATTTTATGAATGTTTTTGGATTTTCTGATTTTCTTATGTTTTTGGATTTTTCTAATTTTGGGAAGACTTCAAGAATATACACGAATATGATCCGATGAGAACATTCCCCCAGCGTGATGCAATAGACTACTCCGATATAGGCAGGATAAACTGACCTTGAGAATGCATCAAGTAGTACTAGGAGGGATCATGATGCGAACACAAGATCAATCTATGATGCAGATGCAGACGGATGATGGATGGAGCTATGGAATGTGATGGATGATGGAAGCATAATGGATGGATGATTTCAAACAAGTAGTGGAGATCCTGGTGGATGGAATGTGCTTATTTACACAAGGCGCCCGTTTGCTAGGTTTTCACCTAGGTACTTGCCCAAAGAGCCACCAAAGTGGTTTTTCGCTAGAGGATGATTTTTCTCTTTACCGTTTTTAATCCTTTTTCTGATTTTTTGGATTTTTGTATTTTTTGTTTTTTTTTGTTGTCACCAAGACACCTGTTCACCAAGTTTTCATTAGGGTGATCATTTTTTCAGGACATTTTTTGATTTTTTTGTATTTTCTAGTTTTATACCCCAAAAGATTAGGCATAAAACTTTTTGAGATGGGAGCTATTCATGGGCTCTTGTAGAGGTTCACCTTCTAGTGTTGATAACTGATATGCCCTTGACTTATAGCTCACTGTGATGACGAAGGGTCCCAACCAATTGGGTTCAAACTTACCCTTGCTATATGGATTTTTAACATTCTTCCGATTCTCCTTGAGCACAAGTTCCCCAACTTGGAAGGTTCGACTCCTGATCTTTTTGTTATAACTCCACTTGAGTCAATTTTGATATACCTATAAATGGTTTAAGGCATCCATACATTACTCATCCAACAACTCTAGCTCATTCAGTCATGATACTTGGTATTCTTCATCTGTGATGAGATTTTGCAATGAAATTATTAGGGATGGGAGCTAGATCTCGGTAGGGAATATGGCTTCTGATCCATAGACTAGGGAGAATGGGGTCACACCTGTTGGTGTGCAGATACTTGTTCAATAGGCCCATAGGGAAGGATTCAGCTGTAAATGCCAGTCATAACTAGTGTCATTGACTGTCTTTTTAGGATTTTTAGGATGGTCTTATTTTTAGCCTCATCTTGGCCATTTCCTTGGGGGTAGTATGGGGTGGAAAAGCGATGTTGGATATTAAACTTTTGGCATAGGTGATGAACATCCTAATTCTTGAGGGATACAATAACAACAGATTAAGTAGTTCAGGATGAACTTTGATATCTACTTTCTTGTGATATATGTCATGGGAATGGATTCCACCCACTTCATAAAGTACTCAGTGCCAATGATGATGAACTTATGTCCACTGGATGAGGTGGGGGTGATTTTTCCAATGAGAACAAGCCCCCACTATC
Source organism: Sequoia sempervirens (assembly GCA_007258455.2). NCBI lineage: Eukaryota > Viridiplantae > Streptophyta > Pinopsida > Cupressales > Cupressaceae > Sequoia > Sequoia sempervirens. The sequence continues at coordinate 433,225,778 of VDFB02047230.1, read as the reverse complement.
AAAAGGGCCAAGGTGTGACAATTGGGTGGAGATCTTGAGCTGGTGCATGGATGAGGTCCCCATGTTGCTGACATTGTAGACACCTTTAGACGTAGTCATGTGCTTCCCTTTCCATTGTAGGCCAATAGTACCCTGTCCTCAACAGTTTCTTGGCCAAGGTCATACTGCTCGAATGTGAACCACAAATGCTGTTATGTACCTTGGTTAAGGCGATCAATGCATCCTCAACATTTAAGTAGTGTAACAGGGTTCCTTCAATGCTTCTACAGTATAGGGTATATCCTAGGAAAACCTTGTCTACTAGTTGCATTATGAATCAATGGATGGACTAGAGTCTTCCTTGTAGGCCTCTTAGCTATTTCAATGTTTTAGGTTCCTCCATTTTGAGGATGGCCTTGACCTTAGCAGGATCTATTTCAATCCCTCTCATAGACACAATATACCCAAGGAGATTTCCTAACTGTACTTCGAAGACACACTTCTTTGGATTGAGTTTGACTTTGTATTCTTCTAGCCTATCAAAGATAGAGCCTAATGCTCCTATATGATCTCATCTTTTCTTTGATTTGGCCAATATATCATCCATGTAATCTTCCATGGTTTTGTGAATCATATCATGAAAGATTAGTGTCATGGCCCTCTAATAGGTTGCTCCTGCATACTTCAACCCAAACGACATCATATTCCAACAATATGTCCCCTATGAGCAAGTGAAGGTTATTTTGTGCTAGTCGTCTTTTGCTATCATGATCTAGTTATAGCTTAAGAATCCATCCATCAATGATAGCATCTCATGTCCTATCATCATATCCATGATCATGTCAATGTTCAGAAATGGAAAGTCATCCTTGGGACATGCTTTGTTTAGATTCCTGAAGTCTGTGCAGATGTGGACGCCCCCCGTGGGTTTTGAAACATGTATAAGGTTTGAGACCCACTCTAGATAATCAATCAGACGTATGAACCCGACATATAGGAGCTTTTGCAATTCCATTTTGACCAACAAGGCTATCTGGGGATGCATCTTTCTAATCTTTTGTCTCACTAGCTTTGCTTCAGGGTACATAGCTAAGTGATGAACCACCACCTCTAGATCAAGTCCAGGCATATCATTATAGGTCCATGGAAATTTTATCTTTCTTTCTTTTAGGAACGCAGCTAGAAATTCCTAGTCTTTTGTGAGAAGTGACTCTGCATAAAATGTTGTGTGGCAGTTCCTCTATTCCGAGGTTGATTGGGTTGCACTTCTCTGCTAGGACCACTGACCTCTCCTGATGAATAGTAGTTAGGGAAATATTGAATCCTTCATCCTCCATCCTCCAACACCTCAAAGAGGTTTTCACCCTTGGATGTGTCCTTTATTTTTACTATTTTTGGGTTTGAGAGTGCCACAGTGTGGTTTTCAGTCAAAGACCTAGAGATTATTCTCAGATTTTCACTTTTGTGACTAAAGGAATCAATCATTTCCCCATTGCAGGCATGTGTGTCTATTATGATGTCAAACCTGGCCTTGTGATCTCCATATGGTATTGTATCCCAAAATCCCATGAATTCCAAGAGCGCCTCATCGTTTTCATATGTGTCCAAAATTGGTGGTCCTCATTGGTTGTAATCGATGAGCTAGGAATAAACTAAGTTTATTTCATGGGTTTGATGGTCTGACTCAAAAGATAGGGTGTTAATCATGAGTAGAGATGAATCCTTGAAAAGCATAAGAAAGTCTATTATAGGATCCTCATCACTACTACACACATAAGTTATGTCAAAGGTAAAGTTGTCTATGACTCAACCTGTGGATACTGGTAATTGAAGGGCAACTGTTGATAGTTGAGGGGGAGTTTTGACCTTTCTAACCCAGGCACCTTTTCCAAGTATGGTCACCTTCAGAGGGGTACATCCGAGGCCAAGATTTCTCATACGCTTCTCTATAATGAGAGGTAGTAGAAGCCCATTGTCATTATGTCCAAGTTTCTTGTTTCTGTTATAGCCCATACCAAGCATCATTTGTAATCCCTTGCTGCTCTCATCCATGGGAATATCAGACGCAGGCCTTTCATCTTGGTATAGGAGACTGGATATGTCTCTTTCATATACTATTTCCCAACTTAGATCCCCCCAACTTCTATATCTAGAAGGGTTTTCTTTGAAGGTTTGGGATGATGTTTCAGCTGGTTAGGGTTTCCCATGAGTCCTAGGAGATTGAGGTAACTCTCCTATGATGAAAGCACTTTTCTTCATTCTATAATCCCCACACCTGTTGTCTTGGATAATGACCTTTATTTTGGATATATCAAGGATGGTGGGTGTCTTTATCTCAAAATTGGAGGCTAATGTAGCTGGATCCACATATAGAGTGGTAGGGACTTCATCGTTCTTTGGAACTTGGGGGATTTTATAGTATTTTTCTTATAGGATTTTGCAGTAGGTAAAGAGCTTGGGATCACCATGAATCGTGACCTCTTGATTTTGATATGGGAATTTGACGCATTGATGGAAGGTTGAAGCGACTACTTGCACCCCATGGATCCATGGGCACCCCAGGAGGATGTTATAAGGTAAATCAAGGTCAAGGACCTGGCATGTGGTTTCCATAATGGCTAGCCCTACTTGAATAGGGAGCTGGATAATGCCTTGAGACACTCTTTCCTTATCATCATATGCTCTGATTGTGATGCCCTTACCCTTTTCAATGGCATCCTATGAGAATCCCAGATTCTTTATTAGTTTGAGCGAACAGATATTTAGACCTTCACCCCAATCCACCAAGACCCTTTTGAATTTGTTTTTATGAACCAGGACTTCAAGGTGGAATGCGTAATTGTGAGATGGTTGGGAGGGGAAGTCCCGATCAAAGAATGTTAGGAGACTTGGAGTGGTGATATTTCTGACCATAGCTTGGAACTCACCAACATCTAGATCTGCGGAGACGGTGGATGAAGCCAATGCTTCCTCTAGGATTTTTCTATGTGCTGGTGATATCTTCAACAACTCCATGATGGAGATCTAAGTGGGGGTTATTTTTAGCTAGTCTAGGAAATTGTAGGCATTAGGAATGGATTTCAGATTGTAAGTGGATTCCCTAAGTGGCTGTCATGGTCCAACAATAGTAACTTTTCCATCATGTGTGGTGACTCTACAATCAGCTTTGGCTCCCTTGATGTTAACAACAGTGACCATTTCTTCTAGGGATGTGACAACATGGTCATACAAATGGTTCACATTGGCATACTTGGTCTTTCCATGGTTGTTCCCTTTGTTATGATTCAACATCAGATGTGTGAATATTTTTAGGTCCTGATTTCTAGCTGGTTGTTCAATGTTAATTATGACCTTGTCATCAATGAGGTCTTGGATCAAATTTTTCAACCTCATGCAGCTGGTTGTTGTGTGCCCCTTGATTTTGTGAAAGTCATAAAGGTTGTTTTCATTGTATCATGGTGGTTTCACTTGGGGTTCTTGATAGTTCTCATAAGTGGGAATTTTGATGAGATTTTCATTTATCGGTTTCTTCATGACCGATTCAATTGTTTCCCAAAGGGCTACGTACTTTCATTTGGGCGGATTTTTATTTCGCAGGGGTGGTCCTCCTTGATTATTCAGGTTGTTGACTTGATTATTGGGTGGTTGTTGTGATACTGTGTTGGCTTGTGTTATGTTACAATTATTGTTTTAAGGTTGTTGGTATGCTTGGGTGTTTTGTTTTGGAGCACTGATTATGACCTTGGAATCCACCACACCATCAATAGTGACATTTATGTTCTCCAGCCACATGCGAGGTTTTTTGTTATAGCTAGTGGAAGGACGATTGTCTTGATGTTTTGGATATGTGGGTGTCCCCCCTTGTGCAATAAGGGATCGTTCAATGTCGAGTGCCTTGGGGATCAAATGGTCATACGTGGTTATACCTTATGTTGGTTAATAGATTTATCACCTAACTCTATATTCTCATGCCCACAAAGGTGACAAATGTAACCACTGTTGAATCAACAATCATATAATTCACATACCATTTCTCTGCTTATTTTAGAAGGTGGCAACTACCTTCGTTTGATATTCAAGGAATAATCTTTAACTTCTATTGCTTTTAAACAAAAATCAAATAAATGTAGGGGATTTTAACTAGAAAGATTTAAAGGTATTCAATAATTTCATAAAATAAAACTGAAAAATACTTCACAATTTGAATGAAATCAAATATCACCACAAAACCATTATTCATAGATAAATGATACTATAGTGATGCAACAAATCGAAATATCTATTATCCCAATCATAGATTAAACACTGGAAAAACATTCAACATAAGAAGAATAGATTCATACACTACAATTTAAAGATTACACATGCACATATTCCACCATTGTCTTCTATATCAAAATAACAGACAACAAATATTCAGATAATAGAGTTTTTTTCTAATGAGAAAATCAAAGTTTTCCCAAAAGATCCTAAGCATACTAGCTGAATCCATATTTAAAGCATAAACAAATTGTCTTGGTAATGGTTTCTTGAAAGTAACTGCATCGAATAATTAAAAGAGTTTTAAACTTAAAGAGCCAAAATAAAGAAAGTATCATGAAATACTAAAAGTAATTATGCATCATCTCTAGCTGCTTCAACTTCTTCATCTTCCAAATTTTTGACATTCTTGTTGCAACTACTTCTCTTGCACCTTCATCATGGTTTTGTAATCCTTGTATTTGGAAATAATTGTAAGCAATTCCTTGCTCCTTGGAGTAGCAATAATTTGCAGTCCGATTCTTACTTGGGCTAGAGCTGCTTCAGACTCATTCAATGTGTCATACCTCCTACTTGCCTCTGTTTTAAAGGAAGTGAGATAAACCTGCAGTCTACTGTGCTTTGAGAAAGATTCTTTAGTCATGGTGGCAGGATCAACCATCTTCTTGTTGAATATTTCTTTAAATTTTAGACAAACCTCCTTTGAGTCCAGAATTCTTTCATCAAATTCATCAGTTATCTCCACCTTCAAGTCATGATAGTTTCCCTTTATCTCCACTAGCATGTCTAGGTATCTCTCAAGTGCTATAGAAATCTCTTTTACTAGAGTTTCATAGATGTTCAATTTCCATTGTAATGCATTGGGCCATGAAGGATCTAATTCCTTTGGATCTCTTACAATTTGTTCATTGATCAGTTTCATACGATCCATGGAAATCAATTCTTTAATCTCCTATTAGAGCACATAGAGAATGGTATGATCTTTTCAAATTTGTTGTAGCTCTGCCATCAACTCCTTCCTTTTTTCAACCATTTGAGTGTAGAAAATTATAGACTTACTGATAAAGAGGATAGTTTCTTCAAGCATATCATCAATCCATTCACTAACATTTTTAGAGTAGCTTAGATTCTTTCTAATTAATTACATTGTGGTCTCACCAATGATTTTTGCTTGAGAACTTGAGGCTTCACCGGATATAGAAGAAGGAACTATAGAAGAAATAAAGTTCTTCAAATCAAGAACTTGGGATTGCAATGCCACTTTTTCTTTCCTTTCTTCTTTAACCCACTTGATCAAAGCATTAACTAAATAGTTAGCATGATATATATCCCCTTCAAGTGTCTGAGGTCCCATATCAACATGTGTGACCTTATAATCAGTTACTGTTATCTCATTTTTATTCAGATCTTTTATGGGATCAACAATTTCCAACACCTAATTACCAGAATTAGGATTAGTCAATAACCTTGACATGTTCTAAGATTTCTTTGGTATTGAAGAAGTTTGGAGCAACTTTGTAACTATATCTACTCCAACAGTTGTTATAGGAGTGTACTTCCTCTTTTTCTCTATTGCTTTTCTCAACCATACTAGAGAAGCTTCAATCAAAGTAGAACTCTTATTCTCTAGAGCGATTTCTCTAGTCTCACCAAGAGTAATAGGTATGTTTTCCACTAGGGAAGAGAGCACCTCAGACAATGGAGGGAAAGTATTATCCTCAAAAATATGCTTGAAAATAGCATATGAATCCTCAGACACAGGTTTTTTTTGACTAACCTTCTTTTTAGGAGCAGGGGTGGATGGACTATCTTGCTCACATACAAATTTTAGTTTAACCACCTCTTCAAGTTTCTCCCCATCACCTCTAGACTGTGAATTTGCACTGGAAGATTTTGTAGCCATTCTCCCTAAGGATATGCCAACTATAATTGTCTGAGAAGACCCTTGTTCATTTTTCTGAGAAGACTTTGGTTCTTGAGTAAAACCCGCCACTTGTTGCCATTTTCCTTCCAGCCAATCTTGAGTTCTCTTCATGACTGGGGCAACCCGTATGTTCATATCCAAGACTTCATTTTCATTCTAGTCAACTTTGGGATGTGACTTATTAGACAAATTCTCATATTTGGGGTCAATGACCATCAAATGATCAATTGTTCCCTCAAGAATTAGGAAAGGTAGACCAAAATCATGTATCTGTTCAAGGTTCAATCTCATGTAATCTCTTTTTAGGACCTCATTTTCATTAGTTCAATCTTCCCAAAAGTCCTCAATAGCAAGTTGATGCTGATATGAATTTCCTCCATATAAATTTCACTTAACAAAACCCTTACTATTGAAATTAGCCCTCATGAATAAATGTTGGAGATTGTATTCTTTAAGAAGGCCTTCAACACATTTGGCCATTTGGTTATTTTTACATGTGAAAGATGGAGTTGTCAATGGGAAAGGATACCCCTGTTTCCCCATACTCAAGTACTTCACATTCACAACAACCATTTGTCTACAAACTTCCAGGAATACTAGCAAATCTTCAGGATATCTGGGTAATTTTAGTGGGGCTTTTTCAAAACCTCTTATCCTCAAATAGGAAAATCTATAAAACTGAATGTAAAAAATTTCAAATTCTGACACCAGAGACATTGATTTAGTAGAAAAATGCACTTTAGGATTCCCATTTGATTTCCTTACAGCTTCCATTAAGAATGCATCATTAATAAGGGAAAAATCTCCCATTCTGGCTTGCTTAGTAAACTGTAGGTAACACTTATACACAAACATGCCAGAATTTGGGGGTATCTATTGTTTCAATCCTGGCTAAAATGACCTCTGACTAGCTATAATATATGTTAGGCAAGAACACAGATGAAAAGTAGTTGTTTTCTGAAAATTGACCAATTGTTCATTTAAATGGAAGCAAATTATCTTGGCCCAATTAATGTATACATTTTCATCACAAACATCCAAAATAAATTGACACATCCAATCCTTGAAGGAATCAATTTGTGCATTCCCAACAATATGATGCAACAAAGCAATAGCATCTAAAATTTCTCCTTTGAAATGCATTCTTTTGAGTTTAGCGGGTAGCTGTGACTTACCTCTTTTTTCTGATTTCAACCACCCTTTGGCCATAGAATTCTTGCACTAGATTTCATTGATTTTGAAGAATTCACTAGCTGTTGTGACAGGCATATCCTTCATGGGAGCTCTCTTAGGAGTCCTTAGTGTGTGAGAAATAGTTCCAGGGGAAATTCTAGCAACAACAGTCCTGTTCACTACTTTAATTTCTTGTTTCTCTGGAATGTATCTTCTTGCACATGCACCTATTAGCTCCACACTGAGAATGGATTTTGGAAAACCCATGGCCTGAGCTAATCCAATTTCTAATAATTTCGTGTCGATAGCAGTTCTTTTATAACTTTCTAGGCGTTCCCAAAATTCTTCCAATTTAAAAGATCCCAACTCTGTGTACCTCACACTGAGCCAGTGGTTTTCAATTCTAGACTACATGAGCTCACAGTACACAAAAAAACACTTGTACTCCTGAAGAAATAATTGCAAATGATAGAGGTGCTATTGCAAGCTTGACCAAATAAATTTTCACCACCTTAAGTTGTGCAAATGATAGGATGTGTGTTTGGTGATGAATTAATTATGGCACTTTATTTAAATCCTCGGTAAAGCAAACCCTAAGATTTGCGTGTCTTACAAAAATATTTGATAAGACATCTCTAGGTTGTACTGTATGCCTCATTAAATGCATTGACGATGCCTCAAAATGTGTAGGTGCACATCATGTTACCTTTTCGCGGAAAACTAGAACTCGACAACCTAAAGTCAGAAGTTACGAAGCTATGAAAACCTCCGACTCCTTGACTTCACAATAAATTGACTCACTTGATGCCACTAAAGGACAAGTCGGGCTGTTGGGAAGTTAGGAAAAGTAGAAACCCGACGACAAAGTTAAAAACACATAGTGCTAACAATTTAGGTTTCAAAACTCATGAAATGTGTGACAAGAGGTTAGGGACTTTAGAGGAACCCACGATCGAGACTAAAATGAAGGAAAAAGCTTTAGACTTAGGTGGAAAATAAAAGATTGAAGACCAAGAAGGACAAAATTTGAAGGGATATGATACATAGTATACCTATAGGTAACACCTTGCACCTTAAGATGAAAATCCAAGGTTTTCTCAAGATTAGCAATGATGGTGCAAACTTGTTGTTCTTCCAACATGGTCCATTTGCTCCTGTTGGCCTTGGATCGCCATCATTGCAAGAAGGAAGTGAATGATTCCCCCTTAGCTTGTATAAGAGCAAATAGTTCCTCTAAACTGACATCTATACTGATATTGAATGCACAGTTTTTTATGAATGTGTCTATAATCTCTTGGAACTTTTTGATGCTAGGAGGGAGGCGAGAGAACCACTCCATGGTGGGACCAACCAAAATTTGAGGGAATAGTTGCATCAGATATGTATCGTCATATGCGACCTCCATGCAATGTACTTGGAATTCCTTGATGTGATCTTTAGGGTTTTCCATCCCACGATATTTGTCAAATTTAGGGATTTCAAACCCCTTTGGGAATGGTACCATTGCAAGGCTCCTTTCAAAAGGATAAGGGTACAAGTTGCTCGGTGTTTTTGTTATTTTCCCTTATTGGAGATCGAGCACTTGTTGCGAGAGCAACTTGATTTGCATCGTTACGTCATCTTGAGGATCGAGAAGTGGAGTCAATGTGTTTTGAAGTGGTCGAGGTGTTTGAGTGATGGGTGGAGTGTTGGGTATGTTGGTGGGAGTTTTTTGCAAGCTATGCTATGTGATCAAGTCTTGCTAATATGCCTACATTTGTTGTTGTGCCAACAACACTTGTTGTTGGTCTTGCTATTGTTGTTCCAAAAATGCTTGTTGTTGGTCTTGTTGTTGTGCCAACAAAGCTTGTTGTTAGGCTAATAATTGGGCTGCTTCCTGCTATGCTTGGTATTGTTGCAGGGCTTGCTAATATGCTTGTTGTTGGGATACTTGCAGTTGTGCCTAGTATTGAGCTTGCACTTGTGCTTGCTGAGCTTGGCATTGGGCTTGCACCTGAGCTTGAGCTTGCACCTGTTGCGCAGCTTGTCCAACCTGTGTAGCTTGTACGGCTTGAGCGGCTTGAGCTGCTTGCATAGTTTGGGAAACTTGGGTGGCTTGTTATTGCAACAAGGCTTGATCTTGAGCAGCTTGTTGTGCTTTTTGTGCTTGTTTCCCTTGTTGTGTGGCTTGAGCCACTTGAGTGACTTATGCTTGTTGAGTAGCTTGTTGTGCAACTTGCATGTTTTGTGCTTGTTGCACTTGAAATTGTTGGAGTGCCTTTTGATAGGCCTATTGAGATGCTTGCAATGTGATGCTATATTGGTTGGCCACATTTGGTCTTGGTGGTGGCGGATTTAGAATGGTGTTTGTTGTATTAATGGTGGGGATTTGTGTGGTGGATGGTGTGATTGATATGCTTGGTCCTTGAGAGACCATGTTCATGGATGGTTCAGTGATTTCTTGGGTTGCTTGGATGGTTGCTATCTGTTGTTGCAATATTGATGGAAAGATCAAAGGATTTGGTATGATGTTTTGATTTATGTTTGGGGGTGCTTTGAATTTGATTAAGTGATGGTAAAGGAGGTAACCCTAAGTCGAGAGGTGGTGTGGATGTTATTGGCAAAGGAAGAAGTGGTGGAAAAATGGGTCATGTGTTCCCTTGGGGAAATGATGATGATGAGGGGTCAAAGATGCCCCTGGTCCAAATAGCCCACCTTCTCCTTGCGAAGTCATAGGGAGAGAGGTTTGTGTGTTGAGAGGATATACTGGTGTTGCGTGAAAAGATGATGGATCATTGGGGTCATGAAAGGTGAGTGAAACATATGGGTGTAGTGGATTTTGAGGAATGGATTGACCCAAGATGGTGTTTGCATCCAAATCTTGGTTGTTCACAAGGGGGTGTGTTTGTAGTGCCTGAAACAATGAGCTCCCCTTGTTGACAATTGGTTGAGTTGGAGCAATGGATGTTTTGATTTGGGGGATGGTTTGAGTGATGCTTTGAAATGGAGGTGTGGATGATATTGGGGGCATAATCCCAAGAGGCTTCTCCACAAGAGTGCTCACATCATAGTCAGAAGGTAGTTTAGCCCCTTCTTTAGCCAATTATAGCATGTATTGTGAGGGATTGAGATTCATAATGGTGTTGACAATTCTGTGAGTTTCAGGATTTTGGACCATTTCAATAATTTCATCTTGTGTCATCCCTAAGACATTGTTGGTGATGTCTTCTACTTTACCTTCCTCTTGAGAATCTTGCGGAAGTGGAGGAAGATTGAGCATGGGATTTCTAGATACAATGGGATTGATTACGGAAGTGGTTTGTCTCAAGTCACTCGAAGTGGATGTTTCTTTGTTCGTTTCCTTGTTCTTTTTGTGTTGAGATCTAGTTTGAACCATAAAATGGGGATTAATTTTTAGGAATGGGAGGTGAACCTTTAATTCCCTAGATTGATCTAAACTTTAGGTACAAAAAAGAAAGTCTAAGATATTTGAGGATCAAAGATAATGATGAGATAATGAAAGATGGATGATTGGTGAATGATTGGAACTCTTAGGAAACCTTGAAGAGGATACTAAACTTTAGGACTTTGGTTTTGATGTTTGATTTGATTTTGGATTGATTTGATTTGATTTTGATTTTGATTGGATTTGGTTTAGATAATGAACTCATAAACTCTAAGAGGTTGGATGTTGTTCTAGAGTGAACTTGTCCACAAGATGATAATTTGACTAAGTGTGTAAAGAAGGATTCATCTACACACACCTAGTCAAACAAGATGATTTTGATTTGATTCAAGGAATTTCCCAAAGTTTAGCATGAAGGATTTTTTCAAGATTTCCAAGAGTTGTTTGTGAGGTGATTTTTTGATTTGATGCTTGAAGAATGGATGAGAGTGTTTTGATTTTCATCCTAGGAGACTTAGAGGTACTTTGTTTACTAGACCAAGGTGTTGAAGAACATGCTAATACTCCCTATGTGAGATACTCAAACCTTTGAAAGAGACTTAAATTTTGACAATAGTAAAATGAATACAAATTTGGATTGTTCCTTGATGCACGTTTGTAAAAGTTGAAGGTCAATCTTTCTCTAAATTCATAAAGCATAGAGAAACGTTTCTTGCGAGATTTTTGACTAAGACCTTTGGACTTTGGTTTTCGGATTTTGATCTTTGGGGAAATCATTTGAAAGAGCACAATTGTGGGGTCCAATTGTTTCTTATCTTTTTTTAATGAGTTCCTTTTACCACAAACAATTCTTGATTAGGTTTTCAAACTAGATGTCCAATGTCCCAATTTCTTCTCATCCCACAAAGTCCATTATGTGGAAATCAAGAAAATTAAGGAAAAAGTTCCCTACTGTTGACTTTAGTGAGCAAATGGAGATATAAATTCAAATGCTTAGAATCCTCTAAGGATAGAATCCCTAGGGCAAGCAATAACACTTGAATTTTTTCAAAGGTATTTGCTTCCTAAAGGGTTTGAAATTTGATGATCACATTTGAATGTTTGTTTCCCAATGTTTAAGATCCAAGCAAAGTGTTTTGATTCCAAGAACATGCACAACCCTATGGATAAGAGGCAATATTTGTTGAATCCCCACTTAGATAAATCTAGCTTCACTTATTCTTGGTAGATGATTAAAAGCTTGACCACACTGGCTCCCCTCCACGACACTCACTTCTATGGGTCATCCAAGCTTTAGTACCCATGAAACTCCCATGGCATACTTCTCATCTCTACCAAGAACCACAAAAATGCAGGGCGGCTTCAGAGGTCCAACCTCTTGCACCAAAAAATAGATAAGGATTTTGGGCCTCTAAACAAAAGGTTCTAGTATAGGCATTCCGTTCATGGGGGATCATCTATATTGCAAGAGACCATTGCTGCCCTTCTTGTTGGAACAATCCTCGTGATACTTGAACTTTCCTCAAGTACCCACACTTATATACCAGGTGGAAGTCGCTTGGCTTTAGCGTGTTCCCAGCTGGGTCATTCCCTGGGGTGATTACTTTTTCCCACTAGGCAAGCCCTCTAGGGATAAATAAAAGTGAGCAAGCACATTCGTAGTTTGATCAATATTTGTTGAGAAACAAAGAGAGAACACACACGATATACCCCAATCACACTTGCAAGATTTTGTTCAATTTTAAGAATCCAAATTGAAGTGTGGAGGCAATCACTTATACAACTTAATATCACCAAAATCCTTTTAATTCTCAAGATCACCATGAGGCGCGAGAGAAGCGCATACGTCTTTTAGATGATATTACTTTGGATAAGAGATTACAAAACATAAAAGGCACATGCTCATTTTAATCCTTCAAAACAAGAATTGGATTCTTTTTAAGCACCAAAAGGAAATATGAGAGTTGCTTATTCAATTGTTAAGTCCAAAAAAAAATATAGTAAGTTGCCTAAGGTTCTTTTTAATCCCTTTGTTTTGTTCTTTTTAAGCCCAAATGAAAATTAGTGAGTCCTAAAAAAGCATGAAGATGACAAAGTCCTTAAAAAAGGGATTATAATTCCTCCCCAAAGTGTTTAAAAACACTTGATACGATGAAATGATGATGCCATAGAGAATCCTTCATCTTTGTTTCCTCCCTTCACTTTTGATCAAGAAAACCTACAAAATTGGTTAAAACTACAAAAAAAGAAGCCAAAAACCAGTTAGTAGTCAAAAGCAACCAAAATGAAAAAGCACATGTTGAAATTAATTTGAAAATTGCCTTTTACCCAACTCCAGCGGTGCAGTTTGCGATGGCGGCATAGTTTGAAGGAGTCAACGACATTGTATAGCGCCGCTGGGACTGATAGCGACGGACTGTGGAAAACTAGTGAGCATGATTGTGGTGCTATTTTAACCAGTGGCAGAGTTTGTAGTTTGGATGATTGCAATCATTTTTTGGAATTCAAATTTGCTGGTGGGAAGAACACAACGTCGTAGTTTGGAGTTTGTTAGCGTCGCTAAATGGCGTCGCTGGACCGATAGCAGCACAATTTCTCTGTCAGCGACATACTTTCCTGTAGACACAATTTTTTTCAGAAAAAAAACAAAATTTTGAAGAAAAATGTGTTAGATTCTTCAAGTTCACCCTCCTTCTAGCGCCAAAATGTGAATGGTGATCCTAGACCTACAAAAACACACAATTAGTCCCATATGCAAGTTAGAAACAACATTCCCCATGAGATTCATTTGGAACACAAAAATAAGAAATAATATGAACATAATGAAAAAACTATTAAATCCTATTTAAATGATCAAACTCTCAATCCCATGGGGGAATTGGTGCCATTTTGATGTGGAAAAATGGCCCTTTCCCAACTCCTTGCAAGCTTGAATAATGATTGATGAAGATTTGATGCTCCTTGGTGGAATTCTTGCATAACCTAGCTATGAAACTTGAAGAAAACTATGAAAATGGATGAATGGATGAGAAAATTCAAAATATCAAGATAATGAATTTGCATAAAGTTGTGGATCCAAAATCCAAATGAGAGCCTCTTATTTATAGATGAGAATGATGGAGGATGAGGCAAAATGGATGAATGTGGGATAAAAGATCAACCAATAGCATAAAGCCACTTGTCAACATGTGAGTGGACAAAGGTGGAGCACATTTTGGTCATTGTGCAATTAAATGCAATTAGGTGGAATTTCAAAATTGATGAAATGACAAGTTGGAGGGAGAAGAAAATGAAGTTAATGCCACTTGGCTCAAGGAAAAGGACATGTAAGAAACTTAAATGCCTTATTGGATGTACAAACCCTTTTGGAGGGGTTTTTCAAACTTGGAGAATATTCCCTTTTTGATGCCTTTTTGAAAGTAATTAGAGATTTAATAAATCAATTAAAATTATTTTCATGAGCAAGTTGCAAAAGCTAGAGGATTTGATGGATTAAGATTAAGATTAATCAGGATTTGCTTAATTAAGAGGGAGATTAGCTGATTTGACAATTTTGACTTAGACTTTTGGATAAATTTAAATCAAAATGAGAGGAATATGATTTTATATTTAATTAAATAAAGTTTTATTTATTTAATTAAAAGGGATGATGTTAGATTAAATCAAAATAAGATTAATTTATTTAATTTAAGGGAGAATGACCTTAGAGCTTAATTAAATAAAGTGAATTATTTAATTAAAAGAGAGACAATAGATGGCATTCGCGTGCTCTGCAAGCCGAGCTAGGGCGTTCATGCCCTAGCTCGTTCTCTGTGTTTTGCTCGAGTCTGCGTTGTGGGGGTTTTTGCTGCATTCAGGGTCAGTGGGGTGGGGTTGCAATCTATTAAACTTGTGTTTCTTTTTCCTTTGCTGGTGATTGTTGTGTGGGGGTTCGTGCTTTCCCTTGGGGTTTTTCCATTTAGTCCAATTGTGATCCGAGGGTTTGCATGCCTGCCGAGGATTTTGTTTATTGCTATGTCATGTGGGGAAACATCTAGGGTTAGCCCCAAATTGGATTTCCATTCAGCATTTGGTTCAAAGCCTGCAGTGCATGGCACAAATGTTTTTGATAATACGTTGTTTTCACCAGAGATGGAGATGAATGATCTAGGGCCAGTTAGTGGTCCCCGCATAATGAAGATTAATGGGTGTTTGGAAAGATGCAAAGAGAGACCGAAATTGGTTATCCTGATGGAGTTTCTTGTAGATGATATTAATTACTATTCGAGGCACTCCTTTTATTGCAAGTTCATGGGTTTGAGAATTTCGCTACAATTTTTGGAATCTTGGGCTCAGCGGACATGGATGCCAGAGGGAGAGATGGAGATTAGGCTCCTTACGAACAACTATTTTATGGTATCATTTGATTGCATGGTAGATTGGAATAAGGTCTTTGAGGGTGGTCCCTATTTTTATAACCAGGTGGGATTGTTTATCAAGCCATGGCATGCGGGCTTCAACCCTACCGAGGCGCTACCAAGTCAGATTCTGGTCTGGGTTCAATTGTCGTGGTTCCTAGTTGAGTGCTGGCGGGATGATGTGTTGCTTTTGGTGGCTTCAATGCTCGGTAAACCTATTGGGTCTTCTCTGCAGACGCAGTTTAAGAAGGTAATGAATTTTTCCCGTATTTGTGTAGAAATTGATCTAAGCAAACCATTGCCATATTCTGTAGAAGTGTGTGCTGGATCCTATACTTGGGTGCAACAACTAGATTATGAAACCCTACCTTTTCAATGTCGTCTCTATCATGAATATGGTCACTTGCAGCGGAGATTCCCTAGGGCTAAGCCTGTGGCACCCCAACCTTCTCAGCCTTCTCGTAATCTGCCTAGATCTGATAAGGGGAAGGAGCCTATTCCGAGTGATGGTAATGGTGATGATGGTTATGTCCCTGTCAAGGCTCGCAATAGGAATGGGGGGAAAAAGTGAACCTTGAGGGAGAGGCAGGATGATGACACCTTTAATAGGTTTGAGGTACTAGATGATCTCAACCAACAGGAAGTGAATCTGGGGTTGCTGAACCTAAATCAGGGTACTTTGGGTTCAGGTCAGGATGGTCCTCCTTTGGAGGCTATGCAGGTTGTGCAAGAGGATGGTGTTGGGCAGATGGAGGCAGATCAACAATTTCCTATTTAGGTTGAATTGGATTCTACTCTTGGAGCTACGAAGAGTGGTGGAGGTGGTTCCCCATTTCCCCTGAAAGATGGTACAGATGTGGGTAAGAGCTCTTTGTCTTCTTCTCGCTTGGGTATTCTACAAAAGGAACTAAAGAAAGGGGTTGGTGAGAAAACTTCCAAGCTGGGCAGGAAAAAGGATATGGATAAGATTAAATTAACTGGGGAAAATTTAGTGGAGTCAGGGTCAGTCAAGACTCTTGATTCACATTTTTTCAGGCCCTCAAAAATGATCGTTCTCTCATGGAATGTAAGGGGCTTGAACAGTGGCCCTAGACAAAAAGTTGTTCGTGATTTGGTTAGGAATCATTCTCCAGATGTTCTTTTTCTTTAGGAGACCAAGTTATCTGTGGAGAATATGTTGGATATGGTACGTAGGTTGTGGAAATGTGGTGAATGCCAGTGTGTGGGGGCTCTTGGTGCTTCCGGGGGGGTGGCTTGCTTCTGGAACCCTCGAAAGATTTTCCCTCTTTGGTGGATGTCCTCTAGATCCTCTATGTCCCTAGTCGCCTCTTGTTATGAGACTGGTGAGTGTATTCTCCTCTCTAATGTGTATGCTCCTGTTGAGTTCCAGGGTAAGCAACTTCTTTGGTCCCATCTTTGTTTTGTTCACAGCTTAGCTCCTTTCCATCTGTGGGTTTTGGCTGGAGATTTTAATGCTATATTTGATTTGTCTGAGAAAAAAGGTGGAATTGCTAGGTTGGAGCCTTCTGCTCTATTACTCAGCGATAACATTTCAAATTTAAATCTTTTTTATGTTCAGCCTAATAATGGTCGGTTCACTTGGAACAATAGGAGAATTGGTGAGAGTTGTGTTGCTGAGAGGCTTGACCGATTCTTGGTTTCCTATTATTGGGTTGGAGACTTGTGGTCTACTAGATCTGAAATTATTGATTGGAGAGGTTTTGATCATTGGCCTATTAAGCTTAGTATTATATCTGCTCAAATTCCTCGTTCTCCCTCCTTCAAGTTTCAGCTTATGTGGTTACGGGATTCTACTCTCCGTGAGCACGTGGTTGAGTGGTGGAGGATTGGAAGACCTGCTTTTGGTATGGCAATGTTCATTTTTGCTAGGCTTCTTTAGTTTGTCAAATATCAGCTTAAAAGGTGGAATCGACGATGTTTTGGTAATATCTTTAATGCTAAGGTCACTGCTCAGGAGGAGTTGAATAATATTACACGGTTGATTCGTGAGAATGGGGCTTCTGAGGATCTTCTGAGGAAGGAGACTAGGACTTTGAAAGTGGTCGAGGAATTTGAATCAAGGGAAGAGATCTATTGGAAGCAAAAGGCCTGGGTTGAATGGCTTTAGGAAGGTGACAAAAACATTGCCTTCTTCTTCAATTCTGTGAAAGACAGGAGGCATGGTAATTCCATTCTTGTTCTGGTGAATGATAGGGGAGAACGTCTTTCCTTGCACCAAGAAGTCTCTACTGAGGCTTCTCAGTACTTTGCTGCCTTATTCAGGGAGGATTCATGAGGGGACTCTATTGAGGAAGCATAGGTTCTTTCTTGTTTTCCCCAGTTGGTCTCCAGGGAGGCGAATGAGTCTCTGATGAAAGAGATTTCTCTTACTGAGCTAGAGGGTATTGTGTTTCAGATGAAGAGGGGTAAATCTCCTGGCCCTGATGGTTTCCCGATTGAGTTTTACCAAGAATTTTGGGATATCATAAAGTTGGATCTTTTGGCTGTTGTCCTTGAGTCCTAGAGGAATAAGAAAATGCTTCATGCTTTGAATTCCACTTTCCTTGCTCTCATCCCCAAGTGTGAAGGGGCTGATAGGTTAGCTCAGTTCTGACCTATCTCTCTTTGCAATGTGGCATATAAAATCATTTCGAAGTTAATGGCTGAGAGGTTGAAGAAGTGGCTTAAAGTGATGATTTCGGAGGAGCAGAGTGGTTTTGTGGCAGGTCAATTTTTTTTAGATGGGGTTGTCATTGCTTCGGAGACCATCCACTCCATGGACAACTCCCAGGAGAAGGCAATGTTCATTAAGCTGGATATGGCTAAGGCTTATGACAGGGTTAGATGGTCTTTCCTGCGGAAGGTCCTTATGTATTTTGGTTTTAGTGAGGAGTGGATCCAATGGGTCATGAGTTGTGTCACGTCTGTTTCCTTCTCGGTTTTGACAAATGGAGATCATTTTGAACTTTTTGGCACCTCTAGGGGTTTGTGCCAAGGGGATCCCCTTTCTCCGTATCTTTTTTTGCTTCTTGTGGAAGATCTTGGGCGTTTGTTGAAAAGAAATGTGGAGCTTGGCAACATTCAAGGTTGGTGTTGGGGTGGAGATTTTCCTCCGCAATCCCATTTGTAGTTTGTTGATGATAATACTTTGATGGGGATGCTTACTATTAAAGAAGCTACTAATTTGAGGCAGGTGTTGGACTTGTATCTTGTTGCTTCGGGGAAATTGATTAATGAGGAGAAATCATCCATTTTCTTCTTCAATACGCCGACCCCTATACGGAGGAGAATAGCTAATATCTTGAGGTTTCTGATAGGGGCTCTCCCTTTGACGTATTTGGGTATCCCAATTTCTGTTCGCTGACTTCCCAAGGGTTCTTGGAAAAATGTTATTGATAAGCTTCATGCAAAAGTTAATCATTGGACCCATAGATGGTTATCTTTTGCGGGGCGGGTTCAGCTTCTCAAGGCGGTGGTGCAGGCTCTCCCTACCTACAGATGTATGCTTCAGGTGGATCCGATGGGTTTTCTTAGGGAAATGGATTCTCTTGAAAGGAATTTCTTATGGGATGGAAGTTTTTCATCTTCCAAGTGGAGTCTGGTCAAGTGGGATGTTCTGTGTAGTCCGAAGCAATTTGGTGGTCTTGGTCTTCGACGGTCTGTGTTGTCTGGAGAGGCTGTGGCTGCTAAGTTATTCTGGAGATGGTGTGTGGAGCAGGATCAACTATGGGCCAGGATTTTATCTCATAAGTATTTTGCTAGGATTCCTCGACATGATCTTCCTCATTACCCTCTTGAGGGGAAAGGCTCGGTGATTTGGAATACTCTTCAGAAGGGTGTGAAACTCATCAAGGAAGGTTTATTTTGGATTTGCAGACGGGGCACTGAAGCTCTTTTCTGGTCGGATTCTTGGGATGGCTTCCCTCCCCTTACTTCTCAGTTCCCCAACCTCCTTCCTTTGTGTGAGAGATTTCTTGTGGCTGGCTGGTCTAGGGTGAGTGACTTCAAGTCTGTCTCTTCTTTTGGTTAGTTGGAGGTGGCTCGTTGGAAGGATCCCGCGGAGTGGCCAGACTTGGGACTTGGGGATGAAAGTGCTGAGCTTCATAAGATTCTTTGTACTAGGAGTTTTAGTTCTCTCTTGGAAGATGATATTCTTGCTTGGACCCATAATCCTAAGGGGAGTTATTCTATTGCTTCTGGTTATCATGTGTTATTAGCTCAGAAGCTTGCTGGGGCAGAGGTTCACTGGTGGAAAAGGGTGTGGAATAAGTTCTCATGGCCAAAATGCAACTGATTTTTTTGGACTTTGGCGTGGAATAGGTGCTTGACCTGGGATAACATTCATAAACGGGGATTCCAGGGACCTTCAGTTTGTGTTTTGTGTGGGAGAGAGGAAGAAGATTCTTCACATTTGTTCTTCCGGTGCCCCTTTGTTGTGCAACTCTGGCACTGGTGGTGGGAGGTGTGGAAGCTTCCTTGCATTCATGCTTGCTCTTTAGTTGAATTCTGGGATAGTCTGGGCAAACCTCCCTATGGCATCCTTTTTGTAGGATGTTTGGTACGCGGGCCCTACATTTTTACTTTAGCATATTTGGCTAGAGCGGAACTGCCGGATCTTTCGTGATCAAAAGTTATTGGGTCAGAAAGTGTGGTTGTGTACGTTAGGAATGGTGCAGGAGTCGGTTGAGGCTAAGAGTGATGTGGTTCTCCCCTTGGAGAGAGGTGATGCTGAGTTGGTGGAAAGACTGGGTCTTTAGGAAATTCACTCTTTTGTTGTCCGGTCAAGGAATGGCAGGTATGGGAAACAAAGAGTTGAACGTGCTGGTAGGTGGTTACCTCCTCCAAATGGATTTTTAAAGATTAATACAGATGGATCTTCTAGGGGAAATCTTGGGCCTGCTGGGATTGGTGGGGTTGGCAGGGACTCTGCTGGGTCGGTGATTTTTTTGTTCTCTATTCATGAGGGGGTGAAGACTGTTAACCGCATGGAGGGGCTAGTGATTCTTTATGCCATCGAGAAGGCCCTTGCTCTGGGATGGTTAAAGTTTATATGTGAAGCTGATTCATAGGTCTTGATTACTTTTTTGAATGAGTGAAAGATTTATGATATAAATTGGCAGTTGGCTTCGGTGGTTCAGCGGATTCTTCAGGTTAGTTCTCGGATGCAAGCTGTTTCCTTTGTTCACATCCTGAGGGAGTGGAATCATGCTACTGATTTCCTTTCCAAATGGGCCTCTGAGCATGGTAGCGGTTGGAAGGTTGAGGATTGGGACCAAGTTTCCCCTGAGTTGCATCAGGATGTGGATCAGTTCTTTGAGGAGGATAGGAGGATACATGGGGATAGTTGATTTTGGTTTTTGCTGATGTTTTCGGGGGCTGGGTCCCTTTGTTTTTTATTGTAATGTTGTTTTCTGATTTCCAATAAGGTTTTTACCCCTTTATTTTAAAAAAAGAGAGACAATAAGAATAATCAAATAAAATGATTTATTTAATTAATAGGAGATGATGAGTTAATTAGATAAAATTGATTTATTTAATTAAGAGATGAAATATGATGAATTTAATCAAATAAAGATTATTCGATTAAATCATTAGCAAAGGAGATGATTCAAGACGAACCAATGTTAGTAAAATCAAGATCAGGTGTATAGGATCAATCGGTACATTTTGTTTACAACCCTATACACTTAACCATACACTCTCAATCCTTCACCCTATGCCTTATACCCTCAATCCCTCAAACCTTTACCTTAAACCCTAAACCCTACAACCTCAAACCTATACCCTATACCCTCACCCTTATACCCTATACCTTAAACTTTGAACCATACACCCTCTACCCTTAATGAGCTATACCTTAGAAACTCAACCTTGAATATTATCCCTTATCTATAAATCCTCTACCTTACACCCTATACCCTCAACCCTATCCTTTAAACCATGAACCCTACACCTTATAACCTCAACCCTTCACCCTACACCTTATACCCTCAATCCGTACCCTAAACCCTAACCCAATATCTTAAACCCTAATCCCTATACCTTATACACTTAACCATACACTCTCAACCCTTCACCCTATGCCTTATACCATCAATCCCTCAACCCTCAACCCTATACCTTAAAACTTGAACCCTACAACCTCAACCCTCATCCCTATATCCTATACCCTCACCCTTATATCGTAAACCTTGAATATTGTACCTAAAACCTCAACTATAAACCCTCAACCCTCTACTCTATACCATCAACCCTCAACCCTATACCTTAAACCCTAAACCCTACACCCTCAACCCTTAACCATATACCTTAGACACTCAACCTTGAACATTATCCCTCAACTGTAAACCCTCTACCCTATACCCTCAACCCTAATCCCTCAACCCTATAACTTAAACCCTAAACCATAAACCCTACACTCTACACCTTGCAATCTCAACCCTCATCCCTATACCCTCACCCTTATACCATAAACCCTGAATATTATCCCTAAACCCTCAACTGTAAATCCTCAACCCTCTACACTATACTTAAGCCCTAATCCCTCAACCCTTATCCCTACACCCTCAAACCTTAACCCTATACCTTAGACACTCAACCTTGAACATTATCCCTCCATTGTAAACCCTCTACCCTATATCCTATACCCTCAACCCTATACCTTGAACCCTAAACCCTAAACCCTACACCTTACAACCTCAACCCTTCACCCTACGCCTTATACCCTCAATCCATACCCTAAAACCTATATCAGATATCTTAAACCCTAATCCCTATACCCTATACACTTAATCATACACTCTCAACCCTTCACCCTATTCCTTATACCCTTAATCCCTCAACCCTTTACCTTAAACCCTAAACCCTACAACCTCAACCCTCATCCTTATACCCTATATCCTAAACCCTTAATATTGTCCCTAAACCCTCAACCCTCTACCCTCTACCCTATACCCTATACTTAAGCCTTATTCCCTCAACCCTCAAACCTATTGATGCAGAGCTAGAGGAAGAAAACTCAACCAATCAATCTCATTTAACAAAACTCAAAAAAATATCATTTGATTACTCATCATTAGGTCACTTTTCCTTCAAAAAACCATTGTTTCAAAACACCAAACTGAGAAATGATCAACAATGACAACTTTCATAAACTGATTCATCTCAAACAAAGATTAACTGCATTCTAGATCATATTGGAAACAGAGCCATGGCAACCCACAATTTAATGCAACAAATAGTCATTAATAACTTTCAAAAAAATAATAATAAAGTCAATCAATCCATTAAAATTGAATAAAAAATAGTTATAGACCTTTTCACAAATTTTTATGAAGATCCAACGGTGGAAAAGAAAGTTATTGCATTTTCCCCAAAATTGCAAACCCTAGGTAGGGTTCAAACCTGCCCTCACAAAAATGGTCATAACTTATTCAAATCTTAATGAAATTTGAAGAGACTTGAAGAAAGTGAAATTAGATTCATGTGGAAAAAATATAAAATTGGTATTAGATCCAAAATATAGACTTTACAATCTGTACCATCACAATTTTCAGACTATAAATTCTGCACAATATTGTTAGAATAGGGCAGTCTCACCAAAACAGTTATATCTTCCACAAAACTCAATAAAATTAAATGAGAAAAAAATAATTGGAAACTAAAAATAGAGATATTTCCATCCATATATGATACTCTATTATTTTTGTCCATAATAGGTAGTACAAAGCACAACTTCAGCCTGGAAACAATGTAAAAATCAGAAAATGCACACAAAATTTGAGGTTGTCATTCATCAAACTTAAAAAATAGTGTCTCCAACCCCCCAATTCGAGTTTTTGAGGGTGTCTTTATACATTTCCAACAAAAACAAACCATTTTCAACTACCTTTTGATTAGTTTGTTGACAAAACACCTTAATGACACTTTTTGACAAGTTGCTTGACAACTTTCTTGAGCAACTTTTACAATTTTTACAGTATGGAACAAATTTAAATATTATTTGAAAAATGACTTAAAAATATGACTTACTAAGACTTAAAAACCTCTAAAATGGTTTGATAAACCTTATTATAAGACCCAATACACAAAACAAATCAACTGTTTACAAATGGCCTCATGGAGGCAAGAAATCAAACAAGTGCTCCTACACCACCTATGTACCTTAAACCCTAAACCTTACACCCTCAACCAATATTTTCCCTCAACCCTATACTTAAACCCTAAATGCTACACCATCAACCCTTCAACCTACACCTTATATTTCAATCCATATCCTAAACCCTATACCCAATATTGTCCCTCAACCCTATAATTAAACACAATACTTAATCCCTCGACTATAAACCCTCAACCCTTAACCTTATACCTTAGACACTCAACCTTGAACATTATACCTCAAATTTAAAACCTTTATCCTATACCCTATACCCTCAACCCTAATCCCTCAACCCTATACCTTAAACCCTAGAATCTACACCGTACAACCTCAACCCTCAACCCTATACTTAAGCCCTAATCCTTCAATCCTCAACTCTATACCTTAAATCCTAAAACATACAAAGTCAATCCTCATTCCTATTCCTTGTACCCTCAATATTATAACCTAAAACCTAAATATTGTCCCTCAACCCTATACTTAAACCCTAAATGCTACACCATCAACCCTTCACCCTACGCCTTATATTTCAATCCATATCCTAAACCCTATACCCAATATTGTCCCTCAACCCTATACTTAAACACAATACTTAATCCCTCGACTATAAACCCTCAACCCTATACCCTCAACCCTATACTTAAGCCCTAATCCTGCAACCTTCAACCTTATATCTTAAACCTTGAACCCTACAACCTCAACCCTCATCCCTATACCCTATGACCTCACCCTTATACCTTAAACCCTAAACCCTACACCCTCAACCCTAAACCCTATACCTTAGACAATCAACCTTGAACATTATACCTCAGATGTAAACCCTCAAACCTCAACCATGTACCTTCAACCCTCAACCCTATACGTTAAACCCTGAACCCTGCAACCTCAACCCTCATCCCTATACCCTATGTAACATACCCAAAGTTCTACTTGAAAATTTTCCTATGTTTTAACCCACAAGTGAATAAATCATGAGGCCATAACATAGAAATAAATTTTTATTTTCCATAATTAAATTACATGTACATTCAAATAAACACTATTCCAAAATTCCATTGCATTTCATTGTAATTTCACAAAACTTTCCATAATATTGATTTCAAATTGAAATAACCTCAAATTTAATATTCATGCGTATATCCTTCCATATAAATGGTACAAAGTTCATACATAGCTCTTCTGAGCTTTGAACACTAAAAATACATATGGTCTAGGTAATCCCCCTTCAAATATTAGCTGTCAACTAATGAGGAGAAGCATCACTCAACCGTTTTTCTACCAACCATAGAATTATTGTGGTCCCTTGCACATCTACCTATCAGGCCTTTGAATAAGAGATTGGTTAGATAACCCCATAATAATAGCCTTTCCTAAGCTTGGTGGTGTCCTAAAAACTATAACTTTACCATACAATGGCTACAACGTACATTTATGACAATCCCAGACTAGAATTCCTAACTAGATCATAGTGAATTAACAATGTAAACAGTGGCAAATTACACTACATTGGCCAAAGAATTCAACACTCAGTTATTTCGAGTGAGAGTCATCATATTCACACACCTTCCTAGCTCAATTTGTAATGACCACACATATTCTATGCATAGGCTATCCTCTTTAGTAGATTATCCTAACCCTAGGAATAACCTATTCCCTCTTACTAAAAACATTACACTATGGTAACCAAACTGAAACATAAAACAAACTTTCCTAACTTCCTTTTTAAATCAAACTATAAGTATTTAAGCATGACTTAATATAGTCTATATTAGAACACATAAGAATTCATACCTACATACATAGTATGCTAAGATAATCCCCTTATATGGGTTTAAACAAACCATAAAAATGTCTCCTTTCCTATTTCCAAACAATTCAAGCAAGACTCATAAAAACAAGCAATCTTTTCAACTTAAAACATAAAAGTATAGTAGAGAACTAGCATGCTTGTAATAAGATAACTCCAATTGATATAACAAGTTTCCTAGCACAACCTCCACCAAACCGAACTTGAAAATCCTTCCTTGATCAAATCCCACAAATAAATCTCTCTAAAAATCTCACTAATCTCACACTAAAAACTCTTAATTCTCAACTCAATATTGCAGTAGAGTAACACTCAAAAATTCAGAAATTCGGAAAGCAAGAATGCATCCCTTTGAAGTGAAAGGCACCTCTATTTATACAAAAAAATTAGAAACTAAAGGTTAGAAATAGGGTACCAAAATTGACAATTCTTAGCTCAAAAAGTTTGACTCAACAAAAACAATAAAAGGTGGTAGCTTGAATCAATGTACGAAAAACACACTCATCCAAGAGAATAAGTCAGGTCCATTCAACTGGACAACAAGAATGATAAGTAAAAATGTAAGGTGATGGTCTCCTACAAGTCGGCTCATTTGGCCAGCTCCCTATTTGACCAATTCATATATATTTCTCATTGTTACACAATTTGTAATTGTATTGTAGGTTTAGAATTCTACATGGATCGTGCTTTTCTCAGTTTGGTACCACCAAATCACCATGTTTCCTATTCCTTCGGTCTTCCTTTTAGCTTTAAGTCTAAGTCAAAGTTATTTATGCATTTCAGATAGCATTGCCTCAAAGTATTGACTTTGTCCATATATTTTTTTTGATCAGTGACTTTGTCCATATATTATTACCATGTATTACTTGGCTTTATATTTTTGTGCATAATATAGCTCTACAATCTCTATTTGCACATGTTTAAACATTAAAAAATTCCTATAATTTTATGCACTTTCTCTTTTAATTTTTGTGCTTTACATATAACATATATGAAATGTGTTCCATACATTCCATGTGCTTTAATGTATAAATAGTGCTATTAACATTTATAATATATAAACAGTGCTAGCAATATTTATAATATATATAATATATGTAGTATATATAATATATATAGTATATATAATATACATATACATACATATATGTATGTATGTATGTATGTATGTATGTATGTATATATATATATATAAACAACATTACATATTATATATGTGTGTGTGTGTATGTATTTACATATATATATATACAAATATATATCAACTTTTACGATTATAGAATGCATATACTTACATTCATTTATTTTATAATAAAGCACATGTGTAAATATATATACATACATACATATATATACATACATATATACATACATACATATATATATATACATACATATATATATACATATACATATATATATATATATATATATATATATATGTATGTATATATATATATATTGATACACTCATATGGACGTTTCCATTATGTCGATACATATGCGTATATCAATATATATATATGTAAGTACACATAAATATC
Source organism: Sequoia sempervirens (assembly GCA_007258455.2). Taxonomy (NCBI): domain Eukaryota; kingdom Viridiplantae; phylum Streptophyta; class Pinopsida; order Cupressales; family Cupressaceae; genus Sequoia; species Sequoia sempervirens. Next base: position 433,199,151 of record VDFB02047230.1, on the reverse strand, counting down.
GTATATTTATTTAACATTGCCTTCACACATACAACATCGATTGACATATATATACGTGAAGTGTGTATGTGTGTGTGTGTGTGTATATATATATATATATATGTCTCCTTATCCATTTGAAATTCCCATGCATATGGTATTCCATCCATAAGTATATGTAGATACGCCTATCTATGTATACTCATGTATGTATTTACTCATGTGCATGAGTACATCATAGACATGTACATGCATACGTGTATATACATCTTATGTATATATCTCATCGTTCAAATGTAAACACACTAGAAGAACCCACAATTGATAGAAACTCAACACTTAGACTAAATCAACAATGCTCACAAACAAAACCATAACCTCTCCTAATTCATACACAAACAAGACTAAGGTAACTTACCATTTCCTAGGCTATTGACTCGACTTGACTATACTAGAAGTGAGTGTGTGAAATCTTAGTTAGAATCGTTTAATGGTTACTAGACCAATTCTCTTCTCCTGAGTGATACTTCCCCTCTCTTTTAAAGGATTGAATCAGTCCCTACATCCAGCTTAGTACATAGAAAACGTAGTTAATTGAATCAATTGCAACCTTTTGCACCATATATTTCATAGAAAAAATCATTGCATGAATTAATTTTGAATAAAACATTCATTTATTGTATTCCCAAAATACATAAAACATAAGCACACATATTTAAAGAATTTTCACATAGCTAGGTAAAAGTAAGTAATGGCACAATGGGGTGTAATATATCCCCCCCTTGTGAATCATCGTCCTTGATGATCTTAAGTATTTTACACAACCAATAAAACATAGACAAAACAATATAGTTCTCAAGAACTCTCAACTTATCTATCTCGTAGGATAGATAAGTAACTTTATTTTCAATTCTGTTACTTTTATTTTGTACATGATAAATGTGGATGAATGTTATCTTTGTGTGTCAAGCTTTGTTAATTATTTTTGTAGGTCATAGTACAAGTTTACAATCTCTAGTTTTGTTTACCTGAATTTTGGAGCACCCACTCTGGTTGTCAGTTATAGGTTGTTAAGTTTATTTTCTGTTAACAGTTAGTTATTAGTCAATAGTTTTTTTATTATTAAACTTTACAGTTTTACTGCAAGTATTTATTTTTAGGTAATTTATATTCTTTCTAGTTTAATCATCTTTTGTTTTCTAGCTTAAGAATTTCATGCTTTCTAGCTTAAACAACTTTACATTTTCTAGTTTGAATGCTTTCTAGTATAGCTTTTTCTTACAACTGTTTTGAAGATTGAAAAAATCTAAGAGAATTAGCCAATATGTCCCCTATTGCTTACAACCTTCGAACACTACCTGGTTGATATAATTGATGCATTTTCAACTAAAGTGATAGGACCTAATGACAGTCTATCACTTTTTGGCGCTGTTGCCAAGGACTTGTCCTTTTCTATTGTTAATAAGAGATTGATTGAATACCTCTTTTAGAAAAAAATAGTTTCTAGGCTTCTTTTTCTGCATGGTCAGGTAACGAGGCCCACACGGAAGATTCATACCAAAACCCCCCAAGAGATGTACCAACCACAAGCAAGGAGGAAGACATATTAGCTAAAGAACTTATTGAAGAATTGATTGAGCAGGATCAACCTGAGACCTCCCTGTATACCATAGAAATTCACCCATTAGAACAAAATTTTTTAGAGGAAAGCATTCCTTTGCATACCCCTAAACCTCAGTGATTAGAGAAAACTTTTGAAGAGGAACAAATTCCTTTCAACAATTTAGGTGATCGTAGAAATAATCGTAGCCCAGTAGGGGGAGCACAGACATTTATTTATCCTATTGATCTTGATCAAGATGATGATACACCTATGAAAAAAATTTCACTAGCCTTCTTGCCAACCTTTAGAGGTTTATCCTCTGAAGACCTTGAATAGTTCCTATTTGAGTTTAAAGTTTCATGTTAGACATATGACTACAAGAATGATAACTAGAAACTGAAACTCTTCCCCTCTACCCTGAAGGACATTACAATGCTTTGGTTCATGGGGTTAGTTTCAGGGTCGATAAGCTCTTAGGACACTATGGAGTCTGCCTTTCTAGACAAATACCAGAGTTACTGTAGAGTTAGTTATAGGAAGTAGGAGTTATTCAAACTGAGGAAAAAAAAGATGAAAGCTTAGAAGATTACCTGGATAGGTTCATCTTCTTATCTAAATGATGTGGTGGAGAAGCCATAAGTCTGAAATTTCTAAAGACCATATTTCTCAAGGGACTTGATGAAGATTCTAGGAGAAGTCTAGATTTAATGGGAAAAGGAGATGTGTCCCAACTTGGACTCAATGATATCATTGAATTATGCCAAAATTTCTCTCATACTCGAGGAGGTATATGTAAATGTACTCTTTTTAGAGGATCCAATGAAATAGGAAAACTGCATGAGGAGATAGTAAATCTCAAAACTGACATTCTTGTTCAACTAAACACCACGCTGGATGGAATATAGGCTAAAACATGTAATCCTAAAACCTTATCCATCTATTGTCCTAGGTGTCGAAAAAAACATCTATTAAGGGAATGCCTTTTGGATAAAATTGACATTTTCCAAGTTTGTGAGAAGATTCATGCTACTGATCAATGTGAGATCCTAAATGCAATAAAAAATTCCAAGAAAAAGACATCCTAGGTTGAGGAGGAGGTCAACTTTATGAATCAAGACCGGGGAGAAATTTCTCTTACGACCAAAACTCAAATCCTTCCTGGTGACCCCCAAACAATTGGAATAATAATCAATGGGTGACACCTTGGCCTCTAACACCACCTAACTAGGGAGCTTACCCTTGGGGACCACTTGAATGGGCAAATCAATCCTAGGGAAACCCCAAATGGCCAAACCAAACTCAACAACAATGGAATCCTCAAAATCCTATGCCTCAATGGAATCAACCTCAAAATCAGTTTTACTCTGGGCCAAGGAGGATGCCTAATCTGCAGCAAAAACTTTTACCAGCTCCTCAAAATCCTCAACAGAATGAGCAGATCAACCAACCACAAATTCTAGCACATCCTGTTCCTAATCCAAATAATAATCGTCAAAACACCCCAGTGTATTCAACGGAATAGGAAAATGTGACTAGACTCAATGCTATCCATTGTGGAAACCTACAATTAAGGTCTAGAAAAACACACCAACAACCTATTATAGTTGAGATCCTGGATGAGCCGATTAAGGAATCTATTGAAATAGATAAAAAATCTTCCACTCCTTTAGAGCATAACCCAGTGAGTAATCAAGACAAGACCCTTTCACAATCCTCATCTAGAACTTCTGATTTACCTCAAAAGGAGGGTGGTCTGCCCCCAACTAATCCTTTAAAGGACTCCACCTTGAAAGAGAAAACTCAAGCACCTTTTCTAGAGCATCTCAAATCAACCACCTTGAAAAACCCTCCAAAAATGACTTTATCCACTGAAACCGTGCTAATACAAGAGATTAAACAACTTCAAATCAAGGTTCCCTTGTTACAAGCAATAAAACAGATTCCTGAACTAAACCAACTAATCAAACAATTGTGCATCAAAACACCAGGAAGGAAACCAAAATGGATTAATACTATTCACATAAATAGTGTGCCGTAGAAAAATGGCCCCTTGTCATTTTCAAGGCCTTTTAGGTCTTGTTTCATGGTGTTGGAACTATGTTGCTCTGATTTTATGCGGTAACATGGCTTGAACATGCTTATTTAGGTACTAAAACTCAAAGAATGTTGTCTTGTAAAGGTGTTGTGAAGTGTTGTAAGACATTTCTACATTCTTCTAGACTCTATTTAATGCAATTTACCTAAAAATAACCTTTTTACTCATCAACAAGTCCTATTTTGAAGTGTTGTAAAGTCTTGTAACAAGCTTTCAAGCTCTTCTAGGCATATTTTCACTATTTACACCCTTCTCATGCTTTATTTGGTCTCTTTATGCCCTCCTAAGTTGTAATTAAGTGTATTTTTTAATGTTATCCTGACAAATAACATTAAATACAACATTTTTCCCCACACATGTTTTTAGGTCCTAGGTGGGACCCATTCACCATGGGTGGCGAATGAGTCCCCCTTGGCCCCAAATTCAAAATATTTTAAATTTCCTTTCGGTATTTTATTCAAAATCACTTGATGTCGGCCCGTGATGAGGTATGAATGGATACTAAGGCACAAGAATTGTATAAATAAGTGATTTTCATCTCATTCTAACCCCCATTCATCAAGTTCACTTATCCACCTATTCACTCAAGCATTCAAGCATTTTACATCAACAATTCAAGCACTATTCAAGCACTTTGAAGCAGCCATTGACATTACTTCAGACTTGCATCATCAAGGGTTAGGTATGTTGATAGCACTTGCATGTTATTAGTTTATCTTTCTCTTTTATTTCATTATCTTTTCAAGGGTTTAATTACCAAAAGTGGGGTTTGACCAAGGCAAACCCCTATTCACTAACCCTCAATCATTTTTCCCATATTGTATGTTTGTTTGCAACTCTTTGTATGGATATTTGACAGGTTATTAGGTGTTGAAGATTGATTTCCAAGTCAACTAGGTGCTTCAAGTCAACTTGAGTCAAATTCAAGCTTGGAGAGAGTTATTTGTCCGTTTTATGCAGAATTGACTTCAACAACCCGACAAGCAGACATTTCCAGATCTGGTGTTGCAGAGTTGTCTCCTGATTTTTTAGAAATTTAGGAGAGGATTGATTCACCACCTATGGAAAATGAGTCCCACCTTAGGACTGAAAATCTAAATTTTGTCAGATTCCATATCTCGACAGACAAAAACCAGCTCCTAACACTTTTTCACTAGGAGGAGGACTGATTCGACACCTTGGGTGAATGAGTCCCACTGTGAAAATTAGTGATCTCAGCCAACATCAAAAACATCCTAGAATCATCAAAATTTTCCCAGGTGCACTCTGATTTGACCCATCTCTTTCTATTCTGTACATTTCATTCATTTTCTTCATTGTTTGCATATCACACTATGTTTTCAAACAAGACATAAATCTCAATTTTGCATCCATTTTTGGTCATTTAGATTAGTCAATTGAATTTATTTAAGTTCATTTACATTAAAAAATATTGCATACATTCTGATTTGAGTGAATCATTAGCATTATTGACCCTATCTCTCTCCTTTTAGGTGAAAAACCCTAGAAGTGCAAGAGTAGTTGATAGGGTCCCAAAAATCTATGTTTCATTTTGGTGAACCGAATTTTGAATACTTTGAATTTTTGATTGCATTCACATATTGCATATTAGTTTCCATTTGCATTAGCATTCAATTAGGACATTGATTTGTTATTACATTCTAGGACTTTTCATTTTGCATTAGTGAAAACTTCATTTAGATTTCATTTTTGCATTACATCTCATTGAAAAAAGTCAAAATTTGCATTCTACCTCTATAAGCATTCTGTAGAGCATTTAAATCGTCTTTAAATTTCTGAAAGACACTAAAAAACTTCATACTAGGACTCATTTTCCACCCAAGGCGAATCAGTCCCTCTGCACTTTTTTATCAGCATTTCTGACATTCTTTTGGCATTTTTATGCATTACTATTTCTTGTTCCTGCATTTTGTTTTCATTTACAACATCTATGTTTTAATCAATTCTTGCATTTTTTTTATTTACATCATGGAATTTTCTTTCAATAAGTTTTGTAATTCATTAAAATCATTAGTAGGCATGTCCAACTATGCCTTTGGATGTGACTCTAATGACCTTGAACTCCAACATGCTCCTACAACTCCTAATGGTTGTCCTCCTCATGAAGTAGACATCATTGGAGAAGATGATGATAGCATGCACAAGTTCTACAATGACTTTCTTGATAACCTAGAATCCAATGTAGCCTTTTACCCATCCATGAAACCACAAGACCTTCCCACTATTGCACCTCCTAATCACTTTGCATATTTACATCCTGAAGTCACTATATGACCTATGGTTCCTCCCTCAAGTGGACCTAGTTCCTCTCACCAATCACATTCACAACCCTTCTGTGAGCACAAAGTCACAAACATTCCTATCAACCTTGAGGAAACATATGGCAAAGGATTCACTATCTTAAGTAAACAAGGTTGTGACACAAAACATGAACATGACATCCATCAACTTTTTGAACAACAATCAACTGCAACAAACACAACAGGACTTGGATATCATGATCCTTCTCATCCTGAGAGACATCCTCTTCAACCTAGGATACTTTTGGATGTTTGAACGGTGATCTTGAATGCTCCTCCTAACTTAAACATTCTCCTTCCACATGAACAACCATTATCTCCTTCTAATGACAAGGATGTAAGCATCCCTATGGGTCCTCTTCCTCTTATTCATGAACAAGGTGAATCTAGCAAGCAAAAACGACCTTACAAACTCAAAAATATCAAGTTTCCCACACATCCTCCACCTGAATGTGAACGGAGACTTCAACTACTCTTAAATAAAGGTCTTATACTTTTACCACCTATGAATAGGTTGGTTATTCATCTGAAAGACTCTAACATACCATTTTGCAAATATCATCGGATCCTTGGACATCGCACTGAAGAATGTCAGACATTGAAGGAAATACTAGATAAGTATCACTTCACTAATACCGATTGTTTCCCCGTCATACCTTAAAGCAACCAAATCCCATCATCATGCCATAGATTTAGAATTTCCTATTCTCACTATTGCATGATCCTTTCACATCACCCACCTCGGCTCATTCTTGCCTTTACCCTTTGTGGAGGGAAAGACATTGTTAGCCTTGTCCTTATAATGCACTTGTCTTTGTCTCTTAACTATGTTAATCCTTTTCCGCTTATCTATTTAAGATTAAGAAACCAATACCTTAGTTAATGGTTGACTTACATTTGCATTACTTGTCCCTTTTTTTCCTTTTCTTTTTATGTGTGTATCGTGTTCCCCCGTATTGTTCATTTGATATTCTCTCTCTTTGTACACTTCTTCTATTTGTACCTCTATTCTTCTATTCGTCGTGCATTCTTTTTCATTTTCATTTTGTGTTCTCCTTTTGGGGATGACGCAAAGCATAGAGACACCCTATGTCTCTTCCATGTTGACCCAAAAGGTCCTTGTATTTTTCCCTTTTTGTTTTGTGTTTCTCCTTTTGGGGATGACGCAAAGCATAGAGATGCCCTATGTCTCTTCCATGTTGACCCAAAAGTTCCTTATCTTTTTCTCTTTTTGTTTTGTGTTCTCCTTTTGGGGATGACGCAAAGCGTATAAACACCCTATGTCTCTTCGATGTTGACCCACAAGGTCCTTGTCTTTTTTTGCTTTTATTTTGTGTTCTCCTTTTGGGGATGACGCAAGTCATCAAGATCAAAATGCCTCCTTCATGTTGACCAAAAATATTTTTCATTTTCTTTCACATTTTCATTTTCGTTTCGCTTGTGTTTTCCTTTTGGGGATGATGCAAGGCATTGAGACCAAAATGTCTCCTTCATGTTGACCCAAAACAGACTTTATTTTTCCTTTGTTTTCACTCTCTTTATATCATTCTTCCAGTTCTATGTGCTTTGGGGAATGATGACAATTACGACCTCTTTCATAAAAACATTGCGGCAATGAACATACTGACCCCAAATCCATAGATCCCTTATGTGTTTGGTGTGCTTTCTTTTCTAGGGGGGCAACCTCCTTTTCTTTTTTTTCATATTTCTTGACATGATGCAACCTAACTTTGAAACATATGACTTGACATAGGGCTTTCCAAGTTGGATCTCATGTCTTGTTTTTTTTTTTTTTTCTCTTCTCTACTTTAAAGTAATTGCTCACAGAACGATGTGTAGGAATTCATTTAAAGTGGGAGGCATACATTACCATTAATTCATTTTCATTCTTGGCTCCTAGTGTATCCTTGTCGTTTATATGATGTGTTTGTCACTTCATGGATGACATTGGGTGTGATGTCCTTCATAAGTGTGATCTATCTTAGCATATTACATTCCTCTTGGTGGCTTGATGCGATGCACTGCATCCCCTAAGTTGTGAATATACTATTCTTTGATTGGTACTCTCTTGGAGACAATAGACACAATGTTCCCTAAGTGTCTAACCTTGCATAAATTGAACAAGACTCCTTTGAACATATTTTCACATTTTACATTTTACGTTTTACATTTTTCATTCCTTTTTTCCACCTTACATAACGCAACTTGCATGACTATGGTACCTTTGTATTTTTGTTCATGAACATTCCTTTTTCTTTGTGGCGCCTTGTTAAAGTTATTAGGCGGTATAACTTTGACATGGTTGAGCGAGAAGCCCACCTAGTGGAATGAATTTTCCCCATAACCACTTTTGTGTTTGTGAGTGCATACCAACTAGTGTATGTATCTTACCTTTTTGGGATTTCTCACCCCGCGGACAACTAGTTTCGTGGCCCCAGAGTGAGTATACAGTTGGGATTTCTCATCCCGTAGACAACCTAAAGTTCTGTGGCCCTAGAGTGAGTACACATTCTCTTTTTCAAACAATCAACCTATATCTCTTTTCAAAACTAGTTGGATTGGCGATCGAAGCTTCATCCAATTCTTTTCAACACTTGTGTGTTCCTTTGTTCTTATGTCTAGTTTTCCATGGGATCTTAATCCTGGGGGCTTGATCATCCCTCTTTATCGTTGTCATTCCTTCTTGCTAACATAAGTGCATTTGAACCCTCCCCTCAATGTTCATGGCTACTTTAGTGTGAGTTTGAAATAGGTTCATCCTCTCACTAAAGTGGGGGCTAAATGTGTTGTAGAAAAATGACCCCTTGTCATTTTCATGGCCTTTTACGTCTTGTTTCATGGTGTTGGAACTATGTTGCTCTAATTTTATGTTCTAACATGGCTTGAACATGCTTATTTAGGTACTAAAACTCAAATAATGACGTCTTGTGAAGGTGTTGTAAAGTGTTGTAAGACAATTATACATTCTTCTAGACTCTATTTAATGCAATTTACCTAAAAATCACCTTTTACTCATCAACAAGTCCTATTTTGAAGAGTTGCAAAGTCTTGTAACAAGCTTTCATGCTCTTCTAGGCATATTTTCACTATTTACACCCTTCTCATGCTTTATTTGGTCTCTTTATGCCCTCATAAGTTGTAATTAAGTGTATTTTTGAATGTTATCCCGATAAATAACATTAAATACAAAATTTTTCCCCACACATGTTTTTAGGTCTTAGGTGTTGGTTGTTTTTAATGAGCAACCAGGTTGGTCTCCTATTCTACCTATGGAGTAGCCATCTCCAGTCAAGGGCAGCTCAGAGGACCTGGACCAACTGACAAGATTCAGTCAAAGACTGAGATCTTCTGCACTTTAGGCCCTGCAGAACCAGGGCGGGTATACCCACACAATGCCTCAAATAAGACTAGACATTGCTTTTTATAGCAGATGACTCCTGATGCCAAGTATTGAGAACCTCAAATATGGCTAGATTCCCAGTAACACAATACTTGCAGCAACCAGGAGGTAGGGCAAGACATCAAACAAGATTGATTAAATAAAATGATTGATCTTGAGCAAGAAGACTAGAACCCTAAAGACAAATAGCATATATCAGATTAGTGCCATATCCATTGGGCTAGGAGTCACAATAATCTGCAAATAGAAGGAACCATTACTCTGGACATTAAAGTCTTTGCAAGATTAACCTTATTAGTCTCACAACTAGTGATCAGATCTATAAGACTACTTATCAAATCCTCCTATCATACATATGAATCTCTGATATGATTAAAGCATTTAACTTATTCCTTGAATAAGAGCAACAACCAGAACAGACAGTAAAACGTTACATTAAAATGATTAAATAAGTGATCCTTGATCAACTTTCATTAACAATCCATACACACAATACAAAGGAGAGACTTAAAGATCTCAATCTATACATTCAGATTCATACATGTGTCCAAGACCTCACAATTTACAGACTGTAACCCTAAACCTCAAAATCTGGTAAAAACCTGACTCTGTGACTTAGTGCTCTTCTCTTCAGATTTTTGTTCTAACTTCTGGCCCTAGACCCTTACAAATGATTCAGAAGTTCCTTTTAAACAGCTCCGGAAACGCCATCCAGCTCAGAGCCACATTAGCGCCATGTCAAACCCTAATCACCATGTTCTTCAACTACTTCTCTAGCCTCATAAATGTCATTGGTCGGGTTGCTGCAGGAAAGACACTCCCGCACGAAAGAAGCCAGGCAATCGAGCAGTTTTAGGTCAGGAAGATGAGAATGGGGGAAAGTATTCTATCTATTTCATTAGTAAGAATTTGACTCCCACTGAATGGAATTACACCACTACAGAGAAAGAATTTCTAGTTGTAGTACATGCAATCAATAAATTTTGACATTACATTACAGGGTACAAAGTGATGGTGTTCACAAACTATTAAACTATCAAGTACCTAATGAAGAAACATATAGTAAACGAAATGATAATTAGGTGGTTATTGCTTCTACAAGAATTTAACATGACCATTATTGAAAAACCTAGGAAGTTCAACGTAGTTGCAAATTTCCTCTCTTGAATTAAATAAGACAATGGAGATTGTGCTCCTGTGCAAGATGAATTCCCAGATGAAAATGTATTTTCCATCTCCATTAAGACTCCTTGGTTTTCTGACATCGCCAACTACTTGGCCACTTCAGAGTTGCCACCAGATTTTATGATAAATAGAAGAAACACCTCATTCTAGAAAGCGCTTTGTTCAAATGGATTAATGAAATATTATTTCGATGAGGTCCTGATATGGTTTTACGACGTTGTGTCAGGGCAGATGAAACATATAACATCGTTAGATATTTCCATGATGACCCCTCTTGAGGCCATTATTCTACTAAGAGGACGTCCCATAAGATTTTGGATGTAGGATATTACTAGCACTCTATGCATAAAGATGTCAAGAAATTTGTTTGCCACTGTGATGAATGCCAAAGAGTAGGGAGACCCACTGCATCCAATGAAATACCTTTGCAACCCTAGGTAGTTATTGAACCATTTTCAAAGTGGGGATTAGACTTTATCAATCCTATAGACCCCCCTTCACAAGGGAAAGAGTACATTTTGGTCTGTATTGACTATCTAACCAACTGGGAAGAACTTCAAGCTCTAAGAGTTGCTAGGGAAGAACAAGTAGCTAACTTCTTGTATAACAATATTTTTCTCAAATTTGGAGCCCCTAGAACAATTGCCACGGATCAAGGACCCCAATTTATATCCAAAGTTATCTTAGCCTTCACTGATCATTTCCAAGTAATCCATAAGAAGTCATCACCCTATCACCCTCAAGAAAATGGTCAAGTAGAAGTCACTAACAGGGAGCTTGAAAACATTCTAACAAAAACAGTTTCATCAAGGAGAAAAGACTAGGCCAGGAAACTACCTCAAGCTGTTTGGGCTTATAACACAACTTGGAAATCAACCACAGGTTTTAGTCCATACGAGTTAGTTTTTGGGAATAAACCACTTCTACCCATTGAATTTGAACTTCAAACCCTGAGAACAACAATGGAGTTAGGCTTAGATCTCAAATGAACCCAGGTTGAAAGAGTCCTATAGCTTAGTGAATTAGATGAACTCCATTTAGATGCTATCCACCAATTTGAGCTAGTTGTCTAGCATGATAAACACATGAAGGAAAGATAGTTCTATAATGGGGATTGGGAACTGTTATTTGATTCCCGATATAAAGATCATCAAGGGAAATCGAGGACTCATTGGTTGGGTCCATATGAAATTTCTAAGGTATTTTCAAATGGAGCAGTGTAGCTCAAGCCCATTGATGGTGACACTCGAACTCTGTTAGTCAACATACATTGATTACGCATCCACCATAAACCAGTTAATAGGGAGGAATTTACAAGAATGGTAGAAATGCAAGGATAAGTACAATGCATTGACTCTGCTACAATAGAACCAATGGAATGTTTAGATTAGTAGTTGCTAGTTTAAAAAAAATTAAAAAAATTAAAAAATATTTGCATGTGTATGTATTTATATTTACTACAGGGAATTTCTTTTGAATTTTTCATCCTTTAGAGTTGGCTAAATTCATTTCTATTTTGCAAGACATCATGATCAATTAAATAAAAATTCTAGCGCATCTTGTTGCGATGCTCCAAAAATTATTGGCTCGGTTACTATGGTGCTTTGGAACTTGCATTCCTAACTGGTGCCATTCCCTATTTTGTTCCTACAAACTGGCGCATCTTTCAAGATGCTCCAGAAATTCTTAAGTCCTAAGTTCTTCATTCTGCTTTCTTCTTCCAGCGACATCTTTCGGTGATGCTCCATAAATTTTCTTGTCGCATTATGGCTGCATCTTTCAGTGATGCTCCAGAATTTTGCTATTTCTTCCTTCTAGCAACATCTTTTGACGATGCTCTAAAAATTCCACTTTCTTATTCCGGATGCATCTTTCAGTAATGCTTCAAAAAAAAATTTGTGCTTCCGACTGCATCTTTCAGCGATGCTCCAAAATTTTTGTTGCTGCTTCTGGCAGCATCTTTCAGTGATGCTCTGAAAATTTTTGTTCTTACATTCCAATTTTGTTCCTACATTCTGGCTGCATCTTTCATCGATGCTTCAAAACTTCATTCTCGTATTCTGGAGACATCTTCCAGTGATGCTTTAGAACTTTGCTACTGCATTCCAGTGGCATCTTTCAATGATGCTCCAAAATTTTCTTCACTCCAACTACATCTTTTAGCAATGCTCCAAAATTTTGCTACTTCACTTTTTATTTCTAGCCGCATCTCTCAGCTTGCTCTGAAATTTTTGTTCTTCATCCCAGTCGCATCTTCCAGTGATGCTCCAAAATTTTGTAAATTCCCTTTCTTTCCAAATTCTCTAATATTTGTAGCATCATACACATGCTTGTCATTAAATTCTTCCATCATTTTGCCATCATCTTTGAAATCCATGCCCTACACTGCCATCCCTCATCATAATAAATAAAAATTACTATAGCTAATTTTCGTTATAATAATTAAAACATTAGTTAGTTGTCCCATCCTCATTCATAATAAATTCATTACCACCCTCACCATCCCATTTGATTATACTGTTACGTTAGCAAAGGTAAGTGATTTTCAAATTAATGATGGGAAGTAAGATATGTATAACTTTTATTTTAAGTAGGTAATTATTGTGAATATAAATAAATAAATTGGCACGTACCACCACCCCTTTCCAAACTAAGTAAATTGTGTGGATTGTACGTTTTCCTGAGGTGCAACAGTTTTTGCACTTTTTCCCATGCAAGGTAACAATGAAAGTACAAAAAAGCCCAAATGCAACAATTAATTCATGTCCTATCAACTGTATCAAAGTACAAATGCTTAAAAAGTTACATTTTCTTTACTCTGCATCTCAATTTTTTTTAAACAGTTTTTAAGTGCCATGACATTTCAACAGAAATTGAGCAAAGCCACCAGAAAGACACAGTACGGGAGGAGCCAAGCGGAAATCTGAGATAACTTCCACAAACAAGTTATTGGCACTAAGTAATATTTCAAAATTATTTCAAAAGGTTGGATGGCTCGAGTTGATGAAGAAATTTGAAGGACACAATGAGCAGTTGGTGAAGGAATTTGTAGAGAATTTTTCATATGGTCAATCAATCATCCGGGGAAGGAAATTCAAGGTAAGCTCTCGAGTCATTTCCCATTTATTTGGTACTAAAAATGAGGGTATAAATTTTTCAGAAACCACCAATATTTCCTATCAGAAAATGGCAAAGCTTTTTAGTAGGGTAGGGGAACCTCAACCTTTATTAACTATAAGTACCCGAGGATAAAACAAAGGATTTCAAAGAATGTCCATCCCGGATCCATGGAGAACAACAATGGCTTGGATTATTAAATATTTCACCTATGAGGGAAAATGTGCAGTAATTGTAGGCTCACCTTTCCGGCTACTCATACATTTGCGCCATGGCACTGAAAACCCTACACTTAGGGTTGATCTGCATGTATTTCTTAGTGACTATGTTGTTAACATGATAAAAAGATTCAAAATTGGTTCAAGGCCACTAAAACATCATGGCCTCATCCACTTAATCTGTAAACATAATTTTTGAAGAAAAATGGAAAGGAAGTGGGAAAATTTTCTTCAAAAATTTGAAAACCTAGAGCCCATAAGACACTTTGAAGAAGGTGAGTCATCTAGGCAGGTGGCTCAGAATTTGGAAGAGCTTTCCCTTGAGCCTCAAGATTCTTTTGAACCCCAACATGCTGAAACAACTCTTGATGGCGACATGCCATAAATTTCACCTAACATTTCAAAAACCTCTGGCAATCAAGAAAATGTAGAAATAATAAATTCAGGAGATGAGGATACTCCTCCTCAAAAGAAGAAAAAGAGGTCTAGAATAACATTGCAAACATCTCCTCCTTTAAGGAGAAGTAAGCAATTTTCTATTGAAATTAGTGGTGCAGTAGCTTGTGATCAATTGAATGCCCTTAAAAAGAAAAGGCATGAGCAACAACCACATAATATTGAGGCCCAATCATTAGAAACTAGGGTTTAGCCTTGTGAAGAAGCGGCAAAAGAAAGTGAAAAACAAACCAGTAAATCCCCTGAGGATGAGAGGGAGGATATGCCACTTTAGTTAGGACAAGTAGAGACAAGGGAACAATCACCACACTATTTGGGTGTTGAGGATGAATCTACGGGACAGTTGTTTGCCCTAGTTGCCAATATTACTGAGCAAGGTTTATTTGAGGTACATGATGAAGAGAATATAACCAATAATGATGTAGAAATTCCTAATTTCCTTTCTCTAATAATATAGAGGTTGATAAATTTGATAAAAAATAAATAGAGTTAGAAGAGTTAAAAGCAAAAATAATTCAATTGAAAAGTAAGTTGCAGAAAAATGAAGAATAAATCAATGAGCAACAGGAGGAAATAGATGTACACACTTCCATTTTGAAGAAAAAAGATCAAGAAATTTCCACTTTTAAGATTCAAATAGAAAAAAAAGATAAAATTATTAAAGAATCACAATTTCAGGTGCAACAATGGAATGATGAAGGTAAACAATATGTGACAAATTTAATTGAGAAAGACAAACAAATTAAAAGTTTGACTGATAATTTGATGCAATCACTCACAACTTTTGTTAAAGAGCAAGAAAAAGAAAAATCTGAGCTTAATGCATCCTTAAGCAAAATTGTTGAGTTAGAGCAAGATTTGTAGGAAATTAATGTTAAACCAACAATGGAGTTAAAAGAAATACAAACTGAACCAACCGAAATGGAGTTGTTTCAGGTTCATATACCTCCATTGTTGGTTACATGGATGGAAAGGTGTTATTTTCTA
Organism: Sequoia sempervirens; assembly: GCA_007258455.2. Classification (NCBI taxonomy): domain Eukaryota; kingdom Viridiplantae; phylum Streptophyta; class Pinopsida; order Cupressales; family Cupressaceae; genus Sequoia; species Sequoia sempervirens. Next base: position 433,183,790 of record VDFB02047230.1, on the reverse strand, counting down.
AGGTAGACAGGGGTAGAGAATTCTAGATTGAAAAAGGAAATAGTTTTATTAAAAGAATCATATGAGAGACTTTATCAAGCTAAGATAGATGCATGCCAAATTGGGGAATTATTATTAGTCTGTAGGAGACCATCTAGATTGTATTCCATGTTTTTGAATGAGCAATTATTAAGATGGAAATTATTGATAATTTCCTACAATCTACCACATGATCTGGATGGTGAGGAATTTGTAAAAGCATTTAAAGAAGCAACCCCTGCTAATATAATTTATTGTGTGAATTCTTTGTACACAATTTGTTTTTGGAAAGAAATACTCAATTCTTTGTTAATCTCTTTGTCAGTGAAGTTCAGCTTAGAGCATTCATGTCCACCATGCAAAATCAGATTCAATGGCAGGAAAGGACTAAAGAGTACTTATAGGTGAAAAAGACTGTTGGACTACAAATGAGATACCCTAATAGAAAACCCTCTACCTTTAAAGCTCAATTCCAAAGCATTAGGATCCATGAAGTTGTGAGAAGTAGGTATAATGATAATCTTTAGATCTATTTTGAGCATTTTAAAGTTCAGGGGCCAAAACTAATAGAAAAAGCATGGAGTGCATCTGAGGAGAGGTACACTCCTCTTCCTATGTACCTTAAAAAGAGGGCGGTGATTTCACCTACCCATATTAAGTGGTCCTACAAAAGAGTTGAGACCTTGGAAGATATACTACAAAAACTTAAGACTGAATGGATAGGAATGAGGTATAGGCCTCCATTACTTCTTCAGCCACCTCCTCCAGTACATGTCACTATAGAACAAAACCCTGACAATTTACATTCATGGAAAGTAAGGGTTAAATTCAATGAGGGTTTCCTTAGAATCCCTGATGATTGGGATAGAGAAGCAGAGGATCCATATGACCTCAGTGCTAAATATGAAGAACTAAATAAGAATAGGGATATGGAGAGGCAAAGGACATAACAGAGAGCAGGAGGACCTGCTCAAGCCTAGGAGGGGGAGAGTGATGAGGTATAAATAACCTCATGAATATAATAAGCCAAATACCCTTCCTTATTTCTCCCAATCACTTTTACTCTACCAATTGTTTATTTTTAGGATTAATAATTGCTTACTTTTTGTAAAAAAAATGTACAAATCTTGATTTCCTAAATCGATTGAAATTAGCTGACTAACGCTGATATAATAGTGTAGCTTTCAGTTATTGTGCAAGTCATTATGCACAGCTGAGTGGACTTTAAAGTGGACTTCAACTAGTTGAACATAAAGCACCAGAAGTCTAGGCACCAAAAATTCTCAAGTGCATAGTGGAACAAGTCTTTTAATGCTTTCTGTTTTAAAAATTTATGGCTCCTCTCTGATCCTTTAATATGTTTTATGTTATGGACCTCAGTTAGTTGATTAGTTAAAATTATTTTAAAAGAATTTTTCAATGGTGATCTTCCACCATCTAAAATCTAGGATTTTGTTAGCAGTTTAGTATATATATGTAACTGCTAGAAACAATGAAATAGTGATACTGTTATGCTGTTATAATATGCTTTGAACTATGTCTCTATTACACTTTTTCTAATATGAATAAAATGAGCTTTTCTAGTCTTATTATGAGTTAGTAGTTATGTGTCATAGAATTATTATGGATGGATTCATTTTGAAGATACAAAAGGTCATGCGATATGAATTAATCATAGGCATACCCGAGAGTTGGTCACTCGAGGGAATCTCGTAGGATAGATAAGTATCTTTATTTTCAATTATGTTACTTTTATTTTGTACATGATAAATATGGATGAATTTTATCTGTGTGTGTCAAGCTTTGTCAATTATTCCTGCAGGTCGTAGTTCAAGTTTATAATCTCTAGTTCAATTTACTTGAATTCTGAAGCACCCACTCTAGTTGTTAGTTATAGATTGTTAACTTTAATTTATGTTAATAGTTAGTCGTTAGTCGATAGTTTTTTTTCATTTAAACTTTACATTTTTACTGCAAGTATTTCTTTTTAGGTAATTTATATGCTTTCTAGTTTAATCATCTTTTTCTTTCCAGCTTAAACAACTTGACGCTTTCTAGTTTGAATGCTTTCTAGTGTAACTTTTGTTTACAACTATTTTGAAGAGTAAAAAAATCTAAGAGAGTTAGCCAAGATTTCCCCTATTGCATACAACTTTCAAAGACTACCCAGTTGATATAATTGATGCATTTTCAACTAAAGCGATAGGACCTAATGACAGTCTATCATAGGTCATCCAAGAATTCTACGGCCTTAACATGGCAATCCACTTTATCCCTATGCTTCCATAGCCAATCCATCCATAAGATGACAACATAGGATCTTAAGGGTTCCACGTACAAATTTACCTTTTTAGAAAAACTTGGAAGTTAACCCTAGCATCGAAAAGACATTGCCTCACCTCAGCTCTTGTCTAGTTTGCATATTCTACAATCTAAGACTTTTCCATAAAACCAACCTTTCTAGAAATTTGACTAGCTACTTTAGGTGAAATAAAAAATTTCATGGCTCTAGTTGATCCAGGTGGATATGTTCTTTACCAAAAATTTGATTGTTCCAAATGATCCAAAAAAACATCATGTCAAAGAGCTCGTCAAGATGATTCCAAAACCCCTTGAATTGTGTCAAACAGAGTCCATACACAAAATTTATGGCTGCTCAAAGTTTTACATAAGATAGGTTGACCAAGACATTATGGATGCTGACATTAGCATGTTGATGTGGTAGGCACATTAGTAGTTGTTGATATGGTAGTACAGTCGGCAGGGTAGGTGATGTGGCATATTTTGTGGGCCAATGAACGTGTGACACGTATCATGGAGATATAAAATTAAATGGTGCCACGTGGCACCCCTGCATTGACTCTGATGTGGTAGTTGGCATGTTAAAAATTTTGTTGGATGGGGTCGAACCGGCGACCTCCCCCTTCCTATTTTCACTCACCACCACTGAACCACTCAAGATCCTTGGTTATGTATATATGATCAATTTTATTTAAAGATTTACTAATGGCAAGTTGGGGGTTAGGCAGTTCAAACCGTTGACCTCCCCCCCATGATCTTCGACAACCACCATTGGGCTATGCAGATTTGGCAAAAACCTTGGGCGATATTACATATTTAAATTAGTAAATAAGCCGAACAATAATATAAAATGGAGGGCCAACGGTTTGAACCATCGACCCCCCAAAAATTAATCTTCTGATATTTACCATTGCACCATGCACATGGTATTCAAGATAATATATGCAAGAATCGGTTTTAATATGTTAAAATCTACAAGCCCAAAATAATAGAGGCTCGGGTTTGAACCTGAGACCCCTATATAAAATATAAAATTTTATACCAATGGGACAAAGGCCAAAGCTATGACTATTATATAGCACAAAATTACATTTGAATTGCATATTTTTCCTCAATTTAGGGATTGTTAAAGGCTTTTGAAGCCTAACACTTATAATTAGAGGGAGGAAAAGATACTTGAAGACTTCATATTGCTGAGAAGACTATGTAGGGGCTTTTATATGCAAATTGAAGGGTTCTTTTAAATACTCGAGCATTTGGAGCATAATTAAGGATCGATCACTCATTGGAGAGGGACCCGAAGACGTAACCTATTTGGGTGAACTCTATTATCAAATTTGTAGGCTCTAGTCTTCTCTCAAATCTGTGTTATTTTTATAATTTCATTTTCTTTAATATATTTATAAAGCTTTTATTTAAGTTTTTTAAGACAAATATTTTTTTTAACTAATTTAACATTCACTAATCATTAATGTCATAGATTCCTTTTTTAGATCAAGTTATCAATAAGAATAGAAATAGGTATACCAAACAATATACTTGGAGTTTCTATTAGAGTGATCTGGAACTCAGCTTGTCGGTTATCCAAAGTGACATTGATCCTCTATTGGAAAGTAGCAAATTGGGGAGGAAGAGAATTTCCTTGAGATTGCAATCCTGATGGCTTGTTGAGATAATTAACGGCATAATGATCCCCACCACATGTGAAACATCCTTTCGCCGGTCCTCTTTTCCTTACAGGCCTACCAGTATTACTGGTATTTCCTCTAGCGTTGTTATTGTTATTGAAGTTTCTTCCACCACGATCCTTTCTAGGTTCACTCCAATTTTTTCGGGGTCCTTTGTCCCCTTGCTTTTGAGAATATGGTCTTCCACTAAACTTCTATGGAGTTTGATTATCCTAAGGCCTATCGAACTTCTTTCAATTCCTTTCTCAATAGATTGAGATAGCTTTAAGCTCTTGCTCCTACTTAACTATTCTCTCATAAACTAGATCCATGGTTGTTGGATTGTGGACATAAACTTCACCACCTATTTGGTTATTCAATCCCATGATAAATTTCCTAATTTGAAATCACTCATCTTTTTCATACGTCATAGGTACATACCTCAAAAGGTGGGTGAATTTCTTCCAATACTTATTTATCGACAAGTATCCTTGCTTTAAATTATGAAAATTAATGAGCTATTGATCTTAGAAAAGTTGGGGTAACCACCTTTTCCAAAAAAATTCAACAAACTCACTCCAGGTTAGCCTTAAAGAACTATCCTAAATCGATATTTTTTCATCCACCAGCTAGAAGCTTCCCCTACCAACTAGAAGGCTCCCCAAACAACTTTTGTGACCTTAGAATAGTTTCTAATCTCAAAGTATTTTTCCATTTGTGTCAACCAAGCCTCAACCTCATCTCCGTTGGTACTTCCTTCAAATTTGGGAGGGGTAATTTTTCTCATATCCCTAGATAATTTAGTTGACACACGTCTTCTCTTACTACTTTCAGTTTTGGACTGAGATTTTGTTTTATCAATCTCATGTTCACTATCATGGGTGTGATCTCAAGAATTTTATCCCTCTTCCTCTTCCTCATGAGGCACTTCCTTATCATCATTTGGTATTTATTTTTCCACTCTATCTTTCCCCCTTACTTCTTGTTCAAGGTTCCCTATACATTCCTTGGTTTTGTCCATCATTTCCAAAATGTGATCCAACTTGGCTTCAACATTCTTAGCCCCATGCCCTACTTCTTGAATTTCCCCAAGGTTAGTGTGAGTTCTAACCATTTTCCAGTTGAAGTACACCTGAAGGGTTTCATGGAATTAGATCTAAGTAAGTTTACTTATTGTTCCCAAAACATCATACAAGAGCATATTTTCACATATAAACAATTTATTGAAAAACTTATGCACAAGTTTTGATAAGAATATGTTTTTAATTTATTCATAAGGATTTCAATATCCTTGTTCTACATTGAATGACTATTTAAGTAGTTAAGAGGAGAGTATCCTTTAGATTCAATCTTAGATACATAGCTCAATAGGGTATACCCCTCATATTTTTTCTCATCTCTCATTTTCTCTTCTCTATCCCAAAAAGGATAGTATCCATCAAATTTATCTTCTAATACATAATTTTGAGGTACATAACCCTCAGACTTGCCACATGTGGCTATTACAATAATTTCAGCCATGGGTATAACACAAGGGTCTCTAAATAACATAGCTAGACTGACACTACATTATGAGGGCATATCCCTAGAGAGTGATAAGGAGTCTGATTTTGTCGGAGAGACAAAAGGTAAATGATTGTAGTTGGCTTCATCTCTCATCCTTCTCTTTTCTTGGCTAATTCATGATAAGGCATGACTAATTGTCTTGGTATTACTTAGCCAAATTTTGTTGTCATAGATGGTTCCCTCTATGGTACAAATAAGGGCTTCTTTTTCCTTCTTGGATTGTAGGTAGTGCTCCTTTCCAATCAATGACTTCCTTGTGGTTAACCTAAGATGCACCATATAGGAACAAGAATTCCAAACATTAGACTCATTTAATGTTGGAGGGAAAACATAGCGATCACATAGGTTCTAGAGTTAAACCTGGTAGCTCTGATACCACATGTAACATGCCCAAATTTCTACTCAATTTTTTTTCCCAAGTTTTAACCCACAAGTGAATAAATCATGAAGCCATAACATAGTAATAAATTTTTATTTTCCATACTGTAAATTACACGCACATTCAAAATAAACACCATTCCAAACTTCCATTGCATTTCATTGTAATTTCACAAAAAAATCCATAATATTGATTTCATATTGAAATAACCTCAATTTTAACATTCATGTTTACATCCTTCCATATAAATGGGTACAAAGTTCATACATAGCTCTTAAGAGCTTCCAACACTAGAAATACATATGGTTTAGGTAATCCCCCTTCAAATTTTGGCAGCCAACTGATGAGGAGAAGTATCACTCAAATGATTTTCCACCAACTACGGACTTACTGTAGTCCCTCGCGCATCTACCTATCAAGTAAGATGGCCCTACCCTTTGATGAAGAGATTGGTTAGATAACCACATAATAGTAGCCTTTCTTGAGCTTGGTGTTGTGTCCTACAAAATAGAACTTTACCATACAGTGGATACATCCTACATGCATGACAATCCCAAACTAGAATGCCTAACTAGATCACAGTGAATTGACAGTGTAAATAGTGGAAACTTACACTAATTTGGCCAAAGAATTCAACACTCAGTTATTTCTAGTGAGATTCATCCTATCCACACACCTCCTAGCTCGATTTGTAATGACCACACATATTCTATGGATACGCTATCCCCTTCACTAGATTATCCTAACCCCATGAATAACCTATTCCCTCTTACTGAAAACATTACACTATGGTAAAAAAACTGAAACATAAAATAGACTTTCCTAACTTCCTTTTTAAATCAAAGTATAACTATTTAAGCATGACTTAATATATTCTATAGTAGAAAACATAAGCATTCATACCTACATACGTAGTATGCTAAGATAATCCACTTATATGGGTTTAAACAAATCATAAAGACACCTCTTTTTCCATTTCCAAACAATTCAAGCGACACTCATAAAAAAAAAAAGCAATCTTTTCAACTTAAAACATAAAAGTATAGTAGAGAATTAGCATGCTTGTAATCAAATAGTTCCAATTGATATAACAGGTTTCCTAGCACAACCTCCACCAAACCGTTTGCAAATCCTTCCTTGACCAAATCCCACAAAGAAATCTCTCTAAAAACCTCACTAATCTCACACTAAAAACTCTTAATTCTCAACTCAATATTGCAGTAGAGTAACACTCAAAAATTCAGAAATTTGGAAAGAAAGAATGCATCCCCTTTGAAGTGAAAGGCACCTCTATTTATACAAAAAGATCAACAACTAAAGGCTGGAAATAGGGTACCAAAATTGACACTTCTCAGCTCAGAAAATTCAACTCAATAAAAATAATAAAAGGTGACATCTTGAATCAATGTACAAAAAACACATACTCAACCAAGAGAAAGAGTCGCCCCATTCAATTGGAAAACAAGAATGATAAGTATAAATGCAAGGTGATGATCTCCTATAGGTCGACTCATTTTTCTAGCCCCCTATTTGACCAATTCATATATTTCTCATTGCTTCACAATTTGTAATTTGTATTGCGGGTTTCCACTTGGTTTGTGCTTTTCTTAGTTTGGCACCACCAAATCACCATGTTTCCTGTTCCTTTGGTCTTCTTTTTAGCTTAAATACTAAGTCAAAGTTGTTATATGCTTCAAATAGCATCGCCTCAAAGTATTGACTTTGTCCATATTTTATTACCACGTATTACTTGGCTTTATATTTATGCGCATAATATATCATTGCAATCTCTATTTGCATAGTATGTTTAAACATTAAACATTACCTATAGTTTTATGCACTTTCTCTTTTAATTTATGTGCTTTACATATAACATATATGAAATGTGTTCCATACATTCCATGCACTTTAATGTATAAACAACACTATTAACATTTATAATATATAAACAACGCTATCAATATTTAAAATATATTTAATATATATAATATACATAGATATATATTAACAACATTACATGTTAATATACACATATATATATAATAACATGTAATGTTGTTAATATATATCTATGTATATTATATATATTTATATATATACAAATATATCAACTTACACGATTGTAGGATGCATTTACTTATATTCATTTATTCCATAATAACGCATATGTGTATATATATATATATTGATACACTCGTATGGATGTTTCCATTATGTCGATACGTATGTGTATATATATATATCATATATTTATTTAACATTTCCTTCACATACAACATTGATTGACATATATACATGAAGTATATATATATGCATATATACTTCATGTATATATATATATATGTCTCTTTGTCCATTTGAAGTTCCCATGCATATGGGTATTCTGTCCATAAGTATACATAAATACGTCTATCTATGTATACTCATGTACATATTTACTCATGTGCATGAGTTCATCGTAGACATGTACATGTATACGTATATATACATCTTATGTATATATATCTCATCGTTCAAATTTAAACACATTAGAAGAACCCACAATTGATAGAAACTCAACACTTAGAATAAATCAAGAACACTTACAAACAAAACCATAACCTCTCCTAATTCATACACAAACAAGACTAAGGTAACTTACCATTTCCTAGGCTATTGATTCGACTCGATTATACTAGAAGTGAGTATGTGAAAGCTCAGTTAGACTCATTTAAGGGTTAAGACCAATTCTCTTCTCTTAAGTGATACTTCCCCTCTCTTCTAGAGGATTGAATCTGTCCCTGCATCCAACTTAGTACATAGAAAACGTAGTTAGTTGAATCAATTACAACCTTTTGCATCATATATTTTATAGAAAAAATCATTGCATAACTTCATTTTGAATCAAACATTCATTTATTGTATTCTCAAAATACATAAAGCATAAACAAACATATTTAAAGCATTTTCACATAGCTAGGTAAAAGTAAATAAGTAATAGCACAATGGGGTGTAACACCTTAACCCTCACCCTTATACCCTAAACCCAAAATATTGTCCCTCGACCCTATACTTACACCCTAAATGATACACTCTCAACCCTTCACCCTATGCCTTATACCATCAATCCATATCCTATACCCTAAACCCTAATCCCTATACCTCACACACTTAATATTATACACTCAACAAGTTGAACATCATCCCTCAACTATAAACCCTCAACCCTATACCCTATACCTTATACCCTAAACCTTGAACATTGTCCCTTGACACTATACTTAAATGGTAAATCATACACTCTCAACCCTTCACCCTATTCCTTATACCCTCAATCCATCAACCCTGTACCATATACCCAATATCCTATAACATAATTCCTATACCCTACACATTTAATCTTATACACTCAATGGTTTGACCATTATCCCTCAACTGTAAACCCTCAACTCTATACTTAATCCCTAATCCCTCAAACCTCAACCCTATACCTTAAACCTTAAACCCTACACCCTCAACCCTCATCCCTATGCCATATACCCTCAACCTTATATCCTAAACCTTAAACATTGACCCTCAACCCTATACTTAAAACCTAAACCATATAATCTCAACCATTTACCCTATGCCCTTTTCCCTCAACCTATACCCTAAACCCTAAACCCTAATTCTTATACCCTACACAGTTAATCTTATACACTCAATGGGCTGAAAACTATCCCTCAACCGTAAACCGTAAACCCTCAACCCTATACTTAAGCCCTAATCCCTCAACCATTAACCCTATACCTTCAACCCTTAACCCTGCACCCTGCACCCTCATCCCTATACCCTATACCCTCACCCTTATACCCTAAACCTTCAACATTGTCCCTCAACCCTCAACCATATACTTAAACCCTAAACCCTACACTCTAAACCCTTAACCTTATGCCTTATACCAAAGCCCCATGCCCTAAACCCTATACCCAATATCGTATTTATCCTAATCTATATACTGTAAACACATAATCTTATACACTCAACCGTGAACATTATCCCTCAACTATAAACATTAAACCCTTAACCATATACCCTACACCCAACCCTATACTTAAACCCTACACCCTCAACCCTCATCCTTATACCTTAAACAATAAAACCTACACCCTCAACACTCATCCCTATACCCTATACCCTCAACCTTATACACTAAAACTTGAACATTGTCCCTCACACTATACTTAAAACCTAAACCATAAGCTCTCAATCTTTCACCCTATGCCTTATACCCTCAATCTATATACCCTATACACTTAACCCTATACCATCTACCTTGAACACTATCCCTCAAACCTCAACCCTATACCTTAAACCCTAAAACCTACACCCTCAAACCCATACTTAAACCCTAAAACCTACACTCTCAACCCTTAGCCCTATGCCTTATACACTCAACATGTACCCTAAACCATATACCCAATATCCTTAACCTTAATCCCTATAGCCTATAAACTTAACCTTATACCCTCATCCCTTAACCCCATACTTAAACCCTAAATCCTACATCAACCTTGTACCCTAATTTACCCTAAACCGTAAACCCTCAACCCTATACCGAATATCCTAAATCCTAATCCCTATAGCCTATACACTCTATACCCTCAACCCTAAACACTATCCCTCAACCCTCAACCCTATACCTTAAACCCTAAACCCTACACCCTCAAACCTCATCCCTATACCCTAAAGCCTCAACCTAATACCCTAAACCCTATACTCTAAAGCTTCAAGTTGACCATTTTGGTGTATAAATTTGACACACTTTTTAAAGCTACTTTGGGACCCCTCCTAACGGTGAATACTCACTCTAAGGAAATGGATGCCGTAATAAATACATACAAACTTCCATACATTCATACATATACATACATACATACAAGCATATATTCATACATACAAGCATATGTATGTATGAAAAACGTGTTTTTGTATATTCTATAAAATTTCACATAATCTTGTTTATGCTAACCATCAAATTTGCATGTGTTTCAAGGTCAAGTACAATAAAAAATTGGGTAATGTTAAGCTCTCTCTTAACTATTTAACGATGTAATTTTTTTCACATTTTGACTATGTTAAGGCTTTCATCTTTAATTTCTTTTGTTGGTGTATCCATTTTTGTCAAAAAACCAATGTTTGGTATTTTTTACTTTATTTTTTAATCGTTCAATGAAATTTCAAATAAATTACATTTTTATAAACTAGACTCTATTCTACAGATATTAAAAAAAAATGATCTTCGATTAGTTTTCAAAAATTATAGGGTTTGCATGGTCAATTTTTTGTTTTTCAAGATGTGTCCACTTTGAAAATTAGTAAAAAAATATATATTCATTTAAAAATTATCAGAATAATTCAAGACTGCAATACATGTTGTTAGCTAATTTCTCATTGAAGCGATTTTAAAAATACTAAAAAAATGTTAACCTTTTGACATACCCACAACAGGTCCACTATGTTGTGTTTTTTTTTAAAAAACAAGACTAGTTTGTGTGGGTAATGTGTTTGAACCCCTTAATATTTACCATTTAAAAAAAATAAGTAGTTTAAAAAGTACACTCGAAGCTCTATGGTCCTTGTTTTTGTTGCATCTTAAAATTTTGAGTGTAACTATCCTCAATTTCTCATCCAAGGTTAGTATTTCTTGATTTCATAAGAAAATAGTGGCCACTTAAGACCCCTTTTTGGCCCCTCATCTTTGCGCACTTATCCTTTATGAACTATAAAGTGGGGACTTCAAATGCATGAAAATACTAGCTTTAAACCATATACCAAATGACTTGAAGATATTCCTAAAGATGCCTTTATATGAGTATGATTTGTCAACAATGCAAATATAAGATGAGTATGCCACTCTAAGATTTTTATCGAGTAATTTTCTAATGACACTTAGTAAATTATTATTAGTAGAATCAATGACTCCATTCCCTTGGGGATAATATTTTGATGAAAATTTAAGAGCAATCCCATAATCACATCCAATTTAAAAAAAATAAAGAAGAAAATGTTGGACTGTTATCACATACTAAATAAAAAGGACAACCAAAACATTTTACCAATGAATTGAGTCACCACTTTTGTTATGCATAGTTTATAGGCTTGAGCCTCATTCCAATTAGTTTAAGGAAGCTAAGGTAGTGGAAAAAATTCCTACACTAATCTTGAGAGGAGGATAATACAAAACTTTATAGATCTTTACAAGAGAAACTTAAACATAAATAAACATAAATATCATGCATACTACAATATAGTGATTTACATGGGAAAAACCCTTTCAAGAGAAAAATCCCACACTCCAAAATTTTCCCAATATATTATTTATAAATTATAAAGATTACAATATACTTACAAAAAAATCTTCTCACAAGAGTATCATCGATCAAAGATCCAAAGGAAACACATCAAACTCTCATAATACATCACAATACACAACCACAATACAAAGCCCTCATAAAATAGGGTTACTTTTTAGGGCAAGTCAAGCCAAAAATATCTACCATTAGATCTGAAACCTAATGATGAATAGTCCAAATTTACAATAATAAAATATACATGTAAATTGTGGCTTTCAAGGGTGCTGCCCCCGAACCCTCACCATGATGCATGGCTCTCAGACCCCCTATTGAGGGGGTACCCCCTGCACCCCACACACTTACCTATCAATAATAAAATTTATGTAATTATAAGGCCGAGACACATTTTCCAAATAAATCTCCCACTTATTGAACACCTTGCAAGAGCAACCAAAGGGAGTATAAACATCGTCTCTTAATTGCTAGGGGCCGAAAGGCCCATAGACTCCAAACACCATCTGAACTTCTATGTTCTCACAGGCTTAGTTAAAGAATCAACAACATTCATCAAAATCTCTACTTCAACCAACTTCACTTTTCCATCTCCAACCATATCTCTAACAAAATGATATTGTACATCAATGTGTTTGGTCCTGACATGAAATGTTGGGTTCTTAGCTAGACATATCGCACTTTGACTATCACAATAAATTGTCATTGCACCTTGTTTTATTCTAATATCTAAACACAGTATCTAAAGAAAAATGGCTTCTTTACAACATGAGTAGCTGCCCTATTCTCAACTTTAGTAGTGGACAAAGCAACCATAACCTGTCACTTACTCATACAACTAATTGCACCGCCAAATAAAGTAAACACATAAGCACTGGTGGATCGTCTGCTATCAACATCACCTGCCTAGTTTGAATCCACATAACCATGAATATCAAGGGAAATATCATCTTCAGTCAAATTACTATGATAACACAAGGAATATTTGAGGCATTGCACACATATCTGAAGACTCTTTTAATTGCATCCTAATGAACTCTACCAGGATTAGACATATATCTAGAAAAAAATCCTACTGCTTGGGCAATGTTTGGTCTAGTACAAACCTTAACATACATCAAACTTACAAATACACTATAGTAAGACACTCTACTCATCTCTTCCATCTCTAATGGGGATGTTGGACAATTTGAAATAGATATCTTTATTCTAGTTGAAAAAAGAACACATAATGGTCTACAATATTGGATGTTAAACCTCTATAAAATTGAATTGGCATACTTACTTTGGCAAAGCCATAGATTTTTGTTCACTCTATCTCTTCTAATTTCCATCCCAAGAATGTGTCTAGCTACAACAAGATATTTCATTTCAAATTTAGCTACAAGTTGAGAATTTAGTTATGAAATTATACCTTTTCCTTTATCAATAAATAACATATCATCAACATATAATGCAATAAACAGGAAAAAATCACCATCAGTTCTATAATAAACTCAGTGATATGATTTAGAATGCTCAAATCCTAAAATCAACACATATGAATCAAATTTTTAGTACCACATCCTAGGACTTAGTTTTAGGCCATACAAAGATTTCTTCAATTTACAAACCAATTTACTTTTACCTTTCACCATGTAGAGCTTTAGTTGTGTCATATAAATATCCTCCTCCAAGTAACCATGAAGGAAAGAAATTTTCACATCCATTTTCTCAACCTCTAAATCATAAGCAACAATAATAGAAATAAAAAATCTAATGGATGTCATTTTTGCAATAGGAGAAAACATCTCACCATAATCAACACCCTCAACTTGAGAGTAACCTTTCTCACAACCAACCTTGATTTGTACTTTTCAATACCTCCATTTGAACCAATATTTTTCTTGAGCACCCATTTGCAACCAACAAGTTTTCATCCTTCAGTCAATAGTACAAGATCCCATGTATCATTATTTTTCAAAGTTATCATTTCTTCATCCATAACAATCTTCCAGTATTCTACATCATTCATACCTAATGCCTCTTCTACCAATATGGGTTCATCCATGTTAGTATTCAAAGAAAAAATACATGTCCAATCATTAGGTGAATACCTTTTAGGTGGTTTTCTATTCCTTGTAGACCTATGAACAAGTTTATTTGGAGGTTCTTCCTCCTCTTCTAAAGATTCAGAGCTAGATGAGCTCTCCTCAACTTCTTGTCTATCAAGGGGTCTCAATTCAAATTTCTTAGGTGTAGAAGGAATTTGAATCACATTTTCATGTTTACTTTGTTCTGGTTGTAATGTAATAGAAGAAGGCTTAATTTCTCTAAAAATAACACCTACTATATATTACCTTTTGTGCAATAGGATCCCAAATCTTGTATCCTTTCTCACCATAACTGTTTTTGATAAAGATGCATTTCACAACTATGTTCTCCAAATTTGTTCGCTTCTCCTTTGGCACATGTGCATATGCATTGAAACCAAAAAATCTAAGATGTCTTAATGAAAGTTTGTGACTCAACCATGCCTCTATAGGCATATTATCAACAAGAGCTGATGTAGGAGACTTTTTAATAAGGTAACAACTAGTGGCAATAGCTTTAGCCCAAATTTTTTTTTCTAGACCAACACCACTCAACATACTCCTAGCCTTCTCCATTAGTGTCTTGTTCATTCTTTCTACAACTTCATTCTATTATGGAGAATACAAAGTTGTATTTTATTTATGAATACCACAATCTTTACAAAATCTATCAAAATCATTAGAGAAAAATTCACCACCATTGTCAGTCCTCAAACATTTTATTTTCTTTCCAGTCTACAACTCAACCATTGCTTTAAATTATTTGAATCGACTGAAAACTTCATATTTACTCTTTAGAAAAAATATACCCATGTCCTACTATAATCACCAATAAATGAAACATAATATGTAGATTTTCCAATTGAAGAAACATCTACAAGACCAAACACATCAGAATGAATAAAATCCAATACACCACAAGATTTATGAGAACTAGAGTAAAACTTAGTGCGGTTTTGTTTTCCATAAATGCAATGCTCATATAAATCAAATTCAAGATTACAATTAAATAAACCTTCAACAAGGTTTTTTATTTTTTAAGGTCCTTAAACCCTTTTCTCCAATGTGGCCAACTCTTTGGTGCCATAGTATAGTTTTCTCTACAAGTAACTTTGATTCAGAAGAAAGAGCACCCTTGGGTACCTAGAAGCCATGACCATCTGATGAAGATGAAACCCTCACCTCTTTCAATGAATTAGCCACATACTTCATTTCCACATAAGTACTATTGCACTCAACAATGCATGTATCAAGGTTACACAATGTTCCATATCTAACACCTCAAGCAATCACCATAGCACCTCTAACCATCTTGTATCTCGCATCAAAAAATACTACCTGCACACTTGCATCTATTAGTTTGCTCACAGATAAAATTTTTTGTGCTAATAAAGGGATATGTAACACACCACTAATCCTTTTTATTCTACCATTAGGAAACCTAATTCTAACTTTACCATGGCCAACAATATTTAAGCAAGACTCATAACCCAAGTACACCTTACCTCCATCAAATTCTTCATATTCAGAAAACCAATCCCTATTAAAGTTCATATTAAAAGATGCACCTGAGTCAATCAACCATGCATCATTACTTGCACAAGTTGCCAAATTTATAATGAATGCATTACCATCTTCTTTCTCAAACTCATAATTAGAATCAAATCTCTTTTTTTTCTTCTTCTTTTCTTCTTTGTAGTCCTTACAAATATGTCTAGGCTTATCATAGTTCCAACAAATAACTTTGGACTTTCTAGGAGATTTAGATCTCCCTTGGACTTGGATTTATCACGCTTCTCATTATTCTTTCCATTTTTATTAGGTCCTCCATGAACATTTAGGGCCTCTTTGGAATTGATGGATATCTTCCTCCTCATCTCTTCAGAAATCAAAGAACCTACCACATCTTCAATCTTCAATATTACAGAAGTACTCCCAATATCTATAACAAGAGAATCCCACAAATCAGGCAAAGAACAAAGCAAGATCTAACATTTCTCCTCCTCATCCATTTTATGCCAATTGATTCCAATTGAGCCACCAACATATTGAATGCTTCCAAGTGGTCTGTAATTCATCCACCCTCTTCCATTCTCAAGGAATATAATTTATTCCTCAAGAAAATATTGTTCAATAAAGATTTGGCTTGATGCATCTCACCAAGTTTCTTCCATAGTTTTTGTGTAGAGGTATCTTCATGGATATTGATTAAAATAGTGTATTCCAAGCATAGTCTAATTAGACCCTTGGATTTATGGTTCATAACATCATATCAAACAAAAAAATTAGGATCTACATGCCTTGAAACATCCTCATCAACATCATCCCACATATCTCGATCTATCAATAAATCCTCCATCTTCAGCTTCCACATCTCAAAGTTATTTCTAGAAAATTTATCCACCTCTATTCTCCCTAATGAACTTCCTTTTGAAATTTCTTGAAACAAGATCACAAAGTTTATTTTGCACAAGCTCCCACTCAAATATAAATTAGTTCAAAAAACCCAACAACTCACAACTCAAACTAAAGGTGATAAGGCTCTGATACCATTTGTAAGGAAGCTAAGGTAGTGGAACAACTTCCTATAGTAATATTGAGAGGAAGATAATGCAAAACTTTACAAATACTTACAATAGAAACTTAAACATAAATATCATGTATACCACAACACAATTTACGTGGGGAAAACCCTTTCAAGAGAAAAACCCCACACTCCAACAACCACCCAATATATTATTTAGAAGTCACAAAGATTACAATATAATTACACAAGCTTCTCACATGAGTATCACCAACCAACTACCTAGAGGCAAAACAACCACTATTAGACTCTCATAATACATCACAATACATAGTTGTAATACAATGCCCTCATAAAATAGGGTTACCTTCTAGAGAAATTCAAGCCAATAAAATATCTACCATCAGATCTAAGACCTAATGATGAATGGTCCATATTTACAATAATAAAGTATACATAAAATGTGGCTTTTAGGGGCATTTCCCTTAAACCCCCGCTAGGGCGTGTGGCACCTAGACCCCTTGTCAGGGGGATAAGCCTCCCACACTTACCTATCAATAGAAAACCTTATGTAATTGCAAGGTTGAGACACATTTTCCCAACATTTGGTACAATAATTTATAGTGGTAAGAATATACATTTGGCTTGTAGAAGAAGGTAGATTGATTATATCAATGAAATAAAGTCTCCATGGTGTGAAT
Source organism: Sequoia sempervirens (assembly GCA_007258455.2). Lineage (NCBI taxonomy): Eukaryota > Viridiplantae > Streptophyta > Pinopsida > Cupressales > Cupressaceae > Sequoia > Sequoia sempervirens. Next base: position 433,166,236 of record VDFB02047230.1, on the reverse strand, counting down.
TCCTCTATTTTGTTTTAGTTTTTTAACAAGAATTACAAGTACAAATATACATATGTGTGTTGTGAAAGAGAGTGGGCCAATAATAATCAACACGTAGAATCCAATGGGAAATAACAAGCCCATTTCCTTGACCAATGCCAAACTTTTCATGAAAGCTACTCAACTCTATACAAACTTCAAATTTACTTTTCATGAAAGCTACTCAACTCCGTACAAAATTCAAATTTACTAAGGCACCATAAATAAATACCTTCATGATTCCTTTTATATAATATATAACCTATCAATATAAAGCTATTTATTTTCAATTTCAAATCTCTTCGTTAAACTGCATTCAAATGGGAATGGAAACACAGGTTAAGAAAATAAAACACAATATCATCATACTAGTCATCAAGAGAGACACCCTCAAGTGCATATATTGGTGTGTAGAAGTGTCCAAAATAACCTTTTCCATAGTACATGTAAGAGTTTATCCTCTCACAACCTTCATGGGTTATATTTCAAGATCAAATTCTTGCAGTATGGTTACCCACTTTCCCCTATGCTCGCCCAACTTGCTTTACATAAAAATAATTTTAACAATGGCATTAGGAACAAATGCATACACCTTACTTCACAATATATAATGCCTATATTTTTTATGGCTTTTACTAAGGTGTACACATGTTTCTCTATATAGGTATACTTTAGATTGACTTTTTTCAAAGGGGCACTCATAAAAGCGATGGAACACTCATTGCTAGGTCCTCTCTTCTGGGTTAATATTGTTGCACATGTATGCTCAAAGGTTAATGAATATATATAAAAGGCTAATGAATAATTAGAACTCACCATTATTGGACCATCAACGATAGATTTTTTATTTCCTTAAAATATTTCTTGGCCTCTAGGGTCCACTCAACTTTGGCATCTTATTTCAATCATAGTGTTTCATGGCTTGGAAATTTCTACAAATCTTATGATGAATTTTATTATAAAATTGATCTTACCAAAATATGATATTAGTTCCTTCTTACTAGTAGGGGGTTAAATATTCAAAATGGCCTACACACTCAAGATCAATATAAATACCTTATTTAAGATTATGTGTCCCAAAAAATTTCCTTCAATCACCTCAAAAATATATTTCTAGTTGAAGGATATCCCATACTCTCTACATCTTTGAAATAATTTACAAAGATATGAGATATGATCTTCTCACTTTTTTGAAAAAACTACTAATTCATCCATATAAATTATGAAACACTTCCAAACCAACTATCGAAAATCAATTTCTATGGCCCTTTGGAAAGTGGACCCTGCATTGATTAAACCAAATGACATTCTCTTGTAGGAAAAAAACAACCCACTTACTGGTGAAAGTCGTCTTCAATTGGTCCTCGTGCTCTATCATTACTTGATTATACCCTAAATAACCATCGAGGAAAGACATCATTTGTGATCCATTAACAATCTACAAAACTTCATCCAATGACATCAAAGGATAGTTATCCTATTCAAAGGTCAATCGAGACTTTTGAAATCAATATAGAGACATATCTCACCATTCTTTTCTTGCACCAAGACAAGATTAGAAACCCAAGTAGAATGACATATTGGAAAGATAATTCACATCGATAACAACTTCTTTACTTTTTTGTAGATCAATTGTTCCAATAAGGCATTAATTGGCCATTTTCATTGGTGAAAAGGTTTTTCTTTTGGCTTAAGAGGGATCATATGTGTAATAATTGTTGCATCATAGGTCTTCACATCCTCGTAACTCCAAGCTATAACATCTAGGTAAATAGTAAGTTCTTTAATTATACCTTCTTTGTCCTCTAGAGTACACATCTTACCAATCAAGAAATTTTTAACATTGTTCATGGTACCCATATTATATGTGTCACATTTACCACGTTTTGACTTAGTTTATTCTCCTTTGGACCGCAATTGATACCTACCAAAGATATGTTTCAACTAAACTATTCTTTGAAGAATTTTATTATTTTTTAAGTTGATTACACCTTTAAGGTCCATCTTTACTTCCTCAAGGTCATCTTCATCTATTATTTAAGAAATAAACACATTTAAATTGGTAATAAATCTAATATATGCTTATCATCCTCAAATAATTAGAAGATTATAATATTATTTGGGATTGATGGAACTGGAGTAAGCTCAACTATGAACTTCTTAAGACTTGACAATGCCAAAAACTGCAAGGCATTGGCTATTGGACCTAGAGCATTAGCTACATGAATTTTATGCCTAGGGATCAAATTGTATATTAAATATATCAATTTTCTCAATGAGATCCCAAACTTGGTTTTGATAATTTCCTAACCTCTTATCATGGCAAGACTATTGCTTATAGACCTTCCTAACAACCAACTCAAAGTCCCCAAAAACTTGCACTGCTTTTTCTTTCTTGTGAATAGCCATGAGAAGGTCATGTGCATCAATGATTCATATTATGTAACATTATTTATACATGAGAATTTTAATCTATGAGCAATGACAACCTTTTATTCAAATCTCCTTACAATGTACATGATAAATGCATCATTCACCCTCTTATAGTGATCACAGAAATATGTATTTGCAACTTAGGATATCAACCATACAATTTCTACTTGCGAGGGACATTACCAATAGGGACAAGAGATGTTAACCCTCCATATTTGAAATTCTTGGCCAACATGTAAACTATATAAGATGTCATGCTAAAAATATAAGTTTCCCTCACCATGGAAAATTGATAATGAATATTGTCATTGATTAGTTGTGCCCAATGCATCTTCTTAGTTCCTTTGAGAATCTCTTCCACATATTAAAACATCTAGTTCTCAAAATTTTAGGCTGAACATGAACCCATAACTCTAAAAGAGTTACCAAGTCATTGATTTCACGAATGAAAATATTTCTATATAAGTACTTGGGTAATTTCAAGGTGGAGGACCTAGGTTTATTCACTCAAAGCTCATTAATAGTCTTCATACACTACTCAAGTCCTTCCTTAAACACTTTATTAGCTTGTCATTTGGTAACCAAAGTCATTGTTGAGTGGAATGGGATGCCAAAGGCCTCTATAATAGTTGCACTTGATAAGTAAACTATCACCCTTATATTTGGAGCTACTATCTTCCTAGAATCTTCATAATAATTATCCTTACATTCCATGATTAGATCTAGACACTAAACTAAAGCGGGGAACCCAGTAGCATGAAATATTCCATTTTGCACCAACGTTTTGGCATTGGGAGTGGGGTTGTTTCCAAAAAATTCTCGTTGAAATCCTCTATATCAATGTGTCCAAGCTTGGTGTCCCCAACAAGATTCCATGATTAAGTTATTTTGGTCTTAAGATAAATCCCTTTGAATTTATACTTCATCTTAGCCACCCTTATCATTTATCCCTATATAAAAACCTTAATAAATATCTTACAATAATTTCATACCAAGATCTATTTGTGCAATGTGCCAATTTTAATGATCTTATATACATCACATTTTCATAAAACATCTAACTCATTAAAACATCTAAAATTTATAAAATCCTCAAAATTAATATAAATTTCCTTGAAGATGAAAACATTCCTTACTATTCCATTGTGAAGATTTGGGAAGGACGAAACTTGGGAGAAAATCATATATAACCAACCTTGCAGAAAAAAGGAACCTAACCATCCCTTGAAACATTTTTTTACAAAATATTTCACATTTAAATTAATTACAAAAAAAGGAAGGGTTCTTGACCTTGGAAAAAATGGAGGACAAAAGACCAAATCCATATTGAGATTGAAATCTCACAAAATGGTTGGATGACCAATAAAACTTTGCATCAGAAACAATGATTAGGTGAAAGTTGGACTCAATGTTTGTGAACAACCAATATTTTGTGGAGAAGACACATGGTCACAAATAAATCTGTGCTATGGAAAATCTTTGCAACGATAGGGGAGAGGGGCCTATGGTGGAGCAGGGTCCAATAGTGGGGATAGAAGTAGTCCACAGTGGGCCCCATAGTAGAGCATCTTAATATCCAATTGCAACACTTTTTATCCATAAAATACACAAACTGACAAATCATGTGATGCCACATTAGTGCACCACTATCGGTCTCACTTTTTTTTTTGGCCCTTTTTAGATACCTCAACAAAAAGCATGCTGATGTGGCATCATATTTGACGATGTGACCCTAAAACAAAATATAGAAGCACATGAGTTGCCAAATAAACTATTGTACAAAATTGGGATTGATTTGAAATTTTCACATAGGATTTTGAAAAACACAAAGTTAGGGTTATCCACTATAGGCCCCTCTCTCCTAGTAGATTTAAAAAGAATTAGAACTTTCCTAGTGAAAAATGTAGAACAACGAAACTCGATACAAGACCTGGACATGAGACAGATAAGACAAAGATCCATGCAACGGAAAATACATCATGAATCTCACAATCACCCTAAAGAGAGTAAATGACCTCTACATTTTTCTCACATTTGGGGTAAGTATAGATATGACCTAACAAAAATTTTCCCCTCAACTTGGACTGCACCAATTTTCTTATCTTAGTGTGAAGTTAAATCTACTCAAATAGACACTTTCATTGCAAACCCTAAATCTACGCTTATTGTGACAACTTGACTACTACTACGCATAGCATCTTTTGGAATAATAATGATAATAAAAATGCCTCAATATCCATTTTATATGTATTTGTTCCTAATATCAATTAGAACTAACATCTAGGTTTGAATTTAACATTCATTATATTAAAGAGTTTATAATCAATTAAAATAAATTTGGATTCTTAATAAATAATTTTTATATAAGTATATTATATTATGTTATGTAACATATATTATATATTTTGTTTTATATTATATTAAAATTAAATTAAATTATTATTATTAGAGGGGTAAACATTTTTGATCGGGGGACTTCATCCCCAACATAAATACTCAACAATTAGATCCCAATGGGGTTTGAACCTTGATGGTAAGAATAACATCACAACTCAACCATGACACCATGCCACTATTGACTAAATTAAATTAAACTATATTATATTATATAACATTAAATTATTTGATGGTACTATAGAGTCATTCAAAAAATGGTGTGTGCAGGTGTGAGAGTAGGAGCAAGCGGGAAGACTAGAGGGGGAGGAATTTTGAAATCCTCTAACGTTAATGTTGATGTAGAGGATGACTCAGATGAAGATTGGTGGGATTTGGAGGCTTCTCAGTCTCCTGTGATTGTGTCGATTTTCTGCCTGGCACCTGTGTTTCTCAAGATCTCTGGAGACAGGTGGGTGGTGTTAGAGTGGCTCCTCTAGAGCTGTCTGCATCCTTGGAGCTTCTGCCTTGGGTTTCTGTGGCTTCCTTGGTCCTTGAGGAGGCGTTTTCTAGTGTTTTGGAGGATGGATGGTGGGTTTTTCTTGTTGGCTTTGTTGCGTATGGATCTTTAGTTGGGGCATATGCTCTTTCCCTGGATTTGGACTATGTTTTGGGTCTCACTGTGTGAGATGGTTTGTCTATGGATGGGTGGTGTGAGGAGATTTTTTGGCTTATCTTTGACCCTGGGTGGCACATCGGTTTTTTTGGTGTGCTTAAATGTTTTTCCTTCTCTCTTCTCCCCTGTTGCATGGGCTCTCCTTGCTTTCTATTGTGCTTGGCCTTGGTTGTGGTTTTGGAGCTTTGGGAGGCTTTTTTCCCTCTAATTATGGGGTTGCTTGTTGGTGTTGTGGCTCTAGTGCTTCTCTATCCAGTGGTTTCTTTTTTGGATTCATGTGTGCAGTTTGTCTTACTTGTGGATGGGAGGTTTGTGGAGAGTATCTAGCTATCTTGTGACTCTGGCTAGCATGTCGAGTATGATGGTGAGCTTATTTGTTATGTTGGATCTCTACTTCCTTTCTTTGCGAGCTTTCCTTTGTTGTGTGTGGGTGCCTCTTCTGTGGTGTTGGGGTTTTTTGGCTTGCTCAAATAATTCATTCCTTATGTGGTCTATTGGTGGGCAGTTCTAGTTTTGGATTTCTATTGCTATACTGCATTTTTGGGAACCCCTTTTGGGTTCTATGGTTTATTCCTTTGGTGGGGGTGATTAGCGTTCTATAGAAGAAGTTGTTAATCTTTTGTTTTAAGTCTCAGTTTTTGCTAGTGTTGTTGGTTGTGCTACTTCTTGCTTCTTTTCTTGTCATGCCAAAGGATGTTGTATTTACCCTTTCTTTTGGAGCTTCTACTTCCTTCTCGATCTTTCAGTTGAGGTCTTCTATGGAGGTGGAGACTGCTCCTATTGAGGAGGAGCTGGATATTGTTGTTCTATTTGGAAGTTCTCTTTTCTACTTCATACTCCTATTGACGTGGAGCCTGGTGGGAAGGAGGGTGGAGTCTTTGGTGTTAAGGGTTTTTATTGCATCCTCTCCAATAGATGGGAGATCTCTCATATTGAGGTTGAGATAGAGTTGGTGTTTCAAGATATTTGGTGTTATATGACGGTGGGGGGATGTTGTAGGAATGTTGTTGTTTTACAGTATTCAGTTTTTGGGTTGATTGTTGCCTAGATGAATCAGGTAGTTTGCAAGTTGGCTGAGGGTTTTTGTTGGAATGTAGATGCTTTGTAGCATTATGCTGATTTATTTAGGCTGATTGTTGCTTGGATGAATCAGGCTGTTAAGGGTTCAAGGTCCTTGTTAAAACTTGGTTGTAAAGGGTATAAGGTCCCTTCAAAACCTTTGGATTTTAGGCCCCTGTAAACCTAGTTGTTAAAGGGTTCTAGGTCCCTTCAAAACCTTTGTGCAACCTTTGGTGTTTCTATTGTCAGGTTGTTTTTGGTTTGTGGTTTATCTTTGTTGCAACATGATTTTCTTGGATAGGGTTCTGGGTCCCTTCAAAACCAACTTGTAATGGGTTTTGGGTCCCATCAAAACCTACTTTTCCCCATAAAAAATATTAAATTATTTTATATCATATTATATTATATTATATAAATATATTATGTTAAATTAAATTATATATTATTGTTGTCAATTAGGATTGCACCCTAGCTAAGTTTGACTCAACTATCTTGTTGAAAAATGGAAATGATCTCAAGCTGTGGGTAACTTATGATGAGAAAAAATCTCCAGAGAGGGTTGGTTCCCCTGGTAGATCACCTAAACTAAATAGTTTTTTGAGAAAAGGATAGAAGGATAACTTGAAATGAAATCCTAAAACCTAAAGGGTGATGCACCAAAATTTTAAACTTATTCACTAACTCCACTCACAATCAGCTCTCAAAATGCTAACTTTCACCTCATATCAAACATACAACACAAAAGTGATTTGTATGGAGGTTAAAAAATAAACACAACATACAACTTGCATTATATGAAATTTTTGCACTCACACTTGCAATAATGAGACATAAAAGGGATTCAATATTTGAAATCACAATGACAACATCGAATCACTATTGCAAAATGAGACAAAATTATGAGATAGGAATGCTCTGCTGCTTTTATTGATCTGAAAGGAGTGTGAGAACATAAAAATATGAGTACAAATCAAGGCTTACAAAGCTCTCTGCAAGTAGTCAAGAGAGAAAGAAGCAAATATGAATTGAGGAAAAACTAAGTTTTTCTCCAATATATGCCTCCAATATGTCTCCAAGAGTGAGAAAGGAAAAATTTGAATAGATTGTGTTGGTGGTTTTTCCAGTAGAACCTTAAAATCCTCTAAAGGGTAGCCAACCCTTATGCTCAAGAATATTCAAGGTTAGTGGACAATGAATGGGAGCTTGATATACAACATTCTCTCCCTTACACTTCAGGCTCTATTAAGCCTGGGAGGGTAATCCCAACAATGTGCTTTCAGATACTTGTGTGCCACAGTATCAAACACACTGTAAACAAATAATTCTCCTTTATATGCTTAATAGACGCAATAACCTAAAGGAATGGCTGACCTTCATTGAAGTGTACACATTAAACATGAGATATATGATTCATTGAATTCCACACACACCCACAACAAGATTGATAAGTAAATTGAGTATAAATTGTGATTAGTTGTTGAATTAACCAACAAATGTAACATGAATAACACACTTAGATCAGTGCCTCATCCATGGAATGGAGTCAACTCAAACACTTACATAATATGATAACAATTTTCACACTTGAAATTATATGAAGCTCTGAAATGCTACATTACAATATTTCAACATTGTGTCTTAACCTTTACTTCTTACTAGCATCCTAGCACTCAGTTTAATACAAATTTACAACCATATTCAAGTACCTACATTAATTCTTTGAATTAATAAACAAGAATAGAGCCACACAACAATCTAAAATTGATAGAGACAAATAAGATAACCTTGATTATATTATTCATAATTTGTACAACCAGTACATAGGAGAGTAAAATGGTGTCGAACTTGCACCATTCAACATTATTTTTCTAGTATCACAATCAAAATTACATAGATATTGATAGACTCATACCCTAAGACTTGACTCTAAAATGCTTTGTATTCTCATCAAAATATTCTCTGTGATTAATTACAAAACAACAATCTCAGAAATGGAGAAAAAAATACTTAAGGGAAAACAAAAACCCTAAGTGGAGATCTCCAACATACATCTGGCACATTCTTCTCCATTGATTAGTAGCTGCCTCTAGCACTTGAAAAATCTTCAATCTGCACCTTGATTCATTCCTTTTGTATTTTCTTTCCCTGCAACAGAAAAATATTCCATACCATGCATAACCATCATTCACATATGCCCCTAGTTGAAAATATCTTGTTTTTACTTGCAGTTGAAAATACTCTGTTTGTGAAGGAAATAAAACCTCCATGAAAGTCCCTCACTCTTCAATCACCCTGCAACTGAGAGCAAATAGTTTTTACCATGAAAGAAAACCTTCATTCTAAGAAAATTCACTCTCTGATTTTCCCTGTAAAAACCCATTCTCGTGCTTCATATATCTCAATTTTTCACTTAGAGCCTCTAAATGGTGAAGATCACTTTATCAGGGAATATAAAATCTTACCAATGCTTCTCTAAATTTATTATCAATTCCCAACAACTAAAATTATTGTGTTTCATATGGTGAAAGTTTTTATTCACTTTTGCAATTAATTTATGCAAAAAAATTTATTGTGCTCCTTCTCTTTGCATTTTACAATAAAACCCCTTTTTCCATTTTAAATGTGAAGGCTTTTAAAAACTTTCTCAGGAAAATATAATATATATATATTTTTTTGATACGTAAGATTAGGTATTTTATTAATAAAGAAACTACATACAATACCTTTGCAAAGTAGGAACATAGCATTAAACCAGAAGCAGGGAGCTTAACCAAGAAACCCCATATAATTTGAAACCCCGCCAAAACCGAACAAAAAAGGCTACAACCAAGCCAAAAAGACCAGATAATGCCACTAACCAAGAAAAAGTAAAACCTAGGGAGGCCATCCCTCATAGAAAACCATTTAAATTAGCAAATGATTCAAAGTCTTCCACCCACTCCAAGCCTTCCACAACCACCAACCCACACTTCCACTTCAGAAACTTTATAGCGACTGTCGAGGCCATCCTACGACTTATTAGCTTGGTACCTTTCAAATCTAACAGGAAGGGGAAGAATCTCACCACATCATCTGAATTCCATAGCAGTGCCAAATCAGAGGAATGTGGGATTCCCTTACCAACAAAGGCCGCTTTTAAAGTTTCATCTAAACCACCCAACAAATCCCCATAGAACAGGCAGACGAGCAGCTCTTTGGCCTCGGCCTTAGGAACATCCCCGTCCAAAAGCACAACCAAAAACCACCACGAAATGTAGGCATTGTCGCGTGCATACTCATCCCTATCCAAATGGCCTTTCCCAAGCACCATCTTAACAACCACCAAGACTAGTGGGTCACTGTCAAGCAAAATTCGCTTAAGCCTTTGGTCGGTAATCGCCATGAAGGCAGCTTGCCTCTCTGTCACTTTCAAAGAAATGGGGGTGTCTACCCCGAAGGATTCCAACCCCTCCATTGACACCGAAATGATAAACTTCGAACGACTCGGCTTGGCCATCCAGGAAGCAACCAAAAACTGACAATCACCAAATAAAACATCACCCGCAGAGACACCCACCAAGCAATTCAAACCAACCCTGAGCAAAATACCAAACCCAGCTGCCATAAATAGAGCCCACGGCCAGCAAAAAAATTTCACTTCACACGAGCAGAAAATAATAGAAGAGCAAGGAAATTTTTCCTTGCAAAGAAAGCCAACCTCCGAAAATGAACTAAAAGATTGAGCATGCCTTGAAATGATACTACCGTTCCATCTAACTTCTTTGCATGAGAATGCCATAAACAATGTACACCGTCACCTTCCCACTTGTCAACACCTTAGCCATCATAGACATCGGCGGCGTCCAAGCAATTAAATGCAAACCCAAGAGGCTAATGAAAGCCTCGCCTACGTCCCTTCGCCAACATGGTAGGGAGCCCAACCAACCACCCACCAAGGGAAAATATAATATTTTACCTGTGCACTCTTTAAATTTATTTTCCCATCCACTCAAATATTCACTTTTATTTACTTAGTGGAGGCTTTAATTTTTTTATCAGGTTGTAACAAACTATTTACCCGTGCTTTATCATTTAATTTACCTCCCACCATTTAGAACAATCTTCAAATAATGTCATTTTACATTTTATCCACGGGCCCACTGTTGCCTCACACAAACCTTGCTTGAGAGACAATCACACATCTCTGATGTGTTTAAAAAAAGTGACATCAATTAGCGATACAAGAAATTTTGAGGGCATCAAAGTTTCTGCACTAAACAATGTCTCTTATAAACCCGCCAATACTCTACTTTTAAACTGTTCTCTTGTAATCATGTCGCTACCTTGCATTATGATGGATTTAAGCATTATTGGCGCTGATCCAATTATACTATGTTTGAGCTTACATGAAATTAGGGTTCGGTGCTAGAATAAAATTTCCTCAAACAATTTTGACACATTTTCACTGCAAGCGCTAACTGCCATTATGCAAAGTAAACATGAGCCAACTTTACCCATACAGGCAATGAACAAAGCTTTTCCCACAACATCGTATTGCACCGGTGTCAAAATTTCCCTTGCAATATTTAACTGACCCTATTTAACTGACGTGATGGCTTCCTCATTATTTGTCGCGCAAACACCTCTTGGTTTCTATGCCACACTTTACAATTATCAAACCTTCCCTAGATGTGTTTCCTCATTCCATGGATCCCTTCTCCTTTGGTGAAAAGATAAAAATAGTTCCAAGTAAAATTTCCACATAAGAACCTATTTGCTTCTGATTCACCTTGCACATCCTTAGCCATTTTATTTGCTTTGAGCCAGTCATCGGTTCTTAGTTCTACATTGCCAAGCATTCATAAATCCTTTTGTTGTGTTTTTATCCACCCTAGGTGCATCCCAAGTCAAGTCTATACTTAATTAGATCTTATTTCAAATCTAAGCCATCGATGCTAAACTTGATACGCCTCCTTATAAGCATGAAACCCTACCATTTTTCCTTTTCAACATCATGTAGTTGTTTAAACAACCAAGTAAGATTGGAAAATGTTGTGACTTATCTCATGTTACTTGGAATGAAAATGGCAAGTAACCGAGAATCTACATTTGGAGGAAGGTACCCAAAAATTGGAGCTTCCAGTGTCAAATATAATAGTAAAAGATTGAGGGGGGAAACCAATGATAATTTATCCATAGTATTGGGCATCCATATAATTATTAAGACCCACACCAACACGTATATCTCCTACTTGAAACCTTGAAGCCCCTCTTAAATCACAAACCATATCATTCACCTCAATATTTTCATTCTTATCTCCCCCAAACATGCTATTTTTAGCAGAAGAATCATTTTTTGAAATAAAATTACCATCATCATTATCATCTTCAAGAGAAATCTGTTCTTTTACCAGACCCTCTTCCATATTGTTAATCTTCACATCTTTTCCTCCATGAAGCAAAACATCTCCAACAGGTGAGGGCTTATCAATGTTACCATTGTCACTATGATAAACAACCCCTTTTTTATTTTTTGACCATTGCCCTACTGCTCCACTATTGGAATCCTCCTTATTAGATGTGTCATGGAAATCTATCACTCGATGCATTTGCACTAGTTTAGTATGTGGTGTATTTGAATTTTAATGAATGTAAGTTTCAGGAATACATACCACATCTCATGGATATTTGAAAACTTTTTCCTCATCACTCATGAGAAATAATCTCAGTTTGGAACATGTTTTCTTTAGTTGCAAACATTGTATCATTGTTTGAATCATCTATAGCCATAAGATAAGTATGATCAGCAATATGGAGCTTACCATTTCTATCATCATGAATATGAGCATTCTCTACCATGTCTATCCAATCAACCATCTGAGCAATACTCCCAACATAGGTTTTCTATTACAGGAAGAGTAGATATCCAAATTCTTATTAATCTGGAAAAACTATATTTTCACCATACCCAACCTCTTGAACCAACTGGATAAAAGACTCCTCAAATTGTGTGACACATGTCAGTTCCCCTTGTGGGCACGACTAAAAAATAATAATTTTGGAACAAGTTTTTATCTTCAATCAACCTGAGCCTACTTCTGAATGCATATGAGGTAAAAATATGAAGTGGATTGTCATTAAAATTTTCTTTCTAGCATATTTGCACAGTGATCAAAACTAGCCCAGTGGCCTCCAGAATCACCTTGGAAAACAAGTCAAACAACCTCCTGGAGCCATGAAAATGCACAATCATGTAGACATTTGAACTAAAAATTCAGTGCAACAAATGACTTGGAAAAATTCATATGGAGGTGCAAGATATTCAATGCCAAAGTGGCCCACTCAGACTTTTTTACAATTGCACCTATTAGAAACCAACTTTGAGCACACCGAGTCACCTTGAAAAATTATCAAATTGTCTCTTGGGAAACTATCATTGGAAACACTAGATCATTTAGGTCCATTGAGCATGTGTGAAAGAGGGCCTTCCTCCAATCCACATTCTTCACAAGATATTAACAGTCAAAGATGACCTCCCTAAAACATTAAGGAAATGCAGATGCAAAAACAAAGCAAACCACATTTGCTTTTGACATGGAAAAAATATCAAATCTGATCTTGAGACTCTAAAATTAGACTAGGGAGAATATGAATGTGAGGGTAATGTAGAGCACCAATCCATTCACCATGATGATCATCCAGCTGTGAAATATCAATCTGAACAGGAGGCCACTTCGTAGGACTGAGAGTTTGCAAACAACAAAATATTCTGAAAACCCTCTAACTTGTTGTTTTGAAACCCTATCAAAACTCATCGTAGGAGGAAAAAATTAGAAAATACACGTTCACATATGAAAAATGAATATTCTCACCAAGGGGTTTGACAAGAAAATCAACTGGCTCTGATTTATGATCCTCCAAAGTAGGTCATTGGGGAAAATTTTTCAGGTGCACTTCGGAGTGTGCAAATCAACTTTTTTCATTATGGGCACTCAAAATTTGAAAATTTTGAAGGTTCCATCAAAGGTTCTAACTGTGGACACATACCCCTTGTGGGAATGGTGAGATTCCAGATCTATGGGGAGTAGACCAAGTGCTAGAATCATTGGGCACTCTAAAACTGCTTCTTTATGTTGCATTGGAACTTATTTTTCAAACTTCATTTAGTGGCCTCGACCCCCAAAAAATGAAGTACCAATCCTTACCTCTATCAAACAATTTGTTCTCTACTATTTGCAGTAGGCCACATTTGAAAATAATGCCATGAACTGCCCACAAATTAACCCTATCACTAGCATTGCCATTGACCATCACCACCACATGTCTGAACCTACCACCGTCACCATTAATTTTGTCAATCTACAATCATACACTAACTAAAAAATTTCATCATCACATGACACATATGTGTTATATTCATCACATGAAACATGTTCATACTGAAAATAACATTCCTTGCTCTTCATCTTATTGTCATGCTCCATCAAAATGCCTCCCAACTGAATTGGAAGCTGAAAGTATTCATATTCTTCCAAATAGCTGGCATCATGATACTCAACCTTACTTGCAACATTTTTATCAAATATATAACATTCATAGGAAATTCCCTCAAGGAGAACATTAATGTGTTGCTTTGTTTTCTCAAGGCCACATTCTACCCTTGTCTCATATACATCATCAGAATTCTCAACAAAGAGTGGATTATCTCTGCACCAATAAGGATCATCACTTCTCATCTCAAATGAAGATGGAGGCTCATCAAATAAGGGATTTTCTATTACATTCATTGTTTTCATAAAAGCCTTAGCCTCCTTAGCATGAAGGTCTAAAAATTTCATATCATCATTGTATTCAAAATCATTATGATCACTAGAAGAGCATACAAATAAATTCTCAGCTTCATTCACATCATCAATAGTTAACATCTTAGACTCACATTCTGAAAAACTCTTCACAAGAAGAAAGTTGTTCTTCATCAAGCAAACATGTGTTTCCATCTGTAGACATTGAAAAATATCCTAAACGATATCATTCACTTGAAAGAGGTTTATTAACATTATTTCGTCTTTAAGCCCATCCTCTTTTTGCTTAATTAATTAAATTAGCCTAGCTAATTAATTAATTGTATCATTTGCATCTATTAACCTAATTCATCAAATTGGGTTAATTCACCCCCTTTCATGCTAATGTTTCATCTCATTAAATTAAATCAAAACATTTAATTTAATTCCCTAAGTCATCTTATTTAATTAAATAACCCTAAGTTATTTAATTAATATCATTTCATCTCTCCCCCATTCATTAAATCATTTAATTTAATGACTATCACTTTAATTCCTCCAAATCCCCTAATTGCATGATTAAACCTTGTTTAATTAGCAATTAAACTAATTTTCCTCTAAAAAGGGGAATATTCCTTATCCCCTTTTTGCACAATTAAGAATTGCTTTTAATTTGCAAAATGTTGTTTATCCTCACCCAAATGAATATTCCAAGGAATGTTCCTATTCCTCCATCATTTGAAAATGGGATATTTTCACTTAGCTTTTAATGCAAGTTTTAACATTTAACCTTTTGAACAAGTCGCCTTTGACCTGTTTGAGTAGGTCAAAAGTGTGTTTGTTTGAAGTAAATGTGATCCCTTGATTAAAATCCCATCATGCGTTCTCATCCATTGATGAGAATCCATGATCCATGCCTCTCCTTCCTTTCATCTTTGACCATTGATTGATCTTTTTTATCTCAACCCTCCATTTCTCATTTGTTCTCCTATAAATAAAACACTATTTGGAGACAAATGGATCCATCTTTCAACTTCAAAGTCATGTTGTTGAATTCACTTGCATCCAAACTCACAATTTACTCACTTTTAGCTTGTTTTAGTTTATTTTATTTGCATAATAGCTTAAAGAATCCATTAATGGCTTCCATGAATCCATCTTATTTTGTATATGAATTAGGGTTTCCATATTTTAGCTTAGAATTAGCTTACATTAACTTAGCAATTGCATAATTAGTTCATTTTTAGCATAAAATCATGTTAACCTAGCTTGCATTATATTTAATTTAGCATAAACTAGGTTTTCATCTATTTATCACAATGGTTTCATAGATTCTCCTCCATAGAATCAATTGAAATAGGCTCACTAATCATGGGATTGGGAAAGGGTTGTTGTTCCACATCAACACGACACCAATTCCAAAACAGGATAAGTTTCAAATGGGTTAGAGTAGGAATTTAACTGTTTTCATAGTTTTTAACTTTCAGTTTGTATAAATGCTTAGTTTAACTTTTCAATTTGAATGATCTTGTTTTTGATTGAGGTGTAGTGGGTAAGTTATGCTTCGATTCATCATGGATCAAGCATAATAGACCCACCCTGACAATCCTTGTCTCACATTCTAGCACTAGGAGGGAAAACCATCAATTAATTGATTTTTAGCTTAAAACTTCATTCGTTTTGTTGTTTTGCAGGATACAATGACACCCAAATCACAAACAACGATGCACTTTGAAGAGTGTTTCCATATAGTAATGCTATCTCAATTTGAAACACCAACGCCGATTAAATGCACTGGTGCTAATTTAAATCTAGTGATGCTAAATTAATATTGAGGTATCAAAAAGTTCAAATGGTGACACCTCAATTTCAAACTGTGACACCCCCATATTTCAAATCATGATGCTACTGTGTGCAACGACGCTTGACCAAATACCAACACTATTGCACTCTTTATTTTTGTTGTAGAGCAATGCCCAACTTCACTAGAGCGACGCCCAAATTTCAAATCGTGATGCTATCATGTGTAGTGACGCCCAACTCTTGTAAGAATTTTAACGATTGTTTTTTTTCAGCATGTGCTTTAATTTTTTTACTTTATCTGAATGCTAACATGTCACTGACTTCTCATTTTTGCTTTTTATACTAATTGGTTTTACAGATTTGGAGAAAAACTAGGAAAAAATTTACTCCAACTTGTTGGGGTCAGAACTTTCTACTCAGTGGTCAAAATTCGAATTTGTTTGCACATTCAGAAAGCTCTCCAAGAGTACTAATTCAATCCCTAAAAAAGCATTCCTACGACAAGCCCAATTTTAGGGAAAGACGCAAGTTTCAACCCCAAATTTTGCTCCGAAGGCCTCCGAAAATGCGATTTACTACAACATAGAAAAAACTGAGAAAATTTGAAAATTTTAATTTTTGATTTTTCTTGGTTTTAGTTATTGTAACAGTGTTTTGACACTTTTGGGACAATTATAACCCATCATAACTTTGGTTTATGTTTTAGGACCACTAAATTTCCATTGGGTTTTAAAACTTACCATCTTAGGACCAACTAGCTTTCAAATGGGCTTAAAATTCATTTTCAAAGTTCGTTAAAGTTGAAACCTCACATAATCATTTTACTTTGGGTTTAAAATTGAACAAGGAAACTTAACATTTCATTTGGTGCTTAAAACAAACTCATCATTGCTTTGAGGGGTTAAAATTTACAACTGTTTGTCATGTTTTGTGGTTTACAACATTGTTATTGAATGCATATGCAATCCTCTCGTGCCATTTGGTGATCATGAGAAACATAAACATTCCTTAACACTTTGTATAATCACCTACACCTTTCAATTTGGATTAAAACTGAACCCCCTTGCGAGTGTGAGAAAAAGGCATAGCACATGTTCTTTCTTTGTTCATACAAATAAAGATGATCGAACTACGGATGTAGTTCCCGCTATTGTTTACCTTTAGAGGGCTTGCCTCCCCACTTGGAAAGGAGTGAATGACACAAGCAGTAATGAGCTAAAGCCAAGCTCTTCCAAACCACGATATAAATGTGTGGTTGCAATGAAAATTGTGATCAATGGGAAGCAGTACATGATAGCTCTCCCCTAGTATCTTTATGATGCATAAAGCCCTTATTCTAAGGGTTGGGAGACCTCTTGATGGAGTTTATCATTGCACCCCCTAAACTAGAAGCCCTTATTATGAACCCTTGTTTAGAAGCCAAAAATCCTTAATATTTGTTGGTGCAAGAATGGTTGTTCTGAAGCTGCCCCACATTTGTACTATTCAATTGTAGAAACATAAAAAATCCATTTGATCTTCAAACTTTAAGGATTTTGAGATTTGGTGGTCCTGAGAAGTGTGTGTTGTGGAGGGGAGCCAGTGTCGCCAAATCTCTAACTGTTCGCATTGTTTAGTGTTTGGAGAAATCCGAGTGGGGACTCAACAAATATAGCCATTTTGAACCTAGGGTTGTCATGATTGTGAATCAGTTTAACACTTTGCTTGGTTCTAAAATGATGCAAAAACAAACATTCACTATCTTCCTCAAAATTTCAAACACTTTGGCCTAAATATGGATACCTCTTGAAAAAGCCTTGATATTACTGCTTGTCCTAAGGATTCTATCCTTAGAGATTTCTAAATATCTTGACTTATATCAAACTCCATATTTTCCAAAGAAACCATAAGCAATTATGGCTTCAACCTCATGATTCTCACAAAATGGAAATTGTGAAAGTTATGATTGTGGTAAAATAAACTCATTAAACAAGATAAATTGTCAAATAAACCCCACATGACTATTTGGAGACCGATTGCTCCCATTGAACAACCTAATCTTCTAGGTGCTATAATTCAACCAAACTTAGAACTCATTAACAGAGAACAAACCAATCTCATTTGTAGTTTGAGAAGCTTCACTTTTGAAACAAAAGAAACAAATACCAAGTGGAGAAACACAACAACCATCTTAGACGAAGAAGAGGAAAAAGTTGATATTGAGGCTGGAAGGCCCATATTACCACCACCCGCATGGCAATAAATATCTTCCTTTCTTCCATAAACTTGAATTGTTTCTACATGATCTCACGAAAAGTTAGGATCCCTAAAGTAAGGTCTACAGGTCATCATTTTAGACTTAGGCATCTTAGTCCTACATCTCTCAAGAAACATCTTTTAAAACTTCACAAAAATAGAGACAAGTTGGTAGCAAAAATTTTCAAACACATTTCAAGAAACAATCCATAACTATATGCATTCTTTTGGAGTCAAAATCCTGATCTTTTTCACAATACTACACTCCTCTAAATGATCCATCACATAATCAAAATCCATAGGGGAAGATCTGCATCCTGTCATTGCAAACGTAGGTATTGTAGTGCACAATTTAGTAGGAAAAGGGCCTCAATACTTTATCGCAATCACTACCACTTGTTAAGAAACTTTTATACTCGAGCTAGGAGGATCTGAATAGGTCTAAACATCCCCATTCATTCTCTCATATAAATCAACATTGGTTCTTTAGGATTTGAACAATTTAGAGGTCTAGCATCATTCTCAATACCTTGGTGTTGTCAAAACAAAGGTTCACTTTCAAGTCAACATTGGTTCAAACATCTCACTCACCCCTTCATCAAATTTCATCCTTCACTTCATCCAACTTTGCAAAATTTTGAGTACACCAACACTTGGTGACTTAAAACATCAAATCAAACCAACCATCTAACTTGCCTATTTTTTATGTGAAATGCATCCTTTTCCATGCATTTAGACAAGTTATTTATCATCCTTGAACTAGTTCATCTTGAAGGTCATGAGTCTACCCTAAATATTTACAAGTTCATAAACATCCTTTATCCCAACATCAAAACATTAAGAGTAAGTCAAAAGTGTTGTTCCAAAACGTTTGCAAAGATCACTTTCCATATCATCCACCTTTTCATCCCCCGTTATCATCATTGCTCCAAAAAGAATTACAACGTCCCTTTTACCTAGATTTGAGTCAACTAGAGAGTTCAAACATTACAAATCTCAACACACCTCTCCCATAGGTGACCAAAAATTTATGGTAACCACAATATCACAACACAAGAGAATCATGGATAAAACCAAAGTCTCATCTATCATCAGTGATCCCAATCCTTAAGAAATCTATCCAAAGAGTTATTCTACCCCCTCACAACAACCATCATCTCCATCAGGGCCATATGAGATAGAAGATGCCACGAACAACCCATTTGGACTTACTAGAGAAGAAATCATGGAACATCAAGCCTTAGAAAACATGGCTTCAATTTCCCCATATTTTGTTGCACAATAATTGACACAAGACTTGACTTCATCTATGATTCAACCAACTCCATCCCTTGTGCAAGTCAATCCTTAACATCTAGTCTTGAAACTTGGCTAGGAACCAACCTTAGTCTCACTTCATGTCTATGAACAAACACAACTTTGGGTATTCACAAAATGACCATTCCATTAACCACCAACCTTCCCCAAGACACAAGTTGGATACGAACCTTTGGGAAAACACTTACATTCCATGATGCCACAACAATATCGACATCTTGAGTACAACCATCTTCATCCATCATCACAAATACCCCAAGTATGCCTAATGTTACACAAGGTAATGCGAACCAAGTGCCTCAAATGGGACAACAAGTGAAAGTTAACACTCTCATGCAAATTCAACCCTTGACAAGTGGTTCCAACAACCCCATTGACACATCGAAACAAGTGATTACCTAAGCTACTCAAGTCAATCCACCATCCCCATCAAACCCATCTATCATCGATCCAAATCAAAACAACATCTTGGTTACAAATCCCATTAACCAAGGTAATACCTTGATCACACCTCAAATACAACAAGGGAACCCCCTACCCATCAGTCAAGGGAACCCTTTCAATCAGTTACAAGGCCTGAATGTGCCATTACTATCACAATATCCAATGACATCATCATCTTTCCCCACACTCCCTCTCACCATGCAAAATCAAATGGGACCTCCAACTTACATTCCTCCATCTCAATCCACTATCTTACAAGGAATGCTAAACCAAGGTATGTGCAGGATCATGATGGGCCAAAAAGTGGCGATATGATGGGTATGTGTAGGGTATGTAGCTGACGACTTTTTTTTACCCAAAATTGATGAAATGAAAAGGGTTTTTAAAGGATATTCTCAGCTTTCCATCAATGTAAATTATGCTTTACTTTGAATTTAATAAATAATTATTATTCATTTTCTATTTAAATTACGACTAAAGTCCTAATTGATAGGCTAATTGAAAAAAATCTATAGCTTTCAAATGGTATAACATTTTTTGAATCTGAAACATGCGTCACATTCTATGCTTTGCATACTATAGGATTTAAAAAAGAAAAATTGAATTTCATGAATTTTTGACAAAGTTAAGGTGGTTAGACATACAAGTTTTTATATTTTTTAAAATTTGTAATAAAAAATTCATAATTAATTATTTACTTGGAAAAAAATTACAAAAAAATATGCATCACTTCGGACATGAGTCCTCTACTTATATCTAAAATATTATAAAAAAATATTATCATTTTATTGTGGTTAGGGTGGTCAGACAAACGCCTACTTATTTTTTCTTTGAAATTTAAGTACTACTGCATTGAAATTTCAAATTTTCATCAAATAGATTTTCTTTTTTAATTAAACCTAGTAGTTTAGAAACTACATTCAATTTGCTACAAATTCTATTCGTACATATTTTTGAAATAATATAGATAACTTATTCAAATTTTTACGTCAAGTTTCCTAACTTTGATTTTTTTGAATTTTTTGCCACTTAAGGGTCTATTTTTTCCATGATGATCCTACACATACCCACCAATGGAACCCTCAACCTCTCATCAACAATCTACCACCTGCACAAAACATAAACACCCAAAAACCATTGTAGATATCTCAATAATCAAATGATTCTACATTGCAAGCACATGCCTTAGCTTTACAACAAGCGCAACAGGCTTATTAGCAAGCCGTCCAACAACAAAAAATCCAAAAAGAAGCCTTAGTAGCACAAAAACAACAACAAGTAGCCTTAGTAACACAACAACAACATCAACTAGCCTTGGTAGCACAACAGGCCTATCAGCAAGTCATCCAGCAACAAAAAATCCAACAAGTAGCCTTAGAAACACAACAACAACAAGTAGCCTTAGTAGCACATCAACAACATCAAGCAGCCTTGGTAGCACAACAACATCAAGCAGCCTTAGCAACACAACATCAACATCAACAACAACAATCAACCTTAGCAACACAACAACAACAACAACAAGCAGCCTTAGTAGTGCAACAATAGCAACAAGCCCAACAAACTGCCTTAGCTGCACAACAACAAGCTCAACAACAATAAGCCCAACAATAAGCATTACAAGCTCAACAGTATGCCCAACAACAAGGTTCCTATTATAACCCTCAATCGAACATTATCAATACAAATGTGTTAGGAACATATACACCAGCACCTTAATCACCTTCATAGAATCTCACACCACCATACACCTCGTACAATACCTTATCATATCAAAATCCTATATATAACCCATCCATCATCCCAACATATTTTCCTTCACCAAACCCGCAAGATGATCTAGCATCACAACTTAAGGCGTTGTCACAAGAAATGCAGGACCTTCGAATGGGCAAGACAAAGAAATTCCATACACATAATTTATGTCCTTATCCATTCGATCAAAACATCACAATGGTACTGTTCCCTCCTGGCTTTGAAATCCCAAAATTCGATAAATACAAGGGGAGGGGAAATCCTGTAGACCACATCAAAAAATTCAATGTCATGTGTATGGAGGTTGCCTACAATGATTCCTACTTAATGCACCCCTTTCCATGAAGTTTGAAAGGCCCAACCATGGACTGGTTTTCTCAATTGCCTCCAGGTATTAAAATTTTCCAAGAAATCATTGATAAATTCATTGATCACTTCTCCTTTAATCTTGATAGGGACGCAATCCTAGAAGAGTTGTACACTCTTTAACTAAACAAGGGAGAATCTTTTTCCAATTTCCTGCAACGGTGGAGACAAAGAGCTAGTAAGAGCAAGTGGACAATTCCTGATGAACAACAAGTGGGCATTATCATAGAAAATCTAGACCTTGATTTGTCTTTCCAATTGAAGATGCAATGCATCACATCTTATAACGAGCTTGTCCCTAAAGCCCTTAAGATTGAGAGAGCCCTAATCTCATAGGGAAAAATACAAGTGTATAAAGACAATCGCCCATCCACTAGTTTTAATGACAAGCCCTACTATTGGGCCAAGAACAAGAACGTTACTAGTGATGGTCTTGTTGATGCAAAGGTGGTCTTAACTGCTCCTAGACAAGAAAACACCCAAACCATGAATACACAATAACCATACATGTCACCGTCAAACAATCAAACAATCAATGCTGCAAACACTCAACACAGACAACAGAGAACAAACAATCCTCGTAAGCGACAATTCACTCCCTTAAGGGAACCTATGGATGATGTATTGAAGAGGTTGATACAGTCTAACCTTATCACATTACCAGATTTATCAAACAATCAAGATCCACAAATCAAACCTTGTAGCTATAGAGAAGATCACTTTTGTGAATTTCATCAGTACAAAGGTCATAGCACACAAAATTGTTTTAGGCTCAAACATCTAATAGAGGATCTTATTGAACAGAGAGACATTGAGGTCGATCAAAAATCTAGGAATGAAAATCTGAAAATTTACACGAACCTTATGCCTGATCATGGAAAAAAAAAGATTCGACAAAGGCATCAACTTCAAACAATACCTAGGATACTATGTTGGGACATGTTTATGTTGTTTATGAGGAATAAGATATGTATCAAGATACTATTTTAAAACAAAGTCCAAACCCATCAATAGTGTTTAGCACTATTTTATATCATAAAGACATCAAGTGGATATTAGATTGTGATATCTCTCCCACATATGATTCAATGATTGGGCATGTTGAAGAAGTTACAAATGAGCCAGAAATATCCCTTATTGCACTCATACCCACAAAATGTTGTGAATAATATTTTATCGATGACATATCATCCACCCAAGGATCATGTCAAGAGGAGGCTCTTGAGGATAACAAAAGTTATTCAAAATCAAGTCAAGATCAAGAACCCCTACCCCCAAAGTTTCACAAAGAACTAAGGGACATCTTCCAAACCATTTTAAACTCCAAAGATGTCCCCAATATCACTCCTGAGATGTTTCTTTCAGGTGGAAATATAGACCTTCATCCAAAACATGTGGTGCAGGAGCACCTAAAAACATGTAATTGCAAAGTGCATTCTATGAGGGTTAGTCTAGGAGTTAGTGATAGTATGAGTAATTTTTATGTTAAATAAGGTCTTTGAGACTATTAATGATGTAATTAGGGGTATTTTATGTTATTTAGTTCAAAAAATGCAAAAGGTTGCATAAAAATGTACTTATTGTCAACAAATTGTTAAAAGTGCAAAACTAGGCAATTAGGGGTCTAATTGGTAAAAAGTTGGTTTCCAATGTCCAACTAATTAAAATTACAGTTGGAGGATGTTTGTAAGGGTGGTTAGATGTTAAATAAGCCTCTCATGGTCGAGGCATGGTTGTTGAATCATTTTTTTTGAAGTTATAATGACAAAAAGGCTGCTTTCTGGAAATTTCTGTGTGTAAATTTGCTGCTAAAACGTGTGGTACGACCTTTGTACAACCTGTACGGGATCAACCCTATTATGATTGGAAAGAGGAGAGTGTCATATTTCATTTTAAATTGGTTTGGTGAATTTTCATTAAGTTTAGAGGATTTTATTGACGTTTTACTGAAACTGCCTTGTTTTGGTGTAAATTGGTGATTTGAGAGTATTAAAATGAGTTTTTAGGGCATTCCACCTACTGTAGCAATTGTAACTCAGTGGAATGGCCCCATTTGTTGTAACATAGGTTTCCAAATGCTGTGGAGGTTGGAGGAAATGTGTTTGTGAGTTTTGGGTGTTGCCCTAGGTTGAATTTGGGTGATTTTCCTTGTGAAAGTGAGGAACTAAATGATGGTTTATGAGTTTTATAAAAGAAATAACCTATGTGATGAAGTTTAAATCTTTTTCAGGCGTAATTATGCGTGTTTGAATAGGTGGAAGGGTCTGGAGAGGTCTGGAGGTATGATTTACAATAAACCCTCCTTTTGAAGGCCTAGAATCAAGGGTTTTAGGCTATGCTATGTTGGAAGAGTGATTTCTGGAAAATATTGGTGGATTTAGTAGTTTTTGGGCATTTTAATTGCTGCCTCAAGGTTTCATAAATTTTGGTGGAGTTTAAAGGGTACTTTCTTTGTAAAAGTGGGCTAATCCACTAGCCTTTTCCATGGCAGGAGTATTGGATCTTTGAGTTTGGCCAAAAGAGTTGATATTGGTTTTCCTATATGTTTTATAACTTGCAAAAGGGTATCTTAATAATCCTTGAGTTTGTTAGGTGTTTTGGAAAATGTTGGTGAAAATGCCTAAACTTGGTTTGCACTAAAACTGGGGTTTATGAGTGAAATTGGGAAATTGTGCTTCTGATGATTGTAGAACTTGGAAGGCTGGTTGAATTACTTTATGTGGTCATTTTAATCTTTCTGGATACTTCTTGAAGGCAGGTTTCCAAGTTGATTAAGGTTGAGCCTCTAGACTCTGCATCAACATGAGTCTCCCACTCTTGATATTCCTACACAAGAGAAAGCAACAGTTGAGATTATTGATTCTTATAGTGATTTTGCATCATCGACATCTTTTGAATCAGCATCAACATCTTTTGAAATAGTGTCAACAAATAATGATTTCATGGAACCAGAACAAATAGTTCATATTCCTAAACAACAAGAACCCATAGCAATATCATGTGTTCATGAAAAGTCCTATTTAGTGGCTATGAATCAAAGGATACATTATCAGGGCAAAGGATTAGGTATTCATAATACCTTCACAACACCAGGGAAAATCTTGTCTACACCAAACATCAACATATGGGGGCATGAAGGATCCTTATGATGAAAATGTAGTCAATGCTACAACTAGCTTATCATGAGTTGGCATTCACCCTTCATCTCATACAAAAATTGGGACTAACGTAAAAAGAAGAAATCCTATCAAAACAAGGTGAAGATCATCAAAGAAAATGAAGTAGCAAAGCAAAAAGGACAAAGCAAATACAGATGGATACCAAAGAAAAATAAATAAAATCATCCCTCCAAAACTCCATTAGTCAAAGAAACTATCAGAAAAAATAAAAAAGGGAAATGTATCCATCAAAAGAGTCCTCAAATACAAAAGAAAGCTTCTCAAGCAAGGAACAAAGCATATCTAGTGGTTGGTCCTAATTTCACGAAAACCTCCATCCCCATCCATCATCGCTCATCTTCCCAAGTTTGGAGAGTCAAAGGTTCCAAACTATCAACCAATCCATCTCATATTCCTTCATGCATGTCACCGTACACTCCATTCACAATATCCAATTCTCACATTACTGTGTATTGGTAGCTACCCTTCATCATAAGGATTCTGAAGGCACTTTATCACTATGTGCACACATAGACAAGGTTAATTCTGGTATCCACAAGGTAGATCAGAGTCCTTCAAGGTTGAATTCAAGTACTCGTATCTTAACAAAGTATCTTCTTCAAGAAGGATACTGCTGGCACATTATGACAGTGGCCTCTACATTAGTTCCACCAGGTGGTTCAACATGAGGGTGAAATCTTCAAAAAAATAAAAATAAAATCAAAAAATCAAGAAAATAGTAAAAATAAAAATTGTCCTCCAATGAAAACCACTACGGTGGCGCTTTGGGCAAGTACTATGATGAAAACCTAGCAAACATGTGTCATGAGTAGGATCAAGCATCTATATGATCCTTCTCAGATAGAAGCATCTCATCTTTGTCATGATAAATCCAATGTTCCCTCCATCTATCCAATATAGATTCATCCAGATATCCCACTCTATCTTGATCTTGAAAAAGATTTGACGTATACTTCAAATCTACTCATGGTAAACTTTTGACAGGATCTTTACCATTTTATCTCATGAAGTCCCATAGCCCATATCTAGCATGCTAAAACTCTGCCAAAATCTTCGCATATACATTACCTATCTTGGTTATCCATTGCATTATGAAGAATTGCTAAACACTGGGGGTAGGTTATGGCACTCTTGTTTTCAAATAACTCTTGATCCATGTCTTATATATCACAACGTGACATCGACATTGTGATCTAGGTATCGTTTACCTCAAAATCTCATCAAAAATCCCAAAAACATCTATAAAATGATCATTAGAAAATCCAAAAACATCCAAATCCTATATAGCTAAAGCCAAAACATCAAAAACCCTAAAAAATTCAAACATCAAAAATAAAAAAAAGTGGTCCCCTTGTTGGACTACGTTGTCTCTAAGCTTGAATGTAGGAAAGACCATCATTGCAGTGCCCCCGAGACATCCTAGGTCAATCTTTTAGGAGTCTGTCATATAAAATAACTTTTTCCATCACTATTCATATCTTCATATTATTAATAAGTCAAGTCAATCGAACTACGTGGTCTTTGGGTGTATAATGTAGGCAAGGCTTATCTTTGATCAGCCCCCGAGGCCCCTAAGATAGGTCTTTAGGTTAGGTTTTTGGTCGAAACTTAAAAAATACCAAAACATCCAGATAACTTTGAAAATCCCTAAACATTTGTAAAAAAATTGAAAATATAAAAACATCCAAACTCTCAAAAACATAAAAACATCCAAATTCTTGAAAAACCTAAAACATGCAATTATCAGAAAATACAAAAACATTCAAAAATTGAAAAACTCAAAAACATGCAAATATCATAAAATACAAAAACATTCAAAAATTGGAAAACAATAAAACAATATAAAACATTCAAAAGACCTAAATAGCCTCAGAAAATCAAAAACATAAACATTTGCATAAACTTTTAAAAAGACCCAAAAACAGCCTCAAAACATTTAGAAAATATGGTAAAAAACATTGATATATTCTAGAAAAATCCAAAACCCATCCATCCCATCTCACTTTCACCCACAATAAACCTTCACCCATAATAAATTGATCATCACCTTCACCCTTTGGTGAAAAAAATAGAAAACAAGTATAGCAAGTCATAAAGTGAGAATCTAAATGCCAAAATCTGAAGTCTAAATCATAGGTAAATGCGTCAGTGAAGTTTGTATCAATGGATTATCATAAATCTCATCATCATCCTAACATCAAACAACCTCTTATCAATATTTCCTAGGATGTATCCTTCCTATGATGGACATTAGTATCATACATCACCGTAGCTAAACTTAAACTAGGCAAGAAATATAGATAACACCGACTGTTTGTCTTTGATCTTTTCTTATGATTTATCTTAATGACCCATTCTGAGGACCTCTTGATGATGTCTATCAAATCAATTTAGAGAGAAAGGAATAGGGCATCGATCATTATCTTTCATTTGTTGTGCTTTTGGGTACTCTTGTAAAATAATCTTGGCACATACTTGCTTAGTTGTGTAGGAAGGTCGTTTAGGGTACGTTGTTGACTATTGCGTATGCTTTGGTCCAAAATATTCTAAGCTTCCAACTTGCATTCCAACAAGGTTTTCGTATGTCAAACAAGTACTATCCTATCTATTTGTTGAGTCAAATTCCATTACACTAGATACAACGTTGTCCTGGTTATCAATACCTTGATGCATTGGATTTATGTGTTATATCAAACAATAAGGAACGATAGAAATCCCAATCCCGAAATGTGAGCAACTCATCATCCTGCATTTCATCCTCATTTGCCATTGTCTTGTCAACATCTCTAATAAAGTCTCGATGGATCATAGACTTGTTGGATCTTCTAAAGAAATCATCAAAATCAATGGTCATCCATTTTTTATTCTTTTTCTTCTCTCTGCGCTAACCTAGTATCATGACCGCCAACAAAACATCATGAATGCATCCACCCTGCATCCAAAAACCATTAGCATACATGCATCCCATAATCATAGCATAATCATAAAACATCCATCAACATAATAATTGCATATCACATCATACATTCTACATTATCATTTGAGTTGTGATGAATAATGCAGATTTGTTATTCTAAGCATCTTACATCATTGCATATCATAAGCATTTGCATCCATACATCCATATGCATACATTATCATCATATTGCATAGAAAATACACAAAAATAAATGCACCCAA
Organism: Sequoia sempervirens; assembly: GCA_007258455.2. NCBI lineage: Eukaryota > Viridiplantae > Streptophyta > Pinopsida > Cupressales > Cupressaceae > Sequoia > Sequoia sempervirens. The sequence continues at coordinate 433,137,638 of VDFB02047230.1, read as the reverse complement.
ATCATTTGCATGGCATCCACATCATTCCATAGCATATCATGAAAAGATATTGAAAAAAACATAACATTGCATCCATCCATCACATAGGCATAAGTAAAGTGCATCCATAGATGATCAACTATAAGCATCTCATATCATATGCATGAAATAAAGTGAACACATCACATCATTAAATCATCTGTATATGTATCATATATATATAAAAAATGAATGTCATGGTACAAAATCTAGATCAGTGTATGTATAACGATCATAAGTACAATATCCACGAGGCTATTAAAAAGGATCCCATGAATGTATATGTGTGGTAAAGAATGGGGAAACAAAATAAAAAAAAGTGTCTATACATAAGAGCTAGCCCTGATGGCTGCTACCCTCTTCAGCCTGCCTCTCAAGTTGATCCTCAGCTCTCAGTTGTGCATCACTGTGCTACGAAAAATTAGGTTGTCTAAGTCCCTACGGTACATCTTGATGGTAATGTTTCCTATAATATGTGGCCTCTATCATGACCTCTCTATACAATCTCGCTTAAACGGTCCTGCCATGTGTGGCCACCATCATAGCCTCTATCTACTAGCATCGGGCAACCTCCCGATCCCTCTTTGCGGTCATAGCTTGTAGTCGTTGTAATGCTTGTTCTCTCTCGGCTATGATGCCCACAACCTACTGTCATGCCTAGTCTCGCTCAACAGTAATAGCCAAAACCTACTGGTAGGCCTGATCTCGCTCACCAGTCAAAATCTGTACATGCTGCTATAGCTGTTGAATCTAAGCATCTCTCGCATCTGGTGGTGGTGGTGGCACTGCCTGCTGCTATAGAATATGTGGCTGAACCTGAGGAGGCTGCTATCCAATTGGTGGAGCACCTAGAACCTACCCATCTTGGCCATCTTGGTCGCCTTGGCCCTGTCCTCTGCCTTTGGGTTTCCCTCGCGGAGGAGCACCCGCTAGATCTATCAAACGTCATGGAGGTGCGAACCAAGCATCGTAAGCAGGTGTAGTCTATGCTATCGCTTGAACCTAATCATAGGCCCATGGCTGAGCCACTAAATATCTAAAGCTCTCAACTACCTCAGGAACTAGAATGGTTAGTCCCCATGTGGGAACCTCTCGAGTTGACCTAGCAAAAATGGCCCTGCAAGCATCATCTGGCCTATCCTGGACCTCCCCAAACTGTCGAGCCACCCTGTCTAGTAAATATTTCTCAATAATGGTGTGCTCACAACCCTGCATATATCGAGTCTGCCTAGCAAAGTAGAACTTTTTTACATCATCATACCATGGTGGCATCTATAGCCATGGGTGCCATTGAAAAACTATCATATCATCAATAACTCGTCACCAGTACGTGAGCCCAATCTGTCCAGTGTGCCTCAATGTAATCACACCTTAGTACTGCTAAATCACATATCATCTGGCTCCACGTCTACCATCTGCACAATAGGTTAGAGCACAATGATATGCTCCCATGCCCAATATGAAGCAGAGTCACACCTACACCAATGGATCTCCCATCATAGTAAACAAAGTCATGCATGTCATGATATAGTGAGGCCAACATCACAGGCACCCATGCAAAAAGTGTCCTCCTATGAAGCATTCAATGCCACTCCAAGCCCCATCCTGGGTTGAACCCTCTGTTGCGTCTATCAGGAGCCACCAAACCTAAAATAATGGTTGTAATGACCAATTTGAAAGTAGGCACGTGACCTCTGTATGACTTGAGGTTGATCTATGATGTAACTAAAGCAATGTCCTCCATCTCCATCACCTCATGAAAGGCATCGAGTTTGGCATCAACATCGTAGATCACGTGATCGCCATGTATCAAAAAATGCAGAATACGCCATACATCCTCTAGAGTCACAGTCGCCTCGCTTGTCAGAAAGTGGAACGACAAGGTCTCGTTGTGCCATCTCTCACATAGAGCATTCATCATAGCTAAATGTGTCTGAATGACGGGTGCATATACAACATACCAAAGTATGATCTCTCCCTGGTGCTCCTAGCATAACTTTGATAGATCACCTAATCTCTCCAACACAGTGGGTCTATGCTCACGTGACATCAGTGGTGGAATGACCTCCTACATCCACGAAGTGCACAACGTTAGGAAATCAAGGAAATTTGACTCAACTTGGAATTTACAGCTCAAAAATCACAAGAGTCACTATTTTCAATAACATCACTATATTTAAATTTCAAATCATGACGCCCAAAAGTATTTCAAATTGCAAATCACAAAATGCGCTGCCAAACACACGGGCGTCACTATCTAAACTTTGGAAACCCTGACCCTAATTTCTAAATCGGCAAGAGTGTTGCTATATAAGCATGCGTTGCAATTTTAAATTAGAAACCCTAATTTTAAATTGCAACTAGCATCGCTATAATTCATTTGAGTGTCGTTGATTGCAATTTGGGCGTCGCTATATAGCGACACCCCAAATTTTAAATTTCAAAGAGCAATAAATGCATCAAAAGGTCAAATTTCAAATCAAGTTTGGAGTTACATACTGTTGGTCCTGTGCCTGGAAGTTGTTGATGCTCTCAAACTTAGTCACTGATGTGTCTGGGAAGCTCTCGTCATGCCATTTCGTTGGAGGGTTAGAGCTCAAAATAGCAAGAATCTCTCAAGTGTGAATGCACAAATGAATTGAAAGTGACCCTTCTTGGCTTATTTAAGCTAGAAAATTAGGGTTTTTTTCCCTAATTTCACCTTCAAGCTAGAGTTTATCATCATTTTCACCAATTTTTCCAATCGAAACCTAAATTTGCATCAATTTTTACATTTTTGGCATAATTCTTGCATCTTAGAGCCTTTCTAGGCCCTTGGGATAGCTTTTAGCCTTTATCGAGAAATCAACCCAAAATTCAAAATTTCTGCCTGATTTCTCGAGGAGGCAGGGAATCAGTTTTATCTTTCTTTTTGCTAGGGCATCTGAAAAAAATTAGAAATTTTTTATTTTTTGATTTAAGCAGCAATTTTGATTTGAAGAGTGTTATTCTTTGAACCGAAGCAATAGGTGCCTTGCTTCAAAGAGGGGAAAAATGTAGAGATTGAAAAATGTCCTAAATGATATCATACACTTGAAATAGGTTTACTAACATCATTTTTCTTTAAGCCCATCCTCTTTTTGCTTAATTAATTAATTGCATCATTTGCATCTATTAACCTAATTCATCAAATTGGGTTAGTTCACCCCCTTTCATGCTAACATTTCATCTCATTAAATTAAATCAAAACATTTAATTTAATTCCCTAAGTCATCTTATTTAATTAAATAACATTTCATCTCTCCCCCATTCATTAAATCATTTAATTTAATGAATATCACTTTAATTCCTCCAAATCCCCTAATTGCATGATTAAACCTTGTTTAATTAGCAATTAAACTAATTTTCCTCTAAAAAGGGGAATATTCCTTATCCCCTTTTTGCACAATTAAGAATTTCTTTTAATTTGCAAAATGCCTTTTATCATCGCCCAAATGAATATTCCAAGGAATATTCTTATTCGTCCATCATTTGAAAAAGAGATATTTTTACTTAGCTTCTAATGCAAGTCTTAACCTTTAACCTTTTAAACAAGTCACCTTTGACCTACATGAGTAGGTCAAAAGTGTGTTTGTTTGAAGCGAATGTGATCCCTTGATTAAAATCCCATCATGCATTCTCATCTGTTGATGAGAATCCATGATCCATGCCTCTTCTTCCTTTCATCTTTGACCGTTGATTGATCTTTTTGATCTCAACCCTCCATTTCTCATTTGCTCTTCTATAAATAAAGCACTATTTGGAGACAAATAGATCCATCTTTCAATTGCAAAGTCATGTTGTTGAATTCACTTGCATCCACACTCACAATTTACTCACTTTTATATTTTTTATTTTATTTTAGTTGCATAATAGCTTAAAGCATCCATCAATGGCTTCCATGCATTCATCTTAGTTTGTATATGAATTAGGGTTTCCATCTTTTAGCTTAGAATTAGCTTACATTAGCTTAGAAATTGCATAATTAGTTCATTTTTAGCATAAAATCATGTTAACTTAGCTTGCATCATGTTTAATTTAGCATAAACTAGGTTTTCATCCATTTATCACAATGGTTTCATTGATTCTCTTCCATAGAATCGATTGAAATAGGGTCACTAATCATAGGATTGGGAAATAGTCATTGTTCTACATCAACACGACACCAATTCCAAAATAGGATAAGTTTCAAATGGGTTAGAGTAGGAATTTAACTGTTTTCATAGTTTTTAACTTTTAGTTTGTATAAATGCTTAGTTTAACTTTTCAATTTGAATAATCTTGTTTGTGATTGAGGTGTAGTGGCTAAGTTATGCTTCAATTCACCATGGATCAAGCATAATCAACCCACCCTAATGATCCTCGTCTCACACCATCATTATCAACATATTTCTTATTTAAAACAATGGATTATATCTCTTCTTTATGAGGATAATAATGATCAATAAAGGAATGATCATACTCAATGCCATCATTAATATTACAGAAAGGTGACTCATCAACACTGAAACTTTGTTCAAAATTTTCAAACTGAATGCTCAGTCTTATGTCTTCCATAGGAGCATAGGTAGTGGACTCTTCAAAACAATCAAAGCCTGGGAAGATAACAAACATGTATTTACGCTCCTGCTCTTTAAATTGATTATTTACATACACCACCTCAACATCACCAATCACTTGGGTTGATTCACCACGTTGAATACTTGAGCCCATTTCTATTTCTTGATTAGTAGAGTTGCAACAAGGGATAACTTCACATACCTCCTTCTGTTCTCTAGACCGCACATTTGGAAAATGATGACTATAATCATTATCTACATAACCAATGAATGTGTCACTCATTTCACTTGCTTCACTGGGGTGTATATTTGCAACCTGTGCTCTACTTTCTTCTTCTTCATGTGATATCTCACTGCTTCACTCATATGGGGCAATAGAAACATCATCATCATGGATTGAAAATATGATAGTTTCTTTATGATCATCTCTAATATTTTCAAAAAGAGAAAAGTATTCACACACTTGGTCAAGCTCAACAGGCTTCAACTCTTTTGGCAGAGCACTCAAACCTAGTTCATAAGATTCATAAAATAAATGAATGCATAATGAATTTTCAAGTCTGTGACACTTAGGAATTGCAGATAGAGTATCCATAAATCTTGCATAGAGATCATATGATGATTCTCCTTCATGTTTCTTTATGCAAGAGAGGGCTTGAACATAGACCATAGGATCACAAATTCCTGCAAATTCTTGACAATTTGTTTGGGGCTCTATGTGATCAACACCATGTGTCAGTGTATAAGCTGGGACAACAGGGGTGTAAGTGTTATGACATTCATTTTCAATTTCTGAATTACACCTTTCATCAACATCAGGTGCCTTAGGACAACAAACACTTGTAGACAAATAACTCCTTTTCATTCCACATTTCTGGTTGTTTTTTATGTTCATGGCTATCCCATAAGCCTGATGCAAGGTTTTAGGATCCTTCACTCCTAATAGATAGCTCATCTCATTATCAAAAGCTCCCAAATAAATAACTAAACGTACTACATCACTTAGTCTCATACCCTCAAGAATATCCCTCAATGTTTTAACAAATCTAAAGTTAAATGTTGGGACCAACTCATCCTCTTCTTTCTCAATGCTCATGAATTTATTGAGCACAAAACTAGCATTGATTCTTTCACCAAATTGCTTCATGAACACTGCTTTGAACTCTACCCAAGAATAGATAGAGCATGTTCGTAAATAAGAGAACCAATCTCTTGTATCTCCTTTCAAAGACTAAACAAATAGCCTCATGATCACATCCTCATGATCTACCTCATAGTCATCCATTAAATTATTGAATTCTTGTAGATGCATTTTAGCTGACTCAGGCCTCTCACCATTGAATTTTGGTAAGATTTCCCTAATTTTTGATGGTATGACATTTAGAAAACCACAAATGCCATCAAAATTTATGGCTCTATGTCTTTCAATGATAAAATTTCTTTTATGACATGACAGGGACTACACACTATGCATTGTTACATTTGGGTCCACACAGGGGTGCATAGGTTGATGATACATTTTATTATAGCTCTACAAGCCTTTTCATATCAACTTTGCAGTTACACAAGGTACTTCAAACTCCTTTTACAACATGATTTTAAGATTTTACAATGCAAATTCTATCTCAACTTGCTTAAGACCTTCTAAATGATTCTCTTCAAAAATATTGCATACTTCATTTCATAATAGAAACTACAAATTATAACTCAAAAGTATGTAGAACAATCACTACTTATTCCCTTTCTTGGTGCTTAATCCACATAATAGGGAAACAATTTTTTTTCAAGATTTTCAAATATGGTTTTGATATATAGATTCATTCTTCATGAAAACCAAAAATGAAAAATACTTGGATATGTTGCAGCTACTACAAATTCTTATTCCTGGTTGGAAATATTTGTAGATCTGATCTATCCTCTTCACATCTTCAGCAGGTTCTTTAGACATAGTCACCACCTCTCTTCATAGAGGAATAAATTTCAAATAGCATGAAGCTCTTTGAAAAATGAATTTCATTATGGGTCTCCTCCAACAGCAGAGTCACACATAAATTCTTTGAAATCTGCTAAAACACAACCACTTCCAGGAATGGAAACTTCTCAATATCTAAACCAGATGTTCAAATTTACCAAACTCTATGAATCTATGAAATATCAGTCTGCAACTAGAGATTCAAAGTTCTCCCCAGTAGAGTCGCTAGTCTGTTGGTGACTCGAATGGGAAAATAAGATTCTACAATTGTCAAATATTTGGTTACAAACTGTTTTGAAACTTCAATGACTCTTAAGGCTAGATGATCCTCTATCATAATTTTCCAAAGTTCTCCCTAGTAGAGTCACTAGTCTGTTGGTGTTTTTTCTAGCAGAACCTTAAAATCCTCTAAAAGGTAGCCAACCTTATGCTCAAGAATCTTCAAGGTCAGTGGCCAACAAGTGGGAGCTTGATATACAACCTTCTCTCCCCTGCACTTCAGGCTCTGTTAAACTTAGGAGGGTAATCCCAAAAATGTGCTTTTAGATGCTTGTGTGCCACAGTATCAAACACACAATAAACATATAATTCTCCTTTATATGCTTAACAAACACAATACCATGAAGGTATGTTTGAACTTCATGGCAGTGCACATTAAACATGAGAGATATGATTCATTGAATTCCACGCACACCCACAATAAAACTGATAAGTAACTGGAGTATAAATTGTTATTAGTTGCTAAATTAACCAACAAATGTAACATGAATAACACACTTAGATTAGTGCTTCATCCATGGAACGAAGTCAACTCAAACACCTACATAATCTGATAACAATTTTCACACCTGACATTATATGAAGCTCTAAAATGTTGCATTATAGTATTTCAGTATTGTGTCTTAACCTTTACTTCTTACTAGCATCCTAGCACTCAATTTAATACAAATTTACAGCCATATTCAAGTACCTACATTAATTCTTCGAATTAATAAACAAGAATAGAATCACACACCCATCTAAAATTGATAGAGACAAATAAGATAACCTTGATTATATTATTCATAATTTGTATAACCAATACATAGGAGAGTAAAACGGTGTCGAATTTGCACCATTCAACATTATTTTGCTAGTATTGCAATCAAAATTATATAGATATTGACATAATCAAACCCTAAGACTTGACTCTAAAATGCTCTCTATGATTAATTACAAAACAACCATCTCAAAAATGGAGCAAAAAATAACACTTAAGGGAAAACAAAAACCTTAAGTGGAGATCTTTAGTAGACATCTGGCACATTCTTCTCCATTGATCAGTAACTGCCTCCAACACTTGAAAAATATTCAATTTGCACTTTGATTCATGCCTTTTGCATTTGCTTGCCCTGTAACAGAAAAAAATTCCATATTGTGCATAACCATCATTCACATATGCCCCCTAGTTGAAAATATCTTGGTTTTACCTGTAGCTGAAAATACTTTGTTTGTGAAGGAAATAAAACCTTTGTGAAAGTCCATCACTCTTCATTCACCCTGTAGCTGAAAACAAATAGTTTTTACTGTGAAAGAAAACCTTCATTCTGAGAAAATTCACTCTTTGATTTTCCTTGTAAAACTCATTCTCGTGCTTCATATATCTCAATTTTTCACTCAGAGCCTTTAAATGGTGAAGATCACTTTATCAGGGAATATAAAATCTTATCAATGCTTCTTTAAATTTATTATCAATGCCCAACAACTAAAATTATTATGTTTCATATGGTGAAAGTTTTTATTCACTTTTGCAATTAAGTTGTGTAAATTTTTTACCGTGCTCCTTATCCTTGCATTTTACAATAAAAACCCCTTTTTCCATTTTAAATGTGAAGGCTTTTAAAAACTTCCTCGAGCAAATATAATATTTTACCCGTGCACTCTTTAAATTTATTTTCCCAACCACTTAAAGATTCACTTTTATTTACTTAGTGGAGGCTTTAAAAATTTTATCGAGCTGTAGCAAACTCTTTACCCATGCTTTATCATTTAATTTACCTCCTACCATTTAAAACAATCTTCAAATAATGTCATTTTATATTGTATCCATGGGCCCACCGTTGCCTCACACATACCTTGCTTGGGAGACCATCACACATCTTTGATGTGTTTAGAAAAAAGTGACATCAATTAGCGATACACGATGCAGAGAAATTAGTATCACCAGTCATTAATCCAAAGTGGAAGAGGTGACATCAAATGGCTATGAGCGATGATGAAGACCTGAGATCACCCACCGCTAATGCAATATGGAAAAGAAGAGACAAAATAGAGATATGCTATAACACATCCTACAGCTTCTTGATGAAATCTAGAGGCATCAAACAAATGTTTACAGTAGTCAAACTACAACTCTATCTTCATTCTCAGCAACCATGGACATGTGGGCTTTCATTGTTTTGCACTTGAAGTGTTGAAATAGAAATTTTTGCATCGCATGCCAAGATCATAGCAAGACAAGAAAGTTTGAGGGCGTCAAAGCTTCTGCACTAAACAATGTCTTACAAACTCGTCAATACTTTGCTTTTAAAATGTTCTCTTGTAATCTTGTTGCTACCTTGCATTATGATGGATTTGAGCATTATTGGAATTGCTCCAGTTATATTGTGTTCGAGCTTACATGAAATTAGGGTTTGGTGCCAAAATAAAATTTACTCAAACAATTTTGACACATTTTCACTGCAAGCGCTGACTGCTATTATCAAAGTAAACATGAGCCAGCTTTACCCATACAGGCAGCGAACAAAGCTTTTCCTACAGCATCATCTTACACCGGTGTCAAAATTTCCCTTGCAATATTTAACTGACCCTTTTTAACTAGTGAGATGGCTTCCTCATTATTTGCAATGCAAACACCTCATAGTTTCTATGCCACACTTTACAATTCTCGAACCTTCCCTAGATGCATTTCCTCATTCCATGGATCCATTCTCCTTTGGTGAAAAGTTGCAAAACAGTTCCAAGTGAAATTTCCACATAAGAACCTATTCGCTTCTAATTCATGTTGTGCATCCTTAGCCGTTTTCTTTGCTTTGAGCTAGTCATCGGTTCTCAGTTCTACATTTCCAAGCATTCATAAAGATTTTTGTTGCATTTTTATCCACCTTAGGTGCATCCCAAGTCAAGTTTTTACTTAATTAAATCTTATTTCAAATCTGAGCCACGACTGCTAAACTTGATATGCCTCCTCATAAACAAAAAACCCTACCATTTTTCCTTTTCAACATCATGTAGCTATTTAAACAACCAAATAATATTGGACAATGTTGTGACTTATCTCATGTTACTTGGAATGAAAATAACAAGTAACAAAGAATCTGTATTTTGAGGAAGGTACCTAGAAATTGGAGCTTCTAGCGTCAAATATAATAGTAAAAGATTGAGGGGGGAAAGAAATGATAATTTGTCCATAGTATTGAGCATCCATATAATTATTAAGACCCACACCCACACCTATATCTCCTACTTGAAACCTTGAAGCCCCTCTTAAATCACAAACCATATCATTCACCTCAATCTTTTCATTCTTATCTCCCCCAAATATGTTATTTTTAGCAAAATAATCATTTTGTGAAATGAAATTACCATCATCATTATCATCTTCAAGAGCAATCTGTTCTTTCACCAAACCCTTGTGCATATTGTTAATCTTCACATCTTTTCCTCCATGAAGCAAAACATCTCCAACAGGTGAGGGCTTATCAATGTTACCATTGTCACTATGATAGACAACCCCTTTTCTATTTTTTGACCATTGCCCTGTTGCTCCACCATTGGACTCCTCCTTATTAGATGTGCCATGGAAAGCTATCACTCAATGTATTTTCACTAGTTTAGTATGTGGTGTATTTGAATTTTAATGAATGTAAGTTTCAGGAATACATACCACATCTCATGGATATTTGATAGTTTTTTCCTCATCACTCATGAGAAATAATCTCAGTTTGGAACATGTTTTCTTTAGTTGCAAACATTTTATCATTGTTTGAATAATATATAGCCATAAGACAAGTGTGATCAACAACATGGAGCTTACCATTTCTATCATCATGAATATGAGCATTCTCTACCATGTCTATCCAATCAACCATCTGAGCAATACACCCAACATAGGTTTTCTATTACAAGAAGAGTAGGTGTCCAAATTCTTATTAATCTTGAAAAAATGGATTTTCACCATACCCAACCTCTTGACCCAACTAGATATAAGCCTCCTCAAATTGTGTGACACGTGTCAGGTCCCCTTGTGTGCCCGACTAAAAATTATTTTCATTTTGGAACAAGTTTTAATCCTCAATCGACCTGAGGCTACTTTTGAATGCATCTGAGGTGAAAATATGAAGTGGATTGTCATTAAAATTTTCTTTCTAGCATATTTGCACAGTGATCAAAACTAGCCCAGTAGCCTCCAAAATCGCCTTGTAAAACTAGTCAAACAACCTCCTGGAGCCATGAAAATGCACAATCATGTGGAAATTTGAATTGAAAATTCAGTGCAATAAACGAATTTAAAAAATTCATATGGAGGTGCAAGATATTCAATGCCAAAGTGGCTCACTCAGACTTTTATGCAACTGCACCTATCCGAAAGCAACTTGGAGCACACCAAGTCACCTTGAAAAATTATCGAATCTTCTCCTGGGAAACTATCATTGGAAACACTAGATCATTTAGGTCCATTGAGCATGTGTGCAAGAGGTCCTTCCTCCAATCCAAATTCTTCACAAGATATTAAGGGTCAAAGATGACCTCCCTGAAACATTCAGGAAATGCATATGAAAAAATAGAGCAAATTGCATTTGCTTTTGACCTCGAAAAAATATCAAATATGATCTTGAGACTCTGAAATTGGACCAGGGAGAATATGAATGTGAGGGGAATGCAGATCACCAATCCATTCACCATGACGATCATCCAATTGTGAAATATCAATTTGAACAAGAGGCCGCTTCGCAAGACTGAGAGTTTGCAAACAACAAAACAATCCCAGAACCCTCAAACTTGTCATTTCAAAACCCTTCCAAAACTCATCACAGGAGGCTAAAATTAGACAATACACATTCACATATGACAAATGAATACACTCACCAAGGGGTTTGACAAGAAAGTCAACTGGCTCTAATTTATGACCCTCTAAAGTAGGTCACTGGGGTAGATTTTTCAGGCACACTTCGAAGTGTGCAAATCAACTTTTTTCATTATGGGCATTCAAAATTTGAAATTTTTTGAAATTTTTGAAGGTGCCATCAAACTACTCTTTAAAATAGTAACCCAAATGCCATTTTCGAGCAAAGGGAACAAACCTCCAAAACAGGGAAAACTTTAGTGGCGAATTTTCGCCAATTGGCGAATAATTGAAATCGAGACCTCTAGAAATGGCGAATAGTACAAGCTAAAAAGGATGTTGAATTGCCAAGTTTTTACAAAAAAAATAATTCTCGATTAATTCGCCTATGCATTATTTTTTAAATGATGCGTCATTGGAACCGATTGCCAGTAGTTTATACTATAAATACAAATATTAATTATATTCGCCAATAATATTATATTACTACCATTAATTTTGGGGAAATATCGGCACAATAATAAATTACCATTTAATTCTAGGGATATTTTAGCCTTGAATAGGGCTTTTATTTATTGCCATCGAATCATCGATTATCGTTTTAATTAGATGGCTAAGGTTGATTCCGCGACCTAATACGCACGTGCCTTTTAAAAGGCTTGTTGAGGCTCGAAATTTGTTTTGGGCCACACAATTAAATCTAATCGTGTGGACCAAAAAACATTTCGGGCCTCAACAAGCCTTTTAAAATCATGTGTGTATTAGGCTGTGGAATCAACTTGCAGCCATCTGATTAAAAAGCTAATAAATGGTAACAATTTAAATTTTCATTTAGTCTCATTTTTAAAGTGATATTTTTAAAAAATAATTAATTCGTGTGTGCTCCAATGCATTTTCGATAGTGAATTTATGCTTGGTGGTGAGGAGCGTGCCAGGGCCACTGTCCCCAGACCCTGTGAGGGGGCTCTGCTCCCTTGACCCCGTTGGTGGTTGCCACCCCCGGGCCCCTACTTCAATATTACAAAAAAAAGGGGGAATTGTGTCGACCAACTATGCAAATTTTTAAAGGAGAGATTCGCCATTGTAATTAATATTTTTAGTGATTATTCACTAGGATTCACCACTATGATTATTATTTTTACCAGTTATTCATTAAGATTCACCAATATTTTACAATTTTTTTTAATAATGTGAATAGATTCGCCAAGAAAATTAATAATTTTTTTCAAATAAAAGCAAAGATTCGCCAGGATTTTACACCTTTGCTAAGGGGGGGTTTCTTAAAGTTATCCCTGCTCCAAAATAGGGCCCAAAATGACTCAAAACTGAGTGACAAATGTGGAAACTTTCCATCCCAAGAGGGTCGACCCATAAAAAAGGTTCTAAAAATTGCCCAGAACTGATTGAAATCTAGAATAAAAGGCCTAGCTCACTCATTGTTTTCTATTTTGCACAATGAGACTCAAACTCAAAAGGGAAAGATTCCACTCAACACTTGCTCTGTTTACTACATTTTAAATAACATTTCTTAAAGCAATTTATAGAAACATTGCCTTAATATTGTTTTACAATATTTGCAGTTTTCAATTTTGAAAAATAGAAAGGAGAAAGACTCGAGCTTGACTTCACCTTACTTGGCTTTGATTTTTTATTTTTCCACAAAACGAGGTATATATGGCTTTGATTAAATTTGTAAAGTATATAATATCCAAGGAATGGGGCACTTGATTTTCTATAAAAATCATAAAAATTCTAAGGCATATCAAATGTTTGATTTTGCAAAAAATTGCAAAAAGAACTCAAGATGTATAGCCTAAGTTTGCAAGAAATATAAAAGGCTTAATATCACCAAGGCATTAATAAAGGAAGAATATTTAAAATGAATGTGGAAAAAATACTAGGTTGACCAAAGTATTAGGGCATCAAGGAAAACCCTAGAACACAAAACCATGAGCCCTAATTTTTAGCTTTCATTTTGCATTTTGATTTTTTTGCTCTATTGGAGAACTTGAGTGCCGCCACTATGGAACTAGGGTTTGAGCTCAAGCTTGTTAAGCCTCTTGTTGTTTATGGATTTTTTCATGGATATCTTTGCATTTTTTCATGGATTATTTTTCTGACGCATTTTTCCTTCTTGTTTCACCCTGTCAATGCCCTCTTTTGCTTGAATTAGCCATGAATGGTATTGGTTTGTGCTTTGGAATGAACTTCCTTAATGAAAAATCGGTAGAGAAACTTGGGTAGGTTTTCAATTAATTAAATTTTGCATTATTTCTTATTTTTTGTTGCTTAGATGCTCAATTCGAGCTCAACAAATGAAAATATTTGTGCTTCTTCTAGTGTATTCTAGGTGTAAAATACTTAAGGGGTTCCATTATCTCTACAAAATACATAAAATATTTGCATTCTTGTTTGTTATTTTCATTATTTCTGAAGCCCTCTTATACTCCATGGTCGCGGCTTATGTAAGCTATTTCATTCATTTTCCACTTCTATGGTTGCAACTTTAATGAGATATTCACACCATTTCTTGAAAGAATAGAATATAAATCATTCTTTGCTCTATTTTTTTAGCACCCTTTGTGGTTTTATCATCATGGCCACAACTTCACTGTGGGAAAAATTCAATATTTGACCCTCTGTATCTTCGTCCTTGGTTGTGTAAATATGAGATAGGGTTTCTAAAACCCGTGCTTTCTTATTTTAATTCTCTTATTTGTGCAAACTAATACAGGACACTACTTTCTAAACATTTATCTTTCATTTTCTGAACTATATGCAAAAGAAAAACAATAACCCAGGTCGTGGCTCTGAATCTTCATTTTTTTTGGGTGCTTCTCATACTCGTGCAAACTCGAGGGCTTCTTCATCTTCTGTATTTTGCAAACACTTTATGTAAAACCCTTGAAGGTTTTGGATTCTTTCATAAACAAAACAAAACCCTCCAGACCGTGGCTAGAATGTTCACACTGGGTTTGCATTTTGAAACCCTCTCCTTGAAAATTTTGTATATGTTGGATTTTCTTTCATTTTTTTGCAAAAACCTTTGATATTTGACATGAAATTTGGGTTTCATTTTTTGAGTAAACCCCGTGGTTGTATATTCTCTTCCATAGTGCAAATATAAGAACAAATCTTGAAAATTCGTGCCCTACATTGCAGATGTGGGTGTTATCATTTTTCTCCTAAAAGAATAAGAAGAGAAATTTCCCTCCATTATGGGTTTTTTTATCCATGGTTTTTGTCCTCTTCATATTGGAGTGACATATTTCATCATTTATTGTATTGGTCTTCTGCATTCTCACAAGTTGCTCTCTATTACTTTGATCTAGTGCCAATTTGAACATGTACTTCCAACTTTACTTTGCAAGCATACCATGAACATTGGTTGATAAAATGATTATGTTTGCAACTAATGGTTTCCTTGTTGCATATTATAGCACTGCATTTTATTGAAGAATGCAACATAGACTCCAAACCACACTTCTTGTTGTACCCTTTATGTGAGCATTATTTGTCATTACTTCTTGCTTCTTGATGGTTGTACCTTCAAGGTATATACTTCAAACAACATGGATAGTAGAAAACATGATATATAGTAGCAATAAGACATGATGACAACACTATTCAATGAACCAAACAATGAGAACATAAAAATTTGTATGCAAACATAACTTCTTAATGACGTCAAAAGAAATGAATCCAGTAACAAGATTTCACCTATACCTACACAGTGAACAAACATGTTCGATAAAAATAGTGAAGCTTAATGCTCTTGTGATGTTTCAATTTTTAGGTTCTTTTGCATACATCTAATGCTTGCTCAACTAATTTAATGCATCATAGAATTATGCTATATTTCTGTTGATATGACATATGTTGAGATTCATGTCTAGAGCTCTAACCAATCCTTTTCATCACGATGCAGATTCATTTGAAGATCAGGAGCAAGGAGGGGCAGGCAACAACGAAGAACACACAAGACTTCAACAGGAAATGATGGATATGATTATTTTCATGTGTTTTTTAGTACTTTCATCTTCAAATGTATAGTATATCTCTATGTTGCTTTAGTTCAGCTACTCCCATGGCTTGTGTGGGACATTTGAACATTCTCTTCTTTTCAATGTATAGAAACAGGAACATTTTTCAGTCTTGTGTATATTTCATTACAAAATGAATGAAAGCAATATCTTGCAATTTTATGTAGTCTTCTTTATGTTGCAAAGCATTGAATAATGAAAACTGAATTCTCTCTTTTAAAGCTTATATATGCAATGGTTAAGCATAACAAAAATATGTTGGAATACCTTTCACCTTTAAAATTAATCAACTGCTTCAACTCTACCAAATTGAGCTGTAGGTGAAAATTTGGTAACATTTATGGCGATTTTTGTTGAATGCTTGCCTGTTAAGCATATAGATCAGTAGCCTTAAATAATTCATTGGGCATGGGGTCAAATTCTACCCCTCTTGAACTCAAAAAAATATTATAACTCAACTATAAATACTCCAAACAACAACAAAAAACCAAACTGAAAGAAACTAACAAGGCCCTAGTGGCCAGCAAACATGTGCAACAACACTTAGGGAAAGAAAATGTGCCTTGAGCACTTATTAGCAAAAAACACTAATCTACTATGATACAAATGTATACCTTATCTTTAGAGGCAAAACTTGAGGTGGATCCCATTGACTGGGATAGGTAGTACCTCTCCACTTAGTTTTGAGAGCTAGAAAGTGTTGTGTTGCTTACACTTTGTGATCACATAGGGTCCATCCCGTATTGCATCAAACTTGGAATGTTTACCAGGTTTGCTTCTATGCTCATCCCATTTGAAAACTAAATCACCAACACTAAAATCTCTTGGCATTGCTCTTTTTTCAAAAGAACTCTTCATCTGCGCTTGATGAATTTCAAGCTTCTTTAATGCATCCTTCCTTGTTTCCTCTAATTCCATCAGTTGTGCAAGCCTAATCTCCATAGGATGCTCCTCCAACAATTCAAGCTCTTTAATGAAATTCAGAGTTGGTAACTCAACAAAAATTGGTAACTTAGCTTCCTTACCATAAGTGAGGGCATAAGGAGAGTAACCAGTAGCTCTCTTAGGAGTTATCCTATCAACCCAAAGGGCTAAATTCAACTTGTCATGCCATGTTCTTTGGTTGTCTTCAATCATATTTTTGATGATCTTAATTAGGTTTTTACTGGTGGATTCTGCCTACCCATTACCCTATGGGTAATAATTAGATGAGGTATTAAAAAAATGTTATTATTTATAGACCAATTAGAAATCCTTAAACCAATAAAAGCTAATGCATTGTTAGATATAATAGAATCAGGAGTGCCAAATCTAGATACCAAATCTTGATAGAAATTCAACATAGAGGTTTCATTTGCTTCCTTCAAAGCAACAACCTCGGTCCACTTGGTAAAATAATTTGTTGCAGTTAGAATCCATTTATGGCATGCACTTGAAGGCAGGTTAATAGGTCCAATGAAACCAAGGCCCCACTTAGCAAAAGACTGCTCTACTTGAATGGGGTGTAGAGGCAAGGCTGCAAGCCTTTGCTTCCCTGCAAACAATGAATATTTTTCACACTTCCTAACCCAAGAAAATGCATCCTTAAATAAATTTGGCCAATAATACCCAGCTCTCATAACTTTCAGAGTCGTGGTCCTTGGTGCAAAATGGCCTCCTAAATTCCCATCATGAAACTCTTCCAACAACTTATCTATCTGATTTGGTTCAATGCACCTCAATAAAACACCATGAAAATCCCTTCTATACAAAAAACCATCAATGACAATATAAGGGATGGCTTGAAGACTATAGTACCTCCTTTTTACTTTGTCCAAGCCTTCAGGGTAGTCACCAGTTTGTAGATAATGAATCATTTGTTGCACCCGACTTGTAGAAGGAGCTGAACCAACATCTTACTCTTCATTGTTGAGCACTGTTACAAAATTTTCATCCTCTTCTTGGTTGTTTTCTCCAATTGCAGCCAACTATTCACACAAACCCTTTCCCCTAACAAGCTTATTAACTTTAATATTAACGTCAAACTCCATTACTCTAGTTATCCAACCAACCATTTTGTCATTAATATCCCTATTGAGCAAGAAATCTAATAGTTGGATGTGCAACCAACAACTGTATTCTATTGTTAGAGAGCATATGCCTGAAATTTTTGAGACTTCTAACAACAAAAAACACATGCTTTTCAACAAATGAATATTTTACCTCATAGTCATGCAATACTTGGCTAAAAAATGCCATAGGCTGCTCCAAGCCTTCCTCATTCTGTTGGCACAACATAGCTAAAATGGTGTCAACACCTCCAAAATCATATAAAATAAATTCTTTATCATAGTTGGGGTTAACAAGAGTTGGAGCAGCCGCAAGGGCTTCCTTAATCTGCTCAAATCTCCTCTTACCCTCTTTAGTCCAACTAAAAGATACATTTTTCTTGAGCATGGTTGTAAGAGGCTGCAATAGTGCTGCAATGTTAGGTATGAATCTTCTCACAAAGTTGATCCTACCAAGAAAGCTTTGTAAGCCTTTCTTGTTTGCTAGTAGGGGTAAATGTAGAATGGTAGAAACTCTTTCTAGATCAATGGAAATACCATGTTTGGAAACAATGTGCCCAAGGAGCTTACCCTCATGGACAAAAAATATGCACTTCTTTGGGTTAAGAGAAACCCCAAACTCTCTACATCTCTAGAAAATATGACTCAAATGACCAAAATGTTCATTAGCATTCTTTGAAAAAACTATAATGTCATCTAGATATACCAAAACAATCTTGTTCATGAGGCCATGAAAGGCCATGTCCATTGCTCTATGAAATGTTTCCCCTACATTGGACAAACCGAAGGGAATTTTTCTATAAGCCATGGTACCCCATTTGGTGGTAAATGCAGTTTTGTACTGATCCTCCTCCTTCACTAAAATCTAGTTATATCCTAAATATCCATCCAACAAAGAAAATCTATTAGAACTAGAAACAACTTGCAAAATCTGCTCCATTGAAGGGAGTGGATAATGGTCCTTGAGAGAGGCTTTATTCCAATCACAAAAATCAACACAAAGCCTAATCTCATCATTCTTCCTTCTAACTGGAACTAAGTTAGAAACCCATGATGTGTGTTTAATTGAAAATATTATATTACTTTCAATTAACTTATTCAATTCAACTTTCATAAGATGCTCAAGCTTGGGATTAAGTGGCCTTTTCTTTTGCCTCACTGGTTTTTCATTGGGCTCTAACTCAATGGTGTGTTGAGCTAGCTCAGGGTCAAAACCTTTTAAGTCTCCATATTCCCAAACAAAAACATCACTAAATTCTTGACATAACAAAATGAAATCTTGTTGTTCCTCTTTGGTACATATCTTTCCAAGCTTGAGGAGCTTACCCTTAAATATCCCAATGGGCTCATAATGCTCCTGCTTAACCATCATGTTTCTTTTGTCCTTTCTAATTTGGTCATTAGAATTGAAAATTGATTCCAAGGTCACCATTCCTTTGGGAAACTTGTTTGACTTGAGTTGCACAATCTGATCGTCATATTGTTGCTACCATTTTTGTTGATTTTCAGCTGCAAACTCAAATTTTGCAATCAAAAAACTTATAATCTGCTCATCACTTTCAAAAAACTGCTAACTTACATTTTTATTAGATAAAAATGGTCTAACAACAACTTTTACATATTGATGTACCTCTACATTATGAATTTCATTTGGAATGTCAAACTAAGATCCTATGACAGCAAGCTTATTTACTTGTTTATTCTAATTTATAGGGATAAACAACAGATTGAAAGCATCAAAATCCTCAAATAAATCCCAAACTCTATGTTTATACTTCTTGAGAAAATATTTTTTTGTAACATTCATATTTCTAACTTGATTTGCAACCAATTCAGAATTACCAAGAACATGTAAGCACTTTATACCTCTCTTTTTGGCCCATTCTAGGCTGTGAATAAGTGCTTCATATTCAACTGTATTATTTGTACAACTAAAAGCAAACCTCGATGTTGACTAATACTTATCTCCATCAGGTGAAATCAACATGGCTCCTCCACCAACACCCATTCTGCTTCTTGAGCCATCAAAGTACAGCTTCCAAAGCTGATCAACTTGTTGTTCAGGCTGACCTTGATCCTTGACCAGATTTGGAATCACTACATCAGGTTCATGAATCATGTAAATTCCTAATCCTACCTCATCGGTGTGACTGAAAGGGTCAACTTCATGATTCTCGACTGCCCATTCATCTAGATTAACATCCTCAATAGGTGTGTTGGGGTCTAGGGTCATGGATTGATCCTCTAGCTCATGGGTAATGTGAAGGTTAGCATTTACAAGACTAGAGACATACGGTTCAATATGATCTTTGGCTTGAGGCTTAGATTTTATGGTCACTTTTATACCATACCTTGTTCTAAAAAATAAATGAGACCAATCACAAGATAGAAACCCACCCAACTTAGCAGTAAAATCCCTAGAAAGACATATGGAAAAATGAGGTGGTAGGTCAATAACATGGATATCTTGAGGGATTGAAAAATTTGGGAATACATGCAAGGTAAGAGCTATATTTTTAATCACCCCAGTAGTCTTAACAACAAATCCATCTAGCTGAACTACTCCCTTTGAAAGAGGCTCATATGTTAATCCTAGCTTATTAGCTAGACTCTTAGGCATTACAACACTACTTGCACTAGAATCAATCATGCAATTATGCACAAGCTTGTCACCAATGATTAGACTTAAATAATATGGAGGAGGCTTTACCTCTTGGGCTTGCTGCTCATTCTTAACTTTAGGTCTATTTGCAAGCACAATCTTAGACTGATCTTGGTTAGAAAAATAAAAAATAGAAACCTTAGCCAAAACATCTTGTAACAAATCTTTTTGTCCAGGAATGTGCAATGCATCCATTATTGACATGCTAACTGTTGATGGTGTTTTCTGCACAACTCAGACATAATATGATATCCTATCTCTCTTGAAAGGTGAATCTCTATTAGAAAGCCTCAAGAGTTAACCCCAAGGTATCTAATGTTAGGTCTTGACAATGCAACAAACAACTCAGTCATAAATGTGAAAATGTTGGTAATCACAAGGGGCCTTACAAAAAAAGTGTTGAAGCTTCAATATTCATCAAATATATCAATAATCGTGATGCTTTGTGAATTTTGCTTTAATGATGATTAAAAGAAACATAAAAAGAGATAAGGGTTTAAGAGAGAATTATCTAATTTAAAACCTAAGATCAATTATGCAGATAATAAAGTGTTCAAGATGGACCAATCTTCCCATAAACCAATCTTTTCTTAACCAAGATCAAATCCACAGTATCACAAAGACAGTACAATCTCCAAAGGAATCTAATGATTTTCAAGTTGTAAATATTGAAACATTCATTCAAACATCCACAACTGAACTTGAGTGAAAAATAAAATAGGCCTAGGCTAACTTTACACAACAATCCACAATCAACAGATCACTAAAAGTATGGACTTGAAGATTCCTCAACACCTCAAACACTTTGTCATAAACATAAATGAATTGCAACTAGCTCTAGGGTTAACTATAAACCAACTTACTTAAAATGAAATAGATAAGAGTCATAAGAACCATGCACAAATGAATAACACAAAAGAACACCAAATACCAATGTCTTCACTTGTATTAACTTCATCAAGATTTGCAAGAATTCAAGTTCCTCAGCATGTAACGACTCAAAAACTATTAACTATTTACTAGCCCACTATCCACTATCAGCTATCAGCCTTACAAATGAGGAGGGGATCTCCATTTATAGCAATCTCAAGCTAGGTCATCCCAAATTAGGGTTTACAATTAGGTTGGCCATGACACTTTTTAAAATTTTCCTAATTCAAACTCACAATAAAATACTATGAGGTTGGCCTCAAAAGTCAACTTGATAGTTTAATACATTGCATGGCACAAAATTCAAGGTGCAACTGACTTGTATCCCCTTGCAAGCTCAATGTAGATGACACCTCTTTCAAGATTATCCAGCTTGGTCGTCCCCTTTATCCTTTTATCCTTCCTTTCTTCTAGAAATTTCTTTAACCTTTTTAAGCACTAAGTCCATGTCGGCCTAAGTTGGGATAGAAATCAAATTTATCCTTGATTTGATTGAATTGAATTCCTTTTCATTTTTAACTAAAGTTTTCTCCCAATCACAATAAAGACCCTGATATCTATCCAAGCTGGATATGTAAATTGCAACATCCTCCAGTTGGTATTTCACTATTGGTCCACTATCCTCTAAGAAAACAATATAGCTATTAGAAATTTCCTTTACTTTGTTTTGAGCCTTTGAGATCTTCTTTGTTTCCTTCATTCGCAACTCATTTATGAAGTTGATAGCTTCTATCCATTCCATGGCCTTTTGAGTGCTTTCTAATGTAAGAACACCTTCCTTGATTAATACATTTGTGGGTACCTCAAACACTTTCTCAAGCTCTCTGATAACAATATCATCAGGATTCTGACACTCATTAAGAAATTGAAACATGATCTCAGAAAGAGATGATGCCTTTTCATGCATTTGCAACACTTTCTCAATCATGGTAGCACCTCTTTCACTCACACTGTGCAACTATTGTTGTGTGTCTCTCATAGAGGAATTCAACCTTTCAATTTTTGATACTATCTCCTTTGATAACAACCCTTTGGAGAATGAGGACCCGTCACTACTTTGTGCTTGCAGTGGCTTGACTAGATGTTGAACATACATGTATACTTCTTTCAATTTCCTTCACAACTTCTCCTTCTCCTCAGTTTCCTTATCCAATCTTCTTAGGATGGCTTGAGATGACTCTTTAAACTCTTCCTTTTCCCGCTCCTTTGTGGTGGGACCCAAATTGATAGTTTGAACTTTGTAATTTGAGGGTCTTACCTCATCCTTATATTTATTCTCTGCAGGAGTGGCAACATGGATAAACCTGTTATTGAACTCATCCCTAGAGAACCTAGAAATTGTTCTTTCTCTTTTCCTTTCCTTGGGTTGTCCCCAACTCTCTAAGAACTTGTCCCAGTATAGAGTTTCATCCTCCACAATTATTTATTTTTGCTTCAATCTCTTTTCCAACCATTCTGGTGTAGTTGGTTGCTCAGTTTCTGCATCCTTCTGAGAAGTATCTTGCTCTGATTGATCATGGGAAGGAATATCCTCAACATTCTCTACATTTACACCATTTTCCCTTGATTTGGTTGTTCCTCATCTTCATCAATTTTGTCCTCACCCTCAACTTCAGTAGATGGCATATCAAGGTGCTCATGGACTTAGGGCTGAGAAGGCATTTCAACAGTCACCTTTGAAGTAGTCTCTTTGTTCTGTGCCTCTTCCTCTTCTATTTGCTTCTCAAAATCACTCAATTGTCCTCCCTTTGGTGTATGGACCTCTTCATTTGGCATTTCTTCTTTAGGATTAGTAGGAATATTCTCCTCTTTTTCATGTTGTTGTCCAGGAGCACTAGAGGTATTACCCTCTTCATTGGCTTGCACATTGTCAATTGAAGACGTGATAGGAGAACTATCTCCAACAGTTTCCTTCTCCATATTTTTCATAAGATCATCATTAGGTGCCTCTTTAGTGGCCACCCTTTGTTCTTTATTCACTTCCTCCTCTAGAGTTGCCCTCTGCTTAGGAGAACTTCTCCTTACATATACTTGTGGTTTTTCTCTAGAACTTTCAATATCAACCACATGAGCCTGATTAGTCCCTTTATCAGTGATCTTGGTCCTCTTAGCTTTTTCCAACTTCTGGCCTTTAGTGATTATCTTTCTTTTCTTGGAGGGTTGTGGCTCCTCAGATCTTCCTCAGCAGCCTCCCTTGAAGGTTTCCTTTCCTTTGCTATTGGTTGCCTCTTTTCTTTGCCTTTAGCCTGACTTATGGTCCTCCTTTGATAATGAATTATCATTTATCTCCTTCCTCCTCTGAAGGGAGCTTTGTTGTATTATCTTTAGCAACTTCTTCTTCTTCTGAATGAGAATCAAGGTCTCCCATCAAGTCATAGGTGAATTTTGTTCCATCTACTTCCAACTCCAGGATCTTATGTTATACCCATAACTTGGAATATCTCAAAACATGAGCATTAATTACATTAAGATATACAACCTCCTCCTTAGACTAGTTGACAGGGGGAAGTGGCTTATCCTTGTAGTGATCATAGTCATGGTACTATAAGAGGTCTCCATCATCATCTACTTTTGTCGGGGACATTGACAATTCTATGCAATCTAATCATTTTCAAGGATAACCTTGAACACCTTCTTCTAATCACTTCAAACTCATCCCTACAATTAGCCCAATAGTCCTTTATGTGGATTTTATGCCTGTATTCCCTGTTAGCTTGTTTCTGAGCAACGCCATAGGGGTCAAAGTTGTCCCTGTTTGTGAGTGAATACAAATTAAAATGTACCATCTCCTTTTCAGAATAATGAGCACCTTGGATGGAAGGGCAGGCCTCCAAGACTTCAATTCTTAATGGGAATTCAGTTCCAAGTCTTGGTTTGTGCATATCCTTTACCACCATGTCAAAATCCACCAGTTGCCTAGCTACTTCTAATAGGATAGGTTTATTGGTTGGGTATCTAGGTAATCTCAATGGCACTGCTAGTGATCCTTGTATCTTGATATAAGAAAACTTTTGGAATTGAATAAACCATTGGCCATATTTTCTTATCAACTCCATGGCCTCTTCTGAAATCCTCATATGTAGTGCATCTTGCAACATCCTTGTAATATACATGTAAAAGGCATAATTTACCCTCCTGTAATTTGTTGTGTTGAATTGAAGCTGAGGGAAAACATCACAAATTCTGTCTTGGCCAAAGGCTCCTCTGCAACTCAACCCTTTATACTTGTTTTTCCTAGCCAACATGTACACTAGGTAGGATGTCATAGTGAATTGCTTTTTATCCTGCACATTCCTTAATTTCTCATCCAAATTGTCACTTGTAAGACCTGCCCAATGGTAATGAACTCCTTTCACAATCTGAGAAATGGCATAAAACATCCAATTCCTAAATATGAAAGCATCCTCTAATCCCATTACTCTTCCTAGGAGGGTAATCATTTCATTATATTCCAATTTAAAATTGCTCCTGTGTAGTTGTTTGGGAAACTTTGAGTAATGTGATTTAGGCTTGGCCATCCAATTATTATTCATCATTAACAAAGCCTTTCCAAGATCCTTTGTATAGAATTCCTCAGCATCCTTGATGTTAATCTTCACAAGCTTTTGATGTGATCCAATTTTGAAAGTCTCTACAATGGACTCCTCTATCATGTTGGCCATGATTCTACCTTGGGGCCCAATGATAACTCTTTTGTTTGAGTCATAGTGCTTAGCACACTCCAACACTAGTTCTGGATACTACAAGGTGGGTGGAAATCCTATTGCTTGGGCCAACCCTGTATTGGTGATGATCTATGCCAACTGATTAGGTGCATCCCCAAACATTCTCTACTTGAAGTCATCATAATCCACATGTCCCATGTCTGTATCACCAATCTTGCTACATGTTGAAATGATCTTGGATTCAGGCCAGATTCCCTTGAAGTCATACTTCATCTTTTTTTCTCTGGTATGAGGTTCCTCTAGAATAACCTCTAAATATTTTTCCTTAGATCCCTTTGTTGGGCTAGTCTCAGCCTACATCTGTTGAAGAAAAGCAATAATCAGTATGGTGTTAAGCATGACAAAGTATTAGATCTAATCACATTATCAATATTATCATAAAAATCCATGAGCATCACCTAATTAACCTTCAAAAAATCATGGAAACCATAAAATTCCATTGCCAAAACCTTGAAATGAAACACTATAAAACTTCAGGATTTTCACCAGCTCGGAGATTTTGATCACAAATGGATTTTGAGGAATCTGCACCTAGGCGGATTCTCCGAAGGTCTAGACTTTCGGGGAATCCACAAGGGAACAAATTTTCCAAACTAAAACAATCTAGCTCAATTCAAGTTAAAATCCCCTCACAACCATCATGCAATCATCTCACTAACATAATATGATCGACATTCAAGTATTCATCCCATCAAACAAAAGTTTAGAATTTTAAGGTCTCGAGGGATTTCAAATAATTCGGAGGCAGGAAATTTTTTTGAAAAGGTCAACTCAATGAAAACCAAAGTCATCCCCCACATGTTAACTTCATCCAACCATGTTCATTTGAATAATCAATTCAAATTCATGCACTCACTCCTCACTATTCACCAAGTTTGGAAATTTCAAGTCCTGGACGATTTTTAGAGAATCTGCGGGAAGGCGAATTTTTCGAAGAATGAGGAATTGATTAGAATCCAACTTTGAATGTCTTATTCATGTCATGAGACCACCCCTCAATCATCTTTGAAGCCCTCCTAATGCCTCACTCTTGCCTAAAGAAACTTTAGAAATTTGGACGGTCAGCGGATTTAAAGAATTCATGAAGGTGAGAATTTTTTGAAGGAAGTTGCTTAGGAGAATCTATCCGAGGGCGGATTTTCTGAAGTTCTTCACTGGTTCTTGTTTTTTCATCTTTGAAAAACCTAAGTCTCATTTCATGCTTCCTAGTTTAAATGACAATTCAAATGCAAACCCTAGGCAAGAATCTAGGCACAAACTCGCAATACTTAAAAGATTTCAACCTTAATCATTGTCACAACGTGTCTTCTCAATCATCAAACCATCAAAACCTGAATTAGGACATGGAATACAATTTAGGTTCATAATATAATATCAAATAGTCCTTAGCAAATTAACTCAACCGTGAACACAAGCACCCTTAAACTCTAAATTCAAACCCTAGCTTCATAGAATAGTTGTGCCCTAGCAACAATGATTTTGAAAACCCTAGACCTTGATGCCCCAACTCAAGAAAATTCATATGAATGCACAAAAAACTCAAGTGACACCACAAACCATCTCAAAAATCCATCATAGACACCAATATTCAAGCAAACCAAGTGCCATCTAACCAATGCAACAATACTTCTAAGATCAATCCATGATGAAGAAACAAGCAACGTGCACACGCTCCATTGAATCAATAAAGCCATCATAAAACCAAATGAAACTGTTGTCAATTCAGATTGCACCCGAACGCTTGAATAGTTAAATTCAGCAATCTGTTGAAACATGGAATGATTCTCAGGCCTGTGGGTTGCCTAAAACTGAGAATCAATCTCTAGAGAGGGCTGGTTCCCTGATAAAAATCCCCTAAAATCTAATTGACTTGGCTGGGAAAGAGGTAGAAAGACTAAGTCTGAATTCTAAACTATGAAACTTTTAATTTATGGTGATGCACCGAAGAATCCAACTTGCAGACTTTAACTCACAGAACAATTACTCACTATTTTCATTCGCACAACTAGATCTGGAAGTTTAAACACTTGAATATTTTAAACAAAGGCTATTAAAGAAACAATCACAGAAGGGAAATATGATTTCCACAACTAGACTGTTTGATTATCGATTAACACAATGTTTAACCAGTGGATTTAAACCTGGATGCATACATAATTCACTAAGGAGACATAAATATTTAAAGGTTTCAAAAACTGCAACACAATAATTACTTCGATCAATCCCACATGACAAAGATGCTTGAAACTTGAAGGCAAATTCTAAAATACTGAAACTTGAAGGAATTCTCTGCAATAACACGATCTGAACCTGTAAAAAACACTACTGTATTAATCTGTAAATAAATGCTGAGTTACAAGATAGTCTTCTTTGCTGAAGGCAAAGGCAGAAAACAAGAACTAGATTGAAAAAGATAAACTTTTTCAATATATACAAAAAGGCACTCCAAAGTGCATGAATAGTAACTGAAAGTCATCAGAAAGTGAAAAGATGACAATTACAATGTGAAATCCGAGCACAAGTGAAAATCCCTGAAAAAGTGGCTCAAACTCATGCAAAAATGAGTGAACACCAACTCAAACTGGCAACCATAAAGCGTGTAACTGATCTGCAACTTGAACTAGACTGAAAATCCCTGAAAAAGTGGCTTAAAGCATGTAAAAACCACCTCGTTTGTATCAATCCGCCCATGCACATTTTAAAACCCATCTTTCTCATGGTACCTCTCCAGTTAACAATTTGATATTAATTCGTTCTCCAGTTGACTTTATTTGTATCTGCATGGATCTCAGAAAGTCTTTATTTAATTAAATATTGAAAATAATCATTAAGTAATTATTTTAATATTTAGGCGATTGGTAATATCACTCTTCACTATATGCCTAAATATTAAAGTAATCACAAAATTACATTTTAACATTTAATTAAATATTTGATGTTTTATTAATCCATGCAAATACAAATAAATTTTAAAAAAAACAAAATATTTCCTTAAGGCAGCTTCAAAATCCACGGGCCCCTTATGCATTATAGGTCAATTAACTTCAAGAGTCAAGACCACGTTGATAGTAAAATGACATGATTTATTAAAATCATTAACAAAATAAAAAGTCATCCTTGGTCAAATTAGGGCAAACACAAGAAATTGAACCCTAATCATTTCATCATTCACATTCTTGACTTTTGCTGAAGACTTCCCTGTTGCGCCGCCATGGAGGGTTTGGGCTTGATTTTTCTGGTGAATCTGGAAATTTTCGTAGCAAAAATGTTGTCAGGATAACAAAAAACAAAGTCTACATTTTCACGTTACAGGTGAGTTCTTCAGCATCCATTATTCGGCCATTATTGTGAAGTAAAAATAAACTTTGTTTCTCTATTCAGCTATCAAGTCACTGGCTGAGGCAAAAACGTGGCTTTCATTTTACTTCTTTGAACAATTTTTTGATCTTAAAGGCTATGGCCATGCATTGTATTCTGATATAACTCATTC
This sequence comes from Sequoia sempervirens, assembly GCA_007258455.2. Taxonomy (NCBI): domain Eukaryota; kingdom Viridiplantae; phylum Streptophyta; class Pinopsida; order Cupressales; family Cupressaceae; genus Sequoia; species Sequoia sempervirens. The sequence goes on along the minus strand of VDFB02047230.1, from coordinate 433,109,069 downwards.
ATTTGCTCCTCTTCAGCTGGGTACCATTTGTATCTCCACTCTTTCATGAACATTGCCTTCACACCTTTTGGATTTGTCATTCATTATCATGGATGTTATAACAGCAGTCTTATTTACTTTACTAATTTCGGAGCAGCAATAGTATTCATGAATGCTTTTTATAAAATTCTCTTTCTCTATGGAATACAAATCTGTTTCTTGTCATATCTTTATTTCTTTTGATCAGCTGAATTCTTGCTGATGATTTGCATTGACTGCACAATATGAAAATGCTGATTTTCATTATGAGCATGTGCTGGCTACTATCATTTGGATTTTTGAAACATGTATACCCATCTACTTTTACCAGTTTTATATCAGCATTCTTACTCTTGCCAGATCTAGCCCCTCCATTCATTTTTCATTAATCTTTTGCTGCTCTAATAATGCACAACTGTAGCACATAATTTCCTGATTCCATATAGTGTAAGAGCACTCTAGTATCTTGTTTTGAACATACATTCTGAAGCACACAACCTTTCATGCTTTATTAATATATAAAATGAAGAAACAACACTTCAAAAACAGTGTTCTTTTGGACTATTTCCCTTCATTTCCAATGTGCTTTCTCTTGATTTATCCCTTTAAAAGGGCATCATTGACTATCCCTTCTTTGGTTCTAACCACTGTAGATATTGGTATATTCTTTAAAACTATCATTTAATTATTCTTCAAGCACCAATATTACTCTCAGCTTAAGATAGAAATGAAAGCAGCTGTGGCATTGATAGTCATTATTTTTATACCTTGCAAAGCTGTCTACTTCAAGCCTATATTGCTGCACTTTGAAATTAATGTTGCTGCTCATAATTGCTACTCCTTCTCCACGGTGATCATCTATAAAACTGTCCCCTTTTGATTGATTGCATCATGCACTGCTACTGTCAACATGACAGTCCTGTAGCATACATTCTGAAACTTCAAGTCATGTTTCTATGACCGTGTTAACTCTTTTTGAAATAAGAGCAGATGTGAACTTGCTTTGCATAATGATGTTGTTATGGATTAATCTATTCTGTCTCTTAAATGTCGGAATGGATTATGTTGCTCTAATATTGAAAGAAACAATTTAATTGCTATTTGTCTTGATGAGCAAAAGATAATTGCTCAAACTGTCTTCACATGCTGAATTAGACTTCTTGATGATAGTCTAATGATGACTTCTTTTTTTTTGATTAAATAACTCTCATGAATGAGAAGCGTCCTCATGATATGCCGGGATCTACCCTTGTGGGAGCCCGTTTTACTCCACATATCTGAAGAAATGAACTCGATCATGATAAACCTGTTCCTGCACACTGAAACAAACATGTTAGAAAAATAAAAGAGGCTGAAAGCTTCCATTGAATTATGTTTTTTCCTCTTGATTTTTTTGTAATCATCTGATGGATGCTTGGTGTAATGCAAATTACATTCCTGCCTGTAGCATAGGCGTAAGGGAGAAAGTAATTCACCATTGCTTAGAGTATAACTCTAATACCATTTCCTTAACGATTTTGCAGGTACACAGAGTGATGAAGCGAGGCTGCAGCTGCTTGGAGACATGACGGCTAAAGAAACCAACGAAAGCGATTCATCATTACAGGCAATGATGAATTGCTTCTCTCCTTTACGCTTATGTTATTTTCAGCTGTGTAGCTTGTACATTTGAATTTTGTATTCATCTTTTGATTGTCACAAACAAACTCAGTTACTCTCGCGGCTTGTGCGAGATTCAACATTTTACAAAATGAATAAAAAGCATTTTTTTATGCAAATTTATGAGTTCCTTTGTCTGAGATTTGCATAATAACACTTGAAATTCATAAGTAATCAAATTTTCTGGAACATAATGAATACATAAGCAGAAAATTTTCTATACCTATAAATGATGAACTTCATTCAGCTCTACCCGTTTGAGCTTGGAGTGAAAAATAGGTAACAAAAACCATGAGTGATTTGAAGCTCTTACCTTTCAAACGAGGATAACAAAACAGACGAACCAAATGCACCTTGAAAATTGATGAGAAGCCCCCCTAAACTGCAAACGCCCAAATCGCTAATGCCAGACGCCAAGAGATAATGGAGGTTTCAAGCACAATGCAAAATGAGAAATAAGAGGTGAAATTATAACTTAAATACCCTCAAAATGACATTAAATGTACCCCCGGTACGACAACCATTGAGTAATAAATGCGATGATATGACTCTTCAGGATTCAAAAACGTGACAAGCAGAAGGATTCAAAAAATTTGGCAAGGGCCAGATTCTCCAAACAAAGAGGAGAAACTTTCAGGGAATCCACCTGGTGGCGGATTCTCCAAGAGAAAATCCCTTTGGAAAATTCGGCAAGGGAAAAATTTCCTGAAACCCTACCTGACTTGCACAATTTGAGACCTCAGCATACTTTGCATGGGTAATGGGGCACCAAGACACTACTAGGGACCAAGATGTTGCAAAATAGAAGTGCCTAAAGTGCAGATAGAGTATTGATTCATCCGAGTGAAGCAGGCCCAAAACAGAGGAACTCATCCCTTAAGGAGAAAAGTTCAAACCTAAAGAAAAACAGGAAACAAAAGCAAGCAAAAGAGGGTCCCTGCCTATGGTGGGGCATGTGTGCAAAAAGTGCACAACACTAACAATAGCCTTCTTCAGATGTTTAACAACATTAAATGAAATGGGACTCACCTTTTGTTGTCCCTTAGAAACAACAACATCATTTTGCTTTGCTAATGGATGTGATTGTGCCTTTGACTGATGTTTATTAGTTATAGCTTGTCCCCTTTGCAAAATTTGCACTTTTTGATAAGTTGTGGGGACAACTTGAGTAGTAGAAGCTTGAAATTTACCTTTATCTGGTTGTTGGACATCTCCAGCTTGCTGCCCCAAGACAACAACCCTCTTTTTCGATCTAGTATTGGCTGCAATAGATGAATCTGGCTGGTTTTGACTTTGAAGATGGTTCACCCCACAAAACTCGATACCTTACCAATTCATCAAGGTAGAATTAGGATTACCTTGTTGGGTTTGTGAACCCTGCTGCTCTAGATCTTCTCTTGGAACACTTTTTGAACCAACATAGCTATTATGAACCATTAAAGCTTGATTCCTCATCATGTTTGTACATGCAACTTGGTTATGAGGCTAGTTACATGGATAAAACTAGTCACACTCTTGTGCCATATTATTTTGTGTGGGCACAAGCTCCTTTGAAGAACTAGCAACATTACGATTGTAAGGTTGAAAGGGTCTAGGATTGAAATTTCTCCTTTGGCCTTGAGAATCAGCTTAAAAAGGTGGCCTTCTTGGTTGATTAGGTTGATATGGGGCTGTATAGGGCCTATGCTCTTGGCCAACTTGCTTCTTGAGATTGACAAACTCATTACTAATACTATTGCTAAAGGTTTGCAACATACCTTTTAGCTCTTGAATCTCTTGAGATGGGTTTGGAACATCAGTTTCTTGTGCTACAACTTGATATCCTATTGCAGGAGCAAGCAGAACATTAGCTAAAGGGGATAATGACATAGGTACAGGTGGTTGTACTTTAGGAAAATTTGGCATAGGAGGCCTTGGGGCTATTCTACCAACTTGTATAAGATAATTTTCTGCTCTAATAGCAATATCATAAGCGTTAGGAAGCGTAAACCCACCCATAGACTGAATCATCACAAAAATTTCACTATTCAAAGCCTTGAGAAAGAAAAGAATTGCATGTAAAGGTGAAGGCTTTACCATCATTGAAATCCTATCCCAAGTCCTTTGGAAACAATAGTTAAAATTTGACATGTGCTCATGAGGAGCTCTCTTGATAGTACTTAACTGCTCCAACAAAGACAAATGATTAGATTTGTCCTCAAACTATCGGTGCAAGCCATCACCCAATTGATCCCACGTTGCAATTGAATTTTCTTGAAGGCCTCTAAACCATTGCAAGGCTTTTCCCTTCAATGATGTAGCCAAAATCCTAAGTGCTATGTTCTCTTTGGTGATATTATGAATCAAGCACAATGTTGCCACAACTCGAATGTGCTCAACAGGAGTGGTCTGATCTTCTCTGATAAAATATGACAGAATTTTGAGGGTTGCAATTGGAATATCATCATGTTGGGAAAGATATAATGGGCTGCCCCCATTAAAAGGTGCAAATGCAAACTACCTTACCATCACTGGTGCTTGTGCTACAATTATTAGATATTTCTACACTGGAATTGCAGGGCTAAGGTTTGGAGGTGTAGATTTTGACCTCCTTGGTGAGTCAAAAATTTCCTTACTATTTTACCCCTCCTTCATGGAGATAACTGTAGATACTCGAATGGAGTAGGGCTTTATTTGGTCTGCACTCTTTTCATAAGTTGCTTACACTATATTTGCATGCAAAACCAGAGAATGGAGTCGCCAGGCATAACTTAAAACCTCTAAAGGCTAGAAACACTGTTGCATAAACCATAACAACAACTTAAAAATTTGAAAACTTTCTTCGAAACAAACTTTTAGAGTCTCACCGGGCGTGCCAAACACTGTTGTCAATTAATATTGCACCATATCTAAGTTTGACTCAACCATCCTGTTGAAACATGGGAAGGTTCTCAAGCTGTGGGTAACTTATGATGAGAACAAATCTCCAGAGAGGGTTGGTTCCCCTAGCAGGTCACCTAAACTAAAGACTTTTTTGAGAAAAGGATAGAAGGATAACTTGAAATGAAATCCTAAAACCTAAAGGGTAATGCACCAAAATTTTAAATTTATTCACTAACTCCACTCACAATCAACTCTCAAAACACTAACTTTCATAACCTCATATCAAACATACAACACAAAAGTGATTTTTATGAAGGTTTGAAACTAAACACAACATACAACCTGTATTATATGAAATTTCTTCACTCACACCTGCAATAATGAGACATAAAAAGGATTGAATATTTCAAATCACAATGACATCAAATCACTATTACAAAATGAGACAAAATTATGAGATAGGAATACTCTGCTGCTTTTATTGATCTAAAAGCACTATGAGAACATGAAAATTTGAGTACAAATCCAGGCTTACAAAGCTCTGTGCAAGTAGTCAAGAGAGAAAGAAGCAAATTTGAATTGAGAAAAAACTAAGTTTTTCTCTAATATATGCCTCCAATATGTCTCCAAGAGTGAGAAAGGAAAAATTTGAATAAAATACTCTCCAAAATAGTAACCCAAATGCCATTTTCGAGCAAAGGGAAAAAACCTCCAAAATAGCAACCAAACTAACTCAAAAATGAGTGACAAATGTGGAAACTTTCCATCGCAAGAGGGTCTACCTAGAAAAAGGCTCTAAAAATCACCCAGAACTGACCGAAATAAAGAATAGAAGGCTTAGTTCACTCAGTTTTTTCTATTTTGCACAATGAGACTCAAACTCAAAAGGGAAAGATTCCACTCAACACTTGCTATGTTTACTGCATTTTAAATAACAATTATTAAAGCAATTTATAGAAACATTGCCTTAATATTGTTTTACAATATTTACAGTTTTCAATTTTGAAAAATAGAAAGGAGAAAGATTCGAGCTTGACTTCACCTTACTTGGCTTTGATTTCTGATTTTGCCACAAAATGAGGTATTTATGGCTTTGATTAAATTTGCAAAGTATATAATATCCAAGGCATGGGGCACTTGATTTTCTATAAAAATCATAAAAATTCTAAGGCATATCAAATGTTTAATTTTGCAAAAAATTGCAAAAAGAACTCAAGATATATAGCCTAAGTTTGCAAGAAATATAAAAGGCTTAATATCACCAAGGCATTAATAAAGGCCAAATATTTAAAATGAATGTGGAAAAATACTAGGCTAACCAAAGTATTAGGGCAACAAGGAAAACCCTAGAACACAAAACCACGAGCCCTAATTTTTAGCTTTCATTTTGCATTTTGATTTTTTTGCTCTGCTGGAGAACTTGAGCGCCACCACCATGGAACTAAGGTTTGAGCTCAATATTGTCAATCCTCTTGTTGTTTTTGTATTGTTTCATGGAGATATTTGTAGGAGAATGCATGGGTAAGTCTCTTTGTTACAAATATGAATAGTGGCTTCTTTATTCTCCATTTTGGAAGCATATCTTGGCTTTCAGCCACGACCAAAATTATTTTTTTGATGCATTTTTCCTTCTTGTTTCACCCTATCAATGCCCTCTTTTGCTTGAAGCCGCCATGAATGGTATTGGTTCGGGCTTTGGAATGCACTTCCTTTATGAAAAATCGGTAGAGAAACTTGGTTAAGTTTTCAATCAATCAAATTTTGCATTATTTCTTATTTTCTATTGCTCAAATGCTTGATTTGAGCTCAACAAATGAAAATATTTGTGCTTCTTCTAGTGCATTTTGGATATAAAAGACTTAAGGAGTTCCATTATCTCTGCAAAATACATAAAATCTTTGTAATCTAGTTTGTTATTTTCATTATTTTTGAAGCCCTCCTATACTCCATGGTCGCGGCTTCTGTAAGCTATTTCATCCATTTTCCACTTCTATGGTTGCAACTTCAATGATAGTCTCTCCATTTCCTGAAAGAATAGAATATAAATCATTCTTTGCTCTATTTTTTGAGCACCCTTTGTAGTTTTATCATCATGAGCGTGACTTCATTGTGGGAAAACTTCAATATTTGACCCTTTGTATCTTCATCCTTGGTTGTATAAATATGAGATAGGGTTTCTAAAACCCGTGCTTTCTTGTTTTCATGCTCTTAATTGTGCAAAATACTATAGGCCACAACTTTCTAAACATTTATCTTTCATTTTCTGAACTATATACAAAAGAACAACAATAACCTAGGCCGCGACTATGAATCTTCATTTTTTCTGGGTGCTTCTCATACTCGTGCAAGCCCAAGGGATTCTTCATTTTCTTTATTTTGCAAACACTTTATGTAAAACCCTTGGTGGTTTTGGCTTCTTTTAGAAACAAAACAAAACAAAACCCTCAAGGCCACGACTAGAATGTTCACACTGGGTTTGCATTTTGGAACCCTCTCCTTGAATTTTTTTTATATATTGGGTGTTCTTTCATTTTTCTGCAAAAGCATTTGATATTTGACATGAAATTTGGGTTTCATTTTTTGAGCAAATCCCGTGGCTATATATTCTCTTTCATAGTGCAAATATAAGATTAGATCTTGAAAACCTGTGCCCTACATTGTAGATGTGGGTTTTATCATTGTCCTCTTGAAAGAATAAGAAGAGAAATTTCCCTCCATTCTGGGTTTGTTTATCCATGGTTGTTGTCCTCTTCACATTGGAGTGACATATTTCATCATTTATTGTATTGGTCTTCTGCATTCTCACAAGTTGCTCTCTATTACTTTGATCTAGTGCCAATTTGAACATGTACTGTCAACTTTACTTTGCAAGCATGCCATGAACATTGGTTGATAAAATGATTATGTTTGCAACGAATGGTTTCCTTGTTTCATACTGTAGCATTGCATTTTATTGAAGAATGCAACATAGACTCCAAACCACCCATTATGTACTCTTCTATGATTCCAATGAAAACATTATTGATGATGCAATTTCCATTCATTGAACATTGTGACTATATTTATTTTCTGAAAGTTGCAAGTTGCTCAAACCTTGGGCTCTTATCTGCTATGCCAAGCATTGTCATTGTTTATTGCAACCTTCTCCTCTCAATATTTCCACATGCTAGCATGGATTATTACCAACTACAATTTGACTTACACTTCATAGAAAGTCTTGAATAATGCTATGCTCTCATGACTGTGTCTTGATCCAAATCTATTGCTCCTTAAGTTGTTTTAGTTGTTGTCCTATTACTCTTTCTACTCATGCAATAAATGTCTGATGATTGCTCCCTATTGGCACTGAACATCACACTTCCTGTTGTACCCTCTATGTGAGCATTATTTGTCATTACTTCTTGCTTCTTGATGATTGTACCTTCAAGGTATATACTTCAAACAACATGGACAACAAAAAACATGATATATAGCAGCAATAAGATATGATGACAACATCATTCAATGAACCAAACAATGGCCACATAAAAATCTATATGCAAACAAAACTTCTTAATGAGTAGAAGTGCACTTTTATTTTGTTCTTCATATTACTTAAACACCTCAAATGAACCCCTTGCTCATTTGTGACTCCCATTTTAAAGTGAGAGGGCAGTCCCATTACTCCTTTTGATTTGGTAGTCCTGAATGAGCAATGGGTTGGTTGTTCTTACAACCACTTTGTGAATTACTCATTAAGCTGAAAATACTTTTATTTGAGCATTATGAATGTGTTTTTCCTATCTCATTCCCCTCTTGAGACTTAGGGGCAGCATGTTGGGCTCGACCCTTGTGGGAGCCCATTTTTGCACCACATGCTATGACGTCAAAAGAAATGAATCCAACAACAAGATTTCGCCTATACTTGCACAGTGAACAAACATGTTAGATAAAAATAGTGAAGCTCAATGCTCCTGTGATGTTTCAATTTTCAATCTCTTTTGCATACATCTGACGCTTGCTCAACTGATTTAATGCATCATAGACTTATGCTATATTTCTGTTGATAGGACATATGTTGAGATTTATGTCTGGAGCTCTAAGCAACCCTTTTCATCATGATGCAAGTTCATTTGAAGATCAGGAGCAAGGAGGGGCAGGCAACAATGAAGACCAACACAAGACTTCAACATGCAATGATGGATATATTTCTTTTCATGTGTTTTTCAGTACTTTCATCTTCAAATGTATAGTATATATCTCTATGTTGCTTTAGTTCAGCTACTCCCACGACTTGTGTGAGACATTTGAGCATTCTCTTCTTTTCAATGTATAGAAACAACAACATTTTTCAATCTTGTGTATATTTCATTACAAAATGAATGAAACATTACAAAAATGAATGAAAGCAATATCTTGCAATTTTATGTAGTCTTCTTTATGTTGCAAAGCATTGAACAATGAAAACTGAATTCTCTGTTTTAAAGCTTAGATATGCAATGGTTAAGCGTAACAAAAATATGTTGGAATACCTTTCACCTTTAAAATTAATCAACTGTTTTAGCTCTACCAAATTGAGCTGTAGGTGAAAATTTGGTAACAATTATATTATATTAAAACATACAATATATTATATTATGTATTATACTATATATTATATATTATTTATTATACTATATTGCATTGCATATTATACTACATATTATTTATTATATAAATATATTGCATTATATATTTATTATATAAATATATTGCATTATATATTTATTATATAAATATAACGTATTAATTATATATATATTATATGAATATATTATATTATATATTTATTGTATTATATAAGTATACTGTATTGTATTATATATATATAATATAATATAATATTTTTATATATAATACACAATATTATAATATATATTATATATTATATATTGTATATTATATTATATATTATATATTATATATTGTATATTATAATATAAACTCTTTAATACGATTTCATTTCTTTTTGTTTTTTTTATGAAACCGTAAATCTTATATGAGCGAAACAAGTTAAGGATGCGTTGGCATCTTGAATTTTTTTTATTATAAAAATAGTTTTCGGGGAGGTAACACAAGAATATCTAACAAACACTAACATTGGCTACAAACCCATCCAACTGACAGACTGTTGGAGGTAGCATGTGTTGTAGGACCATTGGATGCACATGGTGCATCTTGATGGCTGGATAGCCAGTGCCCAATCACTTTGGGATTTCTGCAAAATTTTGACAACTAACCAACCTCTATGGAGAAACAACATCCACCTAGCCTTGTAGAGATTTGACCTATATTTGACCATATCTGAGTGAGGGTCATATTTCTACAACAAGTGATAAAGTTGACAAATTTAATATTCTTGTTGACTTTTGCACTTCAAAAGACATTATGGGGAATTTGAACTATGGGGAATCTGAACCCATCTGGATGACCTCAAAATCTCAGCAACTCCATAATAGACTCCCTATTTCACCAAATGATCTCAAATTTAAGGATCAAGACCCTTTTATTCACCCCAAAAGGAAAACCACCTAAGAAAAACAAAAAATGTCAAACAAAGACGAAAAAAAGGAGGTCCTCATTTTCAACAAGTCATGTGTGCAAGGCACACCAATCTGTAAACATGATTAAAAACATATATTTCTAGGGGCCAAAATTGTTACCAACAAGATTATAGAAAGGTAATGCTACACTTAATACACCTAATAGATTATGTTTTCAAATCCAAATTTAAGATGCCAAAATAAAATTTGTATCTTCCAAAATTTAGTTTCACCAACAATCTTCTATGATTGTGAGATTTGGGGACCTAGATTTTATTGTAGTAAATTCTTAAGTTGATAAAGTTCTTATTTTCATGCTATCCAAACATTTGGAAATAAAAAAAATTGATTCCACAAGCATTTATCTTGGTTGAAATTGACATTCATCCTCTTCATATTTCACTATATTTCATGAGTGATTAAAAAGTATAATGCATAAAATAATTGGACATACTAAATATCTATTCAAGACATTTATGAAGTTATATGTAAAAGGGATCAATAACATTTGATATGCCTAATGTATGTGTTTCTTGCAAGGGATCAATATTGATATCAATTATCTTCCTTCTAATGCCTTTTTTTTTATCAATGCTTGACACATGTTGAAAGTATATTTGCATAGAGGTATTATGGTTGAGATTTACAAAGTCTACATAAAACTAATTTGGACAAAATCAACAAAACTATTGTCAACAAAAATGCATCACTACTTGAAGCACTATAATATAGAAGATGAACACATTATTCCTCCAAAGTACACTAGGCTTGGTTTGGGCTTGAGATTTCTTTAGATCAAATATAACTATACTCTCATCAACCTCACATAGAGTTAGAGCACTTTATCTCAAGAAACTAATATATTTTTGTTGATTTTGTAACAATGAACCACAAAAAAAAAAAAAAAAAGGTAAACGTTTTGTACTTAATTGTCTAGCATATCATGAAATCTATGACAAGTCTTATTGCCTTGTTAGAAAATTTTGATTCTTCATGAGATCTTATTCATTATAAATTTTTTGATTCTTCATGAAATCTTATTCATTATAATAATCAAATACGTATAACTTTGTTGAAGGACATCTGATGTAACGACATAGCCGTTGTCGTAGTCACCTAAATAATGATGAGTTTGAAACATCTTCAATACCCGAAAAAAAAAGAAAAGAAGTGTATAACTCTATTGATAAATAATCTTAAAGAATTATCAACGTTACTCTTTATCTCAATTGAAATATAAATTTATCTGTTTTTTTGCCTTCCAAAACTTTTATATGGACCATATGATTGAAATATAAATTTGAAATTTGAAATCTCTCGACCTAATTATTTTAATGGATGAAACAGATTCTCAAAGAAAGAGGAACTACACTCTTAAGAGCGCGGGTAAGTCAAAACAAAAAGAAAAAGCTTAAAATGTCTTTTACGACAGTAACTCCATATGGGGAGCGTCATCTAGACGAAGATACAACAGGGATGAAGATGAAATGCCCATCTGAGCCGTCTGAAAATGATCAAAGAGGTACGTCTGAAAGCATTATTTTTCCATCTTTTGCTCTGGCAACTTAATTTGTGAAAAAAATAGGAGTAGAATTCGGAACGAAATTCTATTAGTCTACAGTGCAATGCTATCAAACCCTTTCCGCCCCTCCTTTCCCAGAAACCCAGCCGGAATGGATGCAATTAAGTTTATGGTCTGGCTGGGATGCCATGAAATGCTTTGGGAACACTGTAGCGGATGAAGAGCCACAGTTCCAGGCCGTTTGTGTGCTCTTACAATTATATTTTTAGTTCTTTCATGGATTGGAAGCATGGGTTTCGTAAGTGTTTTGTTAAACGACATGTTGGGTCAGAGAGTATTTGTGAGCGTTTTCAAAAATTTCATTACTGCACTCTGCACTGAGGGAAAGCTTAAAAAGACAAGTTATTTCCTTGAGAATATGTGGGAGATTGGGTATGGCACCACAGTTTTTCCATACAATTTGTTGATTGACAGCAGCTGCAACAAAGGGTTTCTGGACGAATATTTCAAGCATTTGGATACGAGGGATTCTAGAGGCATAACGTCCGATCTTTTCACTTATAGTGCCTTAATTGATAATAGGTGTAAGGAATCCAAGAGTGAAGAAGCTTACAAACTGGTCGATGAAATGTGTAACAGAGGTTTAGTGCCCGCTGAGACGATTTCCGATTCTTTGATTAAAGGGTCGTGCAAGGAAGGGAAGACTCATTGCTCAGAACAGCTATTGAATGAAATAGTGCAGGAAAATATAGCTTCAAACCGGGCTACTTACAGCACGAAGCTTTGTGAGCATTGTGAGGGTGGAAGTATATTGAACGCTTTTAGGATTTTTGGGGAAATGGAATCATTAGGCCATGTGCCTGATGCAGTTAGTTACACTGCATTCCTCAGAAGAATCTGCAAGGAAAGTATGATACTGGTTGCCATGGATCTCTATGAGAAACTGAAGAAACGTGGTGTAGCCCCACAACATGTTGCATACACAATCTTGATCGATGGCCTATGCAAAGTAGGCAAATTTCAAGAGGCTTCTGACCTTCTAGATGAAATGCACATAAACGGAATCAGACCGGATGCGGTCTCTTACAATACTGTAATAAATGGATTTTGCAAGACAGGGAAGATGCATCTGGCTAAGCGGTTTCTACATAAAATGGGGAAAAGAAACGTGGTCCCTAACATTCTCACTTTTGTAGCTCTAATTCGTGGATATTGTAAACAGGGCAACATAGAAGAGGCTTTCAAATTATATCTTGAAATGGAGCGGAGGGACCTTGCTGACAGTTTGATTACGTACAATATGCTTATCGATGTATTTTGTAAAGAAAGCAAGTTGTCAGAGGCAAAGGAAATTTTGAAAACTATGTCAGAGAAAGGATTGGAACCTGACTTTATTACTTATCATATACTGATTGACGGTTATTGCAGAACAGGTGATTCCTTGCAGGCCTTGAATGTGCATGATGAGATGGTGGAAGCGGGTTATGCACCAAACATTTTTGCTGTAACTTCTTTTATTAAAGGTCTAGGAAAGGAAGGACTATTGGAAGAGGCACATAAGCTGTTGCAGAAAATGCAGGAGATATCATTGATCCCTGACAGCATCGTTTATAATATGCTTATTCATGCCAATTGTAAAGCAGGAAGATTTCAGGAAGCTTTAAGATTTATAGGTGAAATGATACAACAAGGCTTATTTCCAGATGTTTGTACATATAATATTCTGATCAGTGGATATTGCAAAGCAGGAAAAATAATTCAAGCATTTGAGCTTTTCCAGGAAATGCGAGTGAGGGGTTCACTTCCAAACCATGTTACCTACAATGTTTTGATAAATGAAATGTGTAAAGAAGATATAATGAATGCAGCATTGTACTTGCATGAAGAAATGCTATGTAAAGGAATTCATGCTGACATTAGAACACACAATGCTCTAATTGATGGGTACTGTAGAGTGGGAAGGATACGAGCAGCATATAAGCTTTTCAGACAAATGTTACCTGGGAATCCTGTTCCTAGCATCATTACCTACAATATCCTCATACGCTGGCACTCCAAGAAAGGATTGATCCACGAGAGTTTCAATTTGTACCATACAATGTTGAATAATGGTCTTGTGCCTGATATACGGACATACAATGCACTTATCTTTGGACTTTGTAAGACAGGTAAACCAAAGGAAGCAACGGAAATTTTGGAGCAAATGATCCAGAAAGATATAGTTCCTGATCACCTGACATTTAATATGATGATTGATGAGCATTGTCAAATTTGTGATATGCAGAATGCTTTGAACCTCGTACATAAAATGATAGTTTTAGGGCTTTCACTCAATGCTGTTACTTACTCTATGCTTATTGATGGCTTTCACAGAAAAGGTAATATACAAGAAGCTTGTGAACTCATGCATATAATGGCGAGGCAGGGACATGCTCCTAATTATAATACTTACATTAAGCTGATCAATGGATACTGTAGAGAAGGCGATCTTAAGGGAGCTTTTAGGCTGACAAATGAGAATGAATCATTAGGTGTTGTCCCTGCTTACATTGCTCATAGTGCTATTGTCAGAGGGATCTGCAAGATTGGAAAACTGGAGGAAGCAACCTGGTTATTACATGACATGCTTCATATGGGATTATGTCCCACTGTTGCTACCTTCAATACACTCATTGATAGATACTGCAAAGTTGGTAATTTAGAGGCAGCATTCAGGTTGGCTGATCTCATGGTTGATTGTGGCTTGAAACCTAAAGTAACTACATATAATGTCTTTATAGCTGGACTATGCAAGGAAGGAAATTTACAAGGGGCCTTCAAGATGCAAGATGAGATGAAACAGAGAGGTCTTTGGTGCAATTCTAGCACTTACAGGTCACTTATCAATGGGATTTGTAAGGAAGGAAACCTAATTGGAGGGAAACAGCTCTTGATGGAAATGAAGGAAAGGGGCTTGATCCCAAAAGATTTTGTTTCTGAAACCATGAATGATAGAGAGAATCTGGATGATATTGTAAAGCAAGCATTGGAATCATTGAATTCCTTACAGAATAAGTCGATGCAACCTATGAGAAAGAAGCCAACTACAGGATACAAACCTCGCTTTTGACAGTGTGAGAAGGTAATACTAGTGTTACCCTGAGTTTCTGGGACGGGGACGTCTGGGAACAGCGGGATGCGTCCCCAAGTCCCTGATTTTTCAAGCCAATTTTGGGGACGGCTAGGGGATGGCAAAGGGGACGGCTATATAAAATATAGGAAAATTTAAAATGTATAGGGAAATTTTAAATATTTATATGAAAACATGTTTAAAGCATGCGTATATACATTATAGAACCTTAGCATATAACATTTGTGTTCAGAATTCATTGTCAATACTCAATATGCATTCAGAATTTAGAATTCATTGTCAATATGCATGTGATATTAAACAATAACATACAAGTTATAAATGTATAACAAAATGCCCAAAGGCTACATTGCTGCCATATAGTTTTACTTTCAATTATGATATGAAAAAAAAAAACAAAAAAACAAAAAACAAAGTATCCCCGCATCCCTGGGACGGGGACGGGGGGGTTTAGGCCCGGGGATGCGTCCCCGGGTAACACTGGGTAATACTGATTGCCAGGATTATTTACTGCCTCACCAAATCGTCTTTTATGTAGCCTTACAGGTGAACATTCTGATTCAGTCGGTACATGACATATATCTTCAAAATACATGTATTATTATTTTATATATTCATTGATTATTGGACAGAAATATTATATCTTGGGCAGATAGCAAGAAACTGAAAGAAAATTTATCTCTAAACACAAATTTTGGAGATTATGTACTGTTTAGAAGTGTAAAAAGAAGGAAGCTTAGAACTTCCAATTTTCTTAATTCATTAGATAAGCACTTCTAGATAATCCTTTAAAGTCTTGCTGAGAAGGTGGTTTGTTGGGCATAGCAAGAAACATGGTAAGCTGTAATTTCATAGTTTCAAAAACCTAGATGACTGTAAAATGTAAATGGATAAAAAGATGGGGTAGAGAAGAAACAAGTAAATAATCAAGGGTTTTCACAGGCTAATGGCAATTGTGATCAGTTGCATCACTACACATCAAAGGACTAGCTGAAAATACTGAAACAATGATAAATCTAGGTTTGGAAGGGTGTAGGTCCAAGCAGGAAACAATATAAATGCTAATACATGCTATTTGTAATATTTATTGCAAAGCAAAGCTTGCACGATAACAAGATGGCAATATTGAGCCACAAGATCTAATATATTTGCTTTTTCAATTTTCAAAAAGTAAAGAGAAATCTTAGAGAATGCAATATTCACAGCTTCTTGATTCCTATTTGAATAATTTTAATATGAATGTAAAATAGGAATATAAAACCCTAATGTATATCTAACATGAAATATCAGTCAATGATTCAAAACCCTTTATGTGAAAAGATAACAATGATATAATATAAATAAATGTAACCTATTAATGTAGGTCTCTTTGATAATGAAGTCTCGTAAGGAATGTGCATGGATCACCAACCAATTTCTTAGAATTTGGACGGCTAAGTCATCATGTGGAGAGATGAAGGAACTTGTAATTTGAAGTTGATAACTAGGAATTCCTTGACCAAACCCTATAGTTAAGGCAAGAGGAATGTTTGTTAATATACATAGTAATGTAGCAAAGAGGCATGTAAGAGCAAGTTACAAGTCTTATATGATGTTTTGAATCAAGTATTCTATTGTAAATGGCTGTGATAACATATGGATATGAGTAATAAGAGCTAGTAGGGTGAATGAGGTTTCCATGATGCAGCTACATATGAGATTCCAAAGGATGGAGTTACATGTTACCACATCATAATCTTAACATCTAGGGACCTAATAGATGAAAAATGCGGAAAACAATCATTAAACCCACTATTGAAGAGGAGACACATCTCCTAAATTTTAAAATTTCCTAAAGTTGGAGACTCTAAATGTGACGAACACCCATAATTGAATTCAATAAAACTCATTTTATTGAAATGCCATATAATTTTTATTTAAAACAAGATGAATAAATGGTATATTACATAATTGGTCACTAAATCACAAATACATTATGTTGCATCTGCTTAATTGTTTCATCAAGTTCTACAACATATAAAACAATATTTGACATTTCAAAATATTGATACATATTACAAACATCACAACAATGATGTGTAGCTCAACTTAATTACACTGAGAGGTGTTCTATAGTGGCAGCAGTGGATCCGTGCACATTTTTATGCATGGGATTCAAATTGATGTTTAAATAATCTTAAAGTTTCGCTGAAATGATGTCCGCTTGGTAGTTGAAATCTTCCATGTAAGAAGGTAATGTGAAACGTAAGGTAACGACTGCATGCGATTCCAACATGCGAACCGTTTCACGCACAAACGGTTTTTAATCGATTTGATATTATACTTATATTGGGAATTCTTTGTGCACTTGTTACAGTAGCATTCAGACCAAGTATGACAAAAGCATTAAATATGTTTGTGATGTCCCCGAAATAACTTGAGTTATTTTGGAGGGAAATTTCATAATGATGTTTTTAAACACCAATCTGCATTTAAAACAATATTAAATAAATAATAACAAATAATAATTAAATATTTAATAATAAATTTAAATTATTAAAAATAACATTTAAATTTAAATAAATTGTGCTTTTTTGGCCGACTCATTGGGAGGAGGTGCTAAAAAATAATATTTGTTCTTTGGGCCGACTTCAAATCAAGAAGTATTTATATTGGATCGCCTTTCATGTTTGGGTATCATGAACTTTGGATGCTAGTCTTACCAGAAAATCGGTGAGGACGTAGTCTCTCACGTGTTGGTACCCAGGTTTGTGCGTAGCCTTAGCCTGGGGAAATTCGTGTTTTAGCAATATTCTTCTTAATTCTGTTGCATCAGAAACTTAGTGAGTTTGTGGTTCATCTTTCACACACAGGTGACGGGTTGGAAGGTTTCTTGACTATCTCACATTCTCGCATCATCTACATCATACATAATTAGCAGCGGTAGAGAGTTGGAATTGAAGATACCTCCCATTGCTCAGGCAACTCCTAAGCAATTGGCATTGTTGGTGGAACATTCTAAAGACTGGAGATAAAGCGAACAAAGGCATGCAAGCCACCTTGTGTTGGTGGATCACATCCTTGCAAGCAAGTGGGCACCAACATAGTCGTGATCTGGAGTATCATGGACCTACCGTTACCATCCCTGGTGATTTCCAGGTTGACCGCACCGTTTCATCGACATTCACAGAGGAGTCATTCCCAAATAGGAAGGTGGAGCATTTCGCAGGGTAGATCATCTGAATAGGTCTTGTGAAGAGATTCACGATTGGAGAGAGTTCCCGATAGTTATTGTGGCGATTGCAGCTTGGAAGAGATTTGATCGATTGAATTGTGGCTATGCCACATAATAGAGAAGAAGCATCCAGGGGCGATTCATGGTAGATGACTTCATACGACTTTTGTATGTTCTCCAGCCGCCAAATTACCTATTTGTATTGAGCAGTTCTAGTTGTTCAAGTCGCAGAAGTTTGTATTGTTTGGCTTTCAGGTTACTGTGGTTCTAGGAATTATAAATGTATTATTGACTGTTTAATGAAATATTTTATAGTCATGCTAACCTGTGATCTATTCGAGACTAAGTACTTGTTTGGTTGATTTCATATCGGGAGGTGTTCATCTATGTTTGCACCTTACAATGAACTTCTGGTTTGTCATGTACATGCGAATTGCAAGATTGAATGCGATATTCTATAGACTGCATTGTGTTTCAGATCTCTTTATATGGTGACTATTCAGTGATAAATCTAAGTTATTGTTGTAATTGAGCGGTTGCTTTCCTTTGGTAATCAAATCTGTGTGAGTTTTAGTTAATTAATAATTATCAAACTCAGGTTCATTACATTGGTATCAGAGTCATGATTCTACCAGCCTATGGCTGATTTTTTTATGTAGTTGAGTCAGAGGGATTTGAGGGCCATAGAGAGAGAAAGAAAGAAAGAAGTTGGAAGCAGTGAACTAGGACAGCAACAAGGGAATTGGAGGTAGAGGTAAGGAGAAGATGGAGGATTAGAGTAATGAGCTCAAAGTTTTCATGGAGAAACAGGATCAAACGAACCAAATGCTGCTGCAAATATTACAGTCCCTTACTGCTGCAATGAACAACAACCAATCTGGATCGAACAATGCTGAAGAAGGCCATCTAGAACGTTCGGGAGGGGGAGAACATAGCAGGACCTCAAAGGGATCTACTCACAGACCCTCTCGGCCCAAGTTCTTTCCCAGGACAGAGGCACATCATGAAGAAGAGATTTAGCTTAGCTATAGCAACATTGTACAGGACTATATGAAATTGGATGCTAAAGCTCAAGCTGCAATTCCCTTTGATTAGTTCTACAATGCTAGAAGAAGTGAGGGGAGACAATATCGATGGAATAAAGATCTTCAATACAAGGTCAACAAGCTTTCACTCCCTACATTTGATGGCTCAAAAAAGGTGACTGCACATGCATGGGTGCAAAAATTGGATACATATTTCTCTCTCAACTCCATGACTGAAGATGAAGCTCTCAAATTTTCCATCTTACACCTGGAAGGGCTAGCTCACGAATGGTGGTACCATGGTATTGTGACTCAAGGGTTTGGACTTGTGACTACATATGAAGATTTCATGCAAAAGATAATGGAGAGATTTGATAGGAAAGATCCCGAAGTGTACTTCCAGGAGTTGAAAAGATTGAAGCAAATGGGCACCATGGATGAATATGTTTCAGAATTCCAAAGGCTAGTTGTGATGGTACCAGATGTTTCAGATAAGAGACTCATGTTCTTTTTCATTGAAGGTCTATTAGATTCTTTTCGAGGTTTGGTAAGGGCTTTGGAGCCAACAACTTTGGAAGAGGCTATTCGAAGGGCTTTGAACCTTGAGGACTCTATGAAGAACAAGCTTATGATCAAGAATGTGTTAATGGGACAACCAAAGAAGCCACCGCACGAGATTACTCCTCAATCGACGAAACTACCACCGCAATCTCCCGAGATGTCCAAAACGAGCTTTGAAGAAGGGGATTGTGTTATTATTGTAAGGGACCTTTCGTAGATGGTCACAGGTGCAGGGGCAAGGGACAAATCTACTATATTGAGGTTAACTCTGATGATGAAGTGGAAGAAGGGGGAGATAAATTCTTCTTTGATGAGGAGGTGCATGTAGAAGCACAAGGCGGAGGACACTCAAGAGGCACTCTCGCAACACTTTCCGGAGCACCTCGATATCATTCTCTTCGCATTAGAGGAGACTTATATGGACAGAGGGTAACAATACTAATTGATAGCGGAGCCACCCACAATTTCATCGATGAGAAGTTAGTAGCTAAGTTAAGCTTAAGGGCAAAAGATTTTGAAGGATTTGATGTGACAGTTGCAGATGGGTACACTATTCCATGCAATCATCGGATTCAACAGATGGAACTGACCATAGGACACAGGATGCGAGATGACTTCTACATAGTCAGCATTGGTGAGACAGAGGTGGTCTTGGGAGTACAATGGCTGCACTCGCTTGGGGAGTACACAACAAATTATCAAACACTAGAGTTGAAGTTCAAAGCAAATGGGAGGGAATCATTCTTCGAGGATTGCCCAAGACAGGCCCTAAGAACATTTTGACCCAGGCTATAGAGGAGCCGAAGGCAGGGACGAAGACATGCAAGGATTCAAATCCGATGTTGCTTGAGGGAAAACAACAGTCTAGCGGGAAGGACTGTAATGTCCTCAAAATAACTTGAGTTATTTTGGAGGGAAATTTCATAACGGTGTTTCTAAACATCAATCTGCATTTGAAACAATATTAAATAAATAATAACAAATAATTATTAAATATTTAATAATAAATTTAAATTATTAAAAATAACATTTAAATTTAAATAAATCGTGCTTTTCTGGCCGACTCATTGGGAGGTGGCGCTAAAAAATAATATTTGTTCTCTAGGCCGACTTCAATTCAAGAAGTATTTATATTGGATCGCTTTTCATGTTTGGGTATCACGAATTTTGGATGTGAGTCTTATCAGAAAATCGGTGAGGACGTAGTCTCTCATGCGCTGGTACCCAGGTTTGAGCGTAGCCTCAGCCTGGGGAAATTCGTGTTCGAGCAATATTCTTCTTAATTGTGTTGCATCAGAAACTTAGTGAGTTTGTGGTTCGTCTTTCACACACAGGTGACGGGTTGGAAGGTTTCCTGACTATCTCACATTCCCGCGTCATCTACATCATACATAATTAGCGGCAGTAGAGAGTTGGAATTGAAGATACCTCCCATTGCTTAGGCGACTCCCAGGCAGCTGGCATCATTGGTGGAACATTCTGAAGACTGGAGATAAAGCAAACAAAGGCACGCGAGCCACCTTGTGCCAGCGGATCACATCCTTGCAAGCAAGCGGGCACCAACATAGTTGTGATCTGGGGTATCACGGACCTACTGTTACCATCCCCGGTGATTCCTAGTTTGACCGCACCGTTTCATCCGCATTCACAGAGGAGTCATTCCCAGATAGGACGGTGGAGCATTTCGCAGGGCAGATCATCTGAATAGGTCTTGCAAAGAGATTCACGATTGGAGAGAGTTCCTGACAGTTATTGTGGCGATTTGAAGGCGGTTGCAGCTTGGAAGAGATTTGATTGATTGAATTGTGGCTATGCCACAGACTAGAGAAGAAGCATCCAGGGATGATTCATGGTAGATGACTTCATACAACTTCTGTATGTTCTCCAGCCGCCAAATTACCTATTTGTATTGAGCAGTTCCAGTTGTTCAAGTCGCAGAAGTTTGTATTGATTGGCTTTCAGTTCACTGTGGTTCTAGGAATTATAAATGTATTATCGGCTGTCTGATGAAATATTTTATAGTCATGCTGACCTGTGATCTATTCAGGACTAAGTACTTGTTTGGTTGATTTCATATCGGGAGGTTTTCATCTGTGTTAGCACCTTACAGTGAACTTCTAGTTTGTCATGTACATGCGAATTGCAAGATTGAATGCGATATTCTGTAGACTGCATTGTGTTTCAGATCTCTTTATATGGTGACTGTTCACTGATAAATCTAAGCTATTGTTGTAATTGAGTGGTTGCTTTCGTTTGGTAATCAAATCCGCATGAGTTTTAGTTAATTATCAAACTCAGGTTCATTACAATGTTGAAGGAAGAGGCTACCATACCCACAATTCCAGACTGTCTGTTGCCTTTGGCAAATCACACAGCACTGGCTGATGGAACAACTTTTCTCAAAATTCCCAAATCAATGTCCAGTCCCCTTACCAGAGCTTGGAGCCACTGATCTGGGATAATTCTATGACCAGTAGCTCAGAGAGCTTACTGATAAACGAGCCTTTCTCTTTTTATTCTGACCTTTTAGACAAGGAACAGTGGACTCAATACCTTGCAGAGGACAATGAACATGAGTACGATGCTGCAAACTGCAAAGAAAGATAATCTAGAGGAGAAAATAGAAGAAGTTCATGTCCACAGTCCTATGGCCGCTAGCAGCCTCTCTGGTTTTGACGAACAACAGTCAGAAATTCTTTGTGCAGAAGAGCAGCTGGCTGACTTGTCCGATGACAATGGCAGTAAAAAATCTTCAGAGGGAGAGACTGTGTGAGTATCTTTCATTACAGGTTTGTTAAAACTTAAATTTGCAGAACTTTGAGATCTGATTCTATGTGCAATTTGTGTGCAGTGATAGCAAGAGCAAGAAGAGGAAGAGGAGCGGGGAGAAAGGGCCCAAATATGCCTTCAAGACCAGATCTGATACCAATGTGTTGGAGGATGGCTACAAATGGCGCAAATATGGCAAGAAAACTATTAAGAGCAGCCCTCACCCTAGGTGTGTGCAAATTTTTCGAGTTCCTTTACTGTGTGGTAGCGACGGGACTATTTATTTTTTGTTTTCCCTTCCCTGGATGCACCTTTGCGTGAATCATGGGGTGAAGTTGTGAATTATGGAATGGTGGTTTTATTCTCAGGCATGGAATGTTGTTCTGTGTCATGAGGCTTATGTATCAAAATTTGCTTCTGCTTCTAAATTTGGGAATGCCCGATTGCAATTTGCATTTAATCTCTCATAATATGTTATTTAATGATATAATATTTCTATCTTGTGAAAGGCTGCCAGGACTAAAGGTTTAGCACTGAATAGTAGAAGCTGCATCAGCTAACTGGCTGCAAACATTCATCCAACAATTTTATTAGTTGGGTTGCAAGAGGTGCATCTGCTCCAAAACAAAAACTATACAGAATACCCATTACTGAAAAGCGCGCCATTCCAATTAGCAGTTTGCTATATGTTTGGAGAGAAGATGGGAAGTCATATATGATGAGAAATTGTGCTTCACTAAGTGCGTCTTCCTGAAGTAGATGTTCAGTTGTTACCAGAATCTATAACCTGTTTCAATTCCATTCACAAGTAAAATTACAGATGCATGTTAATGCATTAACACTTGATGGAAATAAATCAAATCACAAATAAATGAGCATTCAAATAGCATTCTAAAAGCCAACGATCAACAAGATATAAATAAATAGCTTCTATATTTAGCAGTATTTCTTAAATTTGATATTCACTCAGTACACACAAAGAAAACCACCACGAGCCCCACTGATCCTTCTTGCATCATTATTCAACTACATATCCAGAAATCAAAACTCACAAAATAATTCTATTTCAATATATCTGCTCCCTTTCTGAAGAAGAGATCTTTCAATTTCAATAATATTTTCACCCAGGTTAAAGATCAAGCATATCATAGCTGTATACATCATACCAAGAATCTTTGTTTGGCATATTAGAGGACCATAATAGTCATCAAGGCCAGAAAAGTATCAATTGCGACTTCCAAGTTGTTTCACTTCATTTGTGCAAATAAAAAGAATGTGATCATAGCAAAACAAGGGTCCATTTTGCATTCTATTGTGTTACTAATATACCTTAAGAATCAAGATTGGCATTTTCATCATAAAATTTAAACAAAAATATAGGATTTTCAGAGGATTACAAACATCTTTCACTTATATTTGATGGTATTTGCCATGCCTAAGGTACTAAAGAGTGTATGGTAATGATTACAGGTAGTAGAGTTCTCCTTAGAGTTTATCAAAGTTGCTTTGGTACAGTATTGCAGTGCTCTATTTAATAATAAAAACAATAAAACTGGATAAAACAAACTTTCAAAATCGATAGTTACTTTTTTGTATGTGCCCTGTAATCCTCTCTGAAAGTTTTTTTATTTTGGCGCAAACTTAGAAGATGTTGGCAAAGGTTAGAGAATCCCTCTCCATCGCCAGCTATGTAAAATAAAATCATTCTAATATTATTATATATTATATACTATATTACACTCTATTATACATTAAGTTATGTATTGTAATATAATATTATATTATGAAATATTTAGATTTAATTATAAATTTTGTGTTTAAATTTTTAAAATGTTATAAAAATATTATGTTAATATATTATAAATTTATAATTTATATTTTTAAAATAATATTATTATATTATATTGTATATTATTATAAATTATAAATATATTATATAATATAGTATTATTATATTATATTATATATTATTTATTATATAATATATAGTTATTTTTAATAATATGCATATTTAATATATAAGTATTATGAGCTGATATGTAGTTGCAATGGTGAAATTTGCATACTTATACATTTATTCTAAATATAATATTATTATATTATTTTAAATTATAAATTTATTATATAATATAGTATTATTATATTATATTATATATTATTTATTATAGAATATACAGTTATTTTTAATAACATGCATATTTAATATATAAGTATTATGAGCTGATCTGTAGTTGTAATGGTGAAATTTGCATATTTATACACTTATTTTAAATTTGGAGATTTTTATTTCCTTATTACAAATAAATTCCAAGTGTTTTAGCTAAGAAGTTTAGGATTGATCTTAAATTAAAATTTAAAATATTAAATTATTAGATTATTGTTTTTCTTTTCCAACTTTGTGAGTTGACTTCTCAAACATTTATAAGGTTCATTGCTTGACCTATATTTAATGTTCAAATAATTTATATGGTTGATCAAGGAGATCATCTTTCTAAGGACATTTAGATTTGGAGCTTAAATAGAACATATGTATATTCGAATAATTGTGTAAGTGCTTTTGTTTCATGCTTTTAAGGAGAGGTCTTATGATTTTTTAAAGTATTCATGGTGAATTTGTAAGCATGGAAGGGGTTCTGATGTAAAATTCAATTCACTTTGAAGTTGTATAGATTTGACACAATTCAAAAATGCTTTAAAGTTTCTCAAACACCTTTGCCCCATGTCTACTTTATACTATATAGACATTTAGAACTTAGAATTCGCTATGCAAATATCTTGATGTGCATTCAAATCATCACTCTAATATTGCTTCAATTAATGGACCTTTAGGTCATAGGCATAATTGTATATTGCTTCCTAATATCCAATTTCTTCCCACTACCTTGTATAGTTTCAAACTTATTGAGTAGCCATGCGAAAATTCGTAACTACTTGTTTCTCTTCTATTCTCATGTCTTGTTATGGGGTTACTATTTAATTAGGATTAGGATTTAATTAGGGTTTAGATTTAGGGTTAAAGTTCAATTAGTGTTAGGGCTAGTGTTAAATTAGGGTTAGTGCTTAATTAGGATTAGGTTTAGAGTCCAATTATGATTAGTGTTCAATAGGGTTACGATTAGGGTTCTATTAGGGTTGAATTTGGGTTAGGTTTAATAAGGGTC
Source organism: Sequoia sempervirens (assembly GCA_007258455.2). Taxonomy (NCBI): domain Eukaryota; kingdom Viridiplantae; phylum Streptophyta; class Pinopsida; order Cupressales; family Cupressaceae; genus Sequoia; species Sequoia sempervirens. Next base: position 433,083,587 of record VDFB02047230.1, on the reverse strand, counting down.
AAGGTTATGGTTAGGATTCAATTAGGGTTAGGATTAGGGTTCAATTAGGATAAGGGTTAGTGTTAGGGTTAGAGTTCAATTAGAGTTTAGGGTTACGTTTGTGGTTCAAATATGGTTAGGATTCAATCATGGTTCAATTAGGGTTAGGGTTAGGCTAAGGGTTTAATTAGGGTTAGGCTTCAATTACTAGTCAGTTAGGGTTAAGGTTCAATTAGAGCAAGGGTTGGGAATATAGTTCAATTAGTGTTAGAATTAGCGTTAGAATCAAGGTTCAACTAGATTAGGGTGATAATTTAATTAAGATTTGATTAGGGTTACTGTTAGAGCTAGGGTTCTTTTAGGGTTAGGGTTAGGGTTCAATCAAGGTTAGAAGATAAATATTTGGGTTACTATTAGGGTTAGGGTTAACTTAGGGTTATGTTTCAATTAGGTTTAGGGTTAGTGTTAAGGTCACTTAGAGTTCGAGTTAGTGTTCAATATAGATTAAGGTTTAATAAGGGTTAAGGTTAGGGCTCAATTAAACTTAGGATTAGTGTTAGGGTTCAATTATGGTTAGGATTTACTTAGGGTTAAGGTTCAATTATAGTTAGGGTTATGATTAGAGTTCAATTAGGGTTAGAGATAGGGTTAGGATAAGGGTTCAATTATATTAGGGTTATGATTAAGGTTAAGGTTACAGTTCAATTAGGATCAAAGTTCAATTAGGGTTAGGGTTAGGTCTAAGGTTTAACTAGGGAAGGGATAGGGTTCAATTAGGTTTATAGGAGAAATATTCAAGTTAAGGTTATAATTAAATTACAATTAGGGTTCAAATAGGATTAGGGTTAGGGTTTAAGTTTAATAGGGTTTAGAATTTAATTAGGGTTAGGGTTCAATTAGCATTCTATTAGGGTTAGGATTAGAGTTTAATCAATGTTTGAATTAGGGTTAGAATCAAGGTTTGATTAAGTTAGGGTGACGATTTAGTTAGGATTATGATTCATATAGGGTTAGGGTTAGGGTTAAATTAGTGTTAGGTTTCAATTAGGTTTAGGATTAGGGTTGTAGTTAAGATTCACTTAGGTCAGGGTTAGGAATATAGTTCAATTTGTGTTAGAATTAGGGTTAGTGTCAAGATTCAACGTTAGGGTGACAATTAAATTAGGATTAGGGTTTGATCAAGGTTAGGGTTAGAGCTAGGGTTCTTTTAGGGTTAGATTTAAGGTTCAATCAAGGTTAGAAGATAAATCTTTGGGTTAGTGTTAGGGCTAATTTTGGGTTAGGTTTCAATTAGGTTTAAGGTTAGGATTAAGGTCACTTAGAGTTAGGGTTAGAGTTTGTGTTCAATTTAGATTAGGGTTTAATAAGGGTTAAGATTAGGTTTTAATTAAATTTAGGGTTAAAATTAGGGTTAAAATCAAGGTCCAACTCTAGAGGTTGGGTTGACAATTTAGTTAGGATTAGGGTTCTATTAGGGTTAGGGTTCATTTAAGGTTAAAAGATAAATATTTGGGTTAGTGTTAGGATTAGGAGTAACTTAGGGTTAGATTTTGACGGGATGGGTGAGTAGGAAAGAGGATTTGAATTTCCTGGACGACAATGGGTGTCTGGTTCAAAGGCTGTTGGATCTAGGCCGGGGGATGGCCTTTCTAGGGATGCGACAGGCAAGAATGCATACGACGAACAGGACGAAGCAGTGTCCGAGGACTGGGGCCCAAAGAAAGGCAGGGATCCAAGTGGAAAGGTGGCATCTGAAGGTAAGTTTTCCCCCAACTCTTCTTCGAAGGACAGGGTTTGTGGGTCCGAGTGCCTTGGAAACCAGGTTGAGGATAATACTTTGTGGGATCACTCATGGGAGGGTCCAAAGAAGAAGTGGGTTTCACTATTTGGAACCAAGCTGGTGGGAAAGTCCATTTTTCCTTCGGTAAGCAATATTTCGTCCCCTGCGAGTGGGAAGTTTGCTATTCTTGTCCCTAACCTAGTAATTGACCATAATGTTTCTCTAATGGCGTCATCACTGGTTGGAAAATTTATGGGTCCACGACCAAATATTGAGGTTGTAAGGGACTTTGTTAAGAAGAGATGGAGAGTCAAAGGGCAAGTAGAGGTTGCGGCTCTACCTAAAGGTTTTTTCTCTTTTTCTTTCTCTTATGAAGAGGATAAATTGGCAGTTCTGTGTGGTGGTCCTTGGGTCATTGGCAAGTCATCTCTGGCTATCAAGAAGTGGTCCCCAAAAATGGATTTCTCGGATGCTTCCTTTGAGGCAGTGCCTGTTTGGGTGCGTTTACCTGGGTTACCACTGGTATTTTGGAATGGGGATGTTTTCAGGGGTATTGCTAGCTCCTTTGGGGAGCTCCTATCCATCGACGCTATGACTTCATCCAGAAAGAGGCTAGTTTTTTCCAGAATCTGTGTGGGGATTACCTAGTCCTTGGATCTACCCTTGTCGATTGAAATAGTTTCAAAACTTGGAAAATGGACTTAGCTTGTTGAGTTCGAGACTCTTCCTTTTGTGTGCTTTACTTGTAAAAAAGCTGGGCACTGGGTGAAGAAATGTCTGAACAATAAGCCTAAACCTAATGAGAAGGTGGTTTCTAAGGAGACCAAGATGTGGAAGGCCAAAACTGTGGAGAAGCCCCAAGAGGAGGAGAATAGAGGAGACATCATTGTGGAAGGCCATAAAATTAGTGGGGAGTGTATCCCCAGTTCGAAAGATAAAAAAGTTGAGGAATCATGCAAAGGAACTGATAATCTTGCAAATTCTAAAAGAGAAGTTAATGACCCTAACAGAGCAGATGTAGACTCGAGAACAAGGGATTCCCAAGAGGAGGAAAAAGCAGAAGGAGGGAGTGTTGTAAAGTAGAATGAGAGTTTGAATGTAATTCTAGACTCAGTGACTAATAGTTTGGAGGAAATATCCCGTTTTGATTAGAGTAAGGCAAGAGGGATGGAGGATTCTGAGAAGTTTGGGGAAAATATTTCTCTTCTAGTCAGGATAAGTCTCAAAGTTCTCCGGAGATTGTGAAATCTACATTTGGGAGCTCTGTCGGATCTCCCAGGGGGGGAAATGATGTTATCCATTCTCTACTTAATAGAGTTGTTGTAGTAGATGATATTATGGATGGGAAAGAGTTTATGGGTCTAGAGGATCTAGATCTTGAAGAGGAGAGCCTATACACTAAAGTTGAGAAGAAGAAGAGCAAAAAGGGGAATAATACAGTGGGGGTTTCTACAAGAAACAAATCAAAAGCAGATATGGGAGTTCTGAGAGGTTCAGGTAGAAAATCAACTAAATGGCATAGAGAACAAGAATGCTTTCAAAACATTGCGGATGGAACTCAAAAAACCATCCTAGATTTATGCAGAACCCCATAAAAAAAATGAAGTTTATGTCATGGAATATTCGGGGACTAAACAATTCCCATAAACAAGAAATTTTGCGCAATTTTGCTAGGGACCATAAGCCTGACATCTTAATTATTCAGGAGTCCAAAATGCCCAAAGATCGGGTGGAGAAGATTAAGATATTCAAGAATGGTGGTGTGCAGGGCAGGAGTTCAGATGGTGCCTCTGGGGGTTTAGTGACTTTTTGGAATCAGGATCATATTCAAGGTACTCCGATTTTGGAAGATTCCAATCATGTGGCTAATAGATTTAAGCATATCAGAGATGATTTCAGCTAGATCTTGTCTAATATCTATGCGCCCAATAGTACGTCTGCTAGAAGAAGTTTTTGGAAAAGACTTGAGTCTTTTAGATCCTTTTTTCTGTATGAGAACTAGATTATCATGGGGGATTTTAACACGCCTTTGCTGGGGTCTGAAAAATTTGGTGGATCTCAGATACAGTTGGATAGTAAGATGGATTTGATGGACTTTATCAATTCTCAATGTTTGCAGGATGTGGACCTCAAGGGGGCTACCTATACCTGGTCTAACAGGAGGGATGGGAATGATCTTATTCAAGTCTAGCTTGACAAGGCCCTAATTTCGGATAACTGGTTGAAGGACTACTTTTGCTCATTAAATGGTCTCTCCAAAATGGCTCGGACCGTTTCCCTATAAGTTTTGTGGCTGAATCTGTGTCAGGTAAGAGAAATTTTCCTTTTAGATTTGAAAAAATGTGGCTATCTCATCCTAATATCTTTAATTGCATTCAAGAATGGTGGGATATAAATGCTAGTGGGACTGCCATGTTTAGAGTTGCCAAGAAGCTTGGTGAGGTCAAAACCAAGGTCAAGACCTGGAACAAGGAAGTTTTTGGGGATATTTTTGAGTCTAAGGCTGCTATCCAATAGGATTGAAGGGAAATTTAGGACCATATCCAGAAAGAAGGTTATGTGGGAGACTCCCTTCCTAAGGAAAATGAAATTCTTTCAAGATATCATGATATTATCTCAAAAGAAGAGGACTACTGGAAACAGAGATCTAGATTTGTTTGGCTTTCTGCTGGGGATAAGAACACCAGGTTTTTCCACCCGACCACCATGAAACATAGGGCCTCCAATCACATAGCCTACATTATGAAGGATGGGGTTAAAATTGAGGAGGAAGAGATTAGGAGTGAGGCTATTCAGTTCTTTGCTAACCTCCTTTCTTCTGGAGAGGAGTTGGATGTGAGTGCTCAACAAACTCTTATTGAGACTATTCCTAATATTCTAAATGAGCATCAAAATAGACTCTTGACGGCTATCCCTTTACAAGATGAGGTTAGGAAGGTTGTTTTTTCTTTCGAAGGGAATAAGGCCCTTGGCCCAGATGGGTTCCCCATGTTCTTTTTCCAAGTCTTATGGGAAATCGTGGCTGATGATGTGACTAGTGCTGTTAAGGAGTTTTTTGGAGCTAGGAAATTGTTGAAAGAGCTTAATGCTACTTTTATTGTTCTCATTCCTAAATTCCTTGGTGCTGATACTTTTAACTCTTGCTGCCCTATCATTTTATGCAATTCTTTCTATAAGATCATTTCTAAAGTGATAACCTCTAGTCTTCTCGGGGTTCTTCCGTTGTTGATTTCTCCCTAGCAGAGTGGTTTTGTTTTGGGCAGACAAATTCTGGATTCTATTATTATGGTTCATGAGAATATCCACTCCCTTGAAGCTTCGAAAAACCAAGGCTTTTTGGTCAAGTTGGATATGGCTAAGGCCTATGATAGGGTGGACTAGATTTTTTTGATTAAAGTGTTAAAAGCTTTTGGGTTCTCTAAAATATTTTTACAAATGATATAGGAATTGATTTCTACCACCAGTACCTCGGTCATCATAAATGGCTCTCCTTCCCATTTTTTTAAGGTGTCGAGAGGAGTTAGACAAGGGGATCCTATGTCTCCTATTCTCTTTACCCTGATGGCAGAAAGTATGGGAAGGCTTCTGCATAAAAAAGTGATGGAAGGCAGTTTGAAAGGGTTAAAACCTTCTTCGAAAAACCTGACCTGTTCGCATCAGTAGTTTGTGGATGATACGATGCTTATGGGAAGTGCTACTATTGGTGAAGCTAGAGCTATAAAGAGTTGTCTTGCACATTATGAGGAAGGTTCAGGGCAAAAAATGAATAGGGCTAAAAGTTCCCTCTATTTTTTCAATACCCCTAAGCACAGACAAAGGAAGATTGCAAATATTTTAGGCCGTGGTGTTAATTCTCTTCCTTCTACTTACTTGGGTCTTCCTTTAGGGTCCAAACCTTTGAATTCTTTCTGGATCTCTCTTGTGGACAGGTTTAACAGGAAGTTGGCTGGCTGGAAAGGGGCCCTCTTGAGTCAAGCTGGTAAAGTTCTGTTAGTTAAGGCTTCTCTTCATAATTTTCCTGTTTACGCCCTTAGTTTGTTTAAGATCCCTGCTAAGTTTGCTGAGATCATTGAAAAGATCCAAAAACATTTTCTTTGGTCAGGGGTTGAGGAGAAGAAGAGGATTTTGTTGGTTGCTTGGGAGAGTGTGTGTAGACCTAAGAAGTTTGGGGGTCTTGGCTTGAGGAACATCATAGTGTTTAATAAATCCCTTCTTGCGAAGCAGGTTTGGAGGACTTTTGCGAACACTTGTGAATGGAATACTATTTGGCGCAACAAATATTTGCGGGGGGCTGATTCTTTTCAAGATTTTCTTAATTCTTAGAATCTCCCTATTGGTTCTTCCCTATGGAACAACACCATTAAGGCCAGGGACCTTGTTGGTAAAGAAGCTTGCTGGAAGCTGGGAGATGGCAAGAAAATCCTGTTATGGGGAGATCAGTGGATTGGGAATGATTGTCTATGTAATCTCCCTCCCTATGGGAATTATATGGAGGACTGTAAATCTAGGTTTGGCTGCTTGGTCGGGGATTATTGGAGGAATAATCACTGGGTTGAGATTTCTTCAATTAGTTTAGATCTCCAGCCTCTGTAGGCCCTTCTCAATTCGGTCAGGCTTAGTTCACAGGGTCGGGAGGACTCTATGGTTTGGAAGTTGTCCTCCTCAGGAATCTATTATGTCTCTTATGTGGTGGCCTCATGTTGCTCTTTCCTCCACTACCCTGCCTGGGCTAAGGTGTGGGTGCACAACCTTACTCTGAAAGTCAACATGTTTGCTTGGATTCTCCTTCAGAACAAACTATTGACTAATGATAATCTTTATAAGAGGGGGTTCTCTTTTCCTAATAGGTGTTATTTGTGTTGTGCTGAGGTAGAGACTTCATCACATCTTTTTCTCCTTTGTCCTTTTGGTTATGCCATTTGGTGTAGGATTTTGCAAATGTGGGATCTTAGCTGGGTTTTTCCTGGAACTATCTTGGATTTTTAAAATCAATGGAAGGCCCCCTCAAAAAATCGGGTGTTGAATATGCTTTGGAACTATATCTTTCCTCACCTTGCCTGGGGTGTTTGGAAAGAACACAATAACAAAATCTTCAGGGATGTGGCTCTTTCAGAGGAAGTTGTCCATGGTAAGATTATAAGAGTTGTGGTTGAAAACTTTAATTTGCTTAGTAACAAGAACAAAGGAAAAGGTAAGGTTAGCTTTCAAGAGTATGAGATTAGAGTGGTAGACGCTTGGAAAATTAATGTGAACATGTCCAATATTTTCAAGCTTACCAAGGAACCTAGAGATGGTATCTTTTGGAGTTTCCCTCCTCCTAGTTGGGTTAAAATCAATTTTGATGGCGCGACCAAGGGAAATCCGGGGCCAGTCGAGAGCAGAGGGGTGATGAGAGATGAGAATGGTTGCTTCATTACGGCAGTGGCGATTCCCTTAGGCACTCAGACCAACCATGTAGCCGAAGCAACTAGAGTGTTTTAGGCCTTGAAGCTAGCTAGCCAATTGAAGTTCAAAAATGTTTGGATTGAAGGGGATTCAAATAATATAATACAATGCTTAAAGGGCCTTCAAAAACCCTCATGGTCTATAGAGAATTGGATAGACCTTTTTGAGGAAATTATTAATAACTTTGAGAAAAGTTATATTTCGCATGCTTTTCGGGAAATAAATATGGTGGCAGACTTTTTTGCCAACACGAAATTTAAAGATTAGGGAAAGATGAGGTGGCAGGGGTATGACGAGTTGGAGGTTGATGTCAAGGCCCTGATTACGTATGACCGTGTTCATGGGAAGGTGCAATTCCCCATTCCCCCGAATGATGGCTAATTGTCCTTCCCTGTAGTCTTGGGACTGCGAGTTAATTATTACTCATAGTTGGCTAATGAGTAATCATTTTATTTCCCGTTTGAATTATGTAAGTTTCACATGCTTTCTGGGCATTTTAGGCATTTTTTTTTTGAGCTTCTGGATTCTTTTGTTCCTACTTGCAAGATGACCAACATGGGTGGCGAGAGTCGTAGGGTGGAGCCGATGAGTAGCGAACAGTTAAGGAATAATTTGAAGCTCTGGAAGAAGTTGGAAAAGGGTGGCATTACTATTTTCATTGAGAAACTCCAGGGCTGGGATTCAGAGGTTACTAGGGTTTTTTCCAAAGATTGGAAGGATGGTGAGATAAACTTGTTTGGCAGACAAGTGGTCATCAATGAACAATTAGTTGATGAGATTACAGGCCTCTCTACAGAGGGTATCAAGTTCTATAGGGATAGAAAGCTTTCTAACGAAGCGGTAAAAAAATTTCCAAAGTCGGACGCTAAGAGGGAGGATTTGCGAAGGACTTCCAGAAGCTATTATGATTCGGACATGAATGTCTCACACTACAGGAGGGTCTTGAACGTGTTGATGGAGTATGTCACTCTGGATGGCCGTTATACCAAATTCTTTGGGTACCATTTCGTCCTCCTTAACCACTTCAGGCATCAAGTTAGGGTTTCATTTCCTTTTTATCTTGCCTCTTCTTTGAATGCCAGTTTGAAAAGCCATAGACATAACCCTACTAGGCATTCCATTCTCCATGAAGGATTGCTTGTCCTTATTTATGATCATTTTAAAGCCATGTTGGCTCTGCCACACCAGACTCCTTCGTTTGAGGAAAGGGTTGCTAGTAAGGGGAAAGGGAAATCTAGCGATTCTCCCCAGAAGAAGGGTAAGAGAAAGGTTTCAGAGGACCCGTCCTATGATGAGAATGACGAGGACTCGTAGTCGGATTCATTGTCTGAGTACTCCAGCTACCCTGCTACCGACAGAGAAGAGAGGCCCCGATTTATTATAGATCTCAAGGTGGAGGACCACTATTTCAAGGAGGAACGGGAATTTCCTACTGATATTCTTGCTATATCCCGCAATGGGTCTGTGGACTTTTTCAGGTTAATGAGATGGGTTTTATTTGAAATTAAGGAGATTAAGCTAAACCAGAGAGCCATGAGTAGTAAAATGGAGAAAGTTGATGACAATAAAAACAAAGGTAGTGGTAGTGGTAGGGCCACTGATTTATGGACAGAGGAAGAGAAGAAGTATATGGTTGATTTCCTCAAGAAAACTGTTGATGAGTTACAGGATTTCAAAAGCAACCATGAAGGCAAGCAGGATGAGATGGAGGAGCAGCTAAAGAATATCAAAAACTATCTCCACAAAGTGTTGGTTATGTGCCATAAGATTTTAAAATTCACTGCTGAGACCATGAATACCATGGTGGAGAATCTAGAAAATTCTCATCATGTTAAAACTGTTGTGTTTCTTGATTTGGATAAAGAGGAAGGGCAGCCGAATAGTGGGGGACCAAGCAATAGGACTAGAGCGAATTTGAAAAGGAAGGCATACTAGGCTTTAGTGAACATCCAGGAGATCAAGAAGTTTGCACTTAATATTGACAAATTGGAGTAGGAAGCAGTGGAGATCCTTAGGAATCTGGCCTAATGGCTGGTTGTTTTGTGGTTTTTTGTTGTGTTGTCTTGGTTTCCACTGTTTTCTTCTTAGTGGGCAGCGTTTTGTTTTCTGTTTGGGCTCTGTTAATGTTCTATCTTTTGCTATCTTACTATTAAGGGTTTCGGGATCCCTTCAAAACCTGTTTGTTCCATAATAAAAAACTTAGGGTTAGATTTCAATTAGGTTTAGGGTTATGATTAAGGTCACTTAGAGTTAGAGTTAGATTTAGAGTTAGTGTTCAATTTAGATTAGGGTTTAATAAGGGTTTAGGTTAGAGCTCAATTAAATTTATGGTTAGTGTTAGGGTTCAATTATGGTAAGGGTTTACCTAGGGTTAAGGTTCGATTAGAGTTAGGATTAGGATTAGAGTTCAATTAGGCTTAGAGTTAGGGTTAGGATAAGGGTTCAATTATATTAGGGTTTAATTAGGATCAAAGTTCAATTTGAGTTAGGGTTAGGTCTAAGGTTTAACTAGGGTTAGGGATAGGGTTCAATTAGGGTTATAGGAGAAATCTTCAAGTTAATGTTATAATTAAATTACAATTAGGTTCAAATAGGATTAGGGTTAGGGTTCAATTAGCATTTGATTAGGGTTAGGATTAGAGTTTAAATAGTATAGAATTAGGGTTAGAATCAAGGTTTGATTAGGTTAGGGTGACAATTTAATTAGGATAGGGTTCAATTAGGGTTAGGGTTAGAACTAAGATTCATATAAGGTTAGGGTTAGGGTTTAACTAGGATTATAAGATAAATATTAGATTAGTGTTAGGGTTAAGATTAAATTAGTGTTAGGTTTCAATTAGGTTTAGCATTAGGGTTACAATTAAGGTTCACTTAGGTTAGGGTTAGGAATATAGTTCAATTAGTCTTAGAATTAAGGTTAGAATCGAGATTCAACTAGGTTATGGTGACAATTTAATTAGGATTAGGGTTTGATTAGGGCTAGGGTTAGAGCTAAGGTTCATTTAGGGTTAGGGTTAGGGATCAATCAAGGTTAGAACATAAATCTTTGGGTTAGTGTTAGGGTTAGGGTTAACTTTGGGTTAAGTTTCAATTAGGTCTAGGGTTAGGATTAAGGTCACCTAGAGTTAGGGTTAGAGTTATGATTTTAGCTTTAACCCTAACTATAATTCTAACCCTAACCCTAATTCTATATCTAATTGTAACCCTAACCCTAAACCTAATTCTAACCATATTGTAACTATAACCCTAACCCTAACTTTAACCTTGATCCTAACCTTAACCATAAAACTAACCATCATTTTATCTCTAATTGGAACCCTAATCTCAACCCTAATTATAACCTTAATCCTAAACCTAACTCTAATAGTAACCCTAACCCTAACCCCCATTCTATCTCTAACCATAATCATAACCCTAATCCTAAACCTAACCCTAATCTTAACCATAAACCTAACCCTAACCTTAACTATAATATTAACCCTAAACCTGACCCTAATTCTATATCTAACTATAACCCTAATTATAAACTTAACACTAAACCTAAACCTAACCATAACCCTAACCTTAATTCTATCTCTAACCCTAATCCTAACTCTAATCTTAACCCTAACCCTAACCTTATCCCCAACCCTAACTCTAATTCAAACACTAACCTAACCCTAACCAATATTTTATTCTAACTCTAACCCTAACCAATATTTTATTCTAACTCTAACCCTAACCCTAACATTATCCTCAACTCATACTCTAATTGTAACCCTAATTCTAGCTCTAATTCTATCTCTAACCCTAACCCTAACCCTAACCCTAACCCTAACCCTAACCTTATCCCCAACCCTAACCCTAACCATAATCCTAATCCTAACCCTAATACTAACCCAAACCTTGACACTGGCCCTAACCATATCGCTAATCCTAATTCTATCTCTAACCCTATTCCTAACCCTAATTCTATCTTTAACCCTAATTCTAGAACCCTAACCCTAATCATAATTGTAATCGTAATTATAATCATAATCGTAACCCACACCCTAACACTAACCCTAACCTTAACCATAACCCTATTGCTAACCCTAATTCTATCTCTAACCTTATCCCTAACCCTAATTCTATTTCTAACCCTAACCCTACTTGTAATCCTAATTTATTTATAACCCTCACCCTAACCATAAATTGAAACCAACCTCTAAACCTAACCCTTATACTGACCCTAACTCCAATTCTAACCCTAACCCTAATTCTAATTCTAACCCTAACCCTAATCCTTATCCTACCATTATTTCTAACCCTAACTCTAATTCTAATCCTAACCCTATCCCCAACCCTTACTCTAATTTTGGCTCTAACCTTAACCCTACCCCTAAGCCTAATCGTAATCCTATTCCTAACTCTAATTCATTTAATATTTTACAAGTTGTGTTGTGAATGCTACTATATAAATAGGCCAACCATAGTCATTGTATTATTACTAGCATATATATATTTAATAATATATAAAAATACGTATATATATATATATATATATATATATATATATATATATATATATAATATATAAAAATACGTCGAGAGATATCCTTCTCGAGGTGCCTATTTTTTTAATTAGTTTCACATAAAAGTGCAATAGGCGCCTCAAGAAGGATGTCTCTCGGCATATTTTTATATATTATTAAATATATACATGCTAGTAATAATACAATGACATTCAATAACAAGTTTTTTTCTTTGACAACATCATGTACAAATAGCAATAATACATTTTCAAGAGAAATCAAGTTATTGTCTCTGATAAACCGAGTATTTGATATTTATTAGCTACAAGAGGGAGAGCATCACTAGAGTGCTTTTCCTCCAACCATAGATCGACGGTCCTCCACATACCTTCCATCAGGAAGTGGCCCTACCCTTCACAAGGATATCAAATCAAGTGAATCTTCATGATCACCATTCCATTCGAGAACTAGTGATGTGTTCTAAATACAAACAATTTGTCATACAAATGTAGACACCCTTTAGCTAAGTATGACTTATCTAGGTGATTTGTAATAAACAAACACTATTGAGCCAACAACGTAAGCAGTGATTTTGTATTATTTTGGCCAAATATTTAATAATAAAATAAACACTTTTCAAAAATGATCACATTCACACACCTCTTTCTTAAACTGGTTATCAACAAAATTAATTTCACATTCAAGTTTTCAAATTGGTCTGGATAAACAAAAATATATCCATACTTATCAATGATGTAACTTCTAGTCCACGAGCATTTTTAATTCATGCCTTTAATATTTAAATATGTAAAAACCATACATTCATCTTTTTATTTTAAGATTAGACATTGCTATCTCTAGTTTTTGATAAATATTCTATTTCAAATAAGAACATAAGTTATATATATATTTGTACATACATACATACATGCATACATATATATAGATTATGATTCTACCAAACAATATAATAACACAAGTAATGGTACTCATATCAACATATATGTATACATTCTATATACATATGTACTTGTAAGAGTACATAAACATCTTAATTAATATTATCACAAATAAATTTATACAAAACACAACACAATTCAAACAATGCATTCATGGGAAACAAGTTCTTTGGCCTTTGACCTATATATACAATCAACAGTTTGTTATGTTTCCACAAAACATGCAAACCTATTCATAGTCACAGTAATTGTAGACAACTAAAATGTATAACACATTCTTATAATTCATCATTTCCCATCATCATCATCACTCTTTTTATGACACAACTAATCTCCTGACAAAACCGCATGTCATAGGCATGATAACATACAAAAATACATAAAAAAACATACATAGAAGCATACAAAACATGATGGGATGGCGTAGTGCAGGGCCCACCAAGATGGGGGATAAAAGTGACAAAATTGGCAGATGAGAGGAAACGTTATGGCAATGAAAATGAGGAGATAATGACATGTCAGGTCATTTTCTCACATTTTGTTGACCGTTAGTGTAGTGGCAGGAGTTCAACCACAAAACTCACCGGCTTGGTGGGTTGCGAGAGAAGGTACATTGTTGTTAATGAATTTTGTGCACTTGTAGGAATTGGAGGTTGACGCCAGTAAGATTTGTGTTGAAAATTGTAATTAGTATTTTTCGAGAAGATGCACTGAAATATAATGAATGATATTGCAAAAGGTTGGAAAATACTCTATGTTCTGATTTTTTTCATTTTGCATGTTCAAATCTAAAGGTTGGAGTGCATGGGATGGAGTTGGAGGTGAGGGGTGATTAACCAATTGGATGTTACTTGTAATTGGTTTGAAAACAGTGTGCGGGTTACAAGTTTCATAACACCCAGTGTTTTGCAACCTTCAATTTTTTTGACAGTATGAATGTATTGAAAACATTTTGTTATTTAGACAATACAAATGTAATGAAAGGAACCTTCAAAATTTATAATGACTCTTACTTAGAGTTAAAATTACATTTCAATTTCCTCATATGATTGAAAAATGCACAAAATAATTGTAGATTGGAAAACACAATGTGGGTTGTCAATTATTTGATTAGATGCATGTTTAAATGTAAAGGGTTGTCTCACAGGGAGGAGTTGCATGATCGTAGGGTCTCTTGTCTAAAGAATGAAGAGGCACATGACATTTTGAAACATGATTATCTAGGAATGGTAGAGTATCAAGATCTCCATATATCTCCCAAATTTTAGTCCAAAGAGTATGAGGACAATCGAAATGATCAATAGCTTTCAAAATTTCATCATCAACATGCATTGCAATAACCTCTAAAATATCATACCTTCTGCAACTACAGGAAAAATTTTGTATACCTTTATCTAGAGGGGAACAAAACCATACAAATGTGGCAACAATTGAAGTGATTAAAGATGGTTTATGATGCAATCTCTCGATTGTTTATAGTTTCCCCTTTCCAACATAATCAAAGAAGGATGAAATGAAAACCCCATAATGAACTATGATAGATCTCCAAAATTACCAAGACATTGACCTTCAACAACAATTAGAAACTCCCAAATTTGAAAAGACAATTGAAAATGAAGTCCCCCCCATCCCACAGACATAACTTCTCTAGGAGACAGGATGTCCAAGTTATGAAGTAGAAAGCAAATATGAAAAATTCTGAATAAGTCACACTTGGGGCTGATTTTGAAATAAGTACATGAACCAAATGAAAGAGCTATTGAATACCTTCTAAATGCAACTTGAATCACCAAAATCGGAGAAACTGGCAGAAAGTAATGAGTTCAGAGGTCCAAAGGGGAGATCTAACTTTTGTTGCCAATAATTTGTACCTATAGCAAAATTTTGCAAAAAGACCCGCACCATTGCGAAGTACACAGAAAAATATTTCTGCCAATATCTCATTTGCAAAATTTTGAGATCATGGTGAAAAGTTATGCAAAATTGAAAAATGACCTATTTTAGGAACTTGGGGGCCAACTAGGTACATTGCAAGACTAATTTGGATAAAAAATCCAGCTCCTGGGCTCTAAAAATGTGGTCATCCATGTGACCTCTAGAGAAAGTGGCAAAAAAAAATGTGCCACCCTCGATGGTGCACTGGCGAAGATTAGGGGTGGAGGTGAGCGCCGTTTGTGGTGGAGGGAGGCACCACCAAGGAGTTGAGCATTTGTCATTTACCTGCCGCTAAGAATCATCCAGCAGGTGTTTTAAAAAGGTCGATGGACTAAGTCAAAGGGATGGCGAATGAAGTGGTCGATAAATGCTGCAAGGAGCCGACAACGACTAACCAAACTTGCCAAATGTTAATGTTGCAAGCCAAGGGAGTCGATGGTACAATCAACTCAAAAACCAACAATAAAAAACCATAGAGAGTTTTTGTGTGAAAAAAACTTTAAAACAAAGTTTTAATATTTAAAAACTGTGGAATGAAAATTGAATGCCGACAACATGTGTAGATTTTTCAATAGACTGGCATATATGACAGGTTGATAGAATATGTCTACCAAAATTTGTATGAAAAAACCACAAATATATTTTATAAAATTTGGCCCGAAATATGTTCTATAAATTTTTTTTCCAACACTATAATTTTTCGCAAAACATATAAAAATTGAGAACTTTTTATTTGGAAAATTAAATCGTACTCTGGTGGGCTATACGACCTTCCTAGGTAATTTTTTTGCCTCACGAACAAGCAATGTCAAATACAGGTGTATTTTAAATAGTTCTTTGTCTCTCAGGCCTTCTGAAAATGATGTCAAGAGGTCTGATTGGGGTGAAAATGTACCAAAAGCTTTGCTACCTCCAGATCTTGCAAATATTCAAATATGTTGTGTGGTCTCACAAAATGCCCAAAGAATGTAAGGATTGGAGACCCAAGAAAAAATAATTCTTATGGTAGGTGTTGGTTGGCAAAGGATCACTGGAATCAAATGTTAAATTGGAAATCTTTGAAATAATTCATGATTTGAGAGTACCGGGTGTTGAATATACCAGGTATCGGGAAGTCGGGTTGGTTGGAATGTTAATGCAAAGTTTGGTAAGTTGCTGCGATCCAGGAGTAAAGGTCTGGGAGTTGTGAAGGTTCTGGTGGTAATCGGGATCTGGGTAATTTTTGTTCTGGTAAAGCTGAAGTATGTCAAGTACCGAGTAAAAGATGTGTTGGTGTTGAAGTGTTAAAGTTGATTGTTAATTTTTCTTGAATGCCTAAAATGTCTAGTAGTCCGCCTAAAGTGATAATTACACAAGAATACATTAAAAGTGTGTTATTTATGACTTGTTTTAAAAGCTAGTTTATTAATGGTTTTATTTTAATGAGAGTTTTATTAATATTTTTTAAAAGGGATTGATATATGGAATTTTATGTGTAGGAGAAATAGGTTGTTGGACTATGTTTCGATATGGACGGTCCGACAAACTTGGGTTGCAAGCAGATCTGATGATGTTACCAGGTTTGGTGGTGCACTTTGAAAGCTCATGCGGGAAAAAAAATTGTCGCAAAGAAACACCAATAACCGGGGATCCTGGTATTACGCATGTGGTGAAGGAGGGTGCCTAGCTCCGGGGTGATTTACTTCTGGGTGTTTTAAGCCCTAGCTCGAACCTGAATGTAGGAAAAAAAGTGCTGGTGGATTTGAATAACTACTTCCACCCGATCTCCCTGAATATCCAGCAGAGGAAGTTCCTACATTTTGTTTGACAAATCTTCTCGATATGGTTTGATCTCCTAATCGAATTTTAAAGACATAAGTCCAAAAGTTTCAAAGTGTTGAAGAAGGTCAAAATCTATTGACTTATTCATAAGTTCTTTTGCTAGTTGTCATGTGCCATGTGCCTTGCTATGATTTGCCCCTTGGATTCCATTTCATGTGGATTGAATTTCCTGAGTGTCTTGTTATTATAAAAGGTCAGGAGATGTATCATTTTAAGTTAAGTTCAAAATTTGTGGATGTTGGAGAACCAATTTTTTTTCAAGTTTTTTTCTTTTTCCTATTTTCTGTTTCATTCCAGACTAAAAACTTGTATGTTTCTTCAGAAGTTAGCTAATATCAAAGCCAATTTCAAAGCTATTCCTGATATGAAATCTTACATAGCTAATTATTTGTTCCTATCGGACAAGACAGTGTGATGTGTTGTTTAAGGGTGCGTATTGACACTATCTGGTGGCAAAATAATCCCCCTTTCTTTAAACTATTACATCATTTTGTGCCTAGTTGTGAAGTAATCTAGTGATGTATGGAATGGTTTACTCTGGTTTGGTTATTTCTTGAGGCATGCGCGGATAATACCTGGGAGAACTTTTACTTTTCGATAATTTTTTATTCTTTATTTTAGAATAGATGTTTTATATTCCAAAAAATGTTCCAAAAATGATAAATGCATGGAGTTTTATTATAAATCTTTCAATTCTATGAAATTGTTGAATGCTTAATGCTAAATCTACTTAAATGTATGCAAGTTATTTGAGTTTTATGAAATATTGTTGCAAATTCTTTGATTTCATGAAGTTATTTAATGACCAGATTGAGATTATGTTCATATCTCTATGATACCATCCAATCTTTAATGATTGTTTACCCCTCGTGTTTAACAACAATATCACAATGAACTTTGAGTGAACCTAGTGCATCAAGACTTGACATACATGAGCCTTGGGATCACACCGAGTTTTCCTTAGATTTAGGCTTCTCAATGGAGTCTTTCAAGAAAGGTAGGTTCCCATGGTACTTCTATGAGAATTTATCTATCTGTTGGTGTGCGAGTAACATCCACATCAATAGGAGTGGCGCTAGAAGGAGGGCCTCCCTTTGGTATTTTGGGTCGATATTGTTGTCCCGAGCGTGAAGTTGAAAATTGCTTGTGAGGTGGAAGCCTAAGCAAGTTTGTAATGGAGAGGAAAAAAGAAATTGATAAGCTCTAGAAAATCCTTAATCGAAGGATTTATCCCTTAAGTCTATTCACTTTTGGTAGGGTTACCGAGTGCAAGATTCACGATACAAGTGATCATAGTGAACTTGAATGTAAAGTTTTTCTAACTAGGGTAAGTTTGGTCTCTCATAAGGTAATTTTGTTAATAGAGGTGTCCCTAACCACAAGAAGAAAGGAACCGTTGCTAGAAGGAGGTTTAAATTTTAAGAAAATGCCTAACCCTAGCGAAATTTGAAATATTGGTGGTTTAACTGTTAGACCAAACGGATTCACTAACCCTAATTGTTATGAAAAGATTCTAAAAATTTTACAGGAAAAGAAGCAAAGTCATCAAGATAAGGAAATATCACGTTTTAAGTGTGAATTTAAAAGGAATGAGTCACTGATATTCACACACATGGAAGATGATAACGAGAAGAAAGATCGAGTGAAACGAGTGGGAGATGCATGCTTTTCGCCCCTAATTGTGAATCCACAACCCAAAAGCGAAGAGATTCTTGATTTTACACAAAATATATAGCATCAAGTTTTTACTTTCTCTCATAATTGTGCAAATTGTATCAAGATCTGGCCTAACGAAATGAGTAGTGATGTTGAGATTAAAGATAAGACAAAATTGAAGAAATCTTGGAGAGGAAGGAAATCAATAAATAAATACAGTCGTTCATGGAGCAGAGCAGAATAAAATGGAAAACCATGAATGAGGACTAGAAGAAGGTACAAGATTGGGAAGATGGAAAAGGTGTGTGCAATTGACCATTAATGAGGTCATTTCCATACATTTTAGCTAGAATATTGGTAAGTATGCATTTGAATTTTCATTTATTAAACACATAAAATTTCAAACGATTCATTATTGTAGTAGGTTATTTGAAGGTTATTCAAGTGAATTTAAAGATAAACTTGCTAAGATTAAAAAAAAGAGCATTATGAAGTTAGTGGTAGAAATTAGGTCGAGTTGCTTAATTAGGGTTAGTCATTTGATTAGGGTAATTTTTAGTTAGTTAGGTTAATATTCTTTAGTAGGGTTTTTTCTTGCTTTCTGGTTTTGTTTCCAACATTAACAAATTCTTCTTAAGCTAAAACACATGATGATTGAATTCTTAAACATTGCACTAAAAATTGGAAAAGGTAAAACCATTTGAAATAAATACACACTTGAGCACATAAAAGCAAAATTTTTATTATATTTTGTATTACATGGAAAGTACAAAATTCTCGTCGTAAGGTGAAAGTAGAAAAGAGAAACAAAAGGAGCCATGTTGGAACAATGGGTAGTTTGGTTAGCCAATTTGGGCCGCTTCATCCATAAGGAGTGTGTACCCCAGGTAAGCATTGTCCCTATGGTCGTCAAGGTTGGGGGTATGCAAAGCAGTAAGGAAGGGCAGAAAAGGAACTACTTCCCCTTGTTCCAGAAATCACAGAATGTCATCAGCAGAAGGGATTCCCATGGCCGAATGAGCAACGAAGAGAACATGGTCCAAATTCCCCAGGTCGCACTATCATCACTGCCGCAAAATGAAATTCAACTATTGAGAGGCCGAGGCCCAAAAGAGAAGCTACAAACCACAAAGCTAGGTCTGAATTCAGCTTGTAATATGCCCTAGAATTAATGAAAGTCTCCCCGAGAACCATGCACAGGAGTGCCTTAGTAGGAGTCCAAAGGAAGAACACTTTTCCAAGCCTCTGGGTTGTAATTTGACCGAGAAAGCCGTTCTGGCAATGAACACAAGTGAGGCAAATGGGAGTATCCATAGCTTGGAAACAAGAAAGCACAAGTAGAGAAAAGAGAAAATTAAAGAAATTGAAGATAAAAGTGAGGAATTTTAAGGAAAGTGTTGAATTTATAAAAAGCCAAGGCCATTTTCAATTTGTAGATGACACTAAGATCATGTGGCCTCAAATATCATAAATGAAGCCAATACATAGTCATAAGTAGTGACATGATGCACGATAAAAAACAATCTTACATTCACATCTATATAAAACAACTCAGAGAGTGGCACTTAGGAATAGTCTCTATATTACAAGAAAGCAATACATATAGCTCTAAGGCTTACAAACACATATTTAGGAAAGAATCAACCTTTGAATGTATGTTTAGATCAAGTTTGTGCTACTAATAAGAATAAATCCCTCACACCTCTTCTCAAACATATAAACCAAAAAATAGTTTGGAAAACAAATTATATTTCCCTAAGCGCAATTTGCAGAGCAAAGGAAAATTTTAAATTCCAACTTTCTGTAGTACTTCTCTATGGATTACAATTCCTAAACATTTAGTTTAACAAGTAGAAATCAAGATATAGTATATGAAACAAACATTCCCAGCCCTGGCCCTTTGGAAGGCTTCTTAAACTGACAATCAATTCAAATTTGTCATTATGGAAAACAATACACACAACAAGAACAATATGTTGTCGCTACTCACATGAAAATTACATGGAAAACATGTTCTTTGCAACTTTTGCAATCTTTACTGGCTTTCTTAAATGCCCATGGTAAAGCTCCCAATTTTGATTGACGGAAACATTCAAGGTCACTTACACGAAAAGGGGAGATCATAAATGAAAGAAAGGGAAAGCATGTGAATGGAATTAGTACCATCATACAAAAAAGAAAAACTTTTACCTCTAGACCAGAGTTATTCAAATTTTAATTAGACTGCTTCCCAAGTCTAGGCTGCGATAGAAAACTACAACAAATCTACAATGGGCTCTGGACAATAGTTCACAATGACCATCAATCCAGCATGAGAAAGGATTCAAATTAATTGAGCCTGCTATCAGAGATGGATTTGGAAAATAGGCTTCTATTTGATATTTCATCTAATGGTATGCATTGTATAAAGCTAGTGAATCACATCTCCTTCTAGGATAATTATTCCGTGTGTTGTAGAAGTTATGGTAGATTCTTTATGTTAATGTTTTGGTAGCTGCAGGAGGTATCTTCTTGTGTCAGAAGAATCTTCCTTAAATAAATTGTTGTGTCAGCTGTCTGACCTCATAAATTGTCTTATTCAACATGCAAGGTGTAACTGACATGCAGGAGAATCTGCATACTGACATGCATGAGAATCTCTGTTTGTATTCCTTAAATAGACTCATGAACTGCCACCTTGTGTGTCTTCTTGTGGCTGCATATCTGCCTATATTTAGGTTGAAGTGTGGACTTGTTTTGTGACTTATTTTGTCTATAAAAACAAGTCATTTCTTCAAGAAGATGTTGGATTATTTACAGCAGGTTATTATGCTTTGAAGAGCATATTGATCAGAAGTTTTCTATATATTGACATCTAGGAGAGGTGCTGAGACTTGTAAGCTAATTTATTGGCATCTAGGAGAGGTGCTATTATTCAATGGGTTATGTTGTAAGCTGATTGCTGCTGTTTCATTCAATATACAAGAGACATATTTGAGGCTGGGTTTTTCTCCCTCATGAGGAGGGTTTTCCCAAGATATATGTTGTGTTCTATTGTTCATGTCTTCATGTGTTTGTGTTGCATTTTCTGCTTTCTATTAAATATGGTCCTAACATTAACATGGTATCAGAGTGGGTTTTTTTGAAAAGACCTGGTCAGATTTGGGCTGACTAAGCCTATTGCTGATTGTGTAAATCAAGACATCAAGTCTATTGTATCTTGGCCACTAGTTGTTGTGTTTGATGTGAGTTAAGTAGGTTATAGTCACTTCAAGAGGAGGGTTTTCCCAAGATATATGTTGTGTTCTATTGTTCATGTCTTCATGTGTTTGTGTTGCATTTTCTGCTTTCTGTTAAATCTGGTCCTAACATTAACACTTTAGTGTTCCAATTATTTTGTTTTTGGCTTTTCATCCACTGAAAGTAATTGTATTAATATTAAAGATCAAAAATACTGAACCAACAAGATGAGATCAAGTTGTACACTAACGGGGTATTTCTAGCCGAGCTCTAGGTTCAAACCCTTGTAAGACACGTTCTGTAAAATTTGGGTGCAGTGTACAAGATTAGGCCAGGTGCATATTTTGGGTGAATTTGATAGGAAAAATGCCCCTCCAAGATAAATGGATAGTATTGGACATGACAATCTAAGATTAAGGTTTCCAATAAAGTGGTAATTCACAAATTAAAATACAGAGTCCAACAAAGTAATAAGTACTCAACTACAACCAATGATAAACGATGATTCAAAAAAAAAACTAAGAATGCCTATACGTTAACTCAAACCAAAGTATCCTAGAAGCTCCAAGCTTCTTGAAAACACTTCAAAGATCGATCATCTGATACTAACAAGCCACAAACTGTGGGAAACCAAACCCTTTTATGATGATTAACTCCCCAGTATAGGGTGCACAAGATGACATAAAGGCCACTTACCAGAGAATGCAAGATTAGACCATAGTCCATCCTGAGCTAGATACAATTTGTTTCGGATTTTCTTAAATAATAAACTATCTAGAACTTTGGAATTAATATATTACAAGTATAAATTTTACAAAATGGCATATCTGACCCCACATAATTTTAATTCTCGCCCCACTAAATACATAGCTAAATTCAATAGAATATAGGTCTCATATATCAATTAAACATTGAAAAAATAAATATAGTTACCAAGATAGAGAACCAAATTTAGATGGACACTCAGAGAAGAAGAGGCATGTCTATGAAAAGAGCCAAACTCGAGCTTCTAGGACTCTTGTGTCTCATACAAGTATTTTAGTTAACAAACAAGATATACCAAAAAGCAAAACCATATATATTAAAGTGGATAATTCACATCTGTGTTAGAATTCTGAATATCTTATAGCAAAGATCCTTGGACTAAAACCAATTAAAATCTCTTGCTCTCAAATCTGGAAAAGAATATAGAACTACAAACTTGGCAGCCATTAGCAAACAACTAATAGTAATAACTTCTGCATACCAATAAAAAATAATGATTCTATCATTGTTGTTGCTTAAGGGCCTTGATCTTCAATCGATACCTTGGAAACCTGGGCACACCCTGACTAGGACCCATGCCAAAGTGGCCACTGTTTGTAGCTGTAGGGCCATCATCATAAATATTTACCACGACAGATGCAACTATAACATCTGACAAAAATACCCCTTCCTTAATCCTTGATGAATGCCCATACCTTGTTCCAAAGCTCCCATCCTGGCACAAGCAGGCAGGATGCTAGGAGAAGTTGTGGAATTTGGCCTTAAATCTGCCAATTGAATTTGCTTGAATGTTTGTAAAGATTTTTTTGATAGAATGTCTTAATTTTGCAGTTCATTTTCTTACCACACTGTCTTGTCTTCCTGCATTATCTTTCAAACAATATCTTTAACGAATTCATTTTTCTGTTTCAATGTATCCATCTATTCACAAGTCTTATATAAATGGATGGCATGACTGATGCTTCAAACCTAAGAGTGTCATGTGTTTCTAATATATTAAGAGTTGGGCTCCAAATGTGAATTGCGGCATTATTTTGGCTTAGTTTGAAAGATTGGCACTGTCTATTTCCACTGTGATTTTCCTAGACAGAGAGAGGTCCTAGATGACTCAAGAGACAATTGAATACTTAATTGTGTTGAACTGTTGATTATGTTGTCATTCTTCATTGATGTGCCACAATTTTTCCTCTGGATAGACTTTGTTGACATTCCTATCAACCCTCTTATCTTGGTTGCTAAAAGTAGCTAATCTGTGGTCATAGAGTTACTTTGGAAAATCAAGTAGATAATGTCGACAATTGTGGGATGACGGTAAATTGGCAGGGTGGATGGGAATATATATTGGTTATTTTGGAATGCTTTTGACTTGTCAGCCAAGGGCTAGAAGAATCATATGCTTAAGTATAGCACCTAATGCGGTGGATACAGTCATCAACTTCTGTCTCATAAAGTGGGGTTGGACTTAGTGTCCTTAACATATTAGAGAAGTTGCTTCTGACTTTAATGATATTCTTTCTTTGGCCAAAGTAGCTTTGAAGCATATCCTGTCATTTCAAGGTCATCTCAAAGCTACCCTCAATCACATTGGTGGGCATGCTTTGAAATTCGAATTACAAATACTTTTTGGCATCAAGTTTGCATACTACTTTATATGAATGTATGAATAATTCCTTTACTCTTTGATTCCTATTATTAGATTTACTAGTTCATATTGAATTTTCCTTCCCTTAGTCATTATAGTGATAAATTCCCCTTTTGCCACTAGACCATAGCCTATACGGAGTGCACATTGACTCGGTGACTCCAATACTTTATAGACTGTAACATAATGTTATCTTCATTTTTGCTGATCATTGATTGCAGGACACTCAATAGACTATAGGTCAATAGCAACTTCCACTTAGGAAAAAGACCAAACTGTACAACAAATATTATATCATATAGACCAATTTACTGTTAAGTTACTGCTTAGAAGCATATCATCTAATGTTATAAGTTATAACTATGATGGATTGTGTTTAGGTTTAAAAGAAAAAAATCCATAAATTCTAAAAATTACCAAAGATATTTCACATTGCTCATTGCCATGTTTTGACTTCTAATTATTTGGCTGCTGAGTTATCAACCATTTTTTTATATCGGTTAAAACTGCAGATAGCTTCTAAAAGTTCCATGCATATCAAAATCACGGTAATGATCAACAATATACAGAAACTATTATATAAACAGCTATTCTTCAATAATTAGAGTGTTGAAATCAACACCCACTTTGAATGCCATGCCATGTATGGTGTTGTACATGTTCTTGATATATTGGAAATTGCCTTGCTTTAATTTGCCTTCTTTCTAAGTGTCATAATAGGCAAACAACTTAACAATTTGATCTCCACAATTTTTCAAATTACCTATAAAATTATTGTTGAGGAAGACATGCACATCATAATCGTAAGATCCAATAGCAAGAAATGGTGAAACGTTACTCCTTAAAAAGGAATCATCTTCATTGACATCAACACTACAATTAAGAGTTAGGAAATGAAATTTTATGTTCAGCACAAAACATTAACTGAATAATATGAAAACTCAAAACAAAAATGTTATGCACAAACATGTTTTAAGCCACCATCAAATGCACATCAAATCATACCTTAAAAATAAACAGTAAAAGTCATATTTGAAAGTATTTATTATTTTCCATGCACCAGATAAGTTTTTCTTAGAAATACTACAAATAGTGAATTTCAATGTGCTAACAATCCCCCCTCTTATTGCATCCTCCTCTATTTTCCTTTTGTTGGCAATGACCTACTATGAATATATATAAGATTCTCTTCATCACTTCAACCTTTGAGCCATGTAGTAACTCGTGAAAGTTTTCTCTCTAAATTTTTGAGATTTATTTTCCATTGAGTTGCAACATCTCTAACAGATTATTTGATCATATGAACTCCTCTGAGATACTGATCCTACATCCACAACATTAGAGAAGGAGCCAAATCATGTTTTGTTGGTTGGGATCCAAAACAAGATAAATACAATATGAGATTACTGTAAAATTCCATTGTATTCGCTATTGTAAGTTAAACTACTAGCATAGTTTTTGTATATATTATTTCTCAAGATTCACAATTATTTATCTCAATGTGCTTTTATATTTAGTGTTTTTTAATTTTCTGATTTCAGTTGTGTCCATGTTTTTCAATATGCTTGTATATGTAGGAAGCGTCCAAGCATTCTTAGCTTTTTCTCACTGTAACTCTTTTTATGGCCTAGACTACTGTTAACAAGCAAAGGGATTCACTCTATCCTATTTTGGAAATGACTTAATTTGATGGAAAAAGCTATCAATGAGGTTTAAGGTTTGTGGAAGAACCAAGTTTCTGATGTCCATGGAAATAAGAAAAAAATAGGCCTTGATAAAAGGTCATTTTCAATTTGCAGATGACACTAAGACCATGTGGCCTCAAATATCATAAATGAAGCCAATACATAGTCATAAGTAGTGACACGACACATGATAAAAGACAACCATACATTCACATATGTATAAAACAACTCAGAGAGTGGCGCTTAGGAATAGTCTCTATATTACAAGCCTTGAAAGCAATACATATAGCTCCAAGGCTTACAAACACATATTTAGGAAAGAATCAACCTTTGAATGTGTGTTCAGACCAAGTCTGCGCTACTAATTAGAAGAAATCCCTCGCACCTCTTCTCAAACATATAAACCAAAAAATAGTTAGGAAAACAAATTATATTTCCCTGAGTGCAATTTGCAGAGCAAAGGAAAATTTTAAATTCCAACTTTATGTACTTCTCTATGGATTACAATTCCTAAACATTTAGTTTAACAAGTAGAAATCCGGATATAGTATATGAAACAAACATTCCTAGCCCTGGTCCTTTGGAAGGCTTCTTGAACTGACAATCAATTCAAATTTGTCATTATGGCAAACAATACACACAACACGAACAATATGTTGTCGCTAGTCACATGAAAATTACATGGAAAACATGTTCTATGCAACTTATGCAATCTTTACTGGCTTTCTTAAATGCCCACGGTAAAGCTCCCAATTTTGATTGATAGAAACATTCATGGTCACTTACATGAAAAGGGGAGATCATAAATGAAAGAAAGGGAATGCATGTGAATGGAATTAGTACCATCATACTGTTAGGGTTAGAGATGGCAGATATCTAACAATTAAATGCAGATTTAATTAATAAACAAAGAAACTAAAACATGCACAGAATAAATCATAACACAGAAATTTAACGTGGTTCACCCAATCCGGGCTACATCCACCAAACCGCAGCCATCCAATACTTTTATTATCCAGTGTAAAACCTATTACAATCTCGCGAATAATCGCATTTTTCATCATACAGTAATACCCATCCGAACCCCTTTTTAACAAGCTTAGAAGCTTCTAGATTTTTGGGTTCTACAAACTTGGATTTTTCTTTTTTCATTGATTTTTCCCTTTTTTGGTGATCACGCGAAAAAGTAGGAAGAAATTTTTTCTCAAGGGCTGCCGCCCCTGAACCCCCGCCCGGGGCTCGGCCCGGCCCCGGACCCCAGCAAGAATAGGGGCCAGGGTGTACAGTATACCATGGGCTATATAGTATAGCATGATCAGTCGCCACATACTAACACATACAACAAAGAAAAAACTTTTACCTCTAGACCGGAGTTATTCAAATTTTAATTAGACTGCTTCCCAAGTCTAGGCTATGGCAGAAAACTACAACAAATCTACAATGGGCTCTGGACAATAGTTCACAATGACCATCAATGCAACATGAGAAAGGATTCAAATTAATTGAGTCTATTATTAGAGATTGATTTGGAAAATAGGTTTCTATTTGATATTTCATCTAATGGGATGCATTGTATAAAGCTAGTGAATCACATCTCCATCTAGGATAACTGTTCCGTGTTTGTAGAAGTTATGGCAGATTCTTTAGTGTTCCAATTATTCTATTTTTGGCTTTTCATCCATTGAAAGTAATTGTATTAATATTAAAGATCAAAACTATTGAACCAACAAGATGAGATCAAGTGGTACACTAACGGGGTATTTTTGGCCGAGCTCCGGGTTCAAACCCTTGTAAGACATGTTCTGTAAAATTTGGGTGCAACGTACACGATTAGGCCAGGTGCATGTTTTGGGTGAATTTGATAGAAAAGATGCCTCTCCAACATAAATGTATTGTATTGGACATGACAATCTA